>CM068367.1:1409652862-1410852862 GCA_034769895.1 Magicicada septendecula
GGGTTCCAGTCCATAACTCAACTTGGGAATCGTTCCTGTGCAATTCTTTTCTTGTCTCCATAACGTTATATTTTTTGTTGTTGATAAAATCAGCAATTTAATTTTTTACATTCATTCTTTCCTTAATGGCTTTATTAATTCAAGTCTGGATATTCTTGCTTAACGTCTACAAAAGTCCATCTCTGCTTCCCCTGGAGTTCTATACATATTGTAAAGTCATCAATATTAAGTAAAGTATATAAATCATCAAAACGAAAGAAGTGAAATTGTTGAAATATTGTTTTCAGGATAAATTATGTTATATTAATAACTAGAAATTAAAAATATTATTGCTATTTACGTGTTTGAATTATACCACACTGTTTTGTGATTCTCACATGTTCAGAATAAGCAAACTTTACTTTTCGATATTTTTTATTTCCTTGGTCTAACAGGAATATAGGTTAATTGCAGGAAATCGGTTTCTGTTCAATTTTATTCGAGACACCGGTTAATTTTAAGTGTAAAATTTACTTACTGATCGTTGTACAGTAGATTGTAGTTAAAACATTAAAGTGTAAAATAATTGTTTCAATTTCTTCACGAATATTGCCTAAGCTGTAAGAATACTCATATCTGTAAGAATTCAGCAATGCCCTCTGGGTTTCTTAAAGAGGACTGTATACTAAGACGAGTTTTACTTTCTTTTACCTTGACCGATGTAGTTCACTATTCGATACTGCACTCTATGTTGGTATTTTGAAGTAGCCAGGTTTATTTTTCAGATATTGTGCTAGTCGTTTCTGTTTGTGCTTTTGATTTTTTTTCTAATGTGTGTAAAACCTTTTAGTGTTTTATCACCTAAAGTGTTGACTACGGATTCCTGAATTTCGATAGTTAGTTTTAAACTTTTATCTAAGTTTTAGTTGTTTGAATAGCTAGCTATACATGAACTTCTAAAAGCACGTTGTACCATACATGTTAAACACGATTCAAGAGACTACGAATAGTTTGCATGTTTGTGTACAGAGGGCAGACCGACAGAGTGCAATGCTCGTCCGCAATAACTTTTGTCTATATTTAATTAAATCTGCTGCAGTTTTGCCGCATTATGATCCTGATAGCGTTTGTTGATTTTATTTAAAGTTTACGGTACACGTTTTCTGTTGAATAATTAGAGATGTTGGTGTTGTTTCTACGGATGTGTGCGTTGCACTTCATGTTCCTTAAAATTTTAACAGATAATTTCAAATATTAATATTTAAAAACGACATGTGATTAGTAACTGCTATTTAGAGCATTTACTGACTTTGTGTTTTCTTCATATTCCTTTTTCTTTAGATTACACCTAAGCTTTTAGCCTTATATAGTTCATGTAAATTGGTATATTTTTCATATAATTATTATATACAGCTAATGTTTAGCGAGGGTTGGGCAATTATTTCTGTCGACGTTTCGACAATATTTATTGTCATCGTCAGGTCAAATTGTTGTTGTTTTGTTACGAAACCGAACACAAAACTGTGAAAGGAATATAATTTATATAATTATTTAAGTATTTTAAACAAGTCAGTGACATAATAAGATTCGTGACTTGTAGCGGTAATTCTGTTAAATGAAATTTGTTAAACACGAGTAAAAAGTAACAGTGTTGATCATAAATAATAATAGAAATGAAATGTTTTTTTATGGCTTTAACTCCATTTCAATCTAGTTGTGTTTACAGTTTCTTTACGGGCATAATATTCAGAATGTAAACGTTAACTAATTGTTAGAGTAAACTAAGATCTTATACTTGAATTACCAGTAAATTTAAACAATTTGTCTTAAAATATGTCTTAATTGTTCTTCCAGTATAGGTTATTGGAATATAAAAGAACAATCGTCAATACGTGTAGCAAATATTTTTGTATTTGGAAACTGGTCTGCGCAGTATGTAATGCTAAATTAAAAACTATTATACTGGCCATCCATAGAACGCGTTTGCTTTTTTTAAGTCAACACCTTTCTTCTAGTTTATTTTAATTTAAACTACACTGATGTAATGTATGTTTTCATTCTGCGTGAAGAAAGTTCGGCAGCGTTTAATAATTTTATATTTTTAATAATTTTTGTACCTTAATCTTAATATTCCGTGGATTAGTTTTATCTGATTTCTTAGGTTGAATAGTTTTAGTCCTTTGTCTGTACTTACAATGTAGACGTCCTATAACCAGGTCATCCATCTATGTTTTTTTTACATGATGCGATGACTGTACTACAAACGCGGTTTAACCACACAAATTTGCTACAAAATCTCTAACTTTTAAGATAATAATTTAAATTATAAATGCCAATATATAACATATAACTTTTAATTACAAAGGCAATAGAAATTATAATATGAATATATATAACTTACAGACTATAAATTATAAATTTTAATATAAATCTAAACAAAAGTTACATAATTATATTATTAGCCTTCGATCCCCGGAATATCACCATTAACAATAAAAAGATCAAGACTTATTTGTAACCTAATCTATACACACAAATTTGCTACCAAATCTCTAACTTTTAAGATAATAATTTAAATTATAAATGCCAATATATAACATTTAACTATTAATTACAAAGGCAATAGAACTTATAATATGAATATATATAACTTACAGACTATAAATTATAAATTTTAATATAAATCTAAACAAAAGTTACATAATTATATTATTAGCCTTCAATCCCCGGAATGTCACCATTAACAATAAAAAGATCAAGACTTATTTGTAACCTAATCTATACACACAAATTTGCTACCAAATCTCTAACTTTTAAGATAATAATTTAAATTATAAATGCCAATATATAACATATAACTTTTAATTACAAAGGCAATAGAAATTATAATATGAATATATATAACTTACAGACTATAAATTATGAATTTTAATATAAATCTAAACAAAAGTTACATAATTATATTATTAGCCTTCGATCCCCGGAATATCACCATTAACAATAAAAAGATCAAGACTTATTTGTAACCTAATCTATACTGACAGTATAACTTTAATATGACATTTATTGTCTACAAACAATTTTTTAAGATTATCGAAAACGTTAAACTTACCTAAATATAATGCCAAGGGAAAGGGCTGTTGAGTTGCTCTAAAGTAAAAATGAAAGTGAAACAGATCACCTAAGGAATAAACCTTCTTAGGCAATCAATACAAAGTGTCTGGATAAGCACTAGTTTATCGGTTGCTGCGATGTCTGTATTAGTTGCAAACATTGATATCTCCGCCGTTCATTCCCTTAAATTACTTGGAAAACTGCTTACGTGACTAAAGTACTTACTTCGTTAAGCCTAAGTGTTGTTTGTTACCAGTTTTCAGCGCTGATACAGATTATTTTGCAACAAGTTTACTTCATCTGTACTTACAGTATTTACTACAAATGCTTTCTAGTATTTGTATTTATATTTTTAATAACTTTTCTAACACACTTAGTGACTAATAGGATTTAAAAATTATTATGTAACAATAACACATCACAAGACTTGTTTGTGATGAACTTATTAGCAAGTACGGCATCGTACAGAAATAAGTTATGAGCTCCATTTGAAGCAACACTGAACAAAAAAAGGGCACTGGAGATAAATATAAGACATTTTTAAATCGGTGCAGTGTTGTAGCAAATAATGTGAAGGGGTTTCCCTTAAAAAAAATAGGTGTCTTCTAGCTATAAATATTAATTTGTTACAACTGCTATCAATTAATAAATTATAAGTTACTCACAAAAACTAGTTACCTGTCAAAACTAACAAACTTATTGTTATTAAAATAATGCTCTCTATCATAGTGTAACATGATTTTGTGAGACATAAGTCATTATCTATATCAGTTGAACACTAAAAAAACTATAGACAGTTTTTAACATAGAGAAAGGAAGTGATATTAGTGTGCTTTAAAATATATTCGTAAGTTATATAATCTTCCTTGTTGTTTTACGAATGTATATTGACATACCTGCATGAAGATACAAATGCATCGATAATTTTAAAGCAAGAGTCTTTACCATTAGGACTAACAATAATATATATAAAAAAATTTATTTTTATTTCATGCCTGTAAAAAGATACCACGTAGGCCTATATATCTTTGAAAATTACTTAAATATATTTTATTATAAATGTTTATCATAAAAATAGTATTCAATAAACTGAAAATCGTTTAGTAAATAAGCGTCTATGACAAAAGTACAGTTTTTAAATGTACAAAAAAATACTTTTTTTATTGTTTCAGTAACCATCCAAACGAATTTATTATGGTAGAAAATAAGAACGCCATTACTTCTTATGATCGGTAGCGATTTTTTACGTTTTTGTTCACAATGTTTACTCCCATATTCTTTTGAATTTGGTTTACGGTATAGATTAATTTTTGTTTTCATAGTTTGTACCATTTTAAATATTACTCTCTATCTATAGTAAACATTTCGTCACTGTCCTCATTGTGCTCATTTACTTGTGTGTTACAATGAACAAAGTTTAAAAAATTCGTGTGCGGAGAGAATTGAATCTGTTTACTAGTGTCTAGCGAGTTACATAGTCGTACTCTAACAAGGATTTATTTAGAAACCTATTAACTTAACTTTTGTTGCTAAAAGACTTGTTGACAAAGTATGACTTGAATGTTTATTATTAAATTTAAAGGGAGCAGGGATACTCGTTTATTTATCTATCTCTGAATTCAGGAGCTACGTTTAAAATTCTGTAAATATATATATATATATATATAAACATATATACATATATTTATATATTCAATCACTTTCTGCTACAGTCCGTTTCTTGATGTATATAATAAATATTATAAATATATATTTATAAATATTAAATGTAATATATATTATAACGATTCATATTAGCGTCCTATCTGAGCGTTATATGAAAGTGTCTGACGGAGGGAGTATAGCAGCGTAAGCAAGGGAGAGAGCGTACAATCGCAGCCATCTCACTCTAACCTCGTCACAGCGACATCCGATACCGGTACGAACATGAAAATTTATTCAATACAAATTATCAGTTCAACCTGTGATAACTTAAAAACTAATAAATATACGGCAATTCTGTATTCAGCAAGTGAAGCTTTATAAGTAGCCGCAATATCAGTTAATATAATTAACAATTGAAGAAGTTATACGGAAGACGAACGCCAAAAGGTATAACGAGAGAATTATGCTAAGTAGGAATTAGGTGTTTTCACACACACACAGATAAAGACCTAAGCAACAATATTCTGTGGTCAGATCTTTGAAAACACGTTTGCAAATACCTGTAATCAATCGATTTGCAAACACAGGAAGTACGATTTTAACTAGAAATTCTCTGCAGTTTCAAACCTGTCAAGGGGTGTTTCGTCGACCAGTTCGAGATTGTCAAAACTGGAAAAACGCATGATTTATTTCAACAACCAATCAGCATCCCGTATTTAAAACTGACGCCAACTCAAAGCGAGGGGTAGCATCACTCTTCGTTCGGATCTTCAATGCACTAGTCGTGTATAAATTACGTACAGAAATTTTTCAATCACGCAAAAGTGTAATTAAGTATCAAATTCGAGAAGTAGTCCGCAGTGTAGATGAACTAGTACCGTTCAACAACTCTCGCTGCGTAAAACAACGTTAATTAATTAAATTATTAATTAATTAATCATCAGCCGTGAAGGACCTGTGCGACAGAAGGCTACAGCATCTGTAATTGCCAGGGCATCTTCTACAGCATTGATCAACATCAATTCTTCTGTGCAAAACCATCAAAAGGAGGACCCCTACGGATTCCTATCTTCGGTCAACGCATCAAACAGTAAGAAATATATTCATTGATCAATGAAATAAGCACTAAACAAATAATAAAAGCAATAAACAATTTTTAAAAGACACTAAGAATTTTACACTTTGTATTTTAATTATAAGATTATCTCTACCATAGTATAGGAGTGTTGAATGGAAAGTGAGGTGTAGTATTGGACGTGCAAATTATTGCAGACCTGTTCTTTAGCACTGGTTTGGGAGATAGCATCTCTTAATTAAACCAGATTAGAGCCATAGGTCGTTTGAACGTCTTAATCGTTACTTTTCACACTCACTCAGTAATTATAAGTGTTAGGGTAGAAATAAGTCCTACCATTATCATTTTCAAGTTTAAAAATAATTGATTAAAACGTTAATTAAAATAATCAAGCAAATATTAAAGTGTTATTTGTAACGATTCCCCTTGAAAACCACAATCACCGAACGAATCCTGAGAAAGAGTGTCTCCATGCGCTGAGCTAAGCAGAAACCGTGTCATTTGTATCTGGGATTTGTTCTGGCGCCCAGGTAAAGTAATATCACGGGTAAGTAACATTTTATCTAACATTCAAAATATTAGATTATTGTGTTAGATAAAAGGGAGCGTTGTAATATATATATAAATAATATGGTTGCTACAGCTAGTGCCGTCTCCCTTCCTTCAATCTGGCTTTCCAATTCTCTCGATGTTCCCATTGTCCTTTCTCGAGTCCTATACGTTGCATAGATTCATCCACTTCGTAAACCACTCTGTAAGTCTAAGTCATTAAAATAGTTTATGTAAGTCTACTATTAATATTAGAATTATATTGCAATTTTACTAATAACGTTTAATGATACTTCGGTTCGTTTTCAATCGTCTTATTAAATTTTACCTTTTTCATAAATAGGCTCTTCGTTGACATAACTAGTGGCTTGAATATTTTATTACGTATGTAGACGTATTTAATTACGTATGCAGAAAAGGAGTTTCCTTTAGGACTTTTATTTGTTACACCTACCCTAACTTTAGTATCAAACTTTGTGACATTAAAAAGTTTGTAAACATTTTCTAGTAGAGAAGTCTCTGCATTCAAATTTCATTTACGTGATATCGCTCATAAACCGCAATTTTGCTATCCGCAGCTGTTCTGTAGAATCGGAAAACCAGTTTCAGAGGCTACAGACTTCAAGGTTACCGCTAAATAGGTAAGGGAATGCGATAACTCATCAATTAACTGTGTAATGTATTGTTACGACGGTCTACTTGATCCTCGTACGGTACAGTGGAAAACAAAATACAAGACACCAATGAAGTCACTAATCACCAACTTTAAATTTCACAGTTAAACAGTTCGTAATTAACAACACAGTCTCTTACAACAAATCAAATAAAAATTGTTCACACGCAATAAAAAAATGTCAACTAATATAAAACACAATTGTATTATAATTATACCGCCCGATTATAAAACAGAACACTTCACTAATAACCACTTGAACGCACACAGTATCGCCCGACAAATAACTCGAACCGCACTGTAATATATCGCAACTATAACTGAAACTGAACGTCGTTGAGTACTGGTATTTATACCCCCCCCGAAATACTAGATTATTCCATACTGCGCATTAACAATAAAGGAAAACTTTACAGCGTAATTCATTGCGGCATTGACACTGTTCGCGCGGCTTCTGGTACAGTCTAGCTAACGCGTCGAGAATCACGTACGCCACACAGATTCAGCTGGATTCATCTGGAACATTCGATAAACACGTAGATTGTTCTGTAATGTCGTACCAGTATAATAAGAATGATGTCAGTAGCATATACAGACGGCCTTAAAAAACAAAACAAAACAAACATGCGCTTTAAAATCAACAAATTGAGTTATACTTCTATAGCCACTCCGATCCATTCTATAAAAAACTATCATAGTAGCATTAGTAGCATTAATGTATCGAATTGATTGAACGGTAAAATTAAGTTGTGTTAATGAACCTCTTTTTATTTCTGAATCGGTTTAGTTCCATTAGTGATTATTATTTTCAATGCCAATAGGGCGTGATTTCTTATTGTAATTTAGTAAAGGAATTTTTTTAATAAGCCTCTTTTTTTAGTAAATATAACTTTTCATTGTATTATTGACTGCACTGCCAAATTAATGAAACCATAAATACGTAAATATTTGCGTACGAATATTGTATTCAACAATTTTGTGATCATATTCTTCATACTTATTATCCAAAGTTTTATTGATATTCTACACATTGTTTAAATTTATCTACTTTTATGGTGTCGTTAGATTTGTCTGTTGTTTCCAGTTTACTAGATCTTCACTAGTTTTATTTTCAGATTTATTTTTTCTACCCGTTTTTAGTGTTATTTAGCGTGGAAAGTTTTCATGTACTGCTTTTATACATATACAAAAATAATATTTTTCTTTAATCTTATCCTTAAGAAATTTGGTTGTGGTAGCCTTCCTGTCTCCTGAGTGGACCTATTTCAAAAGTATGCCTTGATTTACTCAGTCTTCTCACTATTATCGCTGCTATATTTATGTAATGATGATATTTTTTAAGTGTTGTTGGGTAATATTACACACCTACGCAAAAGTAACTACTGAACAGCTAACAATAAGTAATCATATTAAATTTTGTCTCGTATTTCTATAAGTGAGGTATGCTTGTAAAGTATAATCGTGTAAGCTATCAAACTAAATTAAACACAACGTAATAGCATATGAATGGACAAAAATATTTGAATTTATCCTATCGATTTAATCGGTACGCTGCTTGATAATAACGTCTCTGTAAACAGTATTATAAACATATTTTCATGTTCAGTAATGACTGCTTATGTTAGTACTATTAAAATAAGTATATCGGTTTGATATTGATGCTGACACATCAGTGATTTGTGAATTAGAATAAGAATATTAGTTAATAAGAAAAAGTAGTAAACATTTATAACGTACAACTACTTTGCTAGCTAATAAATAGCGACTACTAACTGCTCTAACAATTAACGCTTTATTTCACTATTCTGAGATCACAATGCATGATCGTAGCAACAGTGTTACTATATGTGCAAGTGCGTCTGAATATATGGACGCGAACACTCAGATATCTATGTGTAAATACATATATGGACGAGATACGTAGTGAGCCTCAGATTGTTTACAGAGAGAAAGCAAGTTAATAGAAAAGAGATGTATGGTACGCTACAATTAGAACAAACGATGCATTTATATTGGACACGCGGGACTGTTACTGCTCGCTGCTTTTACTGGCGTGGGTGCAAAAACGTTTTCAACAAAACGTTTAGAGCATTTTATTAAGATTAAAAGCGAGTTCCCCAAGCAGAAGGGTTATCTATGAGACCCTTCATAAACTGTTTACAGAAAAAATTGTTTCACTAATCCACGTCATTTCAATTTAATTCACACGCGCGCGCCATATGTTACTACGGCCACACCGATCGTCATGTGCACAGTGGAAAACAGAATAATTGCCACCAACGAAGTCGCTAATTAAGAGAATTAATTTGCACAAACGGACACTCAAAGGAAAGACCACGAAAGAAACACAAATAAAATTCTATAAGGTGATGGCAGTCCCCATGCTATTATACGGGTCCGAATCATGGGCACCAAGAAAGAAAGATTATAGACAGATGGAAACGTCTGAAATGAAATGTCTTAGATCTGTGAAAGGTTGTATAAGATTAGATCACATAAAGAACGAAGATATAAGACAGGAATTAAAAGTACAACCCGTACCGAAACTAGCGAAAAATTAAAAAAAAAGATGGAAAGAGCATGTTATGCGTATGTCTCCAGAAAGAATTCCAAGAAAAAATCCTCAATTATAAGCCAACCGGAAGAAGAAATGTTGGCAGACCGAGACGGAGATGGTGAAGCCGGAACAGTCAACCTGCCTAATCCTGGACAGATAGATGATGATGATTTGTACAAAAAACAGTTAAGCCTATAAGTCAACAAAGCACTCTTACAAAGTAACTCAAGTTCAATTTGTCTACCTATAAATGTCATCTAATTACAGTTAACTTAACATTGTGTTCCGAGTCGGTAGTGATTTAATTATATTTAGTTTATCAACGGACACGCCATGGACAACGAAATCCAAGAATTTAATTACCATTTTCACTTTTCACTAAATCGCAACGAACACTTTCATCCGTACTTGAATAATGCCCGGTCTAAACTCCTAAGCCGGGCGCTGAAATTAATATGTACCCCGTAAAGGTTCGGGAGATATTTCCGAACTTTCCCGACTGCGTATCAAAAATAATTACGTTGTACAGGCGCTGGAACAACATGCAGACAACGTCAAAGCTTGTTCCAGAAAACATGAAACGTCTGGAAAACCAATTTCAAATATTCAATATTGTTATACAGTATAACTGTCTTTTATTCAACGCAATAACATTACCAAAACACGTAACAAGTGGATGATACTTGTCTACTACTGTAAATTTGAAAGAAGTTGTTTGTGTTAAGAGATGGACTCAGTGTAAAAACTCGGAGAGCTTAAAAATTTATCGAAGAGGTTTGAAGAGTTTAAAAAGTTATTTTAAATTGATTCGTGAATAACACGCTTCATAAATGGATGTATAATAGCATGTTCTGATGGACTGATATATTTATCCCTGTAACATATTTACGAGAAGTAGTAATGTAACTCGCGCAAATGATATATTCAGAAAGCAGGTAAGCCCTAATTCAACAGTAGGCGTCAATGATTTCAATAATATAACCAACACTGTTCAAAGCTACAATTAACTCTTTCTTCAAAACAAGACAGCCTTACATGGTTTTGTGGTGAGATGTCATCAGTGATTCTACACAGAAAGAAATTTGTTCCATGCCTAAAAGTTATGTTTAAAAATGAACTTGTAAAGTTTGACATAATAATAAATAAAAAAAGGCTAACCAATTCTGCAGTAGTCTTTTCCTTTTATTCACTTTTGTGTGAATTCACTTGTTGCAAATAGAATGTCGTCCGACTGACTACAAGTAGAAGTAGTGGCGGCAGTAGTAGTAGTAGTAGTAGTAGTAGTAGTAGTGGTAGTGGTAGTAGTAGTAGTAGTAGTAGTAGTAGTAGTAGTGGTAGTGCTAGTGGTAGTAGTAGTAGTGGTAGTAGTAGTAGTGGTAGTGGTGGTAGTAGTAGTAGTAGCAGTAGTAGTAGTGGTAGTGGTGGTAGTAGTAGTAGTAGCAGTAGTAGTAGTGGTAGTGGTAGCAGTAGTAGCAGAAGCTGCAGCAGTAGTAGTAGTAATGGTGGTAGTAGTAGTAGTAGTAGTAGTAGTAGCAGTAGTAGTAGTAGTAGTAGTAGTAGTAGTAGTAGTAGTAGCAGCAGAAGTGGCAGTAGTAGTAGTAGTAGTAGTAGTAGTAGTAGTAGTAGTAGTGGCAGTAGTGTAGTAGTAGTAGTAGTAGTAGTAGTAGTAGTAGTAGTAGTAGTAGCAGCAGCAGTAGTAGTAGTAGCAGTAGTAGTAGTAGTGGTAGCAGTAGTGGTAGTGGTAGTAGTAGTAGTGGTAGTAGTAGTGGTAGTGGTAGTAGTGGTAGTAGTAGTGGTGGTAGTAGTAGTAGTAGTAGTAGTAGTGTAGTAGTAGTAGTAGTAGTAGTAGTAGTAGTAGTAGTAGCAGCAGCAGTGGCAGTAGTAGTAGTAGTAGTAGCAGCAGCAGCAACAGTGGCAGTAGTAGTAGTAGTAGTAGTAGTAGTAGTATACCTAGTTGTAGTTGCAGTAGTAGTAGTAGTGGTAGTGGTAGTGGTAGTAGTAGTAGTAGTAGCAGTAGTAGTAGTAGTAGTAGTAGTAGTAGTAGTAGTAGTAGTAGTAGTAGTAGTAGTAGTAGTAGTAGTAGTAGAACTTGTTTGAGTGCGTTTTACTTTGCTGTCGTAATATGTAAATATGGTTTTAAAATGTGATTATATCAAATCAATGGTTTCAGAGACGGCATTGCTTCTCGTTACTTGAATCCGTGCTTTCGCCGTCGGTATTCGTCGTTACGTTTATAAGTAACATCGTTGGGAGAGAATGCTATACCATTATTTAGCTGGACCTTAGTCCTACCTTGTAAAGATTGCGGTAGTATAGTCTTTTCAGCCGAAATGAAGATTCATTTAGTTCTTTTGACATCAAGACTTATATTCCACGATCACAACTAGTACTAACAATTTAGAGATGTCAGAGTAAAGAGTGACCGTATGACTGACTGTGAGTTGATCTATAATATTTAATATTCATGTTTAATATGGTAACCAAATCACTTGTACGAATTAATAAATTATAGAATGAATTAGTAAATTGAGTGGCAGAATGAACTTGAACGGGTGCGCACCCAAATCCGCGTACGGTTCACATGCAAATTTTGACATTTTTACTACTTAACGATCTCGCAAGAGTGATAGTTTTACCTTTTTAATATCTGATGATGGAGCATATGCTCTGAAACGCGTCATAGACGAAGTTACAAGAAATCACACGGCGAATAATTTAAGGTAAATAATTTATTATAATATTTAGATCACTATGTCAATATATATACTTAACAGGCAGAGGAGGAAGTACTGGCGAATATAGGGGTAGATTACACAAATAGCGATAATCATAGAAGACGGAGGAGAATCCATCCCGATTGAAACAAACCAAGGCGTGAGAGAAGGTTGTTGTCTTTCACCAATACTTTTTAAACGTTACCTAGATGATCTCCTATAAAAATGGAAAGAGCAATCAGCTGACGGTATTAAAAACCACTTAAATAGAAGCTTGAAAACCATTCTTTTCGCGGATGATCAATGTTATTCCCCACTTAAGAAGACGATATCCCCAGCGAGGAATATTCATCTTCCATAAAATAGGAAAATACCATATAACTGTAACATACCTGAATCAAAGACAAAAGTAACAGCCTTTGTAGGAGATGAACCGGTTCGGACCAAAAAATGCATAAACAACACGTGGATAGAAAAGGTAAGACATTTCAACTATCTTGGACGTGACATTACTTGTGATCAAGGTAGAGATATAGAAAATAAAGTAACAAATTTCACAACAGCGTGTGGAACGATATTTGGAGAACGTTGGGAAATAAATGTAGAAAAAGGAACGCAAATAATATTTTATAAAACAATGACAATACCTCCACTACTCTATGATTCTGAAACTTGGGTCATAAATAAAAAGATGAACAGAAGATATAAACAGCCGAAATGAAAATTTCAGAGATAAGTTATAATGTGTAATAGACAAGATCATATAAGAAATAAAGAGAGTAGAAGTGATTTAGATTTTTTTATAGTTCATATTAAAGAATACAGAAGAAAATGGATTCAACAAATCAGTAGAATGGAAAAAAGTAGAATACCGAAGATGGCGAAAGATTACAACCCTAGAGACAGAAGGAAAGTTGGTAGACCTAAGAAAAGGTAGACTGTGGAATAGGAACATTCCGCTAAAGCCTAAAACCGTTAAGAAGATGATGATGATTACAAAAAATAAAATGTAAGTATATGCTTTAAATGATTTAATCTCTCTATGAACGCAAATTTATGTTAAATTATCTCATAAGATTTTGTTACTTTTTAAACACATTGTCGTATATCATTGGGCAATAAAAACGCGTAGTGTTTTATAAAACTTATGTATAATGTTATAAAAAATTGTAAATACAAATACAGGACAGTTTTCACTCAACAATTTGTTTCTTTTTTTCCTTTTATATAGAGAAAGAGAATGTATATTTTCCTTCAATACCGTTGTGTCAAAAAACGCCTCTGGCTATTTCAAATAGTTTCATTACACTCTCGTACATGTACTTTGAACTAACGAAATAAAAACGTGATAATCTGAAAAATATTTGATACGCTGTGGTTTCATTTGTTCTATCAAACGGTTTTGCTCAGACGAGTTGTGACAACACAGCCAAACAACAGTAACGTTTACGGCTGTCCACTTGTCAAAAAAACTATATTTCAAATTATGACATTTCTCCTTGCCTCAGGCCACAACGGATTATTTGTGGACGTTTGTGCTAGTTGGTAAAACCCACCGGCGACAACTACATTGGAATGCTGCCACCTGAGCGACATTCATAAAAGATATCAAAGGACCGAATATGACATTGATTTCAGGATAACATACACAGTTAAAACAAACAGTACTAAAAATAATAGTGTTTTATGTTGATATACGAAACATGGGCTTTGAGATATCTTACTTTATATTTTACATAGTTTATATATTTCGTATTTCTTCTTTTATATTTAATTCGTATTATAATCTCTAGTGGAATTTCATAACATCACATACTATATGTTTAGTAATTTAAATAGACTGTTACTGTGGGATGTGTAGGTTGATGCAGCAAGGATATTATATACAAAACCTTTTTTATTTATTTATTTTTTTATTATCAAAATACCATTGTACCATATTGGTGTCGGGTAACATCAATATATGATAAGTACATCAACTACACCTCTATATACAATTTTTTTCCATCTTACTCTATCCATTGACAATGTCTTCGCTTCCCTCCAGCCCAAGCCTCTTTCTCTCAAAATGTTTCCCATCATTCCATCCCAAGTCAGTCGCGGTCTTCCTCTCTTCTTTCTCCCGCCTGATTTTGCCTCCCAAACCTGTTTTACCATTCTATCACTATCCATTCTCTGCATGTGTCCCCACCAGCATAGTTGTCTCTGTTCAATAAAATCCAGAATCGATATCACTTCCAGATCCTCTCTTATTTGTGTATTCCTAACTCTGTTCTTCCTTGTTACTCCTACTACTCTCCTAAGATATTTCATTTCTGCCGCCTAGATTTTACTTTTTTGGCTTTTGGATAGCACCCACGTCTCACAGCCGTATGTTAAAACCGGTCTATATACTGTTTTATACACACTCATTTTCGTTTTACTTGATATCTCCTTCTCTAGTGGAATTCCATAACATCACATACTATATGTTTTAGTAATTTAAATAGACTGTTACTGTTGGAGGTGTAGGTTGATGCAGCAAGAATATTATATACAAAGCCTTACAAATGTAATTGTCCTCACTCAATTAAAAAATAATAACCACCAACAGTCTAGTAATTACAAGATTGCACGTTCGAATTCAACTACTAACAATATTACTAATTTATGGAAATAAATTATTTATTAACGGCACATTAATTATAGTTTTCTGCACTCACTATTAGGAATCAGTTTTGAATTAATGTTTAAAAAATACAAGTTACTAGAAGTCATGATTAGATCAAAAAGAAAATAGAAGCAGCTGAATCCTTCGTCTTGTATTATTAATTCAAAATTTCTTTAAAGTAATTTAAGAAAAATCTTATTTTTAGCTGCCTATTAAATCAGTTTAGAGTCTTACTAAGTTACCTGTCTGTCACGTGACGCTTTGTTATGTTCACATCGTGAAATAAATATAATAAATAAATAGTATTTACGCATGATCGTGAATTCGCTTTTTTACAATGAGCATACCACAGTGAAACATCAATCTTCAAAGCAGTCTACTGTAATTAACAGTTGAATTCCTTGTCTCTGTCACATAAGGTTTCACACCTCCTCGATTTAAAACCTACATTAACATACACTGCTGAACACGTTTTGTAAACACGTTCTTACTGGACATAGGTTTTTCATTTAAATATGAATTTTACGCTAATCGCTTTATACAGGGTGGTTCAAAATTGCACGGCAATCTCTCGGATGCTGATTCTATAGCTAAAAATAAGAAAAAAGTCTATATAAACATAGGTCCGAAAATGGTTCGTTAGCGGGTTACAACTCGCGAACCAGTTCGCCCTGATTTCTGCTCCAACGGTAAAATGACGTATTACTGAAATTTTTGGGGTATAAAGTGAAGGGTAAATTTAGTGGTTTCTTATGGTTTGTGATCTGAAAAATTGAATAAATGAGGTCCCAGAGCTCTATCTCAATTGGTTTCTAAGAAAAACTGTGTTAAACACAAAACATTGGAGTCGAAAAACACACTTTTATATACTTGGCAAAAAATAACTTCGTTAATTTGCCAATAAACAAATAAACATTTCTAACTAACTTTGTAGATAATTTAATTATGAGAAAAGTGATGTGTATAAAGTCTATTAAAAGTGAATACAAATTTGAAAAATTCTACTTTAATAAAAACCAAACAGATCAAAATTCGCTACAAAAGTGTTACAATTTTAAACAGAACAAAGGATTTCGTAGACATTTTCACAAGAAATGTAATTGTAAACAAATTGGAAACTTATATCATTGAATTTTTCCTTCAAATTATTAAATATCAAAATTGTTAAATTGATAAAGCTGTAAACGTTCTCTCAAAGCAGTTGTTCAATGTGGCCATTTTGTTGAATGCAGCTCGGCGTATCCATGCCAGCTGGGCACGTCTTATACCATCAGGATTATTCTTAACAGTAGCTGCAGATTCTACTGCGCAATGTCTCAATTCTCCTTGTGGGCCATTACGAGCGGAATACACTAACGACTTCATCCAACCACAAAGGGAGAAGTCTGCTGGCGTGAGATCAGGAGATCGAGGTGGCCATTTTACAGGTCGGTTTCGACCAATCCACTGCTTACTGAATGTATTATTTAAATGGTTCATCAAATCACGACAGTAGTGAGCAGATGCTCCATCATTCAAAAACCACACCTGCATTCTATCTGTAAGTGGAATATCTTCAGAGTTCCATCAGATTCGATTGCAAAAAATGTGTAATTATTGTCTTTCATTAAGCCTTGGTGATAAGAAAAAAGGGCCTAAGAGATTATAACCAAGAAGATCGTACCACATATTAAATGAAAAAGTATGTTGGTCATGTCATGTGTTTTGAAAGTTTACAATGCTATATCTTGTAAATTGTAACACTTATCTTGGCGCATTTTGGTCTGTTTTGTTTTTAATTAAAGTAATTTTTTCAAATTTTTGCTTATTTTTAATAAGAATTATACACATCAATTTTCTCATAAATAAATTTTCTACAAAGTTACCTAGAAATCTGTATTTGTTCATTGGCAAATTAACGAAGTTATTTTGTCCCAAATCCAAAAAGTGTGTTTTTCGACTCCAATGTTTTGTGTTCAACACAGGTGGTCTTAGAAACTAATTGAGATAGAGCTCTGGGACCTCTTTTATTCAGTTTTTCATCTTATTCAGTCACATCATATTGACAGTACGTGGATATAGGGAACCGAAACCATAGAATTGACAGTTTGGTATTTCGCGGTTTGTTGTATTGGCGTGTATTTTAAAGGCGTATAAAGCTACATTTAGAAGTAAAAAAATTAAAAAGAAATTTAGAACTTTCGTTACTGAAGACACAACTCATTTGTCTTTGGGTATGTTATTGTACATATATGTTAATGAAGACATATTCATATCTTCCTCTTTCACCATTCATTTAAGAATGTAAGAATGGACGACTTTTTTCAATATGCTCTGTCGTAGTTAGTCAGTCTTTTATTTTTTCGTATCGGCCATCCAAGGACCACATGCCAATTTCAATTCTTTACTCATTGTTCTTTCCTTTTTTCCAAAATTCCTTCATCTTCTCACTGTGTCTCTTCTTCCTGTCTTCAGTCCACTTTGAACCTGCGTTGTTCTCTCTCCTACCCTGGACTCCCTCAATTTTTAACACTTTTGTCCGAGAAACTTCTCCTTCAATTGCTTCTTCTGCGCGTATATTATTTTTTCAAAATCCTTTTAGACTTCTTTAATCCAACTTGATGTTGACTTCTTCCTCCATAGATATTTGAATATCTGCTTTGTCAACCTATTGTCGTCCATTCTATATAAATGTCCAAAAAATAATAGTCTTCCTTTTCTAATTTTTTCTGGTATATTTTCTATACTTTGATATATTTCGTCATTACTTCTTAATTTCCAACCTTCAGTTAGTCAGTCTTTAATTTTAGCCTATTTTATTTGGTATTTGTTAATGAATTAAATGTTTCAGGAATACATTGTTTAATACGATAAAACAATAAAATTATATAACGTGTTAGCACAAAAACATTGAAAATTGTAAACTTGTTTAACAGTACCATGATTTATTAGGTTACAGATAAGACTTACACATTTATAGAATGTAGAAATAAATTACGTAAAAGTACGTAGCTTCTGCTTCTCTAACTTTACTCACATCACTTTTGTATTGACAAATTTTTGTAAAACAATGAGTTGAAAAGCAAACAAAATTAATAATTTTTTGACTTTAGTAATCTGAAACAACAACAACCAAACAATACTTGATATTAATTGACAAGTACATGCTCAACTCTAATCTGAAATTTTGATCCTGCTACAGGATAACTTTCCACCGCACGTTGAGTGATGGATTGTGTGTGAAACAACTTGCTGCGAGCCCGCTGTCAGACCGTTAAACTTACTCTCATGTGTGATGAGCGCACAGAATCGGTGACAGCTAAACAACCGTTAAACGACTCAGTGAAAACTAACAATCCTTGTTACTGACAAATGCACATTATTAATTGTCTTATTCCTCTTCATACATATTGATTATATTATTATATTATACTATATTAGAATATTATACTGAAGGAAGAATACGGAATATGGGGACTGCAGATGAATGTGGAAAAAACTATATTTGTGTATAGGAGAGGACACGACCGACATAGTAATGGAAAGCGGTGAAATTGTAGCAAAATGTAAGAATTACAGATATCTGGGAATAAATTTTAGCAAGGAAGGGACAGACGATACAGAAATAAAGTTTAGAGTAAACAAAACAAGAACAATAATTAAGTCTCTAAATGGAAAACTGTGGAGCACCGAATTAGGAAAATAAAGGAAAATGAGAATATACAACACAGCGATTAAGAGCACATTAGCATAGGGGTCTGAGATATGGAGAATGAAAGAACATTTGAAAAGAAAGATCCACAGTAATGGACGCCTTAAGAAAAATATGTAGAACATCAAAATTAGACCGGGTCAGAATCGAAACAATTAAGCAACAAATGAATATAAAAGAAACTGTTTTATAACACATCGAGAAAAAACAATTAATTTTGTATGGGTACGTGCAGAGAATGGGGGAGGAGAGGTTGCCAAAGAGAGTGATGAAGTGGATACTACTGGAAAACATAAAAAGGGGAAGACCGAAAGTAACATGAATACAGGGTGTAAGGAGATCAATGAGTGTACGAGGTCTAACCGAAGAAAACTGTAACGACAGGAGATATTGGCAATTCGGCATCGGACAACGTAACGTAGTATATATATACTATACTAGCAAAATACCCGTGCTTCGCTACGGAGTTTCACGTTGTACGTAATTGTACAATTATTGCTCGCTTAATAGTATAGATTGTACAAATTCTCAACTCTTAGTTTGTTTATTTACATTCATAGCAACAGCTATTTATTATTTATTTCGATAAAATCGTTAGAGCCGTTTCCGAGAAAAAAAAGGACATACATTTATTAACTAATTGAACTTCGAAATTTTCTCGACTGTAAGAACCTGCAAACAACGAAGTTTTTCAATTTAAAACAATGATTAAAAACTCAGAACTAAATGTATTCGGGGTTTCCAATAAACTGAGATGTCAACCACTTCATTTACAAAGTATGCAATTCCCGCAATAAATTTCATTATTTGGTTTTTTGCCCCTTAGGAGTGAAAGTTTTTAAAACCGTTTCTTAGTGAGCACCTAATGATGAAGATACGTTCAAAGTTTCATTGATATCCATTCAGTGGTTTCAGAGATATCGTGATCAGTGAGTCAGTCAGTGGTATTTGGCTTATATAGATATCTATATCTAGCCGATTTACCCAGTGTTGCTCGGGTTCATAATTTATTCATAGGCTCATAGGCACCTATTCTTGTTCTAACGTTATATTACTTATATTTTGTATAATCTTCCTTATATTGTTACGTTCGCATTCTCACTGGAGGAATACTCTGTAGCGCACCTGTTTAAGAACATGTCATAAACTGTATTCTTATATCTGGAGAAGAATTCTGTTGCGCGTGATGCTCCTGCTCGATTTCTAACTCTGGGAGAGGGCGAACAGCTAAATTAGTTTTCAATAAAATGTCTACAGTACTTGCACGCGCTGCGTATTTACTGTCTTTTATAATTCATTGTGTTAATGTTGAAATAAGGCATTTGTTAAATTAGTGTCTCCTAAACTTATTCTAACAATACAATACCTCTATAGATTTCAGCTTATCAATTTTTAAATTCAAACTGAAGCAAGTGCATTTATATTGTCTGAACACTATGATCTGAATACATTTGCTATCAAAACTTTGTTTTTTATACTTGCTTATAACTTACTTCGATCTTAACTTATCCACTTTTAAATTCAAACTGAAACAACTCTGAATTCACACATTATTAAGAAGTTTCTTAAGATGCATACACCACCTTTGATATCATAACCTATATCTTTATTTATAAGAACCGTGGACTCTGGCCCCGCCGTCTTTCGCGGGATCCGACCTAAGACTCCCCGGGTTCCGTGGATGAACTCCGGGGAAGGCCCGTCGGACGACTCCCGCGCTATTTCCTACGCGGGAGACTTCCACCGATGCTATGGTAACCAGAATCTATTCTATTGGGTTGCCATAGTAACCAGATCTAATAGTTTTTAAGACCCAAAGGACCCCCCAAAGGATCGTATCGAAAAAACACTTGTCCTATGTTGGTTCTCCCGTTGCACAAAATATTTGTGCCAAGTTTGGTTGAAATCGGTCCAGTGGTTTAGGAGGAGATGTGGAAGACCCCAAAGGACCCCCCGAAGGATCGTATCGAAAAAACACCTACCCTATGTTGGTTCTCCCGTTGAGTAAAATATTTGTGCCAAGTTTGGTTGAAATCGGTCCAGTGGTTTAGGAGGAGATGTGGAAGACCCCAAAGGACCCCCCGAAGGATCGTATCGAAAAAACACCTACCCTATGTTGGTTCTTCCGTTGAGTAAAATATTTGTGCCAAGTTTGGTTGAAATCGGTCCAGTGGTTTAGGAGGAGATGTGAAAGACCCTGAAGAACCCCCCAAAGGACCCCATCGAAAAAAACACCTATCCTATTTTGGTTATACAGACAGAGTAATAGATTCACGTGCACCGAATCGCTCACAGAAAAACAGACCGATACACACACACATTCTAATTTAGATATCTCGTGCAGAGTAGAGTTGATTATCACTGGTAGATATCAAAACTGGCATTGCAGTAATGGGATTTCCTTCTTAATAATGACACTGAAAAAAAAAAAAATATATATATATATATATTTATTTGTTACAACACAAATAAGCCAAATCCCGTTCCAGTGATAAAAAAGATAATTCTTAACATAAAAATACTTCATATAAAATAAAATGTTTAAAAATGAATAAAATACAAATATTATGACACGACGAACGACGATATTACCCAACCCAAGTGATTGACCCAACAACATAAACACAAAGAAGGGAACCACGAACCATACTCAAGAAAAAAAGTGATGGACCAAACAATTATGAACTAACAAAGGAAGATATGAACCCAGAACTAAAGAAGAATCAAAGGAAGAGAACAGATCCCTACAATTAAACAGAAAGCAAACCAGATGAGAAGAGGAGAACCGAACCAAGATGAAGACTATTGAAGAAGACGAAGAAGAGGAAGAATGAAGAGGAGACAGGTTAAACCCAAGGGGATACTAACACACATATAAAAGGGGAAAATAGTAGACTCAAGGATAGAATACTGTAAATAAACCCCAAATAATTATTTATTGATGAAACAAATATTATTGTTATAATTGAATTAACTTATATATCCATTTTAAAGACAATACGATTGTAAAGTAACGTAGTGTAGAAAAAGTACACTAACACAGTTAGAAAGGTTAGATTTAATAAAAAATAACTAACCTAATATTATTAATAATAAATATTATGCTAGAAAGAAATAGTGAGAAATAATAGGAGAAAGTATAGGGATTACCCATTAAATAACACTAAATACAAACAGTGAACCAAAGTGAAGTGCAATAGTGGAAGTGTAAGTACCCTAAAAATAGTGAAAGTGTATGTTAAGCATTAAAAATGTAATGATAAGTAAGAAAACACTTTATAAAACATTGATGAACAATCAATGATTGGAGTGATCTTGTACACATTTATATAACTAAAAATAATTAAAAATAATATTCCAAATAAATATAAAAGAAGCATGTAATGTTATTCAGGGAGAAAGCCCAGACAAAAGCAGTTTGTGTTAACATGGTATGGAGGAGACAGTAGAATAGAAATAAAGTTTTGTTGTTAAAATTAAGACTACAATGAATAAAACACCCCATGTTGAAAGGGGAATTAACTTTCATAATTTTGCAAGAAGTGATGATGTTTATCATTCTAGGTAGTAACAAAAGAGAGGAATCAATATTAGGACTAACAATAACTAGTAACTTATAAAGAATAGTTTGGTTCAATGTTATAAAGGGGATATGGCTGAAGGGAACCTGCAGTCCATAAGCCTAATTATTATATTTTAAAATATGTGTAATGAAAATGTATGTTGAATAGTAGTTAAAACACAAACAAATATGATAACTAAGTGAAGCCCATCAGGCTGAATTCAAAATGTAATTTAAAAGAAATACACCAAAAAACCATCATGGCTAATCTTGGCTATGAAAACATCTAACTGTCAGAGACACTCAAATGTAAATTGTATCAATTTCGCAAGAAACCTTACTAATCTAAGACCAGTAAATGGCCAGTAATTATATGTCAATCAATTTAAAACAGAAATGTTATTATAAAAGTTTAATTTAAGAAGGATATGTAATTTATCAAATGTCAAATATTTAGACTAAAGTTAATGTATAACAGAATATGACCTTATGAGGTATCGTTGTAAACTTTGAAAGGAAAGAAAGATAATAGTGATATCATTTATTATCCCCAAAGGAACTGTAAAGGAATAAAACCATTAGGAAAATACTTAATAAATTTGAATAAAAATTCAAATCTCTTAACAATGTCTTTGAAAGAGTAATTAACCAATCCCAGGATTGCTGTTACCATAGTAACGAGCCGTTGAAGGCTAGTTTTCCGTTAAATTTATTAGATTTGAAAAAACGACGCGTGGGTAAGCGGCACGCAAAATTGGAATGATTGAAATTTTAATTTAAATAGTTACGAAAGGTTTCGAAAGTTAACCAAGATGACCAAAGACGAATATATGTCGACCTACCAAGAATTAACGATGTCCTGGAACCAAATTGAATAAATTAATTAACAAAAATCCAAGACAAGATTGAAAAAGATGTTCGAAGCTTAAAACCAGCCCAAATTTGAAGAATGTCCACTACCCCGATGACTACACATCAACGCTATCTGAACTGATAAGTATCGAATAAATTCCTTAATCCCAAAAAACCAAATTACCTTAAATATTTTCCAAATGATGAAATTTCTCACTATTGAACAAATATTATTTTCTTTCAAAGGTGTTAATGCATAATTTACTTACATAAAAAACATTTTATTAATCAAAATATAACCTCGCTTAAGAGCACAATTTTGTAACAAAAATACGACACTACCGAACAATTTGTAAAAACACATTATACTTTCTAAGTACGTATAAGGTATGGTAGTGTACGTTTTGAATGTAACCAACGTTTCTGTCTTATTTCATAATCCAAAGAACCCCAGATTTTAAACATAGTAATATATTGTATGTAACTGACGCCATCTCGGCAACGAAAAGTGTTTTAAAATCAATTTTGCCAACTCTGAGATATTTGTGTTTCATGTAATAAACCGGAGCTATTTGTTATCAAAAATTTTATAATCCATTTGTCATATTAATTAATGACCGAATTTGTATTAAAATCACAGTACAGAGTGTTACTATCTTTTTATTTCATAGGATGTTGTAGAGTATATGTGTGTTAGCAAGTTTTATTCAATAACCAACTAGCGCTCACCACGAGTGGTCGAGACGGCAACCTGTATAGCGGCGGGACCATTCGAACGCTCCAGCTGTCCATGCTAATAACACGTATCATCTTAGAATTTAACTATTTTAATTGTTTTAATAGAAACAATTTGGCGCCACCCCTATGAATTAACAGGTAGGTTGTACTGGTAATATTGGCAACGCTACAGACTCCAGTAGTGACGTCGATTTATGTAACGACCGGTGTGAGGCAAACACACTACATTCACACTAATACACCTAATAAACAAGTGTGACACATTTTAACAGGTACGACCTAAGGTAATTTTTACAATATATAACTTTTTAGTAGACTTTTCATTACAGACAGTGACGATAAAACTTTTCATCAAAATGTTGGTCAGTTTACGAAGGTTTTTGAAAAAAATAATTGCAGGGATCTACATTTGGAATATGTCTTGATTGCTGACACGGTTAATTATGGATCTTATCTACATAACTGTGGTATAACACACATGGTCTAGTATAGGCGTCAAAGAGGATCCTGGATCAGATGACTTTAGAAGACGTGATAAGAAGAAAAGGGATTTTTAACGGACACATATCCGGACACGGATTATTAACAGTTATTCCCAAATTATGTTATAAATTTCGCAGTTTTAAAGTTAAGAAATTAATTTGAAAATTAAATGAACCAGTTATGTTGATTAGCGGTGAATAAAGATGGAACAGACTGCCAAATTCAAACTTTATTAGCAGTAAGATCCTGGTATTAGGAAGCATATTCAGAAATTGTTTTACAAATTTTAATTGATTTTACTGTGAAGTAGTAGGTTTGAGTTAGTGTTTTCTTGTACACGCTGATCTTATGGCTTTGCCAAGGTTGAATCCAATAATAATTCATTAACTCAATAAAAATTTGTTTAATGTTTTTATTAACTGTGACTAAGTAAAGTATTGTGGCTTCTCTGTGTGAGTCGTATTATATTTTAAATCTGCTCAATTATACAAAGCAATTTATGATACGATCAAAAACTAGCAGTAGAAATTACTTGCTTCCTCGTAACAATCTTTAAATTGCTTCTTAACTTTGTACTAATCCTATTTTAGTAAAATATTTTACACGTTGGTAAACAAATTATCCTTTGCTTTTCTTAGAAATTTTAGATTAAAATAATTACTGTATCTTAAGTCGTTTTGTAAAGAAAACTAATAATATAAGTCACCTGCTTGTTCCTCCACGGATGTCTTCTATAAAGCTTTTTAAACTCTTATTTAATTTCAAAATATTTTTTTTTCATACAATGGCTTAAAACTAATTTTTTAGCCTTCTACCTGCCTAATAATAATAATACGAAGCAGCGTTCCTTTTATTAAACTTTTCTTTTCAAAAAAACTGCCTTGCGTCTTCTTCAGTATTCAGAGCGTATTTTCTTTCCTTGCATGTCATGCTATTCACACAACTTCTTTTATATAGTCTTTTTTTATACTTTCGTTTTCATAGGTAAGTTCAGCAGGTCTCGTCGCCTCATATACAATGTCTTTAACTTTTCCTTATTTAGGGTGTACAGGAATTTAAATAATTAACAATAATCTTCTCACATTGGTGTTAATACCAATGTGTTTTGCCATTAGTGAATACAAAAATTTGCAGGCATTGCACAAATGCAATGCACAGAGAAGGGCGTTGAAAATGCTTCAATAAATCTAAAAAATGTATATATTTATGTTCATTCACCAATCAATGAATTCATTCTTCATTTACCAATGTACAGGTTACAAGTTAAATGTAGTCGCATTCATAAGCGAAGTTTTATATGTGTACTACGTTATTGACAACAAAGAATTAGTTTCTATGGAAACTAACCGGTTCCCATTTTTGATAACGCACCAGCGATCGGCCGCAAATGTACGACACGTCCCTATAAAGATTTTCAATGTTAAAATCTAATAGTGTTTTTAACCATAACTATTTTTCAATTGACGAAAAGTCTAAACGATTTGAAAAAACGATGTAACTTCTACAACAGCAGTTGAAACAGATGTGTCCCTTGCAATTGTTTTGATTAATAATAATTAATTAATTAATTAAACATAATTAATCCCTTGATATGACTAATTTAATTTATGTGAGTTATATGCAGGTAAAAGAGGCAACGGTGTTAAGTAATAATGGGTGTCTTTTCAACTCAGTTTGATTAATTCAAAAGTTTTACACTTTTACCATTTTCATATAATGTGTGTAAAATAATTAATGTAACAGGGATATCACACACATGTTATGGGCTTGCAAATATTACAAAAATATAGTTTAACAAATGAAATAATGACTTTTAAGTGAATGATTTCTATTATTATTATGGGGTCTAAAGGGGGTGTGAAGCAAACAGATGCTTTCACAGAAGAGAAATGCACCAGCCTCTCCACCCCAACTTCACTCTTACCTAGACGTCGGTGGGCCCTGTTACGGCGAGCAATGCACTCCAAGGTTGTGCTAACCAATCCCTTCGTCGGAGTGGATCGGTAAGCAAACAAGAGATGGGGGTTCTGTCAGGACAGCCTGGGTGTATCCTGGGTCCTGGCCGAGCAGGATGGTGCACATCGACAACAGGGTGTGAATCTAGTGTGGAGGCGGAGGAGGATATAGTAGTCCAACGGCTGCACACATGGGCTGAGTCAGTTAGCCTATTGCGACCGGGCAGAGAGAGCTCGTCAGCTGAGGTGAAAGCAACTCTCTTGGGGAAGAGCAGCCCGAAATCAAAGTTCCTGGTCCTCCAGGATCGGATCGGAGAATTCACATAGCCCATCTGTAAAACTGTTATGTGCAGAAACCTGACAGTTTCTTTCGCCAGCCAGTTTTTACACCGGGACAACTGGCGGAGGCTGTTAAAGGAGGCCTTGACTCAGTAATGGGTTGTTGCGCCTCTGTAGAAGATATTGGGGCGTAGAAAACCTGCAGTTTTAGATGCAATCTTTAAAGAAATGCTGTTACGATCATATTTTAGTAGTGCTTCTTCCATCGTATAATTACCGTTGTAAAAATATTATTCTGATATTTTACCTCAGCACAGCTTCTGCAAATGTCTGTATTATTTTATTATCAGTGAAGTGTTTCTGAACTGTTCCCATGTGATGACATGTGAGGATATGTTATGTAATGAACTTTTCATCTTATTATTTGAATTACCAGTCTCTGTAGTTCCAACTTTGTTGAAATCACGACAACGTGGTTTGGTTCGGTAGTAGTTCAGCAAGTAAGCAGGTAGCGGTTTAGGACTGACTTGATAATGACGGAGACACTGAAAGGCCTCGTCCGTAGCATGACAGGTAGCAGTTCAGCAAATAAGCGTGACAAAGTTGGATGGCGTAATTGTTAAACAAGCAAATTAATTTCGTTTACTTGGAAAGCTCGCTTCATTTACTTATATATTCCATAAGAAATTCCTACAATGAAACGTTTTGTCTCTATATATATATATATAATAAAGTATTAAAACGACAAACTAGAAATATTAGAAAAACGAATTATTAGGAAAATATTAGGCCAACGAAAATCTTCACAAGGTCGGAAATTAAGAAGTAATGATGAAATATATCAAAGTATAGAAAATATAACATAAACAATGAGAAAAGGAAGACTATTATTTTTTGGACATTTATATAGAATGGACGACAATAGGTTGACAAAGCAAATCTTCAAATATCTGTGGGAGAAGAAGTCCAATAAGATTTAGAAAAAAATAATATACACGCACAAGAAGCAATTGAAAGAGAAGTTTTTCGCGCAAAAGTGTTAAAAATGGAAGGAGTCCAGGGTAGGAGAGAGAAAAACGCAGCTTCAAAGTGGACTGAAGACAGGAAGAAAAGAGACACAGTGAGAAGATGAAAGAATATTTGAAAAAAGGAAAAGAACAAAGAGTAAAAAATTGAAATTGGCATGCAGTCCTTAGATGGCCAATACGGAAAAAAGTAATAAAACAGATTATAACATATACAGTATCTCAAAACATGTAGATAATGCATTCTTGTAGCTTGTTTATACACGTGATATAAATTGATTTTATTAGCTGCGCATACGGATGCTGTTGTCTACAGTTTACTATGTTTAATCTAACAACCTGTTAGGAGATTACACAATATGTTGGCATGGATTTCCATTAGATCAGTGTTTAGCAGTTCCTGTATTGTACCAACGTGTTATTATCGAAGCAGTACAACACGTGCTGTTGGCACCTATCATAGTAATGTACAAAATGCGGTCAGTGGATCCAGTATTCGAATTCAATTAATACGCTTTACCTTACAGTAAGATACTACTATTATACCAATATTGCCAGTAAAAGAAAGGTTAAATGATGTGATTATTGTGCTAAGTAAATAGTTCTATATTAATTACAGCAATATTATAATAACATTTCTTAACTATACAGATGCAATTTAATTTTGTTACATAATTTTAGAAAGAAGTTAGTTTTTAAAATGTTAGACAATTCTTACTACAAAATTTTTTATTAAAATCAGAAAACATAAGAAACATTTAGATCAAAATGGGATAGAAGGGAATAACAAATGGTTGAGAAATGTAGTGTGATACAAAAAAAGAAAGGGAATTTTTAAACTAGTACTTGATGGCAGGCGGTCATTATTATTATTATTGTTACTACTACTACTACTAATATTACATACTATATTACTGTGGACAGTAGCCATTGATTGTGTACAAAACAGTCATTAATGCCCGCAGTATTATAGTATATAAAAATTGGCAACTTACTAACGCTAACAATTGTATTACGTATTACATTATGTATAGGGGTTAATACACGTAAAATTACAATAGAAAAGATAAATGTAAGGACAACAGTGAAAATATGACGGATTCGGGTAAGATATAGAGCTGTAAGATAGGCCATTACAGAACTTGTATTGCGCGAAATGTTTGTGGAACTGCTGTCATGGCATAAAATCTTTCCCATTGTATGTGCAATTAAAAAAAGAAAACATTTCTTAAACAGAAATTAAAAAATGTAGACCTTGCTAGGGAACAGTGGTATAAATGATATGACGTGTGGTGCAAAATCTGTAACATGGAACAAGATGTTTTAAAGACAAAGAAGTTGAAAAGCAAAACAGTCACCTTGTCCTATTTCAAAGCGATAACAGTAATTTAATAAAAAACTGATAAAATGATGAAATTAAGTCTAACTTTATTTCAGTCAGACATATTTACCACAGTGCACAGACTACAGTAAGTAGAAGTTGGTACAAGAAAATAAATTAAAAGAGAGAACATATGACATATCTATGGGCGATAATGGAGTACATTTGGAAAAGGCCGATTTGCAATCAGGAAAGATGGAGTTAGTAACAGCAAACAAAATTACAACGTTTAGACTTTATACGGAATTTGATGTAAAAACTGTGGGAATTATGAAAACGTTACAAAAGAAACAAAGAAAATGATTAATTGGTTTGAACCTGTATTTTTAAAAATTAAAGTACATAGAATGGAAGTGTTGAAAAAGATTAAAGAAAAAAGTGAAACACTCATTAGGATCAGAGTAAACCCGTTAAAAATAGTTTAATAGTTAGGAATAATGGAAAAGTGTTTTAGACAAAATTAGAATACAGACGCTGAAATATTTTAGGAATGTAATATTAGGAGAAAAGGAAGTTAATAGCATTGAACCCGAACATGTAGCAGGATTATTACGCATATACCTGCTATTTTGAAAAATCGGACAGTATGTGTGCGATATGAAGTTTAACAAATTCGATTTTCTGTTTAGGAAAATGTTTTCTTGCTCAGTAACAAAACATTTCACTTAGTACTTTAGAAGTTAATAATTTTGTTTTCTAATTTTTCCAGGTTAGTACTTTGCTTTCTAAGTGTGCAAATTCAAGTGAACTTCAACAAATGTGTGTAAATAAATCTCACTTGAAAATGAGTTTTAGGACATAACATTTTCCTTCTTGATTTAAGTATATTAAGAAGCATTTTTTTAATATAATGTGACGGCATCGAGGTAAAAACATACGCAGCGAGCCAATCAGGGATCAGCGGTAGGGCATAAAAAGAGCGCCGCTAGAATTTTTTGGCGCACTCCATCGCCACGCCATCATCGGACGCACTTTGTCTCCTCTCTTCTATCGGACGACATCGACGCGGAGCCAGCCGGAAGGAACAGCTGAAGAGTAGAACGGACGTTCTTGAATCGAGAGTTGAATGGTTTAATAGCGTTTTGAAGTAACTCCTAGTACCAAGTAGTTTCTTTGCATATATAACTCTACTGTATATGTCATCTGGTAAGAGAATTGTATTATCACCTTCAAAAATATACGTATATAACTAGGAATAAAATATTTTATTCTTTTTCAGCCGTTATTTTATCCAATTGCTTTTTTCCCATAAGCGACTAACAAATACTTATCATTAAATTTTCTTATAACGAGTAGTTTGTATGTTTGGAATTTAAATGTACTCCCATATGTCATTGTATTACTGAGTCCATTACAAAAATTACAAAATTATATTACTGGCTAAGAAAACACGGCGTCTATAACTTATCAACACATAAATATATTATTTTTCTGTCAAATTAAATGAAGTAGTTAGTCTACTATCTTACCAAAGTGAAGTATAAGAATAAAATATAATGGCAAAGAATTTAACACTTAAGATTAAGTTTCTTGTCCTGTTGGTACATTGAAAGTAAGCAAAACATTGCCTATAACTAACTAATCCATATAGTACAGGAAAAATAGACGAAAAAAGGTGTTTTCGGTAATAAAATTGCCCCGGTACGTTTGTGACTGAAAAAGGTAGACTTTAGCTTATAGTTTATGAAACTAAAGAGTCCAGAGCAAAATCGCACCTAGGGGTAGTTTTATAAGGGTTGGGAGGGGTGAAATTACGGTTTTGGGGAATAACGTTTTAATGGTTATTTTAAAAAAGTTTCAAACAAAAGTGGTAGCTTATAAAATTTTGCGTATTTTAGTTTTTTGGACGACTTTTTTTTTGTTTTAGTTTGATCAAATCAAAATATTACCTCTATGATTTTTATGTACGATAGCTTAAAATGCAGCTATAAATTTTTGGTATAAACCCTTTTTGAGGAGTGGTAGAAGCATTCTTTTGCAGTAACAATCCTTTTTACCTAGTTTGTACTAATAGTGAAACCGTCATAGCACCGAGAATTTTTGCTCAAATGAAACCCCCTTGGGCTTATTTTACAGGTTATTATATATACTTTTTAAATCTAATATTTATTATCAATTAATTAATTTATTTAAAACAATTAATAAACAATTATATAAAAAATAAAGAAAAAATATAAGAAATGGGGTTAAGAAAGTATCTAATACAAAAAATGTCTTGAATTATATTGAAAATTTGTTTTTTATTAGAAATACATTAATAACAAAATAATATTTTTATTTATTATAATGAAATACAGTAATTTAAAAGCCCCTTTTTTAACAATTAATTAACAATTACCTAAAAAATTAACATAAAACGTAAGAAATGGGGTCAAAAAAGTATCTGTCACCAAAAAATGTTATGAATAATACATTATGTCTATTTAATTTTAATATATTAATGCACATATGTGAGAAGGGTATAAAATTATAACGCTTTCAGACAATTTATTTTTCAAATACATACTTTATTTTTATTTCTATTTAAAATGTACAATGTTTAATAAACAAATACATAATATTATTCTTATTTTTATTAAAAATTGATAATAATCAAAATTAATATTAAACGGTTTTAAATAAACAGAATTATCACTATTGCACACCACTATAGAAAAATTATTCCGATTATCGCTTTCAAGCTTCTCAGCTCATGGTCAGATCGGAATTCTATTATATGAATAATATTTTCCGATTAGAATTCCGATCTAACGATGAGCTGAGAAGCTTGAAAGCGCTAATCGGAATAATTTTCCTACAGTGGTGTGCAACAGTGATAATTCTGTTTGTGATTATAACCACTAACACAACTTTCTTCATTAAAGTTTTAAATAAACAAAGTAGGATATATGGCTCTGAAATAATTGCAGAATTACAAACAACTTATTTTCATTACAATCAATAATGTTTTTTCGATAAACGAATTATTTTTTAATTGGCACGCAAACAGCGCACGCTCAAAATACCTATTTAAAAAAAATTAATATCTCCATCAATTGTCGTCGTAGAAAGTCGTCTAAAAAACCAAAATACGCGGAATTTCATAAGCTACTATGTTTGTTTGAGATTCGTTTTATAAAATTAACCATTAAAAAGTGTTATTCCCAAAAACCGTATTTTCACCCCTCTCAAACCTTATAAAACTATTCCTAGGTACGATTTCGCTCTGAACTCTCTAGATTTATAAAATATAAGCCAAAATCTACCTTTTTCACTCAAGAAAATACCGGGGCAATTTTATTCCCGAATAGTATCTACTATTCCTGTACTAATATAGGTACCTACCTAAATGTACCTATACGTTGCCTACCTAAGTTCTCTCACCGTTCCTGACTTTAAATTCTCATTAACGCTTATTATTCACACCGTGAAATTACAATTTTATGTAAACCGGCATGAATTTAAGAAATGTTCCGCCTGTTTGTGTGTATAGTTATTTACTGTACCTTGCAAACAGATTAATGTTCAATAGTTTAATTAAAAACATGAGTTGCATAAGATACACAAACTTTATTCTGAAATACTATTGAAAACGTTTAAATATTTGTGCTTCATAAGCAATAACTGAACTAAATGCCTTATCAGTATAATTATTATGAGAAATGTCAGTGGTTATTTGGATAAAATTTAACCCTCCCCAGTTCCTGAAACTAAGAGGATTAGTCGTTCACGCACTCACTCATTACGAAAGTCCTACTTATCATCTGAAATATTCTTCTAATTTCTATCTTAATTCAAAAGACAGAAGCTCTCGCCTCTTGGTGCTTAAATACCATAGCGGATTTTGTAAGACTGAATTGCACGCTAGGGAACCCCTATTAAGTACGTTTCATCGTATGATCGCGTAGAAGAATACACTTACTTCCCCCTCCTCTCGAAACACCAATTGTTACGTATTTGTCTTCACAATAGACAGAATTTATTTAATAGTAAAAATGGAAAGTAATTAAGTCTCTCATATTTCTTGAAAATATCTTTTTCTCTTCCTGTAAATTCTCTACATTTAAGAAAAATAAAATTTTATCCAGTAACTATCCATGTCAATTTAGAAAGCAGGGCTGATATGTCTTTTAAGCTTAGGAGGGCGAATTACTTTTCTGTATTTTTAAAACTTGCAGGTCATTACTGCACAATATACGTATATCAGGAAATGACATTACCGCGTTGTATTATATCTAATACATATTTATATTACAATATTTTATTCATTTACATAAGATATTGTTACACATAAAATATTTATTAAATATATTACAGCTGTTAATACAAAATAATTTACGTTTTACTAATTAATTTTGTATATTTATGAAGAAGAGAGTTAAAATAATACTGTCAAAACATTGTAAATTTATACATATATATATATATATATATAAAATTATTGTTTTAACAAAATAACAAATATAAATGATTATTAAAATATAAATATAAATGTATATAAGCACGCGCGCGCGCACAAACAGACACACACAGACAGAAAGATAGACAGTTGTGTGTGTGTGTGTGTGTGTGTGTTTGTGTAATGTAATATATTTTATAAGCACACGCTCTCACACACAAACAGACATACACACACACACACACACACACACAGGAAGATAGACAGTTGTGTGTGTGTGTAATGTAATATATTTCATGAAACGGTTTTGACAAACATATATCAAGAAAGAACAAGTGAACTTCAAAGATTACTGTCTGTAACAAACTTACAACGCTGCTTAGTCCGTGAATAACAAATCTAGAGAAAAACAAAAATATAAAATTTACTCTCCAGTGCGGAAAATTAAATGATTTCCTGGCTAAAACTCTAACGCTCTCAGCTTTTCTGCAATGCGCAGTTGTATTATATAATAAACGTAGAATAATATGTTCCTTCTAACAATTGATGAGCTGTGTTCAGTAAAAATATATAGGGTCTATTTTCTTGCGTGCTACACACATATAATTTTCTTTACTTTCTCCAGTTGGTAACTTGTTTATAGTACCAGTGTTATGAATGTCAAGGTGTAATCATACGCTCATACATATTTGAGAAACATCTTCCTCGCCGTATGTGAGCCTATTCTTGGTCTTCGTCACTTTTCAGATGAAAATATAATTGCCGGAGAGTTGAATTTACAAATCAAAATATTCTCGCGTCAATTTAGCCATTCACGTTATGGATACAATAACCCCATTACTGTATGGAATAATACACTAAAAAAAGTCTGCCTTAAAGAGGAGAAATCATAACCGTCTGAAAAACCTTCATACGTACAAGCACAAAATGGAAAGGCTATAATTCAGCAGATCGAGGTGCGTAGTGGGAGGGGAAGGTCCAGACAGGTTGAGATGAAAGGACGAAAAAGGTATGTTGTATAACAAAAATTCAAATATTTATCAACATAATAGCAAACAATATATTGAGTTGATAAACAGTTTGAAGATGGTGCAAGGTTTATTGATTTTCTTCTTATTCACCACCTCACGGAGTAGCCACTTCTGTCATCACAGAGTATCTCTCCAGCTCACTCTCGGTCTTCACACATCAAAGGGTCTATATCGAAAAGCAAACTTAGGTAGTCGTCTATCCTTTATTCTGTCCTGATTCTCAAAAACTTTATTTCCAAAGTTTGGATCTGGTTTCTAATCTTCTTTTACTTCCATATTTCAAATCCTTACAGTAAAACAGGCACTGCCATTGTTTTAATATTGAAGCCATGTCTCTTTCCTCAGCGTTCTACGTATGACGCCACACATCGTCTAAAACCTCGATATTTTAAGCTTTATTGATTGTATAATTTATTCCATAAAGTACAAACAAGTAGTGCTTTAAGTAGTCCTATTTGGCATTAGCTCTGTGCTAATTTCATAAAGAATAAATAACATGCACGCTGAAAATCTGGTAGCAAATTAAATGAATTTGTTTTGAAGTGTTAACTTCTTATAGCACAGGTTGAGGAACAAAATTTACACGGGAGTGAATCCGTAGAATGTGACGTCATCAGAAAGGAATGCGACGAGAATCCGTAACAATTTCCCCCTCTCTGTTTACATGTTCATGTTTCATATATCACTCTTTGTTTTTTAGTAATATTTTTTATTCCGTATTTATACGCACTATTAGGTATTTATTTCGCACTTTTCCGTTAATTTACGCACTTTTTAAGGTTTATTAATTTAAAGTTTGAATTTTGTGCGCGGTCAAATGTAACATCGCGTGTTCGATCCCACGCGCGTTTTCGTCTTTCTCGCTCATAGATTCGATATTTATAAAAGCTATTTGTACAATGTTTAACCTTATTTACTACTTACACTACTTATAGTTATTTTACATAAACGTCATTTTCTCGTCTTTTTGTCATTTACAGGATACTAGTACTGTCTTTAGTCGTATTTGTATTCATCGTTCAATTAGATAATTGTGTGTGTTGTTCTTTAGTCCAACTTCTGTTATTTTTTGTTCTGTGTATTAGTTGGCTATTATTTCGTAATTTTGGTATCTCGTCTGTATCTCGTATGTTTTATTATTGCTCGTCTCCCTCGGAATTATTCATTTGCTTGATTTTATTTCCACTGATTTGTTAGTTTCTGTTTATTTCCTCAAATCTTTATCCCTGTGTTTGGAATTTTCGGGTCAACTTGTACTTTTGTTTATCAAACGTTCAACTGTTTATTTTAGACATTTCGAGATGTTACATATGCCCCATCTTCAAGGTTGATAATTTTCTACCACGTGCGGCTAATAAAAGGAAATTATGGAGTGCTTTTTGTGCAATTCTTTAGTAGATAAAACTGGGTTTAGAGAAAAAAGGTAAAAAATTTACTCCGGGCATCTGGAATTCATGTAAACTTTACTTGAAATCACGTCATAAATACAGCGACGTTATATTTCCGGAAAGTTATGACGATGAAATTATTGGTTACCATTCCTCCTGCTACAACGAATTCAATGTATGAATGAAAGGTAAGTCTAATATGCATTGTACGTAAATGTTTAAACATTTAGTAATTATTTTCTTAAGTTGTAACGTATTTTTTAATAAATTATCTTTTTGAAATGATGTACTTTTCATTTAATTTGAAATTGTATTTTTAAGTTAACACTTCTGTCGGCAGCCCACGACAGCCAGATTATTTTTTCTCAAAACTAGAAAAAGTAAAATTAAGTAAACCTGAAAACTGAATATTTAAAAATTTTGAATTTTATACTCATCGAGGCAAAAAATAAATGTTTTATTAAATATGATTTTCGAAATGTGTATGCAATATTATACAAATTTATATATATATATATATATATATATATGTAACTATAAACATTTACAGTTTTTTCAATGCATTTACATTAAACAGGAATCTTTATTAACCTTTGAAAGAATATTTAAAACTTACTGCGATAAGTGCGGTACATTTTAAATGTAAATGTTATTTGCTAATACGCGTGCAAACGTGGTACTAACTACAAACGTGACGTGTAATATTTAAAAAAAGAACTTAGTTAATAGTTTAAGAAACAAAAATAAAATTAAATTGTTTTAATAATAATTACTAAAATTAATCTGCCGTTAGGAAAACAACAAACCTGTATCAGATTTTTAAAAAAATTAATAAAACTGAGAAAATTAAAAACCCGTTTACTTATATCTTTCATTTATTAAATTATTTTATTTTATATTATGTTGTCTTAAATTCTATTACACTTCCTCCTTAGACATTGCTTCGGAATGTAAAAACAATTGCATTTTTAATATTTTAAGTAATTTATATGTAATCCAAACGTGTAACGTGAAAGCATATTTACATAACTTGGTACCATAGTCAATAAACAATGGGACCACTCTCAAGAAATAAAGAGCAGAGTTGAAAAGGAAGAGGAGTGTACACTAGAATGAGCAGTTTATTCAAAAGTCACAATTTAACAATAAACACAAACATGAGACTTCTACGCTGCTACGTATTCTCGGGCCTCTTCTACGGCGTAGAAGAGTGGACTTTGACTAAAACGACAACTAAAAATTTGAATCTTTCGAAATGTGGCTTTACCGTAGAATACTGAGCATTTCATGGACAGCACATTAACTAATGTTGTAGTTCTTAGAAAGATGAACAAGGAAAGGGAAGTTATTAACACAGTGAGGATAAGAAAGCTTCAGTATCTGGGACATCTCATGAGAAATGAAGAGATTTTACTTATTGCAGTCTATACTACAAGGAAAAGTATTTGGAAAGAGATGAGTTGGGCGACCGAGAATATCATGACTGAGAAATTTGAGGATCTGGTTTGGCATGAATACAACTGACTTATTCCATGCAGCAGTGCAGAAAGTTGAAATAGTCTGTATGATATCCAACATCCAAAACAGATAGAAAATATCAGAAGAAGATACTTGAACGGTATGTTGTTTCTATTATATTTTGAGCCAATATTTTAGGAATTTATTAACACAAACTTAGGTTATGTACATATCGTCATTTGCATTAGATAATATTCCATCGACAGTAACCTGATAATTAAAACTCAAATAATAATATACATTACCACATTATGGTGAGACGCTACAAGAAATTTGTTTTAAATTTATAATATTGTTGCTACCATCAGCTGATGGCTGATTTAACCGGGGGCCAATAGATTCGCAACACACTATATTCTAGTAAATGAAGTCACATAAAAAATGTATTTTCTAGCGTTCGCTTACCCCTGGTTATACTAAGGTAAACTCTGCTCATATATACGGTTAGTTCTTGATTATATTATTCCCACCAATCTCAGTATTCACGCTGTTCGATTTTTTGTAACTAGAAGTTGTAGGTACATTTTGTATTAATGTAGTTATACAGGTTGGATTGAATTTCGGCTTTTATTTTGTGTAAGGCACATTCGTAGCCTACATATTTGTGTATGGTTGTGCAAATGTGTGAAATATATGTAGAATCAAAGCACTTGTTACTAGACTCGAGGAAGGGGCAGTGATGACGCTCACATTCCAACGATAGAGATGAGTTAAGAAGCTACAAGCGGCTAACAAACTCAATAACCAATACAAAGTGTATATCAGTAACTTCCAACAGAACCCTACTGCCCTAGTGCAGAAATTCCTAATAAAGATACAGAGAAAAATAAAGGCGAAGACAGAGAATACAGAATACAACAGAAAAAGTTTCCACTTAATATCCGTGTGGATATCTCAAGGATCAACAGTAGTTGCCTTTTTTAACAGCATGGAATTCTTTCACTGTTGCCAACCGATCTGCGGATTTATCACTAAAAGAAGGAGGGAAAAATGCACTCTTACAATCAAGAGTATGGTAGCAACTAGGTAAGTTTTCTAGAACGAAATCCATATGAGAATAAATAATCTGATATTTGTAGACTTACGGGAAAAAGGAAACAAGAAACTAATGAAAAACCGTAGTCGTCAAGAAAATTGAATTTGAAACTAGGAGCTGTATAAACAGAGCACACTGTGACACCTTAAGTAGAAAGGAAATATTTCCTGTGGCCACTTAATTCTCAATGAAAACTGACAAATGTACCTTGAGTCACGAATTGTACAACAAGGCAGAAGAGGGAAAACACTGCATTTTCCATGTGTACACTATTACATTATTTTGATTCCCTTTGGCTACCTTGTTTATTCAGCTACGTGTTTGTTTTTCATGTTATTTCACAGTGATTTATTTTACAAAGGAACAAAACCAATATTTGCATTGAGTTAACGATTATAAAAACATACCTATCTTTTTTAGGTCATGGGGTTTTATCGTAAACAATCCCCAATCTATCCTACACCTTACTACTCGTGAGCCATTTAAAACACGGGCAATCAATTAGCAAAGTTGATTAAAGTTTAGACTTTTTAACCTAAGTTATGGTTTTTAGAAGCCAGTAATTGGTTTGAGCTTGATTGTTTTTAGTTAATAAATTAATAGTCATAACCCATTAGGTGTATCAAATCTGTCTAGCCTACCTGTCATTTGAATCCTACAAAGTGTAATTCTGAAATTCAATCTTGAGGTGTTTTATCTATGAGCCGATCTCTTAACTAAGCAAGTAATGAACACATGCATATACATACATCCACACACATTTTCAAAGAACACCCAAATTATTTACAGACAACAAAATTAGTTTAATAACAAAGAATTTATTCGTAACACGTTTTAAAGAACCACTATTTGCTCACTGGTGACTGAATTTACCCAGTGCATTTCTCTTATGTATTCATACTTTCAATCTCCGGTAATATTCCTATCGAGCGTTCGTAAAAAAATAGTAATGTTTTGTAGTATTTATTATTTAATTTTAATATTTTGAATTTTATGTAGTCAGTATTTTACTTAACGTAAATTATTTTCAGTTAATAAATGTTTTTTCAGTTTTACTTAATCAATATTGTATTTAACCTAAAGTATTCAAAGTTAATTAAAATTTTGTTTAATATCTATAAATATTTACAAAATATGTTTTGCAATAATAATACACTCATTAACAGACATCATGTAACGTTTACACTTGACGAAAAAAGTAAAGTAGTTTGTGGTAATTATAATATGAACAGTGATCTAGAAAAATACCAGTACACACACACACACACACACACACACACACACACACACACACACACACATTTTGTTAGAGTAGTTAGGTTATATGACCATAATTTTTAAAAAGGCTTTAGTGGTTCACGTTATCAAAAGTAAAGTTTAAAATTTCCGGGCTGTTTGGCAGTGGCCTATTGTCAAAGGTTTCGTTGCTAACGTTTTTGGCACCAAGTGCGACAGCCACAGCTATCGACTGTGGCAGAATGTAAAGTAGGTCGTCCCATACTATGTCGCAACACTTGAACCAATGTTGAAATGTAGAAAATGATGGAACGGTGGAATCATGTCCCTGGTTGTTCCCATAAACGACCAAGCAAATATTTACTTTTAATATTTTGAATTTTATATAGACAGTATTTTACTTAACATAAATAATTTTCAGTTAATAAATGTTTTAACATTGAAAATGTTTATAAGGACGTGTCGCACATTTGCTGGTGCGTGATCGAAATTGGGAACCGGTGAGTTCCCATAGAAACTACTTCTTTGTTGTCAATAACGTAGTACACATATAAAACTTCGCTTATGAATGCGACTACATTTAACTTATAACCTGTACATTGGTAAATGAAGAATGAATTCATTGATTGGTGAATGAACATAAATATATATATTTTTTAAATTTATTGAAGCATTTTCAATGCCCTTCTCTGTGCATTGCATTTGTGCAATGCCTGTAAATTTTTTCAGTTTTACTTAATCAATATTATATTTAACTTAAAAATTTGAAGTTAATTAAACTCTTATTTAATATCCCATAGGATATAATATAGGATATTTTACACAGCATACGTCATAGCTGCTGGCCGTCAACAATTGACAACATACTGTGTGTATCTCCTGGTAGTCAAGGGCTTAAGAACCATATTGGAGAAGTGACAATGAAAACTTAAAAATATTTTGAAATCGAGAATAAAATATACTTGCATTATAAAATATCCCATTATATAACTTGTTCCCATAGGCTCCCTGCCAACACCAATGTTCATTCCTAACTGCTACTATTATACTGGCACGAACCTAAGCCATTCAGTACCGGCTGCCAGGCTACATTAAGAGAAAACGTTTGCTCCTGCAGATATCGTCTTGCTTGAAGATAACTGCGGTATTATTTACAGACAAGGGAAGTAAGTTCGTGTCGTGGTTAGTAACGTATTAGACGTAATGGGGTGGGAACTGATACGGTAGAACTCCATTTATCCGAACTAATGATTCTCAGACGTAATTCGGATATGCAGAAATTCGGATAATTGGGACAAACATAAGAAAAATATTATGTTATGAAAGAAAACGCGAAAATTGCTGAAAAATCACTTTTGTTTATTTTTATTACGTGAGTACAGTATCTTAAAAAAAAACCAGGTCACACGTGTTTTGCAAAAAGTTCAGTTTTAATACAAAAATTTTAAAATAATATTCGCACATAATTATGATTTTTCAGTTGTACGTGTCAAACACAGTTAATTGTTTTGACGTAGAAACTCATTTGCGTGCAGCCAGGTCCCGCAAACGCTTGACGACAAGAAGCTGGACGTGGTTGCATTCAGGCTGCCTTTCCATCCACTTTAAGACAGTGTCAAAACAAGCGAATGCCTCAATCACCGTAGGTTCTTTTTCCGGTTCAACTGAAGCAGCGTTGTCATCGTCTTCGTTATCATTACACTTTGGATAATTTCATCATCGTCTCAAATTTTATATCCAGGGTCGCACTGCAACCACTCGTTTATGTTGTCCACGTCACACTCGGAACAGCCAGGAATTTGTACAACGGTTTTCTGGATGTCTTCAGTTGATATAGCTACATTTTCTTCGACATTTTCTTTTGCTCTTTTTTACTCTTCCTTCTTGTTAATTGCCTCTCTTTTTCTTCCTGGATTTGATTGTTTTCTCGAAATTCAATTAATTTTATTCCATGATATTTCCTGATATCGATTCGGATAACTGGAGTTCGGATAAATGGAGTTCTACTGTATTAAATTGCTATTGATTTCCCGATATAGAGTTTAGTCAATTTATTGACTTAGATGATTAAGGTATTTTTACATGTCAGTGGTGCTTAGTGAGTAGCACCACAGTGAGTAGTGATGCTTAGTGAGTATTAGACCTAGTAGGTGATAGTTACCCGCCACTTAGACGAGTAATCAATAAACAACGTTAAGCAAGCAATAAACAGCAAGCACGTGTTGTTTGCTGGTGGGGAGCCTATTTGCCCAGCATTTAATGGTTATATATGGCTGTAAACGCGGGCGCGCGCGCGAGCACTAACATACATAAGTGCGCGTGGAGGCGTGTGTGTAACAGCGATGTGATAGCATTATACGAGATGCCGTTACAATGACCCAGATTCAGGACAATATATACGAGTTATGACCGTGTTACTGCTGGTGCTCACCGCAAGTTAAGTGGATATAACATACGCAGTCTGTCATGTTGTACGTTGATGCAGTAGCAGACGCCACACCGTAAGTTAACGTACACCCAAATATTAAGGCAAACTTCCATTTAGCTACTTATGAAGTATCTAGTCTTCTTATATATAAAAATAAATGTTTCTTTGTTTGTCCCGTATGCGTTCCTATACCATTCATCCGATTGCGATGAAACTTCGGTGAGTTGTTGTGCGCACACCCGCAAAGGTTTCTGAATTTTTTCGATGGGGTCCTTTGGGGGGGGGGGGTTCTTTGGGGTCGTCCACATCTCCTCCTAAACCACTGGACCGATTTCAACCAAACTTGGCACAAATATTTTACGCAACGGGAGAACCAACATAGGATAGGTGTTTTTTTCGACGGAGTCCTTTGGGGGATCCTTTGGGGTCTTCCACATCTCCTCCTAAACCACTGGACCGATTTCAACCAAACTTGGCACAAATATTTTACGCAACGGGAGAACCAACATAGAATATATGTTTTTTCGATATGATCCTTCGGGGGGTCCTTTTGGGGGTCCTTTGGGGTCTTCCACATCTCCTCCTAAACCACTGGACCGATTTCAACCAAACTTGGCACAAATATTTTACGCAACGGGAGAACCAACATAGAATATATGTTTTTTCGATATGATCCTTCGGGGGGTCCTTTTGGGGGTCCTTTGGGGTCTTCCACATCTCCTCCTAAACCACTGGACCGATTTCAACCAAACTTGGCACAAATATTTTACGCAAAGGGAGAACCAACATAGGACAAGTGTTTTTTCGGTACGATCCTCTGGGGGGTCTTTTGGAGTCTTAAAAATCTATTAGATCTGGTTACTATGGCAACCCAATAGAATAGATTCTGTTCTAAATATATTATCGCATTAAACTGAAGACCACGAGAACGAAGTCGTGGGCAACCAGCTATTTATTTTTAAAAAACCTACTTTAATTGAACTTTATTAATTAAACTAACATTTTCATTTCGTACAACGTGAAACTCCGTAGCGAAGCACGGGTATTCCGCTAGTTATAGTATGAAAATTATAAATTTTTAGCTAACGGTAATATTGTATGAAGTTGATTTAATACTGTCAACTGTATTTGACTTCCACCGTGTATCGTTTCAGTAAAAGGTATTGAAGAAATGTATAAAACTTATCACTGATTTTCATATATATGCGATTTATTAACTGTATAAAATAATATTTAAAATATTAGAAAAAGCACCAAAAAAATGATATATCAAACCATAGTCCAAAGCATTATGATGTATGCAGCGGAAGTATGGGTTATAAACAAAAAGAATGAAAGAAATATTCTTGCAACATAGATGGAATATTGGAGGAGGTGCTGTGGAATAACGAGAGCAGACCGAATAACAAACGAGGAGATCAGAAGAAGAATGGAAGCGTAAAGAAGTGTAATTGACTACATAGAAGAAAAAAGATTGGTGTGGTACGGTCATGTCCGGAGAGCCCAAAATAGGTGGATCTACAAAGTGACGGAATGGAGTCCATTAGGAAGGAGAAGAAGGGGAAGACCGAGAAGATCTTGGAGAGACGAAGTGGATGAATCTATGCAACGTATAGGACTTGAGGAGGACAATGGGAACATCGGGAGAATAGGAAAGCCAGGTTGAAGGAAGGGAGACGGCACTAGCTGTAGCAACCATATTATATATATATATAATTTGTGATGTTTTCAATTTGTTTCTTCTGCAAGTAGATAATATTGTATATTCTTTTTAACACCTGACGCACGTTTCACTGAAAAATATCAGTATCATCAGAGGTTTCTAAGTGAATTAATAACAATTGAAATAATTCTATTAATATAAAATTAACGAATAATCGATTTTAATGTAAAATAAAATAACTGAGAACCGATTTAGGTCGATTAGTTAACGATTGTTTTAATGTTTATTTTCTTCAGCAGCTGTTTTCTCGGTTATATTTGAAATTTTGTTTATATTTTTTATTCATTTTTATTTTTATTTTTTAGTAAATTTATAATTTTAAATAGATCGTCTTGTTTTGTTTTTATTTGGGTTTGTTCTTTAATTAATAAATTATTGTTATTGTGTTTGTAAATGTTAAGATTTTCCCAAATATTCATTTTTTGACCTTTTTGTATGTTTTTAATTAATTTTATATTTTCAATGTTTGGAAACTGGTGGTTATTATTTAGACAATGTGTGGCTAAATTAGATTTATAAATATTTGGTTTTAAATATGCATTGCGGTGTTGAACGAATCTATCTCGTAGTTTTTTCTTCGTCTGGCCCACGTAAAATTTATTGCAATCTGGTCATTCTATTTTATATATTCCATTTTTATTGTGAGTATTGGATTTAGTTTTAGGTTTTATTTTATTAAAAATTATATTATCTGTGTTATAAGATATTTTTAAATTAGTATCTTTAAATATTTTATTTAGTTTTTGAGTTATATTTCCGTAATAAGTGAAGGTTGTATATTTTATATTATTATTAATAGATGAATTTTTAATTGTAGTGTTTTTAGGAATTTTATTAGTGATTTTATGTTTAATTTTATTTTCTAATTTATTAATAGTTTTTATTTTGTATCCATTTTTAACTGCTATTTGTTGGATAATTATTCTTTCTTTGTTTCTTTCTGTGTTTTTTAATGGGATCCTAAGCATTCGGTACATCATGGAATTAAATACTGCCATTTTGTGTTGGGGTGGATGATTAGAAGTATTTGGTATTACTAAGTCAGTTTGAGAAGGTTTCCTGTATATTGCGTATTCAAAATTTGTTTTATTTCTCTTTATTGTTAAGTCTAAATAATTTAATTTAAAAATTAATTTAAAAATTAAATTAATTTAAAAATAATTTAAGTTAAAAATGGATACAAAATAAAAACTATTAATAAATTAGAAAATAAAATTAAACATAAAATCACTAATAAAATTCCTAAAAACACTACAATTAAAAATTCATCTATTAATAATAATATAAAATATACAACCTTCACTTATTACGGAAATATAACTCAAAAACTAAATAAAATATTTAAAGATACTAATTTAAAAATATCTTATAACACAGATAATATAATTTTTAATAAAATAAAACCTAAAACTAAATCCAATACTCACAATAAAAATGGAATATATAAAATAGAATGTCCAGATTGCAATAAATTTTACGTGGGCCAGACGAAGAAAAAACTACGAGATAGATTCGTTCAACACCGCAATGCATATTTAAAACCAAATATTTATAAATCTAATTTAGCCACACATTGTCTAAATAATAACCACCAGTTTCCAAACATTGAAAATATAAAATTAATTAAAAACATACAAAAAGGTCAAAAAATGAATATTTGGGAAAATCTTAACATTTACAAACACAATAACAATAATTTATTAATTAAAGAACAAACCCAAATAAAAACAAAACAAGACGATCTATTTAAAATTATAAATTTACTAAAAAATAAAAATAAAAATGAATAAAAAATATAAACAAAATTTCAAATATAACCGAGAAAACAGCTGCTGAAGAAAATAAACATTAAAACAATCGTTAACTAATCGACCTAAATCGGTTCTCAGTTATTTTATTTTACATTAAAATCGATTATTCGTTAATTTTATATTAATAGAATTATTTCAATTGTTATTAATTCACTTAGAAACCTCTGATGATACTGATATTTTTCAGTGAAATGTGCGTCAGGTGTTAAAAAGAATATACAATATTATCTACTTGCAGAAGAAACAAATTAAAAACATCACAAATTATATAATTACTGCAAGAAACATCGAGTTACTTATATAGAAAATGATATATATATATATATATATTACAACGATACATATACATAAATTGTGAACGTGTCGAGCCCCAAGTTAACGGGCAACAACATTATATAACAACACAATTATATATGCAGGTTGTAAGTAATTATAACAATACCAGGTGTAACTATAATAAGAGTATTAGATTTATGAGTATTATTTAAAAAAATCATTTTATTGTTTTATCAAGCCTTATAAATAATAAAACATCGTTAATAATCTTCGAGCAAGATATAGCTCTTCGATAAGTGTTTACCTCTTAAACTATAAGGTGTTACACACATTTAAAACACTCTTACATCTAGACATGTTAATAATCTTAATCTAGACATTTATTCAATTTGATTTACTAAAACACATAAAATTAAAATGTAATTTGAATTGATTTCTTTTAATTCAGATCTGACCTCAGCTTGCTCAGTCTATACCAATGTTTAAAAAAAAAAATGTTTAAATTATATTAATTTCTCTTAGACTGGCATTTGTTCTATATTCAAAATTTAAATTATTCTTTTCTACAAATGCAAATATCAAATCAATTAAATTATTTACTTTGATAAACAAAAATGTACTATCTCAAATTTAAACTCTTTTTTGTTTCTATATTTCTCTATATATGCGATCGCTCATTCTTACGACTAAAACATTTATCTAACACTCTATTACATTATTTCTAATTATAAACTTCTTTGTTTTAATTTATTGTCTCTTTATATAGTTTTATGAGCTCTTTAAAAAAATTATTTTTAAATGCATTATGCATGTCACCTCGAGTTTTGATGATGGTACGACTTATTGACGGGGTCCAGCGTTGTCTAGAGTTGGGTTTCCATTGCTCCTGGCTTGGCGTGGTTCTGGATATGTCCAGAGTCCAACGTCGTTCTCCAGCAGTGTGTGCTCCGTCTCAGGGAATTGCTATCTGCTGCAAGGTGGATCTCAATCTTCAGTTAGGCGTCCAAAAACATCTCCTAACGTCCAGCATCCCTCGTCGCTCTTGTAGCTTCTCCGTAGATACTCTTTGTAGACTTAAACGGTCCCGGTACTTTACGCTGCCCGAAATATTGTCAACATAATTACTGAAAGTCTTATTCGTTCATCAATGAGACTTACAATAAAATAGAAACTGTTCTGCCGACGGACAGCATGTCCGACTGCAACTGTGTCTTGCAATGAAGACAAGGGTTTTCAGTCGAACCCTTAATTTATACCCTCTCGAGATTCCACACCTGTTGGCTCCGAAATTGTCCTGTCGAGACCTGCAGCTCACATGCAAGCCCCCACTCCCGAACCTTTTCATATATTTGATATTTTTTGCACATCCCAATGTTTTGCACGGAATCGAGATAGCACAAATCATAGCTAATTTGATTAAGCACTCACTGTATTAAGTTGAGCATCTTATTGCAATTTGCGTATTTTTGGCAAGTTTATTTCGCACTGACTTCGCGTAGTGTATCCTATTAACGTAATTTCCTCACTGGGGATAACTATAAAATTTACACACAGTTTGGTGTCTTTTGTTTGTTTGTTTATATTAAAGTAATTATTTTAGTAATTACTTGGGGAGGGTAGCTGAGATTCCTGTCTGTACATGCATCACTAACACACACAAGATACACGCGTAACACACATACAATCGAGCAGGTGTTCCTTGCCTGTCGAAACAGGTTAATTTCTCCCCTAATATAACAATGAAATATTTTTACAATCTCAGACCTGTCCGTTTACCCCTAACTTATAATAATTCTACAAATTTTATATTTATTTAAATCAATGCCCAATACAGCATATGGCTGTATCGTTGCAATATATATATATATTTTTTAAGAACCCTTATGTCAGCAAGTAAAGGAACACGCCTAAAATTCTACAAGGTAATGGCTCGTCCCATAATTCTTTATGTATCTGAGAATTGCACTTTAACAAAAGGCCAGGCCATTCGCATCCAAGTGGCTGAAATGAGATTTCTCAGGCACGTGGCAGAGTATATACTCTCCATGATCATAGAAGAAACACAGATATACGGCAGGAACTGAAAATTATAAGTATACTCTACAAGATCGCCTAGTATCGGCTGAATTGGTGGGAACATCTTTGCCGAATGGATGACTGCCGCATCCCCAAACAACTCTGGATCTATAAGACGAGGGGACGGAGAGGTGTGGGAAGTCCGAGGAAGCGCTAGAGTGACCGGCTCTAATCTTTGCCTATTTGAGGCAAAGATTAACCATCCTTAGTTTAATCAGTGAAGATGATGATGATAACGTTTTTAAGACATCGCACGCGCACGCGTTAGTGCACGTTTGTAGATACTTACAAGCATGATGGCTTCACATGTAAAGTCATGCTTTATCACATACATAAATTAAAAAGCACGATGTGTCTGCAACCGGCAACTTCTAAGACGTAGCAGACGGACGTTGTTGCACAGCGGAATACCGTTACAGACTTCTTGCGGCATCCGAACCTGCACTTCTCACACAAAGATCGTACACTTTAACAACCACACCACGAACAAAGGCAATATATTGTACAGAAAATACATACATTTTCGAATTTTACAATAATATTTAAGCACATTATACAAACAGTAATATTCATTAGATTTACAAAAATTTAATAATTTTAATTATTTTAAATTTATTAAATTTAATAATTAAAAAAAAATTATGAATCCTACAGACCGCATCTCTTCAGTACGAGTTTCTTCATTTAACATTACTAAGTACGTTCATCATATCCGTTGGACGTTGTAATCTGTCACGAAGGACACTTCCTTCTTTTTCACACTTAAAAAGGTTTAATCTTTTTTAATTTAAGATTATCTATCATTATATTCATGCTTACGAGTTAATCGTAGTAGGTCTACATAGTTAGGCATTCTTATGAAGTAACAAAATAATCTTAATTCACCCTTTTTAACTCCGTTTTTTAGCGATGTGAAAATAGATATTTGTCCTTATTCTAGCAATCGCATTTCTTTTTATTCTCGTTTCTATATTTATTATTGCCAAGCTCTCCAACTTACACTCGTGTAAACTATACCCAAAACTGTTGTTTACAATTCTGTTAATACAGTGGTTACTTTCCGGGCTATTAGGCGTGTAATACAGTTGTTATTTTCCGGGCTATTAGGCGTTTAATACAGTTGTTACTTTCCAGGCTATTAGGCGTGTAATACAGTTGTTACTTTCCGGGCTGTTAGGCCGTGTAATACAGTTGTTACTTTCCGGGCTATTAGGCCGTGTTAATACAGTGGTTACTTTCCGGGCTATTAGGCCGTGTTAATACAGTGGTTACTTTCCGGGCTATTAGGCGTGTAATACAGTTGTTACTTACCGGGCTATTAGGCCGTGTAATACAGTTGTTACTTTCCGGGCTATTAAGCGTGTAATACAGTTGATACTTTCCGGGCTATTAGGCCGTGTAATACAGTTGTTACTTTCCGGGTTATTAGGCCGTGTAATACAGTTGATACTTTCCGGGCTATTAGGCGGTGTAATAGAGTTGTTACTTTCCGGCTATTAGGCCGTGTAATACAGTGGTTACTTTCCGGGCTATTAGGTCGTGTAATACAGTTGTTACTTTCCGGGCTATTAGGCCGTGTAATACAGTTGTTTCTTTCCTGGCTATTAGGCGTGTAATAGAGTTGATACTTTCCGGGCTATTAGGCGTGTAATACAGTTGATACTTTCCGGGCTATTAGGCGTGTAATACAGTTGTTACTTTCCGGCTATTAGGCCGTGTAATACAGTTGTTACTTTCCGGGCTATTAGGTCGTGTAATACAGTTGTTAATTTCCGGGTTATTAGGCCGTGTAATACAGTTGTTAGTTTCCGGGTTATTAGGCCGTGTAATACAGTTGTTACTTTCCGGGTTATTAGGCCGTGTAATACAGTTGTTACTTTCCGGGTTATTAGGCCGTGTAATACAGTTGTTACTTTCCGGGTTATTAGGCCGTGTAATACAGTTGTTACTTTCCGGGCTATTAGGTCGTGTAATACAGTTGTTACTTTCCGGGTTATTAGGCCGTGTAATACAGTTGTTTCTTTCCTGGCTATTAGGCGTGTAATACAGTTGATACTTTCCGGGCTATTAGGCGTGTAATACAGTTGTTACTTTCCGGGCTATTAGGCCGTGTAATACAGTTGTTACTTTCCGGGTTATTAGGCCTGTAATACAGTTGTTACTTTCCGGGTTATTAGGCCGTGTAATACAGTTGTTACTTTCCGGGTTATTAGGCCGTGTAATACAGTTGTTACTTTCCGGGTTATTAGGCCGTGTAATACATTTGCTACTTTCCGGGTGATTAGGCCGTGTAATACAGTTGTTACTTTCCGGGTTATTAGGCCGTGTAATACATTTGTTACTTTCCGGGTTATTAGGCCGTGTAATACAGTTGTTACTTTCCGGGTTATTAGGCCGTGTAATACATTTGTTACTTTCCGTGTTATTAGGCCGTGTAATACAGTTGTTACTTTCCGGGTTATTAGGCCGTGTAATACAGTTGTTACTTTCCGGGTTATTAGGCCGTGTAATACAGTTGTTACTTTCCGGGTTATTAGGCCGTGTAATACAGTTGTTACTTTCCGGGTTACTAGGCCGTGTTTTTAACAACAGACGTTTCAGCCCCACCTTTGAAGGCCATCTTCAGTGTTATAAGATTAAAAGTTAGTAACTGGCAAGATGTACGACAATTCCCACAGTACTGTATTCTTTACCACAATCTAATAGCCTCCTGGCAAGTAACAAATATATTAACAGAGTTATCCCGCCCGTGAGAAACTAAGACATCCACTATTGCTAACAATGTTTATTGAGTACTGTAGTCATTGGCGATTATTATTTCTAAATATTCTTTTTATTGTTGTACCTAATACACGATATATGTGCTAGGGTTTTTAGGCCTATATTTAAATGCGTGTGTGTATGTATGTGTGCGTTCCATTTCAGTATATATTACTTTACAAATATAAAATAATAATCCATCTCATAGTAGTAAATTGCTCATAGTAGTAAATTGTAACTTACACCAACTTAACAAGTATTTTTCCTGTTTTTTTTTTTATAATATTTTAATTGTAAAGGCCAACATGCATCTAATTCTATGTTTCATTGATTAAGTATCGTTAACCCAGTCATTTACCGGATTAATAAGCAAGCAAACGCTTCAACGAGTCTACTAGCGTGAGCATGTTCCCCGCACAGACCGAAACAGGTGTAGCCTATATGAGAGCCCTTTGGCTGTAGGCTTACTATTGTTGTGATGCCGTGCTTTAACATGCCATACGTTTTGGCAATTATGTTTTGAAATTTATCGATACCACGATTTATATAATTTTCTTGCTGTCATAATATATGAATTTTGAGTACACGTGTGTGTGAGGGCACCCGTATGGTAAGCCTAGTGCTGTGTGTGCATCATAAAAAGTATTTTTCTAAGGAAGTATCACGTGGTGCGAAGACAATCGACAGCGCCTAATTCGGTAAAACTAAACGAAGCAGCGTATATTAGTCTCCTACAGTAGGTAAGCAAGCGTAGACAAAATTTAGAAGAGGAATCTAAATCTGTATTTACCGTATTTTATCCGTCGTGTGACTCGTGTTGCGTTCGATTGGTTTACGCATTTCGAAACATATGTCCCGTCTTCAGAAATAATAAAATCACTCAAAATGAGGTCCTTAAATATTAAAATTACAAATATTGAAAACAATTCTGCACATAACCGCGTTACATGAGTGCGCGCTCGAATCGGACTGATCGGACACTGTCTGTTAATAGTTATTATGTAAACAGGTTTATTGCGGTATCGTAGAGCGGAAATGTGCAGAACTGTTTTCAATATTTGCAATTTTAATATTTAACGACTTCACTTTGAGTGATTTTACTTCCATGGTCCTTAAAGAAATTGAAGTATGGTGATGGCAAAAAAATCGTGTTCGAGATTATTGCAGATTCTGATTGTACTACACTCAAAGCATGAAAAAAAGTCATTTTTCAAAAAGTGTGTGTGTGTGTGTGTCTGTGTGTGTCTGTCTGTAGATTTTTTGTATATGGCAAACGATAACAGCAGCAAATTCAAACAGAATCAAATATCTTTTTGCATACAGCCCTTATTTGTAGAGTACACAAGATCTGTTGTTTTTGGTGAAGATCGGTTAAGGGAAAGGGGTAGTTTACCAGCAACGTTTTTTTTTAATCTATGGCAAATGATAACAGCCGCAAATTCAAACAGAATCAAATAATGTTTTGCATACAACCCTGAATTGTAAAGTTCTCAAGACCTATTGTTTTTGGTGAAGATCGGTTACGGGAAAGGGGTAGTTTACTTGCAACGTTTTGTTTTAACAAGGGTATTTTCTATGGGAAACGATAACAGCCGGAAATTCATACAGAATCAAAATATCGGTATGGAGAACCATACATGACTTCCATGTTCTAAGATTTATATTTAAAGTCATATTCGAAATGAAGTATTTCCATAGAAACTACGTCGTTCTACTTATTGCTTCAGCATTAACCACAGTACTATGGTCACTAACGTATACCACCTCATGTTTTCGCACTCGATTTTCACCGATGATGGCAGTCGATGGCACTGCCGAAAAGTCTGGTTTTACAGAAAACATTGGACTACGGCTAAAGAGCCCGGGAAGCAATTTTAACAAAAAACTACTTCTTTGTTGCCGATAACGTAGTACACATACAAAAAATTCTACCCTCCACCTTCAACTATAATTTTTAATAATAGAAAATTACCCCCACCCCGTTCACCTAACTTCTTCATTTATAGACATTTCATCTACGTTTCTACAATGGATTACTATGAGCTTCTTATCAGGATACTTTATTTATAAAAATTAAGTACTTTACTCTTGTTAAATCATAAAATGTTCTGGTAAACTACCCCTTTCTCTTAACCGATCTTCTCCAAAATCAACAGACCTTCCGTCCTCTACAATTCAGGGAAGCATGCAAAACAATATTTGATTCTGTTTGAATGTGCGGCAGTTATCGTTCGTCATGGAAACATTTCTCTTGTTACAACATAAAATGTTGCAGGTAAACTACCCCTTTCCCTTTACCGATCTTCACCAAAATCAATAGACCTTGAGCTCTCTGCAACTCAGGAAAGGGTGCAAAAAATTATTTGATTCTCATTGAATTTTCGGCAGTTATCGTTCGTCATATAAAAAATTACCCTTGTTAAAACATAAAATGTTGCTGGTAAACTACACCTTTCCCTTAACCGATCTTCATGAACACCAATAGGTATTGAGAACTCTACAATACAGGGGCTGTATGCAAAACATCATTTGATTCTGTTTGAATTTGCGGCTGTTATCGTTTACTATAGGAAAAAATTACCCCTGATAAAAAACCCTTGCAGGTAAACTACCCCTTTCCCTTAACCGATCTTCACCAAAAACGACAGGTCTTGGGTACGCTACAATTCAGGCCTGTATGCAAATAATTATTTGATTCTGTTTGAATTTGCGGCTGTTATCGTTTGCCATAGAAAACACCCTTGATAAAACACAAAACGTTGCTGGTAAACTACCCTATTCCATTAACCGATCTTCACCAAAAACAATAGGTCTTGAGAACTCTACAATTCAGGGCTGTATGCAAAACATTATTATTTCTGTTTTAATGTACGGCAGTTATCGTACGTCATAGAAATAATACCCTTGTTAAAACATACAACGTTGCAGGTAAACTACCCCTTTCCCTTAACTGATCTTCAACAAAATCAACAGACCTTGAGTTCTGTATAATTCAAAAAGGTATGCATAAGAGTAGTTGATTCTGTTTTAATGTACAGCAGTTATCGTTCGTCAAAAAAAAAAAATTACCCTTGATAAAACATAAAATGTTGCTGGTAAACAACCCTATTCCCTTAACCGATCTTCACCAAAACAAACATGTCTTGAGAACTCTACATTTCAGGGCTGTATGCAAAATATTATATGATTCTGTTTGAATTTGCGGCTGTTATCGTTTGCCATATAAAATACCGTTGATAAAACAAAAAATGTGTCAGGTAAACTACCCCTTTCCCTTAACCGATCTTCACCAAATACAATAGGTCTTTAGTACTCAACAAAACAGGACTGTATGCAAAAAAGTATTTGATTCTGTTTGAATTTGCGGCTCTTATCGTTTGCCATAGAAAATACCATTTTAAAACATAAAACGTTGCTGGTAAACTACCCCTTTCCCTTAACCGATCTTCACCAATACCAATAGGTATTGAGAACTCTACAATACAGGGCTGTATGCAAAACATCATTTGATTCTGTTCAATTTGCGGCTGTTATCGTTTACCATAGAAAAAAATTACCCTTGATAAAAAACCGTTGCCGGTAAACTACCCCTTTCCCTTAACCGATCTTTACCAAAAACGACAGGTCTTGAGAACTCTACAATTCAGGGCTGTATGCAAAATATTATATGATTTTCTTTGAATTTGCGGCTGTTATCGTTTGCCATACAAAATACCATTGATAAAACAAAAAACGTGGCTGGTAAACTACCCCTTTCCCTTAAACGATCTTCACCAAAAACAATAGATCTTTAGTACTCAACAAAACAGGACTGTATGCAAAAACGTATTTGATTCTGTTTGAATTTGCGGCTCTTATCGTTTGCCATAGGAAATACCATTTTAAAACATAAAACGTTGCTGGTAAACTACCCCTTCCCCTTAACCGATCTTCACCAAAAACAAAAGGTCTTGAGAACTCTACAATTCAGGGCAGTATGAAAAACATTATTTGATTATGTTTGAATTTGCGGCTGTTATCGTTTGCCATAGAAAATACCCTTGTTAAAACATAAAACGTTGCTGGTAAACTACCCCTTTCCCTTAACCGATCTTTACGAAAATCAACAGATCTTGAGAACTCTACACTTCAGGGCAGTATACAAAATATTATTTGATTCTGTTTGAATTTGCGGCTGTTATCGTTTGCCAAACAAACAAAATTACCCTTGATAAAAAAAAACCGTTGAAGGTAAACTACCCCTTTCCCTCAACCGATCTTCACTAAAAACAATAGATCGCGAGTACTCTGCAAATCAGGGCTGCATGCAAAAAATTAATTGATTCTGTTTGAATTTGCGGCTGTTATCGTTTGCCATAGAAAAAAAATCTACAGACACACAGACACACACACAGACACTTTTCGAAAAATGACTTTTTTTCATGTTTTGAGTGTAGTACAATCATATTCTGCAATAATCTCGAACACGATTTTTTTTGCCATCACCATACTTCCATTTCCTTAAGGAACATGGAAGTAATAATGTTTAGCATACCCCCTAAATTGTAGAGTTCTCAAGACACGTTATTTTTGGTGAAGATAGGTTAAAGGAAAGGGGTAGTTTACCTGGAACGTTTTATGTTTTAACAAGGGTATTTTATACGGCAAACGATAACAGCCGCAAATTCAAACATAAACAAATAATTTTTTGCATGCAACTCTGATTTGTAGAGTTCTCAAGATCTGTTGTTTTTGTTGAAGATCGGTTTAGGGAAAGGGGTAGTTTACCTGCAACATTTTATGTTTTAGCAAGAGTAATCGTTTCTATGACGAACGATAACTGCTGCACATTCAAACAGAATCAAATAATGTTTTGCATGCATCCCTGAATTGTAGAGGACTCAAGACCTATTGATTTTGGTGAAGATCAGTTAAGAGAAAGGTTTAGTTTACCAGCAACGTTTTATGTGATAACAAGGGTAATTGTTTCTATGACGAACGATAACTTCCGTAAATTCAAACAAAATCAAATAGGATTTTGCATATTTCCTTGTATTGTAGAGTACTCAAGGCCTGTTGATTTTGGTGAAGATCGGTTAAGGGAAAGGAGTAGTTTACCTTCAACATTTTATGTTGTAACAAGAGAAACGTTTCCATGACGAACGATAACTGCCGTAAATTCAAACAGAATCAAATAATTTTTTACATATTTGCCTGATTTGTAGAGTACTCAAGGCCTATTGATTTTGGTGAAGATCGGTTACGGGGAAAGAGTAGTTTACCAGAAACATTTTTTGTTGTAACATGAGTAAAATACTTAATTTTGACAAATAAAGTATCCTGATAAGAGGATCTTAATAATCCACTGTAGAAATGTAGATGAAATATGTATAAATGAAGAGGCTAGTTGAACGGGGTGGGGGTAATTTTCTATGAATGAAAATTATAGTTGAAGGGAGAAGGGATAATTATTTATATATTTACTACGTTACCGGCAACAAAGAAGTAGTTTATTGTTAAAATTCCTTCCCGTCCTGTTTGGCCGTAGACCAAATTTTTCTGCAAAACCAGACGTTTCGGCAGTGCCGTCGACTGCCATCATCAGTGAAAATCGAGTGCTATAACGTGTGGTGGCATACGTTAGTGACCACGGTACTGTGGTTAAGGCTGAAGAAAGAAGTGGAAAGAAGTAGTTCTATGGAAAAATTTCATTTCGTAAATGATTTTAAATATAAACCTTAGAACACGGAAGTCATGTATGGTTCTCCATACCGTTTTTCTTTTATTTCTGAAGACGGAACATATGTTTCGAAACGCGTAAACCAATCGAACGCAACACGAAGTCACACGACGAAAAAATACGGTAAATATTATACAGGGTCTGTCAATAAGTGGACTTGGATACCAATTCAAACATGTTTTTTTAAGAGGAATCTAAGTTTATGAAATATTAACTTGAAGACAAAAGTATGTTGAAAACTCTCATCTGTCAATTGTGACTACTTGTAGCTTTGAATCAAGGACGACTACAATAATCAAGCTTCGACACATCAAATAAGAGGCAACTCTTGTTAAAAACACGAGTGAAGCTACAAATAGGCATGAAAAGAAAGGAAGTACTTGCCACGAGACGAAAAGCATTCATTATGACGATTTAAATCTAAACGCTCAAATATATTTGTACTTAATTGGTCGTGTTTCTCCGCATATGTGTGTTGTACTGCTTTGCCGTTTTAATCCAAGTAACCTAACAATAGTTTCATTGAAGGCAACGAGCCATGGCTGCTTGTTATATAACAAGCTTTTCAAACTATGAACACGACACGATGATTGGTTCCGGCAATACAATAAGTTGGTCACTATATAATTAAAACCGATAAATTGGTGTTTCATTAATTAAACTAGGTGATAACTTATTTTCACTGTTTAATTAAAATTTCCTTGTATCACTGTTAACAAGCTGTCAGCCGTTTGATGAATGCATAAAACAGTATGGTAGCTCACGGGCAAAAAACAATAGACTATTTGTTCTATTACAGTAGTAGTAGTAGTAGCAGCTGCAGCAGCAGCAGCAGCAGCACCAGCAGTAGGAGTAGTAGTAGTAGTAGTAGTAGTAGTAGTAGGAGCAGCAGCAGCAGCAGCAGTAGTAGTAGTAGTAGTAGTAGTAGTAGTAGTAGTAGTAGTAGTAGTAGCAGCAGCAGCAGCAGCAGCAGCAGTAATAGTAGTAGTAGTACCAGCAGCAGCAGTATTAGTAGTAGTAGTAGTAGTAGTAGTAGTAGTAGTAGTAGTAGTAGTAGTAGTAGTAGTAGCAGCAGCAGCAGCAGCAGCAGCAGCAGCAGCAGCAGCAGCAGCAGCAGTAATAGTAGTAGTAGTACCAGCAGCAGCAGTATTAGTAGTAGTAGTAGTAGTAGTAGTAGTAGTAGTAGTAGTAGTAGTAGCAGCAGCAGCAGCAGCAGCAGCAGCAGCAGCAGCAGCAGCAGTAGTAGTAGTAGTAGTAGTAGTAGTAGCAGCAGCAGCAGCAGCAGCAGCAGCAGTAGCAGCAGCAGTAGTAGTAGTAGTAGTAGTAGTAGTAGTAGTAGTAGTAGCAGCAGCAGCAGCAGCAGCAGTAGTAGTAGTAGCAGCAGCAGCAGCAGCAGCAGTAGTAGTAGTAGTAGTAGTAGTAGTAGTAGTAGTAGTAGTAGTAGTAGTAGTAGTAGTAGTAGTAGTAGTAGCACAACTGTTATTAACTTCGTTCTCCAGTCGTTCTCCAAACACAGACCTCTCGCCAACGTTTAACAAATTTTATCGAGTGTGACCCAATCTTTATTGGTTTTAAACTTCGTGTTGCTCACAAACTAATTCAACAATGCAAATTTTTTAAAGCAAGAAGTAACAAGCGTATATTGGTTTTTGACAATTATAATATGTTTTGTGTGAATTATTCTATGTGCGTATCAGCCACATTCTATTGTGTGCCACATGAGTAGGGCTAAACGTCATACACGTTGTGAATGCCAAACAGGTCTCCTCACACGAGTGAACAGCTTCCATTAGCGTCTCTTACTTTGTTCCCGTAAACCGCTACCTTGGTGATAAATGAAACGGAAATCTATTTCTCAGCGTTGAGCAAAAAAAAAAAAAAACCATCAATTTTCGTACCTTGAGCAAGGGAAAGAGAAAATATGTTTTTGGTTACAGCCTTTAGAGATATGTAATTCTAGATTACTACTTAATTTTGATATATTTTTGATCATTTTTTTCTAAACTAGCATTTTACTTCTTCTGTAAATATTATACATAAGTACAGATGGTTCTAAAATGTTTGTGCATGTTTATTATTTTTAGAATATATAAAAACATCTGGTCCATTCCCATACTTTGGAGATCTATCTCTGTTATAGTACTGGGTAAAGCCGTTCATGTAGCTGGAACTTTCTATTTTACTTTTTTTTATTTTTTTTATTATTGAAATATATTTTACTATTGTATTAATGCACTAATGTATTGTATTTTACTTTAAATTTCAAACGTTTATTTTTAACATCTGGTTTTACGTTTTTTGGATAGTGCCTCTTCTTTTTGCATTTTACTTTACTAATATTTATTACTATTGGAATCACTCTTTTACAAATATGTACATCTAATTATAATCATTTGCAGTATTTGTATATCAATTATTTTTAACGTGCTTAATATGTTTTGTTTATATTTATTTGTTTAAAGTTTTCAGAAATCTTAATAAAACCTTTGAATGTTGTAAAATTATTGATTGGTTTTTTAAATTTTATTATAATTTAAGGCAGCATTCGGCAACCCTGCGCCCGTCGATAAGTTTTGACGCGTCCGCGAACCAATTTGTAATTTTTGTTTTTACAAATAAAATAAAATGCAGGAACGTAACCGCACTGTATCTGCTTCGACGTACTGTAGTATAATATAGTACCAGCCATTTACCGAGCCGCGCTATGTCTTCCCCAAACCATTTGCCTAGCTTGTCGCCCAGATCATGTAAATACCTTTCTCCCCAAAGGAGACACTTTTTTTCGAGTTTTACATTTCTGTGGTAAATAGCGTTATTGTCACATGTTCATTAATTTATTTTTATTAAAATGTTTTCCTGTTTAACCATTTTACGTTTAAACGTTTCTTAGTTTTCATGTGCGTGTGCATGATTACAAATTGTTGATAACCTATTCCTAATGTGGAAACATTTTCACAAATGTATATAAAAAATACTGCAATGCTTTTTTGATTCAGTGTTTACGTTGCTAAATATAAGCGCAATGGTATTATAAAGCGACAGTTAATGTCTGTAACGTCTGGCTATTGAACTCCGCTCCTTTCCATTTTCCATTGATTGGGTGGGGAGGGGCGCGCACATCGACCTGATCCTCAGTTGTACATGCGCCCCCTGTAAATTCAAAGGTTGGCTATGACTGATCTAGGGTTTCTTAATTTTTTCTGGGAGATTTCATAAGTTAATTAATATTAGTGAGTGAGTTACTTGTATCTGTGTGTTGATGAGACTGGTGAATTTCACCTTAATCTAAGATTTTACATAATCAAGATGATAGATTTTGAAACAACTCTAAATTCTTCTAAGTTGTTAAATCGATGGCTCTCTCTATGTACGTTTTAAATCCCACGAGCACTACAACATAGTTTTGTTCCTTATTACTCTGTCTTGTGTTATTATTTCCAACATCAGTTTCTGTTCAATACCAGATTGACATACTCTGAAATCTTGGTATTCTCTTATTTATTGCACTACAATAGGTTCTCTCCGACTACGGAGGGTTTTGATAGGATGTTTGGTTAGGAACTTATATCCAACTGATACCATGAAGATTCCTCTCTGCTTTTTCACATCTATCTTATTACTTTCCTTATGTACTGTGTATATCAACGCAATAATCCAGTCTTCTAGTATTCTTTCAATCTGTCAGTATTTTTTTCAATATATCTCCTATTTCTTGTTCTGTTTCAATGTTAATTTCTTTCTTACATAGATCTCGTTGTCTTGTTGAAGGCGAAATGTTTAGGTACAGTTTGAAATAGTGTCAGAATATTACTACTGTATATATTTCAATATTACAATATGATAGTGGGCAGATCATGTTTAGATTGTATATTTACAATAGCCCAGCTCATTGAAAAGCGTAGAGAGTATCAGCTTCCGCTTACATAGCTTTCATCGACTTCGAGAAGGCTTTTGACAGAGTGAATCGGAGCAAAGTATGGGCAGTAACGGCAAGGAAAGGGATCCCACAACATATAATCAGAGCAATACAGAGTCTGTATATGGAGAATAAAACCTTAATAGAAGCAGGGAGACCGAGAACAGCTGCTCCTAGAGTTGGCATGATCACTTGTGGAGTACGACAAGGGTGTCCACTATCACCTTCTCTTTTTAATTTATATATTGACGATGTCATTCAAAACTGGCAGATGTGTCTTCCAGATCGTTTTATGATTGGTCAATCTACAATTGACACTTTGTTGTTTGCGGACCATCAGGCTATTCTATCGGACTCTGAAAACAGATTGCAGATGGGTATACATGTGTTAAATGGAATCTGCAAAGACCCTGGATTGCAGATATCCACAATTAATACCAAGGTGATGGCTTTTTGTGGAACTGATCCCGTACGGGCAAAAATTGTTATAGATGGTACTGTCCTGGAACAAGTTAGCAGTTTTGAATACCTGGGCTACAGTGTGTCTTATAATGAAAGCAACGACGTGGTGAATAAGTTGCATAAGTTCAACCTTATGTGCGGGACCATCAGACGAACCCATAAGTCACAAATTAAAGGAACACGCCTAAAATTCTACAAATTGATGGCTCTTCCCACACTTCTTTATGGGTCTGAGAATTGGAATTTAATCAAAGGCCAGGCCAGTCGCATCCAAGCGGCTGAAATGAGATTTCTCAGTCACGTGGTAGGGTATACTCTCCATAATCATAGAAGAAACACAGATATACGGCAGGAATTGAATATTATGAGTATACTTGACAGGATCGCCCAGTATCGGCTGAATTGGTGTGAATATCTTTGCCGAATGGATGACTGCCGCATCCCGAAACAACTATGGAACTACAAGCCAAGGTGACGGAGAGGTGTGGGACTTCCGAGGAAGCGCTGGAGCGACCAGCTGTAATATTTGCCTATTTGAGACCGGAACTAACCATTCTTGGTTTAAACCTTGAAGATGATGATGATGATGACGACAATATGCTAGTCAAGGAACTGTTGTATAACAATCTTCATCATCCTTCAGGATTTATAAGCTGATTTCATAAAAAGCAGTACAATGATAAGCTTATGTAAAACGGAATAAGCTTTACTGAATGTATATCCTAAAAAAGGATTTGTATATCCTAAATACAAATTTTTGTATTTACATTTATACTGCCTATTGTCAATGTTGGGAATACTGTAAATAAATTATAATGAAAAATATAAAAATTATCTGAATAATAAGGGATAAAAATAAGCATCTTTCTTAATTAAAACAAACACCAAAACTTAAATAAATCGGTGCGGAAACGAGACAACATTTCATAATTCGTCAGCACCTGACACCTACCACCTGCTACGCATTGTTTAATATTGCTCGCTCTCTGTCAATTAACTCAGAAATAACTCACAATTTTCGCAACAGCTGTGGAGACAAAGAAAGTGTAAGTATTTCGCTCCTTTCAGCGACGTTTGTTTTTAAAAACATCAGTTGTATATTTCTAAAGAAACAAAAATTGTTTTGAACCTAAATTAAGAAGTTAAGTGCCACAGTGATAATTCTGTTTGTAATTTTTTAACTGTTAAAATATAATTTATTGTAGGATGATATACGTATTTGACTGTTAACAGCTTTTCAAGTATTCATTACGTAAAGTAATATAATCTGAGATAACGTAAACTGATACTTTTGGATAGTTTTTTGGTTTACGTAATATTTAAAAAAACAAGAAAGTTGACGTGCAAAACATATTTCTTCTACCAGATAAACAGGGTTTTATTCTACACAGTGAGCCATCAAAATTCAAACCTAGTCGCTGAGACATGGGAAATTTTATTCGATTTTGATCAAGAGTGACAGAGTGAAGGCAAACAATAGATGACACGAAGGTCGTTGCGTGACATAAGCCCCTACGTAATACAATGTGACGCTCTCTTGAGTATTCTGTTTGTGTATGCGTGCGTGCGCGCCCCCCCGTGAGTCTATCGAGAATGGTAATATCTGGGTTTGTGAAATCTGAAAAGCATCCAATAGAATGGCCCGGTATATTTTAATGTCTATTTTAATATCTATTTAATATTTAAACAGCCGTCCGGGCTGGTGGGCCGTTATCGGTTGCTTTCATCTGTCATTGTGTAAACGTTTCGGCCACCTACCGGAGGCCTTCTTCAGTTGAAAAAATGTTGTCAAACCCCTCTTTTTCGAACATTTTGTAAAAACGTTTTCTCATCAAGAAAACCGCCAGGGGGTGTCCTAAACGTTTAGACAATGACAGATCAAAGCAATTGACCTCAGCCCAACAACCCGGATGTAGAATCTTCTATTAGTGACTCCAACCCGTGATAGTCTACGAAGCAAATAAGTAACTTCTGTTACCGATATTTTCAGGCATCGGTGTTTCCACAAATACTGAAAACATTCCTACTTATTCGCAACACGTAACCTAATGTGCCATAATTAAAGTACGCACATACGAGTGCTATTTTTTTTTCAACCTCCGGTGAGTTGGCAAACCTGGTTCTGTTGTCATAGCAACAATCTGATTGTTGATTAATGTTTTTGAGGCTTTGTTCTAAACTATAACCACTGGTTTTATAGTTATTTTGTCTGTTACTGTGGTGACGACAGTTTAATTATGGCAACTACAATTGAAATTGGCTCCAAGTGTGAGATCCGGTCTGTTATTAAATTTCTTCAAGCTGAAGGTCATAGTGCTGCAGAAATTCATCGAAGGTTGTGTAATGTGTACGGAGAAAATGTGATGAGTGATGGTTCAGTTCGGGAATGGTGTCGAAAATTTAAAGAAGGGCGACTTGATGTTCATGATGAAGGAGGGCAAGGAAGAAAGTCCGTGGCTACTGATGATGTTGTTGAAAGGGTAGACAGGAAGTTTTGAGAGCGCCGTCGTTTCACAATTACTAAACTTTCTGCTGAGTTTCCTGAAATTTCTAGGTCTGCTCTTTATGATATTCTTACTCAGGAGCTTGGATATAGGAAACTCTGTGCTCGGTGGGTTCCCAAACAACTCACAGATGTTCACAAGACACATCAAACAACTCACACAAAACCTGCTTCATGAATTTGGTTGGGAAGTCCTTGATCAACCACCTTATAGCCCAGACTTGGCAGCAAGTGACTACCATTTGTTCACGGACTTGAAAAAGTGGTTAGAAGGGCAGCGGTTTGACCCCAATGATGAGTTAAAGTCCAGTGTGGCAGATTTTCTGACTACTAGGAGCAAACATTCTACAACATGAGCATAGAACATTTGGTGCCTCACTCTAATAAGTGCCTCAACAATGGTGGTGACTATGTAGAAAAGTAGTTTACATATATATGAAACTTTTGTATATAATAAAATTATTGATGTCATTCATGTGTCTGTTTATTTGTCTATCGAAGGTTGAAAAACAAATATCTTACCTCGTATCTTACCTGTATCAAATTTAAATGGGATAATTTCATGTGTGAGGTTTTTCCTTTATCCTCCACCGCATTGTTATAATATGTGTGTAAATGAAGGCTTGATTGCACCTGCAATAGCAAGGCACCTTGGGAGATAACATCATACAATTTATCCTTGTAACTGGCAAGCAACAGTGCCTATCAAGACCACTAGCAGCCGCAATCTCTCCTATAATTCGTCCCCGATAACACGTATTCATCGCCGACGTAGTTAAACCACGTATCAATATGTTCGTACACATTATGTTGCCGTATTTAAGAATTCTCAGTATTAGATTTGTTGCAACTTAAACAGGCTTATGTACTTGATTTTCAAGAGTGTTTTGGTAACATAACTTTGAGTCTAGAATTTGCTGTCAGAGAATCTCATCAAAACGACGCTTGAACTTATAAAATTATCGTTTGAACGACGCTTAATTACCTCATCTAATAATTACACTTGAATCTATTAAAACAAAAAGATTTATTTGATTGTATACATTACTGTTTCATGCAAGGAATAGAAACACCTTTAGTTGATGAAACTGTTAAAAAAATAAAACTCACCAGGAGAAGTGAAGTCAATAAACATTTGGTACCAAAGACTGCATCCGTTTGACAACATTTTAAAAAAGAATATATATGTGAAAATGCTGTGTGTTATTAATAACCTGTTAATAACCTAACTAGGCAGGTGTAATCAAAATCTTGGGGGATCTAGATAAATGTTGACTACCGCAATTGACACATTTAATTGGTCAGCACAGGAATCGTCACTATGAGCCTATGACTTCTCACAGAAGCAAGCATGTCTTGACCCGAGCACATCTCGATGCGATGTGCCCGAAAGGCAATTCTAAGACACTGCACCGTCTTAGAAGATGAATTCTCTCATACTCAGCCTATGGATGACCTGTCTTTTCCTGGTAAAGTCGTAATGTGGAAGGCCGCGTCTGCCATTCCTTTTCCACCGTTAGTCACCCACATGCGATAACGTCTTCGGCGAGCTCATTCGCAATTTCTTCCTCCGAGCAGATCAGCGAGACCCTGTATACTACCACCCCCTTTGTAGTGTTTAGGGTGGTATGAGGTACGACTTCTACCTCTACGTCCCCTATCTTCTTCAGCTTAAGTAACCTTGAACCCTATTGATCGTTTAGCGTGTAGACAAGTAGGTACTCCACATGCAGCTTTTCTTATGTTCTGTACGGCTGATCCAACGCAACCGGTGATAGTTTCTTAATAAGGAAGGGACTTGTAACTTTTTTGAAGTGGCCGTCTTTCCGTTTCACAAACAGATACGTCTCGCCACAGCCGGCCAATTGGCAGATGATGTTACGAATATTTCGGTATCAACAGAGAAGTAATGTCTCCCTCTCTTCACCCTCCGAGGAGGGTTTTTTCTGAACGAGGGATTTTAAGGGAACTTTCAACCCTAAAACTATTCTGAGAACCAATCGTCTAGCTCCTACAAGAACCGGGGGAAATAACAGACCGCCGTGGCAAAGCCTCGAGTACCAAGGATAGGACTAAATACAACAGGTTGCGTCCTGGCTCCCTAAGGACACTGTTCGCAAATGACAAACGTCGAGCACCAACCCATGGGCCCGATCGGTTCCACTGTGGGGTACGATGTGTTTTAAACAGAACACATACTGTAAGCTAGTGAAACTCACCAGTGCCATATTATTATCATTATATTTATTAATTAGTGTAGTAGTAGTAGTAGTAGTAGTAGTAGTAGTAGTAGTAGTAGTAGTAGTAGTAGTAATAGTAGTAGTAGTAGTAGTAGTAGTCATAATAGTAGTAGTGGTAGTAGTAGTAGTCATAATAGTAGTAGTAGTAGTAGTAGTGGTAGGAGTAGTAGTAGTGGTAGGAGTAGTAGTAGTTGTAGTAGTAGTAATAGTAATAGTAATAGTAGTAGTAGTAGTAATAGTAGTAGTAGTAGTAGTAGTAGTAGTAGTAGTAGTAGTAGTAGTAGTAGTAGTAGTAGTAGTAGTAGTAGTAGTAGAACTGTTACTAATTTCGTTCACAGTCACGGACCTCTCGCCAACCGTTTTAAATACACCTTAACAAATGTTATATAGTGTCTCGCACAATCCTTATTAGTTTTAAATTCGAAGTTACTCACAATATAATTTAACAACACAAATTTTTTGGAATAGAAAGTAAGAAGCATGTATTAATTTTTGACAATTATATCTTTTCTGTGAATTATTTTATCTGTGTATCCGTCAAAAGGAGATAGGACTGACTACACTCCATTGTGTGCCACATGAGTGAACGTCACACACGTTGTGAATGCCAAACATGTCTCCTCACACGAGTGAACAGCTTCCATTAGCGTCTCTCGCTTTGTTCCCATAAACCGCTACCTCAGTGATAAATGAAACGGAAATCTATTTCTCAGCGTTGAGCAGCGGGGGAGTCTACCTAGAGCATTTGCCCGGGTAGGCTGTGTCCAATTTTGCTCTGCAATATTTCGTGGAATTTAGCGGAAATATTCAGTTTACATCATTTTTCTCACCATCATCACATTCAGCATCATCTACTCTCCAAGATTCTTCAGCAGTTCAGTGCAAATCAGTTTTTATTTAGCTTGTGCGGGAGTTTTTGTATCCGTGTGCTGTGCGGTCTGTGTAGTGTTCAATTGTGCCTGTGGATAGTTTTCAGTGTCTGGTGATCCCTCAATCCTAGACCTGCGTAGACGTTCATTTCGGCTTGTCCGAAATGGCGTCGAATACGCCACCGAATCCTCTGCCGGCGCCGCTTGTTTCCTTAATGGAAACATGCTCAACCGGCTTCCGTACCACTCCACTTCCTCACGACAGTGAAAGTGATAGTGAAAGTGATCTTAGTGCGGTAGAAATGTGCAGTGTTGGGTCGGGGGACGGACAGTTCTCGCTTGTGGAGGGCAAATCTGCCAAACGCAAGCGAAAACTGGCCCAAACTCCGCCGCCCGCCTCAGCTGCAGATCTGCCATCTAATCATGGTAACAGCGGCACTCAGCGCGTGCAACGTGAGTATCCAGCTACCACCCAAACTGTGTCTCCTCCTCGCATTCCTCCTATTGTAATTCCGGATAATAGGAATTATTCTGAACTTTTACGTTCCCTATCCCGAGCTCTCCCTTCGGTCAAGGTCGAGGCGAGGTGCCAAGGCCCCTCGCTAAAGCTGGCGACCGCTACGATCCCGGACTTCCGCTCTGTACAGTCATTCCTGACAGAGCGTAAGATTTCCTTTCATACATTTGCCCTCCCGTCAGAGCGTGAAATCAAGGTCGTTCTGTCGGGAATTCCATCCTTTACCGACCCTGATGCCATCAGGCAGGAACTTGTTGCGCTCGGCTATGCGCCGACCGCGGTAAGCGTCCTGCATGTTGGCAAAGGAGATGACCGCCGTCCTGTCAACAGCTTTCTTTGTAAATTACTGAAAGTAGGCCCCTTCGAGGAGATTTACACTCTCCAGAATCTTCTGCACCTACGGGTGCAAGTCCGCACATTTGACCCGCGGCCCGGCCCCTCGCAGTGTTTTAACTGCCAGAGGTTCGGCCACAGCAGTCTTTTTTGTCATCAGCCCCCGCGTTGCGTGCGTTGTGCTGAACCTCATCGTGGCTGTGATAAGCCTACGACGGGGTACACAGCTAAATGCTGTAACTGCAAAGGAGCCCATCCGGCTAATTACCGAGGCTGCCCTAACTTTATCGCTGCCATGAAACCGCAGCGACCTCCTGTGCGCCCTGGCGCGCAGGCAGGCCGTGTAGCTGGTCCTGGCCCTAACCGGCGAGCGGCTTTCCCGCCTCTCACCGGTTCATCTGCCCAGGTCCCGGCAGCAACTCCGGTTGCTTCCGGTGCCGCTGTCTCGCCTGCAGTCGTCGCTTCGGCGCCGCCTGCAGCGGCCTCAATCCCGGCGCCTACCGGAGCGCCCGCACCTTCCTACGCGGCCATGGCCGCTAAATCAGCCCCGCCTCCAGCCCGATCGGGCAAATCTAAGCGCTCTCGTCGTCGCCGGAACTCCGCCGGCCGACCTACATCGTCACAGGTTCCACCTGTACCCTCTCCGCGGGCTCGACCCGCCCCCAGTCATCGACCTCAACCTCCCAGCGAGCAGTCTACAGCTCAGTCCACCAGCCCAGCGCCATCTGCTACCCCTGTCGAGGCCAGTCAGGCTTGTCCTCCTGAATCCCGGGAATCTTCCCGGGCTTCGGCGGATCCCCTGACTGCCTGGGCAGATAATCTTGTTGCATCCATCAGGACTGCTCGCGACACGACCACTGTGCTTGCCCTGGTGTTCCAATCATTAGCTGCCCTCTTTCCTCTACTTCCCCTAAATGGATAATAGCCTGAGGATCGTTGCGTGGAACGCCTTCGGGCTACTCCCCAGGCGATCTGAACTGATGACTTTCGTAACGGAGTATGATGTTGATATCATACTTCTTTCCGAGACTCATCTGGCTCATTACCACTCGTTTTCCCTTCCTGCCTATGCCTGTTATCGTCAGGATCGTCCCCTACGGCCTCGCTGTCCCCCCTCGGGGGGCACAGCTGTTTTAGTCCACAGGCGGATATCCCACAGGCTTTTGCCTCCTCTAGATACATCTATTATTGAAGGCTGCGCGGTGGCGGTGGACGCCGGCGGATCGGAGCTGCGCGTTGTTTCTGCGTACCTCCGGCCTGGCCGGCGGACTCCGCCACCGCCCGAGGAGTGGGACGCCCTCCTCGACCACCCCCTCTCAACCATTGTAGCCGGCGACTTAAACGCCAAACACCCTTCATGGAACAGCCGCGTTGTCAACGCCTATGGAAATTCTCTGTTCCGGTTCGTCTCTGGCGACCCGGCACTTAATGTCATCGGCCCTGAAGACCCTACCTACTTCCCCTTTCACGGCCATCGGCCGGACGTTCTTGACATAGTAGTTGTCAAGAACGTTGCCCGCAACATCGAGGTCTCGTCTGTGTCGGACCTTTCGTCCGATCACAATCCCCTTGTTATAACTGTTCGAGAGCTGTCGGCGTCACCCCGACTTCCCGCTCAGATTGTTAGGAGAGTCAACTGGCGATCCTATCATGACGAGCTCTCTCGAAGGTTACCATCTCTCCCGGCGGACCCAATCGTCACTCGTGACGATCTGGATCTCCGCGCCACAAATCTTCAGGAATTGGTCCAAGGTGTCATGGATCGACACACCTACGCACTCGAGGTGAATCATCGTAAATCGGCCTTACCTGCGGAAGTACTCCACGCCATCTGGCTACGGCGCCAGCTCCGCCGCAGATGGCAAAGAACCCGAGACCCAGTCGTTAAGCGACGATTTCAACAACAGTCCCTTTACGTTCAGCAGCTACTGCGGGACGTAAACTCTGATCGATGGGACTCATACCTTGAGTCTCTTGAAGTCGACCACGCCTCCGTCTGGAGAGCGGTGAGTAGACTGACCCGCGAGAAGAGAACTCGCAACCCTCTGGAAACCCCGAACGGGGTTGTGTCTTCATCAGAAGGCAAGGCTGAGGTCTTCGCCGACTGCATGGAGTCGCAATTTACCGTTCATCGAGGCGTTTCGGACCCTGCCCACTCGGCAGACGTCCGGGACTTCCTATCTGGTTATTTTTCTCACCCTCCCGCTGGCCTAGACCTCCCGTTCGACAGGGACGAACTCGTTTCGTCTGTCTGTCGACTAAACCGCCGTCGCGCCCCCGGTCCTGACCGGATCGGGGCCGCTGCATTACAATATCTCCCGGCCTCAGGCGTTGACCTCGTTCTCGAGCTGTTCAACTCTTGTCTCCGGCTACAGTACTTTCCCCGCCTGTGGAAAAATGCCAACATCGTTATGATTCCTAAACCCCGCAAGCCGCGCATGCTTCCTGAAAGCTATCGGCCAATATCTCTCTTGCCAGTTATCTCGAAGGTGTTCGAGCGGCTCCTGCTGGCCCGCATCTCGCCGTTGTTGGATAATTTTATCCGCAACGAACAGTTCGGGTTTCGCAGAGAGCACTCGACCACGCTTCAACTAGTCCGCGTGGTAACGCAACTCTCTGACGCCACCAACAGGCGAGCGGCTACGGCCGCCGCACTGCTGGACGTGAGCAAGGCCTTCGACAAAGTCTGGCACGAAGGTCTTCTCTTCAAACTTGCTAACTCCCCCTTACCATCGTCCATAGTGTTTTTCCTCCGGTCGTATCTCAGCGACCGAACCTTCAGGGTTAGCGTCGACGGAACCTGCTCTGCAGTTCGTCCTGTCGCCGCTGGCGTACCCCAGGGATCTGTCCTCGGCCCCGTTCTGTACCTCGTGTACACGAACGACCTGCCTGTTTTGCCCGGAGTCACGTTGTCTTTGTTCGCTGACGATGCAATGTATCATTACAGCTCTGTGTCCCCGCGTTTTGCGAGTACACAGTTGCAGCGTCAGTTGGACCAGCTTCCGGACTGGCTACGGAAATGGCGGGTGACGATCAACACGGAGAAATCCGAGGCGATCTGTTTCACTCGTAAGTCCATCTCCCGATGCCAGCCCCTCTCCCTTGAAGGGAGGCCTATCGCCTACAAAGAGTCGGTGAAGTATCTAGGCGTTCGGCTAGATCGTCGCCTATGCTTCAACGCCCACGTGACGGACACCCTTGCCAAGGCTCGCGGCGTCCGAGCCAAACTTTACCCATACCTCGCGTGCCGCAGCCCCCTGGCGCTGCGCACGAAAGTTACCCTCTATCTGTTGTTTCTCCGGTCTGTATTGACCTATGCGGCACCTGTATGGTGGTCACTTGCCTCCGCCACCAACAGGCGTAGGCTGGAAAGTTTCCAATCCAGAACCCTCCGTTCCTTGTCGGGATCTCCTTGGTTTGTTAGAAACAGTGTAATTCGAGGAGGTCTACGAGTTCCTGCTCTCTCAGCCTTTGTCTGGTCATTAGCTGCGACTCTCTTTGCCGCAGCTGAGACCTCTTCCTTCCCTTACCTCAGAACCATCAGCACCACGCAACCACCTCCCCCTGTCCGGGTCAAACGCCCTCGGGCGATTCTCGATGACCCGCCATAAGTTTAAGTAAACTTAAACCTCACTTAACTTGTATATTCTCTATCTGCCCATGCCCCAGAATTTACCTGTAAAGCTGTTTCCTCCCTCCCTTCCTAGTATGCCGACCGCGCTGAATGCTGCTGCTACGCGCTATCACTGGCACGGAGGCTCTCTGCCTCGCGGGGAGCGACCGACGCCTCACGGCGTCTGCACGCGGGACTGGGAAAGGGCGACATCTGTCACCTGAACCCGTCCTTGCGGCAGTGCCCACTGATTGCTGATAATTTAAATAAATAAAAATTAAAAACCTTTCTCCCCCGCCTTCTCAGTTAACTGGTTGGCGGTTGTCCATTCCTGATATTAGGCACCAGTCGAAGAACCAGACCTATGTATATCTACAGGCAGCCATTGAGCTCGACTCAGATGCTGCAGTCATGCACCGGGTGCAAAGACGCCCCGCTACTACAATGCTACATGCTGCTACAGCGTTGAGCAAAAAAAAACCATCAATTTTCGTACCTTGAGCGAGGAAAAGGGAAATTTTGTGACAGCAATCTTATCCCTTTGTATATTCTCTACACAGAAAATTTTTCAGATGTAGCTAGTGCTGCCTTAGTAGTTTTAATAGAATAATTACAATAGAGGTTGTAATCTGTGTTTGTAAGAGATGGTTATTGATGCTTAATTAACAATACTTTTCAACAAATAAAAACAAACTTTCTACATTTTGCTTTACCAAATCGGTTTCTGAAAGTCAGTTATGAATGGTGTGTGTGTGTGTGTGTGTGTGTGTGTGTGTGTGTGTGTGTGTGTGTGTGTGTGTGTGTGTGTGTGTGTGTGTGTGTGTGTGTGTGTGTGTGTGTGTGTACAAACAAATATATACGCGTGTAAATAAATGGTATGACTTTTATAAACATGTTTTTGGTATCCAAGTCGCGTAAATGTTAATAATTAAAAATTTACCTTAATAAACGTCTTGCGACTTCTTCTTATTTCTGTCCTGACGCGTTTCAAAACCTAGGGTTTTATCTTAATAACGGTTGTACGAGATACCTTAACCGTTATTAATAATAACTTAATAAGAGCTAAGAAATTAAGCATAATAGAAATCAACGAATTAATCTTATTGCTGAAAGTAGTATTAGACCAAAACTACTTCATATTTGATGATAAATACTTCACACAACGCGAAGGACTTGCTATGGGTTCACCACTCTCAGGTCTATTAGCGGACATATTCATAAACAATTACGAAAACGAAGTTCTTTTTACCCAAAACAATAAATATTTAAATAGAATAATCTTATACAAACGCTATGTCGACGATACCTTTATTATATTTAATGGCACTACGCGCCAGATAGAGAAATTAAAAAATTATATGAACAGCATACACAATAATATTCAATTTACAATAGAACATGAAAAGGACAACAAAATTAATTTTTTGGACCTAACCATAATAAAAAAGGCAGATAAATTTCAGTACAAAATTTACAGAAAACCTACAACCACGGATTTGACTATAAATGCGGAGTCATACCACCCATATTCACAAAAATTAGCAGCTTTCCACACCTTTATAAATAGGTTAATCAATATACCACTGGAAGCGGATGATTTTGAAGATGAATTAAATACCATAAAATACATAGCCACAAGAAACGGATTCAGTAGCACATTAATAGATACATTATTGAAGAAACATTTAAAAAACAAAAACAATAATAAAAATAAACCTAAAATTAATAGAAACACTAATATTGTGAAATATATATCAGTAGAATATACAAATATAGTGCCACTTATTTTAAAAAACAATTTAAACAAATTTGACTTCCAAGTGATTTTCCGTACAAATAATAACTTACAAAAAATGCTTAAATCAACAGACAAAATACCTGTAGAGAAACAAACAGGTGTATACAAGTTATCATGTAATGACTGCAACAGGATATATATAGGCCAAACTGGCAGACGATTTCGAGAGCGGTTTAGGGAACATTTGCCTAAGATCAAAATTACAAAGTCAGAACATATTAAATCCAACTATGCTCGTCACCTCATAGATTCCAACCATGGGTATACAGATTTTGACACTAATTTCAAACCATTACATTATTGTGCCAAGGGACGTCGTATGAACACACTTGAAGAATACGAGATTTATAAGGCATTTAAAACCAATCCTGGAAATGTTTTAAATGATCAGTTATCTTTCAAATCACATTATTTATTTGATACAGCTCTTAAGTTCGAGACACAAGACAATACTAGATAACATTAATAAATGTGCACCTTGGACCTGAGTTCTGATAAGTTTGACAGTATGAACTGGACCTCCATACAGTGCGCACTGTGCAATGTGAAAAGGCCTAAGTTTGTGTTTAAATTATGTGTATATGTGTCATTGTGTCTTTAATTTTTAATGTTTGACGACGGAAGAGTGATTCCTCTGAAGATAAAACCCTAGGTTTTGAAACGCGTCAGGACAGAAATAAGAAGAAGTCGCAAGACGTTTATTAAGGTAAATTTTTAATTATTAAATGGTATGACGTTGCACAAGAACATACGTTAAAAAATAAAACAATCATCTTCTCTTTTAGTTCCATCAGGAAGCTAAAATTTACACAAGAGTCTTATTATCCCAGGTTTTATGATTAGACGAATGTTAAATTATTATTCTAATGTAATCTAAATATATCATCTAATGGTATTACCATCCAAATGTATCATTTATTGTATTTTCTCATTTACACAGTATTTATATCCTTTTATATTTGTAACTGCTCATAATTTTCTTGTATATATATTTTATATTATTATTAATAGTAACAAAACTTTTTACAAGATTATATTATTAATATTTTGTGAATTACAATGTTTTAGTAGTATTCAACTACCATCATAAAATATAAAATTTTATATATTATAAAATACATATATACGCTATATATATAATAATATTTTATATCTGATGATGATAGTTGAATACTACTGAAACTTTGTAATTCACAAAATAATAAAATATATATTCTTGTAAAAAGTTTTGTTATTATTAATAATAACTTAAAAAATTATATTTTTTAATATAAATTTGTTACGTTCTTCTTTACACATACGTTTTTAATATTTCTCTAACTCACGTTGGTCAGCATGTAAACTCTAATCTCATGATACGACAATGTATTATACTTTGTCCACTATGTATTTCAATGACTTAATAAAATTTACTATCTTCGTATCATTTAGTAGTATTTACTCAAACCATTCAGATTTAACTAAGAGAAATCATTCTTTATAGGTTGCGTCAGGATTATTGATCTTCAAAGAGTTTAAACGTAGAATAAAAATTCATACAACTAAAACAATGTAACAGTTTCGCAGACTTTTGGCGAGCGCTGCTCCCAATAATTTGTATGCAACGTGCGGCCCGCTGCCAGACTCCGCTCATAGAAGTCAGGTGTCAGAGGGCAAACACGTCTGACTAGCAAACAGAGGGATTACGACACAGAGGAAATAAGTTAAATCAGCTCAGTGGTTTTATTGCAAATAGTATGGAAATTTTTTCAAGAATAGATTTACGTTTCCTCGTGAATTGCATTCACTGTTCTTGAAATATTACATCACTTTAAGAATAGTTTTACATTTTTTTACATAGTATTTTGTACTTCTACGTTGGTCTCAGTTTAAACCATTTTGATTACTTGAGGCTTCAAACTACTACTTAGAGAAGTGCTCTTTAAGGCATATAGACTTCTGAATAAAGTAATATAAGGCAAAAGATACCTACAGGAATAAAACATCAGAGTTATTTTATAATCTTATAAAAATATAGATTGGCCCATTGTATACTTATTGATAAAATATTATCAATATTTTATTACTTTTTACTTTACTTTATTACTTATAATAAAGTAATTGGTTTTATAAACATTATTAATAAATTAAAATTAATAAAATTCTCTCTATTAAAACTTATAATTTACATTTTATTTATTATATAGTATTTATCAACTTTAAAAGTACCCTATTATGCGGGTATAAACATTAACAAGCAAAACTAAGAATTTAATATAATAATTGGTTAATAGTTTTAAAAAATAATTTTTACAGAATAATACGTAATATAATGAACTGTGTAATATGGTGACAAAGAAAAGAGGAGAAAACGGATAGAGATAATAGGGTAAGTCCGGGATAGATGACCATAGTTTCTTCTACGGCCAAGAACATACCTTGTTTTTATGATTAAAAACCTGAAAAAAATCTCATTTATTAGTTTCGTGATGTCCTACTGGCATGCGCTCTTTTTGTACGTTAAAAACAAACCGTCAAAAAAACAGAAAAAAATTTTTTTTTGATGACCCTGGCCATCTCACCCACATATCAGGGAGAGGTGACCATACAGTATAGGGATAGTCGGCCAGCCTATAAAATAACTTAAAACTAAGAAGAAGGGCGTGTTAAAATAATTACAGATGAAATAAGGCGCACATATTTTATTAAATAATTTTTAAAACTATTTTCTATTAAAGAAAACCTGTAAAAACCTTTTTAGAGGATGGTAATAAAGAACAAACGCATATAGAAAAACTAAAGCTAGAAATAAATATCAGAAGTAAAAAGCTAAAGCAATTAAAATATTTTATTCTTCGTATTGTTTAAATTAGCAGCCACCGTTACTATTTCTTTTATAAAATTGCTAAACTGCTATAATTTTTATTGTTTAGACAAAGCTTTTCGTCATCACTGACATCTTCAGGTCTTAAACAGGTTGTCTTCACTGACAACCTGTTTAAGACCTGAAGATGTCAGTGATGACGAAAAGCTTTGTCTAAACAATAAAAATTATAGCAGTTTAGCAATGTAAAAAAAAAAAAAACATTGTACTGTAATATGATATTAATGTTAATTGTTTCCTAAGAACTAAATATGAACACGGTTTAAAACAAATATAGGTGTAGCCTGTATGTTTTGAAGTTAACGGTTATAAACAAATCATTAACGTTAACGTTTTTTTTAACAAATCATCAGTTCAAAAAGAAATTACGAGTAAATTTTAGATGTTCGCATCCCTAGTGTGGCTTTTCCACATCCCTGACATACGTCGTTATTTGAGGTGCAGCTCTCGTGAAGCCAACGACTACATCTATTATTCTTCATATTATTTAAATCTATTACATCTATTTATTTACATCTATTACATTGGATCCAATCACATTTTAGCTTAGTGTGGTTGTACTCCTCTCTGCAGCCAACGCATTCTTCCCCGATATCATCAAATCCATCATTTGATTCATCCCTATAATCAACATTTCCTTCTGATGACTCTGAACTACTAGAAGTAAAGTTTTTAGACTTGGCAGTTTTCTTTTTTGTCACTTTCTTAGAGATAACTTTTTCTAGTTTACGTCTTTTCCCCGAAAAGTTCTCAGAAGCCTTCATCTTAATTTGTTTAAACTTCTCTTCTGATGTTAAAACTTTTGCTGTAAATTTTCCACGTATTTTCCTTTCTTGAATGCTTTTGGCTGGCAGAGGTGAAATTTTATTTAGAAGTTTAGTTGGCGTTACTGTTTCTTTTGTAATTTTTTCTGTTTGTCTTGGAGAACCCGGTTGTGGTGATATGGCCCTTTCTTGATATGCTGGAGAAGATAGACCTACGTTGCTGATGTCGGTGCTCCTGTTTCGAACTGTTGTTGCATTGTTCAGATCTGAGCGTGCACTGACATCTTCGTGCTGCTTTTCATGGTTTACATTTGTGGGAACTGTTGAAGAACTATTAAATGCATACTCAGGAATGGCGTCCTCATTGAGGGGAAAAATCCCTGTTGCTTTAAACCGAGATATGGTATTTTCGGGCGTTGCTGCCTTTCCCCAACATTCACTAAGGAGCTCTCCAAATTGCAGTCTTCCAAGCTTTTGTACCTGGTGGTTTATAAGCCATTTTGTTGCAGCATTGTAAAAATGATGTTTTACTGACTTAAGCACTGCACGATCTTAAGGTTGGAGATAATGCGTCGCATGGCCAGGAAGGCAGACCAGAATTATACCGTTTGTCTCTGCGAATTCTAACATATCTACAGAACTGCAGTGCGACGTATGTTCATCTAAAATTAACAGTTTTCCGGGCGGTTTACGAGGGCAAAAGTGGTTGTTCCTAAACCAGTCAAAAAATATGTCAGCAGTCACGTAGGCTGATTTTTTAGACATAACTATTTTACCACCTGGTGGCATTGTATCCTCACACTCTTTCTTCTTGTTCACCCCCTTCATAATGGCAAACGGAGGAAGGAACATGCCCTCTGCATTGCACCACGCCAGCATGGTAACAGTCTCTCCTTTTTCCGCAGACGTAACTGTAGAAACTGCTTTTGACCCTTTCTGAGCTACTGCGGACGATTGTTCAGCTGCAGTCCTGTTTCATCCATGTTAAAAATAGACGATGGTTTGTTAAGCAAGTCGTTATCCATCAAAATGTTTTTCAAAATACAAAAATAATCATTAAATTCATCTCGACTCATACCTTAAACTCTTGCAAGGGAAATACCTTCAGACTTGCGCACAGAAAGATCAGGATGACGAGACAAGGAAAGAAATAACCAGTCATACTCTGCCTTTCCTTTTCACTATTAAATTTGTGTTTCAGACCGAGCTGGGAAGCAAAATTATACGCCAAGCACCGAAGACTATCTCTTGTTAGCGGCAACCCGTGTGTTTGCATTTTTTTAATGTGAAGGACAAGTCTTTCTTCATTAGCTATGCCTGAACATGAGGTTAGACCCATTGGACCTTTTGATTCGCAATCTGTTTTAATTTTCCTCTCGAGAGTTTTTCTGGGTATATTAAACAGTTGAGAAGCTTTACGTACAGAATAACCATCATTAACTGCACTGATGGCATTTTTCAGGTCTTCTTCTTTCCATTTGACGCGAGTACTACCCACCTTAGGAACGTACTTAGTCGGCATCTGAAAGAGGAAGAGAAATTTGTCAGAAATTTGAAAAACAAAATTTTAGTGGGGTGACCAACTATCCCGAAAATCAACTGGCCATCTCTCCCGATCGTCAGTGTGAGATGGCCATAGCGATAAAGGCGGCAGACAAGAACGTTAAAGAAATGAGGTTAGTTACACGTGGCGAGATCTAAATAGCCCCAGAACAATTGTTTCCGAAGTTGTTTATCGTGTATTTTTAATTTTAATGCAATACTAGTATCACATCGAAAACTTTTGGAGAGTAAACAAAGTTAAAAATGTAAAAATACTTACAATTATGATGATTTAAACAGAACGGTAACCAACACGTTACACTACACTACGATAACCAACTGTAGACTGAACGACAGCGCTATCGAGCAACAGGTTGCCGAACTTCAGCCATTGGCCATCTCCCCCGATGGCCATCTCTCCCGGAGTTACCCTAATAGTTAGTGCAAAGATGTTTATCCGACATTCAAATTAAGTTGGAAGTTTATAACATATAAATATACAATTATAAATTAATTTTATCAGGTGGTATCATGATCTTTTTTTAGTGCATATGGTATCACGAACGCAAATGAATTATACCTTTCTGCTTTAACATACAAAAGCAAATTAGATATTTAATACAATTTTAAAGAATTTCATTGAAACAGCAGTAACGAATGATCAAAAATTTACTCTTGCATTTACTTACAGTGTTTTCTGGACGCTGTTTTTCATAATATGATTTGGCACGCGGAGAGTGGCGATACGGCCGACTCTCATTGATTGAGGTGGGCGTCTGAACAGAACAAATAGTCAGATTGCACCAAAGAATAGTTTGGCCAAGAAATAAATTAAACTTTTTTACTTCCATGTTCCATAAGGAAATGGACGTATGGTCATGGCAAAAAAAATCATGTTCGATATAACGGCTGATTCTGATTGTACTACCCTCAAAACACGAAGAAAAGTCATTTTTCGAAAAGTGTCTATGTATGTGTCTGTCTGTCTATCTGTCTGTCTATCTGTGTGTCAATGTGTCGATTTTTTTTATGACAAACGATAACAGCCGCAAATTCAAACAGAATCAAATAATTTCCTGCATACCGTCCTGAATTGTAGAGTACTCAAGGTCTATTGTTTTTGGTGAAGATCGATTTAGGGAAAGGGGTAGTTTACCTGCAACGTTTTATGTTTTAAAAAGGGTAATTTTTTCTATGACAAACGATAACTGCCGCAAAGTCAAACAGAATCAAACAATTTTTAGTATACATCCCTAAATTGTAGAGAATTCAAGGCCTTTTGATTTTGGTGAAGATCGGTTTAGGGAAAGGGTAGTTTACTTGCAACGATTTATGTTTTAACAAGAGTAAAGTACTTAATTTTGAGAAATAAAGTATCCTGATAAGAAGATCATAATAATCCACTGTAGAAACGTAGATGAAATATTTATAAATGAAGAGGCTAGTTTAACGGGGTGGGGGTAATTTTCTATAAATGAAAATTATAGTTGAAGGGGGAGGGGATACTTTTTTATATGTGTACTACGTTATCGGCAACAAAGAAGTATTTTGTTGTTAAAATTCCTTCCAGGGCTGTTTGGCCGTAGTCCAATGTTTTCTGCAAAACCAGACGTTTCGGCAGTGCCATCGACTTCTAACATCAGTGAAAATCGAGTGCGATAACGTGAGGTGATATACGTTAGTGACCACAGTACTGTGGTTAAGGCTGAAGCAGTAAGTAGGAAGAAGTAGTTTCTATGGAAATATTTCATTTCAAAAATGATTTTAAATATAAATCTTATAACATGGAAGTCATGTATGGTTCTCCATACCGATATTCTCAGCTAGGTCTAATATAAAAAAGTAAAAATTGAATTAATAAAATTTACCAGTTAATTAATTGGTTAAAATTTTAATTAGTTCGAAATTAATTGTTTAAACACAATTTTAAAAAATGAGTGGTTTGGCAGAAACCTATGGTTGTTCTATTGACAGGACTGTTATGGTCTTAATATTAACTCTGTTCAGCGTATTTTTTTGCAAAAAATGTGAGGCTTGGAATTTTGTAGAGCCCGAGAGCAATAAATACCAGAGAAAACATTTAGTATCCTAACAAGTAATTATTACTTATTAGTATCAAGTTATTACTTATTACTTATCAAGTAGTTATTAGTATATTATTAGTATATTACTATATAAATTTATTCTCATAATTACGTTTTTGTCTTTTAACATATTATATTTAATTGCATTCTACATTGATTTTATAAAGTTTCAAAACTTTGCTTTATAAAACATTGTGGGTCTACTACTCTTGTTACCTAAACAAGCAGTAAATGATTTAAACTGATAACAATTTGCCATTAACTATTTATTAAACGCTTATTGATCACATATTTTTAAATAAGCGCCTCCCGTTTCAATGTTTCCTTTTTCTCTTTCATTATTAATGAAAAACCCGCATCATGTTAGTGAATACGAATGTGTTAGTTACACGTTCTTGATTCCTATTGTAACTGAAAACTTAAATTTAATTCCAAGATTGCAATAAATGTTACATAGGACAAACAAAAACACAACTGAAAAAACGTTATTTTGAACACCTAAACGCATACAAAAAACAGAAATATACAAATCTAATTTGGCCACACACGCAATAAACACTGGACATGAATTCCCAGACATAAGCAACATGACACTAATAAAACACATACCACACAAAGGCACCATAATGAACATTTGGGAAAATTTACAAATATACAAACATAAAACACAAAACAAACTAATACCTGAACAAATACAAATCAATACAAAACATGACACAATTTTCAAAGCACTCAACGTCGAAAATACACAACATACTAATAAATACACCACAATCACGCACAATAAAACCAATTTAAAGTACCAGAAGCCAACAGGAAGCCACAATAACGTCCAACCAACACATATGTACTTCACCAGACACAAAAACCGGAAGGCTGAGGATGGGTACAAAATGGCACCCGAAACATGGTCCTAATAAGGAAAGAAATATCTTGAGGTAAATTCGTTATAACAATTAAATATATTATATTATATATATATTGCAATAATAATTAATTAATAATTCATGCATTAGTGAAAAAAGTGAAACATTTTGCACACTTCAAACGATAGAACAAATCTATTAGGTTTTTTGGTTTTTCACTTTTATAATATTTTTATTTTAGTATGAGTATTTACAATGTTATCCAAGTCACTTTTACGACCAGACAAACTAACCTTTTTCATTCCGCCTTGTGACTTTTTGTACGTATAGATGACGCGTTTCAAAGCATACGCTTCATCATCATTAGATCGTAAAATATCCCTCGTATGAGATCGTCATAGTTAAAAATCAAGTACATTGCATAATGATACTGCATTTTTAAATAATAAAGACTTCCTACGAGGGATATTTTATGATCTGATGATGAAGCGTATACTTTTAAAAGCGCCATCTATATATAAAAAGATAAAAAGAAGTCACATGGCGGATTGAAAAAGGATAGTTTGTCTAATATTTTGTAATGTATTCATGTACTATAAACAGGAGCCAACTGACAGAAAATGAAGATAAATAAATTAGATAATTAATATGAAGCTACAAGACATAGTAGATAACAAGATTGTTTGTACATAAATTTGTATACACGTGTAAACAAAATATATAAGTACGGGAAATAAATTACACTTTATTTCGTAAGTTTACTTCAGTTCGTAATTTTTCTCAAATTATGTCATATTGTTATTATAAAGCGGGGCGTATATTTTCTGTGCGTGCTATGTCAGATTTTTCAAGACAACATTTGTCAAAACAAGCAACGGTATTGGATGTACACTCAGAACTAATTAACTAGTCCTTCATTTATCATTTGTCAGTGAATTGTGTAAAACACGAGTCGCACAACAGTCACAACATTTATTTTATCTCCTGGCGTTAATGAATCAAGCACACGTGTTCTATATAACAAACAATACTTTCATAATTACGGTGTCTGCCGAATGGACGTTTCTCTACGTAGCTGTGGGTAGCATTTTTACTTTTTTAATAAAGAAGTATTTGTCTCCGCTGGAGATGAGAAACCAATCATCCGATACTTTGCTAGGTTTTACAGAGGTGAATTATTGTATTTTAAATTTGGCACTGAAAAGTAAAAATATCGGTATTGAGAACCATACATGACTTCCATGTTCTAAGATTTATATTTAAAATCATTTTCGAAATGAAATATTTCTATAGAAAATACTTCTTTCTTCAGTCTTAACCACAGTACCGTGGTCACTAACGTATACCACCTCACGTTAGCGCACTCGATTTTCACTGATGATGGCAGTCGACGGCACTGCCGAAACGTCTGTTTTCCAGAAAACATTGGACTACGGCCAAACAGCACGGGAAGGAATTTTACCAACACAATACTTCTTTGTTACCGGTAACGTAGTACACATATAAAAAAATTATCCCCTCTCCTATCAACTCATTTTCATTTATAAATATCGGTATGGAGAACCATACATGACTTCCATGTTCTAAGATTTATATTTAAAATCATTTTCGAAATAAAATATTTCCATAGAAACTACTTCTTTCTACTTACTGCTTCAGCCTTAACCACAGTACTGTGGTCACTAACGTACACCACCTCACGTTATAGCACTCGATTTTCACTCTTGATGGCAGCCGACGGCACTGCCGAAACGTCTGGTTTTGCAGAAAACTTTGGACTACGGCCAAACAGCCTGGGAAGGAATTTTAACAACAAACTACTACATTGTTGCCGATAACGTAGTACACCCTCCCGTTTCAACTATAATTTTCATTTATAGAAAATTACCCCCACACCGTTCAACTAGCCTCTTCGTTTATTGACATTTCATCTACGTTTCTACAGTGGATTATTAAGATCTTCATATCAGGATACTTTATTTATCAAAATTAAGTACTTTACTTAAAACAAAAATTGTTCCTGGTAAACTGCCCTTTCCCCGAAACCGATCTTCACCATAATCAATAAGCCTTGAGTCTTCTACAACTCAGGGACATATGTAAAATATGATTTGATTCTGTTTGAATTTACGGCAGTTATCGTTCGTCATGAAAAAATGTCTCTTGTTACAACATAAAATGTTCCAGTTAACTACCCCTTTCCCGTTACCGATCTTCACCAACATCAACAAGCCTTGAAGTCTCTTCAATTTAGGGACGTATGCAAAAACTTATTTGATTATGTTTGAATTTACGGCAGTTATCATTCGTCAGAGAAAAAATTATTTTCTTATCACATAAAATGTTGCTGGTAAACTACCCCCTACTCTTAACTGATCTTCACCAAAATCAAAAGGTCTTGAGTCCCCTACAATTCAGGGATGCATGCAAAACATTATTCGATTCTGTTTGAATGTGCGGCAGTTATCGTTCGTCATAGGAAAAATTAACCTTCTTATTACATAAAACGTTGCTGGTAAACTACCCCCTTCTCTTAACTGATCTTCACCAAATCAATAGGTCTTGAGTCCTCTACAATTCAGGGACGCATGCAAAACATTATTTGATTCTATTTGAATGTGCGGCAGTTATCGTTCGTCATAGAAACAATTACTCTTGTTAAAACATTAAAGGTGGCTGGTAAACTACCCCTTCCCCTTAACCGATCTTCACCAAAATCAACAGGCCTTCAGTTATTTAGAATTCAGGAACGTATGCAAAAACTTATTTGATTTGGGTTTGAATTTAAGGCAGTTATCGTTCGTAAAAAAAAAATACCCTTGTTAAAACATAAAACGTTGCAGGTAAACTACCCCTTTCCCGTAACCAATCTTCACCAACATCAACAGATCTTGATCACTTAAACTTCTAGAATCTATGCAAAAAATTATTTGATTCTCTTTGAATATGCGGCAGTTATCCTTCGTCAAAAAAAATAACCTATTTTAAAACATAAAACGTTTCTGGTAAACTACCCTTTTCCCGTAACCGAGCTTCACCAAAATCAACAGGCCTTCAGTTATTTAGAATTCAGGAACGTATGCAAAAATTATTTGTTTCTGTTTGAATGATCCGCAGTTATCGTTCGTCATAGGAAAAATTACCCTTGTTAAAACATAAAATATTGCTGGTAAACTACCCCTTTCCCTTAACCGATCTTCACCAAAATCAATAGGTCTTCAGTCCTCTATAACATAGGGATGCATGCAAAAAAATATTTGATTCTGTTTGAATGTGCGGCAGTTATCGTTCGTCATGGAAACATTTCTCTTGTTACAACATAAAATGATGCAGGTAAACTACCCCTTTCCCTTAACCAATCTTCACCAAAATCAACAGACCTTGAGGTCTCTACAAATCAGGAACGTATGAAAAACTTATTTGATTCTCTTCGAATTTACGGAAGTTATCTTTCGTCATAAAAAAATTACCCTTGATAAAACATAAAATGTTGCTGGTAAACTACCCCTTTCCCTTAATCGATCTTCAACAAATCAACAAACCTTGAATTCTGTATAATTCAAAAAGGTATGCAAAAACGTAGTTGATTCTGTTTGAATTTACGGCAGTTATCGTTCGTCATAGAAAAAATTACCCTTGTTAAAACATAAAATGTTGCCGGTAAACTACCCTATTCCCTTTACCGATCTTCACCAAAACCAACAGGTCTTGAGAACTCTAAAATTTAGGACTGTATGCAAAAATTATTTGATTCTGTTCGGATTTGGGGCTGTTATCGTTTGCCATATAAATAGCCTTGTTAAAACATAAAACGTTGCAGGTAAACTACCCCTTTCCCTTAACCGATCTTAACTAAAAACAATAGGTCTAGAGAACTCTACAATTCAGGGCTGTATGCAAAACATTATTTGATTCTGTTTGAATTTGCGGCTGTTATAGTTTGCCATAAGAAAAAATTAGCTTTGATTAAAAAAAAAACGTTGCCGGTAAACTACCCCTTTCCCTTAACCAATCTTCACGAAAAACAATAGGTCTTGAGTACTCTACAAATCAGGGCTGTATGCAAAAAATTATTTGATTCTGTTTGAATTTGCGGCTGTTATCGTTTGCCATAGAAAAAATCAATAGACAGACAGACACACAGACTGACAAACACACACACACACTGTTCGAAAAATGACTTTTTTCATGTTTTGAGTGTAGTACATTCAGAATCTGCAATAATCTGGAACACGATTTTTTTTGCCATCACCATACTTCCATTTCCTTAAGGAACATGGAAGTAAAAAATTACCCCCTCCCCCTTCAACTACCCTTTTAATTTATAGATATTTCGTCTACCTTTCTACAGTGGATTATTATGACCTTATTTTCAGAATACATTATTTATCAAAATTAAGTACCGGTACTTTACAATTGTTAAAACATGAAACGTTGGAGTTAAACTACCCCTTCCCCTCAACCGATCTATCAATAGGTTTGGCTTCACCAAAATCAATAGGCCTCGAGTCCTCTACGACTCAGGCACATTTATTTATTTATTTATTTTTATCACAACTGAGTACTACCCATCTAGTAATTTACATTTCATAATTAAAGACACTAATCAAGAGATATAACTCATTGGCTATAATCTCCCCATTTAACTAATATCCATCAAGTCAAGTGGTTTAGTTCGTCTCAGCCTTCTAGCTGCATTAGTTGTATCCAGCAGTCGTCGTACCCCAGGGTGCAGATGCTGCAAGACGCGTTCCCCATGCTTCACTGCCAGCTTTTTTATTTCCTCATTGACAAGTTCAATTTTAAATCCCTGTGTAAGTTGTCGTTTCTTACATACTATGGTGCATCAACAATGCACCGAAGCACCTTGTTATGAAATGTTTGAATTATATTTATGTTTGATTTCTTTGCACAGCCTTAGAGATGTAGCCCGTAGGTCCAGATAGGCTTTAGCACTTGCTTATACAACAGCAATATATTATGGATTGACAGCTAGGATTGTCTTCCCAAGAGCCAATACATTTTCCTGAACTTTAGATTCAACTCCTGCTTTTTCTTTTTGACGTGCTCCTTCCATTTAAGTTTTGCGTCTAATGTCATTCCTAAATATTTAGCTGTATTAGCATAAGGAATTGGTAATGAATTAATAATTAATCCATTATAACCTGTATAATTCATGTATAATTAATATATTATACATATACCGTGTTATATGTAAGTGACCAGGAAAAAATTACGCAAACGGTGATATCGCTCGTGCTACGAGGATGTTTACGAAATCGCGAAAATGAACCAAAAAGTGATTTGTAATTAAAAGGACGCTTTGCACGAAGTGACAATATCTAACAGGTCGAAAACAGTCCTGGACTTGTCAGATTGCCGTCCAGTATAAATACCACCGGAAATTTTGGGGGCGGTCTCAGAGATTCAAGATATCGTCACACAACGTCACGCTGCTGGTCTGCCGACCGATCGACATCTTTACCACACACACACCAAGACTTATGGAGGAACTCTGGACCATCACCAACAGCAACCCGTAGAGACAGAGAACACAGCATCGACATAATCATCATCATCAAATTCTCAGGACCCAGGACACACACACGCGCGCGCGCGCGCGCGCAACGGTAACGTTGGCAGTACGCAGATGATGAATGAACAATTATATTTTTTTGTTTGTGAAAAGAACTCTCTAAAGAAAACTTATATATGAACAGTAAAGACTTAAAATTTTAAATATAATTACTGTACATACAAATAAATCGAAGTTACAGAAAATAATTTAAGTTAACAAGAAAATTTAAAAATACTAATCTTCTGTTATATGTTAAAATTTGGGTGTGTCAATAGAAATAAATAATAGGTTGGAAGTAAATGTTATATTTTTATTTTGTTTATAGCAACAATTAATTTTATTCTAAAGATTGAATATTATTTTTGTTTGTAAATGAGTTGCTATTATTTAAAATTTGAGTCAAAGTCAGACACACTAAAATAAAAAGGTTTACATAATTTGTTTTACATGCCTGTTTAGTTAGTAAGATTATATGGTTTTTATTTTATATGTCATGAACAGCATAGGAGGTTACATTGTATTTGTGTAAAGTTATAAAAGAAAATATTTTTATTTATCTAAGATTCGAATTTTTTAATATTTGCATATTTTCTATTAATATTAATAAATCATAGAATGATTATTTTGAAACGGTTTTAATTAATTATTTCATGTCAACAACATCTCACTCCTCTTTGAAAATTATTTAATTATTGTGCAACTACATATACTTGACGCAACGAGAATAAAAAAAAAATCCTGCGACCTGGCCGGTGTAATATACTTCATAGTTGCGTTGAGTACATGGTAATGAATTTGTGTGAATTTTTGAAATACTTGTCACGTTGCAATATATTTAGTTGGTTATTAAATTAAATTACATTTTTATTTAGGTGATTACCATATAGTTGTTTGTTAACAATGTTGACAAGAGACAATCACGAATATGGGGAACACTTGTCGTTACTTTTCAAAAAAGAAAGAAGAGATAATAAAGACGATAAACTCAAAGCAACGCGTTAACGGTATTAGAATACGAGCACGGAAATTTAGATATTTTTACAAAGAAGATCGTTCTCATACAAACAAAAGTGTATGTGAACGATTATGAAAGATTGCCAAGGAGAGTTATGGAATGGACCCCATCAGAAAGAAAAAAAAGAGGAAGACCACCTATCATATGGATAGAAGAAATTCAGACTATATTGAGGGAACGAAAACTGAAGAGCTTTGGATGGACAAGCAGCAGTGGAAGATGAGAATGCAATCACTTCTGTAATCTTTAGCTCCAAAAAATGTGTAAGCATTGTACAGGTGGAATAATATATAATAATATTTCACATATGAAATATTTTGGATTTTCTGAATTATGTAAGAGCAGCTATCTTATCAAGGAAAACACGATGGTCGCAATGTGGTGGTTGAATGAAAAACGACTAGAGAAATCTGCAGTTTATTGCTTATTACGAAATATACGAATTTGTCTTCTTTTTTACTTACTAACAGAAGAATTCTTTATATGTTATGGTAATTGGATATTTTGTAAAGTCATCTATTCTTGCTGTGAATACAGCCCTTTCATAGTTCTTGTATTCCTTCAAATTATCTACAGTCACAAGCTTGCAATGTAGTTAGTTTGAATTCCGGGGTCTTCTTGGTCTTCTCCAGACATTTCTGTTCTAGCAAATATTTTCCGTCGGGAAAGAATGCGTAACCTAAATAAGACTACAAAACCATAAGAAATTTTAACTCGGTTATACCTTGACCGTTTTATATGTAATAAATCCACATGTTACGATAACAGAGAGTTAAATATAAATAACCTAAACTATAATCTATTTTTTATATTCCAAAGGCCATCTAAAATATAAATTCAAACACGTTTTGCTACAGTCCGTTTCTTGATGTATATAATATATTTAATATTTATACTGAAATTACCTCAAGATATTTTTTTTCTTATTAGGTACATGTTTCGAGAACCATTGTGTTCTCATCCTCAGCCTTCGTAAGTTTTGAAAATTTTTGAACCACGAAGGCTGAGGATGAGAACACAATGGTTCTCGAAACATGTTCCTAATAAAGAAAAAAAATATATTGAGGTAATTTCAGTATAAATATTAAATATAAAATATAAATTATATGTTTAAAAAATAAAATATTTTTGTTTAACAAATTATATTACTCTATGTAAAAAATAGTTTAATTTTTGTTTGACAGAATTTTAAGGACTCGTTACATGTTATTTCTTTATAAAGTTAGGTTACTTAACAAAAAGTAGTATTAATATGTTCTCCCGTTTTATTTGTGTAAGTTTTTACAGTTTAGCGTTGTCAATATTACTTTTCTTAATAAGACTGAATGTACACATAACATTTTTAAAGCAATTTTGAAAAGATAATAACATGTCCTTTGATATTTACCGAACCGCCCGTATAATATTTTCTTATTCATATATTAGCCCTTTTTCTTTGTTGAAAGCCAGTATTGATACAGTCTATAGTATTTTTATCGAAAGCCTCATGGAAAAAGCCTTTTGTTGGTATAATACTTACCATAATCTTATTCCAGGTTTTATTATTTCTAAGTAAATTTTGTTACCTGTGTTATTCTCGTTTTCTTCTTTCGGAATAAAATGAATGGAAATATGTAGTCTTCCATCAAACGCAGTTTAGATTACACAGCCCAACGATAAAAAAATTTGTTTAATGACTTTGCCTGATTCTTATGTTTTTTGGTGTGCTGAGTCCGAAAATAATAATAAAAAAGTCGTATCACCTACCATTTTTTCACAATTGAATATTCAAAACGTAAAAAATGCATTTTTTATCTAATATTTGTGCATTTGATATAGTACAACATACAGTAAATCCAAATGAAATTAGGTTGGCAGTGGTGGCAAATGGCACCTTGAATACTATTCTTTGTTTTGCCGCCTTGTTCTTCTAATTCGCTGACAGCTGTTTGTTTTCTTTCAGTCAACATAACCTCACTTTTCAGCTTTTTCTCCATGTGCTCTAAGTATGGCTAATCGTGGTTGTAAGAACTTTCCTAACAGTTTTTGTTACATATGTGGTGAGTTTGTGATTAAAAAACATCAAAGAAACATTACAGAGTTTGTTAAAAAAGTGTACTTTTCATATTTTAAAATTAAACTTGGTGATCAAGCTTGGGCTCCACACAAGGTATGCTATGTTTGTGTTGAAGACCTTAGAAAATGGTCAAAAAAAGAAAAGAAAGCTTTTAGATTTGCAATATTCATGATATGGAAAGAGCCAAAAAATCATTCAGACGATTGTTATTTTTGTAGCATTGATGTTACTGGCTACAACTCAAAAAATAAGAAAGTAATTTTCTACCCTAACCTTCCTTCAGCTATTCGGCCAGTCGGCCATGGTCCGGGACTTCCTGTCCCTGAGCCACCAGAGGCTATTGATGACGTTTTACTTGATGAGTCCAGTGACACCCAATCTGATGAAGGTGGACCGGATGACGATGAGTCCAATGTTCTCCAGAAAATTTAGAACCTCAGTTGTTTACACAGTCTGAGTTAAATGATTTGGTAAGAGATTTGGGTTTGACTAAAGAGAAAGCTGAATTGCTTGGCTCTAGGCTAAAAGAAAAACACTTGTTGGCATCTGGAACATCTATTTACCTATACAGGACAAGAGATCAGCAGTTCGCTCAATTTTTTAAGCAAGAAGAGGATTTGGTTTACTGCCATGATATTGCTGGTCTAATGAAAGAATTTGGAATTGAGTACAACAATGAAGAATGGAGGCATTTTATAGACTCTTCAAAAACAAGTTTAAAAGCTGTTCTTTTACACAATGGTAATACTTATGCTTCACTACCTGTGGCTCATTCAGTCTATATGAAGTAAAGTTACGAAAATCTAGACATAGTTTTAAACAAAATTAACTATTCTGCCCATGATTGGATGATATGAGAAGATTTGAAAGTACTATGCATGCTCCTTGGCCAACAAACTGGATTTACTAAATTTCCATGTTTTATATGTGAGTGGGACAGTAGAGCAAGGGATCAACACTGGTCCAGAAAAAATTGGCCTGCAAGAAAAACCTTAAGATCTGGAGAGAAAACGTTTTGCGTAAAAGTTTAATAGATCCAAAAAAATTCTTCTACCACCTCTTCACATCAAATTAGGTTTGATGAAACAGTTTGTAAAAGCCTTGCCTAATGATGGTGAATGTTTTAAGTATTTATGTGAAAAGTTTCCTCATTTATCAGAAGGCAAACTGAAATAAGGGGTTTTCGTTGGGCCTGACATTCGTAAAATGATGTTCGATTCCAACTTTGAAAACAAAATGACTACAAAGGCGAAGGAGGCTTGGACCTCATTTAAGCAAGTTGTGACCAAGTTTGTGGGCAATGTAAAAGACCCAAACTATAAGCTTATCGTACCTAATATGATAGACAAGTTCAAAAAGCTGGGATGTTTGATGAGCCTAAAAGTCCACTTCTTACACACCCATCTTGACTTTTTCCCCACAACTTGGGTGATGTGAGTGAAGAGCAGGGGGAGCGGTTCCACCAGGACATCAAAGTGATGGAGAAACGTTACCAGGGACGGTGGAATGTCAATATGATGGGTGATTACTGCTGGTCACTTCACCGAGAACGACAAAATGCATCACATCGGAGAAAAAGCTACATAAGAAGCTTCAAAGAGAAGAGAGAAAGGAAATACAAAAAAATAAACACTTCAAATATATGTATTTAAGTTGTATATGGTGTGTTAAGTTAAATAAAGTTACATAAAATCTGTAATTAAACAAAAGTATCAGTTAAGTTTCTTTATTTTTTTTTATATATTTGCTCCCTTTTTTAATATAATTGCGGCCATATTGTGAGAGAACTGTGGGTGATACAAACAAAACTGATGCCAGATACGGTTTCAGCACCCAAAAATACATAATATTCAGCTGTATTTGTTTAAAAAGTTTTCACAACAAATTGTTTTGTTGGCCTGTGTTATTGTTGATTCTGTTAAATAAAAAAAAAAAAAAAAAATACACTATATAAGTTTGTTTTCAGAACGTTATGAGAGACTTCGTATCAATGTACTTTACAGTACAATTCGTTATCAGCACTGCTGTCATTCTAATTTGCCAACGGTAGAACTCTCTCTCTCTCCATTTTGCTTTGCATTCCTCATCCGTTAGCCTTCTTTCTTAACTTTGTACAAATTGTGTTTTACTATTCTACTTTTCTTGTCTTCTTTGCGCCGTTTAATTTTTATTTTCTCTCCGTTTGACAAGAATGAGTTACGTACACTTGGTATTTAGTTGTTCTTTCTCACTGTACAATAATTTTATTCTTCCCGCCAATGAACACATTATTCATTAATGTTGATGATGTTTCGTGTCCCATTCTGTTACATTTTGGCTACCACAAATTTCGTATCTTCCTCATCTTCCTTGGTATATATTTTGACTCATCTTTATCCCCTTGTCTCCTGTTTCCGTCTGAGTTACGTCAGCTGCGTGAGCTGCAAGGTTTGTTTCCATACGGCAGTACAGTGTTGTCTAACGAAACTATATTCTTCTATCGCTCCCTTGTTATCTTTTCAGTTTTATCTTATATTCAAAGTCTTTAGAGTTTTATAATCTCTACAAACGTGTGTTAATAACGTCTACATTGTTGCTTTTTTTGTAAATAGTTTTCGTATATACGTCATTTCAATTTACACAAACTTTATTGCACACGGTATTTGTACAAACCTCACATTATTGTACAAATTACTTGTGCTATGACATTTACGCCGATACGTATCTGTTTTAATTGATAGCGATGTAAAATAATTTATTTTACGAAAAGTGTTTATTGTTGAAGACAAATTTTTTTTTGTACAGTCATATTAATTTAATAAAATAAAAACTATCATATGAGAACAGATAGATCTCCAGAGACTATCAGTAATGTTGTACGTCAGAAATAAAAATTTAAAACAATGTAATAAGAAGTACATCAATTTATAAACTTTCACGAAAAAATACGCATAAAACAGATGTGGTACCAGATACAGACTAAGTTTCTTTTTTCTTTAGAAGAACCATAAGTAACTCATGATTTTTTTTTTAATATATTTATTTATAAGGTCTTTATAAGGTCGCTGCAACAGCAACGGTCATTAGCGATCACAGAAATGAACTTTTACAGATTCTTAAACAGATGTATTAACATATAGTAAATATTTGTTTAAATACCAAATAGTGTAAACAAATGAGATAGATAAAAATATTTAACAAATAACAGAATTAGTTTAACTGATGCAAAATAAAATGAGAAATATTAACCCCCCACAACACAAGCAATATGAATACTCATCATGCACATAAATAAATATAACTAAGTATACATATAATAAATATAACACTAAGTAACAAAATATAACAACTATATAACAATAAGTCATAATAACATATCAGTCCATTATATTAATTACACAATTTTTAATGTTCTTATAATTTTTTTAGTTTGTACCTATATTGATGTTAACAACTGAATCTCCTTTAAGAGGAGAAGTATGTTGGCGGCTGCAGTCTTGTCATTTAAACTTTTTCGCACATCTGCAGGGATATTAAATTTTCTTCGTGGATGTTGAAGAGCAGGGCACTCTGAAACAAGATGGAAAGCTGACAAAACCGTGCCACAGCGATTACATCTCGCAGGAGGCTCTATTGTGAAAATGTACTTGTGAGTCAGTAGCGTGTGGCCGATGCGGAGTCTTGTTATGACCACTTGATTTCTCCTGGAGTCTGTAGCAAGTGAGTGCTGCTCGTAAATATTATTCCTCACTTGGAATAGCTTGGCTGGTGGTGACTTAAGCCATTCATCATTCCAGTGCTCCAGAAGTTTTAAATGCAGATATTTCTTAAGGTCATTGTGGGATAGTTTGTGAGGATGATATTGACTCGACGTAGCAGTTTTCGCAGACCTATCAGCCATCTCGTTGCCCTTAATTCCGATGTGCGATGGTATCCAACTGAAAATAATTTCCTTGCACTGTCTAGTTGAGATATCAAGGATTATGTTACTTATGTCTTGAATAATGGGTTCGTTGCTGTCCTCCTGCTGGAGACTATCCAAAACACTTCGAGAATCTGAGTCTGCAAATAAATTCAATGGACCTCATGATTTTATTTACTTTTCTTAATCAGTAACGAAAAATTAAAAATTTTAATTAGAAAATGCTATATTTTAATTTTATTGTCAATTTTTCTTGCCTCCGTCGTTGTTGCTCTCACACTGACTGTCTTGTACTTCTCTTATTGTTGTGACTGTTTGTTATTATTGGTATAATAATATTTTATATAGTTTCCCTCAAATGCATCAGCAGTGTAATTATAGGTAACTGCATGCAAGTAGTACCGTCAAGGTCACACCGCTTACTTACAACGTTGCCACTGAGCAACAGTTTTCCTTTCTTCCGAAAAATGCTACACTAAATTAGGCCTAACAAAGTAATAATAATAATAATATTTATCACCAATTTTCCTTTACATATAATAAAAATTATACAATAAAGGACCTATAGGGGGCATAAATGCCCGTACATAGGTTGGTCCTTAGAATTAATATTTATATACTTAATACTAATTGTGAGTTTTACCTCACCGATCATAGTAATATATTAAAAATAAATTATTTTTCAATTTTAACAAAATTTTAGTTTGTACTATAATACAATAATTTTATTGAATTATTCAATAAATAAATGAAAAAAAAGAGAAAATAGGTCCATATCATAATAGACTGTTTTTTTGATTATTCAATAACAAATGTTCCTAATTTTTTCTTTGATTTTTTTTTAAGCACTTTTATATTTACACTTAGATTTTTCAGTTCATTAGGTAATTCATTAAAATATTTTATGGCATAATACACATAGCTTCTTTGCCCAATACTTAATAGGTGTCGCGGCAATATAATACTTTTATAACGTGTGTTGATTCGATTTTGTAAAAACTCACTTTTTAGATCATTGTATTGATAAACTATAGAATTCACTACAAACATCTGTTTAATATTTAATGGTTTATTCGAATCTTGTTCATTGGCTCCTATAATTTTAAGAATACACTTTTGCAGCCGATCCAATGCGTCTAGAGATGATTTATTTAGACCCCCCCCCCAGCCTATGATAGCATACCCTGCCACACTATGGAGTGATTTAAAAGTGATTTTTAAATATTTACTTTGTTGTTGTCAATGAGGCTTCCATTAATGTCACAATTGAAATAAATGTTTGTACTTTAAACTGTTGAAAATTCTAAAATCAATGACAACAGAAGACTGAAACATACTTCCATTTCCTTAAGGAACATGGAACTAAAAACAACGACACATTTTGAAGGTTCATAGATGCCTACAGCAGACATTTTATAGATAAAACTTAATGTTATTTAAAGTAAAATACATGTTAAAACCTTACGAGTGTCACACAGTTGTTCTGATTTTGTAAGATAGTGTAATGTAAGATATTTTCGCTGGTTAACTTACGTTTTACTGTATTTTTTTACGTAACATTTTACAGTGAGAAAGTTTCTAATACATATATTAGAATACACTGTTACATTGTTAATAATTGTTAATAATTACATCACAATTAATACATTGTTAATAATTAATTAACAATTAATTTCCATAACTTATACATAACATTCAATGCGACGCGTCAGCTATAGTTTGTTTGAACGAATTTTCGTACGCATCCTGTGTCTTAGGTTTGCCACGTTTATTTATTGAATAAACACCGCACTATTCGTGACTTCGAAAAATATTCTATTTTTATTTCCTGCGCTGCTGTCATTAATAATTAAGTAAAAAATTCAGCACTATAGTATAAGACGTTACATGCACAAGTAGCATAAAAGTAATAGTCTGTATAAACGCGAAAACGAATTGAATTTCTTAAGAAAATAAGGATAAAAAACAATACGAATTCCTTATGAAATAAATTATAAATTCCTTATCCATATATTAATATATTATAAATATGGGGTACATATATGGGGTACTGTAACTGAAATGGGATTGGCTTTTGCCACAACAGCGACAATTTTGTTTACAGAAATTGCTCAGTCCTTTGTGCAACGGAAATAAATATCTTTGTGCAACGGAAGAAAGGTAGTAGCGCGGCCAGTATACACAGTTTTGAGGGGAGTGTAAAAACGACAAAGGCATTTATAAAAGTGTCAGACAGCAATATTTACCAAAAAGACATGCCGACAGGGTATACGCAATTTACATACCAAAAGTGTACATACACCTAACAGAACTTTCGAACCATATGGCTTAGGAACGACCGTGCAGAGAACAAAAACAGGTTCATTTACAAAAGGGAAAAGACCGTGAGTTTCAAAAAATTAAAGCGACTACAGCAGCCAAGGTCTGCGTTCTCAGACAACTGTCAGTATGTAGGATAACCGCCAGAAGAAAACTTTAAATAAGTAAGTTCACTGTACGGAAAACAGTGAACTGTTTTGCTAGAACGCTACACAATGTAGTAACCGGCAACAACGCTGGGCGAGGGACGTGGAGGTGACAGGGAGAAGCAGTGAAAGTGAGTGACCTTGACGGGACTACTTCTATGCAGGGTACTCTAGTTACAAACAATACATGACAGTTTCTTCTGTCTTTCTGTTATATGACCGTGTGACAATTATCTTATGAGACAGTGTCGCTCAGGATTTGGTTTCATTAATTTCCGTTATATTTGATGGTGTGGTTTGTATGCAACTTCCTGCAGAGCGCTATTTGCTACCTTTGGTTTTGGAAACTTTCATGTGTTATACAATAGATGTTCTAAGTTAATACAGTTATGATGAATGTACGGAATATGATTTGTAATTGGAATACGTTATTTTCAGCACGCTGTGTGTATATAAATTTCCATTATTTAGCCTTTTTTGTGTCGAAAATAGTGTTCAATTATTTTAAAATAATATTGATACACGTGTGTATGTGTGTGTGTGGGGGGGGGGGGGGTGCCCTCGCGCGTATATAATATTTAAAATATGAACATAATGTATACCAATTTATTAATATTATAATATTAATAAATATATTATTGTTATGTTATTCAATATAGTTTCTGCTGCAAGTAGCGTATTGCGTTTTTATCGTTTCAACGCCTGACGCACGTTTCACTGAAAAAAATCAGCATCGTCAGAGGTTTGTAAGTAAATCAATAACAATCGAAATAATTGTTTCATTGTTAATTATTTTGATTTTATTGATTTCTATAAAACCCTCTGATGATCCTGATATTTTTCAGTTAAACCTGCGTCAGGTATTGAAACGACAAAAAACGCAATACACTACTTGCAAAAGAAACTATATTGAATAACATAACAATAATATTTCTATTAATATTATAATATTAATAAATTGGTATACATTATGTTTATAATTTAAATATTATACACGCGCGACCGCACCCCCCCCCACACACACACACATAGGCTACATACGTGTATCAATATTATTTTAAAATAATTGAACACTATTTTCAGCACAAAATAGGCTAAATAATGGAAATCTAATATTATTCACATATTATATAATTATAATCAGAATATTATATCACAATATTATATAATTGCTGCAGGAAACTTCGAGTTACCTATATAGAAAATGATAATAAATACGTATATGGATAAATAAATTTACATTTATGTTTATAGATGCATAATGAGAGATTCACAAAACGAGAATTTATAAAAACACGTAAATGTGCTGTAAATCAGAATTTATATTACAAATTTTGTGTAGAGTGGTTCTGTGTCTGTGGCTGCTTATCACAGATTACTATCAAAGAACGACTAAAGGCTTCACAGCGACTGGAATACGGTGAGAATGAAAAACTTTCAGTTAATAATTAAACGAGAAATGATTAAATTGTTACGAGGGAACGTAGGCATAAAGGCCGCAAGAAAGCTCTTTGAAAAGAAATTTTAATCGGCGACGCTTGAAAAGAAAATATTGTTTCTGAATTAAGTAGCTATAGAAAGTTTTGAAAGAATACAAGATTTTTCGTAAGGACCAATTGTTAGAATGGCGTTATAACTTCAGAATCTTTGATATGACTATGTATAGAAGTGTAAAAATCTATGTGAACATAAAATTTACTTCCTGTCTAACGATTAAAATAGACAAAAAAAAACAAATTAAAGACAAATAAATTTATGTGTTGTAGTTTTAGAAAAACATTAAGAGCGTGTAGTTTTAACTTGTTACTGTAAACGTTGAAACGATATGGAAAGCGTATATCAATATGATAGGCATAAGTGTTTATGTCACGAAAGCAGTTTGATGTAATAAGGTAATTCATGGTAACGAACTGGCGAAGACCTAAACCTTTACAGCTAATACAGACATCAAGGTAAACGATAAAACAGTACTGCTTCGCAAACTTGGCATTCACTGGCTTTGTCATTGCATTGCTGAGACTGTCTGTTATAGTCTTACTGTTAATACTGTTTGTTTGTAGTTATCTTTATTTTATTTTTTTTGTCGTTTAGATAAATCAATTTAAATCTAGATTTTGCGTTTTTTTTTTTTTTTTTTTTTTTTTTAAACTATATAACGGATGCCATATAGACTCTCGTTTCAATTCTTTAGATATAAAGCTTTGACATATTCTTTATTATGTGGTGTATGATTGACAATATTTTTCCGTCATTAAAATTTACAATGTTTATTAAATTTACAGCACTATGAACTATCGGCTCACCAGATACTGTGAGCAATGACTATTATGGTTTATTAAAGTCTTTGTGACATAGTTAATACAAAGTTAATTAAACGAAAAACCATTATTTATTAGTCCGATTAGCTCTTAGTGCCGACAAGTTTTGTCGCATGTATTTGTGGAATCACTGAAACCTGATAGGCCTACAGACTACTACACTAACATACACAAGAATTGACCCTTAGACTTAACATATACTAGAACTGACATGCAACAAATTACCCTTAACATTTCCAAATTAACACTAATTGAAATCCTTAAATTTTTTAGTGACCGTCAATCAATGAATGTTTTAGTGGATGGTTAGTGAGGATCGGTCAATAATACAAATTTTAGCTACTTTGCGTCGACGTTTCGACAATATTTATTGTCATCTTCAGGACCTGTGTATGAAATACAATAGAAATATCAAACATAATGAAAATATTAAATATTTGGGTGAACGTGTTGGTGATGTGAGTGAGATATAGATACATACATACGTACGCACGCACACACTCACATCACCAACACGTTCACCCAAATATTTAATTGTTTCATTATGTTTGATGTTTCTATTGTATTTCATACACAGGTCCTGAAGATGACAATAAATATTGTCGAAACGTCGACGCAAAATAGCTAAAATTTGTATTATTGACCGATCCTCACTAACCATCCACTAAAACTAATTGAAATATTCATTTTAACCTTAATTCACATCAATTATTGCAACTAAGATATCGTACTAAAGATTATTATGAATTATTATTAATAATATAACGTATTTAACATAATACTTAGCAGTCATGACAATTTTCAACATAAAATCAACAATTTCACATTCAACTGAATCTCAATATGTTTACTTTGTTTTAGAAGATACAGAAAGCAGCGTCGTGATTAACATAAGGATGGTGTGGACAGTTATAATAGGTGAGTGCTACAATCACCTAATATTGTTCATTACAACCAAACGTAATGATATGATTACTACCATGCTCGGCCACCATGGTGAATATGCGATGGAATAATTGTACACAGTGTGTAGGCCTATATCCCGGTTAAAGTGTTGACATCCATGAAAATATAGTTATCTTTTTCCTTCGAGACATATAACGAATTATGAGAGAGTCATGTAAGTGAGTGTTAGAAATGCTAACGCCTTTGTTGTGTTATAAAATAAAGTTACTTTCTTAAATATCACGATAGCAACGTGTAGTTAACAATACATGATTTTACAGAATACATATACTGAATGTCAAAACATTTCTTTAGTAAACAAACACTCTGTATGCTCATAGGTGTGTGTTGTGTTTCCGGGCTATAACACACACACACACACGCACACGCGCACACGCGCACACGCGCACACACACACACACATACATACATAGTGTCCTTATTTTTCATGTGCAGATTAAAAACAGTTAACTTTAGGACGTGATTACTGTTTCAGGTTATTTTTTTAAAAAAGGTATTGCTCTGTACATTCCTATCAATTTTTAAGAGCACATGAAACTTAGTCTTCGTAATACGATTCAGAATTAAACAAATACTGTTGAACTTCTTAAGTTCAGTAAAACCCTTGGTAGACGGGGATTAGAGACATTTACAAGATTTAACACACTTATTTGTTATCATAATACATCTTACTAATTGTCAGTTAAATTAAAGCCAATAATATACTTTATAAAACCTGTTTAAAAATCTGTACAAATTCATTTTTATGGTCGCTAATGACCGTTGCTTTTGCAACGACCTTATAAAAAATAAATTAATTAAAAAAAATAAAAAATAAAATAACATTAAAAAAAAACTTTATAAAACACTTTTTTCCACTGAATCTTAGAATTCCTTAAAAGTGATTAAAAAGTGCTTTCCTTTTCTAAAGACTATATTTTTTAAACAGTTTGCAAATTATTCTCTGTGTTTTATTCTGCTTTTAAAGTTAATGCACCCGTTTTCAAACTATAAAGTTTAGAGTCATTATTGATTAAGTTGTATCACTCTGTTGATTAAGTTTAGTTAAACGTAGTGCGCGTCTACAGTCGCCTAACATAATTATAAGAAAGTATCTAATTTAAGTAAATGGACGTTTAAGTAAAATACTAACCTTCTTAACTACAATTAACTGACTATATTTTTAATTTAATTTTTTATTAATACGTAATTACTTATAGTATGAGTAATATTCATTGATTATGTATATTACATAACTTTGCATATTTTTATTTAAATCGATGACATCTCTAAACACTTGCTAGTTATCTTGTCATAGACAAGAGGTAATTATTTTTTTTTTTGTGTATTTCTAAGGCTTAAGAAACTATAGTTTCGACACAACTACAAATAGAGCTGTATAAATGCAGAATTTTGAAAGGTGATAATGGTTAATTTGCCATTGTTTGGCTTGCAAATTGCAGAGATCGCCTGCAAGTCAAAGTGTACATTTTCTCTGGCGAGATGTGCGTGGAAAAACAATTAAGAGACTATTCAAACGTGAATACTGTATGGTGATAAACATGTTTTAAAATTACATTTATTTATCTGGTTCCAGGTCGCGATGATATAGATAATACGATCACATGTTAGCTGCTGGTGTTGGTAAGGTAGCAGTGATACGCTATTACATGGACATTTGATTCAGAAAGTGTAAAATGATGTAATAAAGATACTGACATATTTGAACTCTTGGTGCTAAATTATAGATACTATTTGCTAACCTCATTGTTGCATAATAGCAAAACATAGCAATATGAAACATATAACTGTATCCGTAAATAATGTGTCTTTAAGAAGAACTACAAGCGTTCTAAATATTTATCATTCAGTGTCAATCGTAGCACTGACAAAACAAAAAATAAGGAAATGAGCAGGCTGTGGCATGACTGGATTCGGGGGGACTGAAAATTTTCTCTTCTCCGTTGATTATTCACTTGTATTTAGACTTTCAAAACAAAACTCAAAACAATTTAATTTAATTATCATGTAATTGAATACGACGTGTAATTAAGTACAACAATATTTAATGAGGTAAAAAAATTTCGACAAGAAAAATTCCAAAATTAAATAAATTTCTAACGCACTTTTAAAAAAATATAATACTTTATAATTATATCTTGCGCCACTTGTCTGTCTCTGCCTATCTCCTCCTCCAATAGACACACACACGCGCGGGCGCATAAAAGAAGAAATACAGAAGAAATACACATATGAATGTGAAGAGGAGGCGTACAATGATTTTTATAGAGTAGTTCATCAAAACAGTGGAAGTACCAAAAGACGTGTATTTCACAGTATACAACGCAGCGTATGAGGAAAGTAACTGAAATAAGTAACAAAAACGTAAGATCTAAATTAGGCCTAGGAAGTAAACATTATTAAGAATATCGGAAATCGCTAAGAAGAAGAGACTTTGCTTATTAGAAATCACTTCCTGGAGGGACAGACTTTATTGGTTTTCTCCCTTCCCTATTGTAAATAAATAAACTCAGTTCCCACCTCGGAGTTGAACGGAAATGGTACAATCTTTTCGCGAGACAGTAATCAGCATTTATTTGCAATTAAAGATACTTGGTTAACCACTAAGCAATAAAGTTGGTCGATCCAATTTAATTGATGATATTAACGTTGGTCGTGACCGATAATGGTAATCTACTTACCCGTGGTGGGTACCTTAGCAAATTCATCATGACGCAAATTGCTGAACATGTAAGGTGAGTTATCAGTAGGCGGTACTGCTGTAACTTGTAAAATGTATTTAATTTTAAAATGATAAAATATAAAATTGTTCAAAATCTGGATTACATTTTGTAGCTTTAGAAACAGTCAAACATGTAGTGTGGAAAGATAAATAATACATTTCGTAACCCAGTAACGTTAATCAATATTTACAAATATTTCAAATTTTATTGGCAACCTTGAGAATATTATGTTGTTGTTATCAGAAATCTTAATAACTAGAAACGTGTAGTCAGTACCGGATGAGTAGTATTTCTTAGCACAACTTAGAAGTGAATACCTAATAAATCGCTTAAAGCAACGGCAAAGTTAAATAGACTTGCAGTCTATAAATAACATGTTATAACTCATTTCTCTTGTCGCAACAATTCTTAGAATTAAGAAATTTCCCTCTTAGCTTATTACTTAAAAACTTTTTTTAATATTGTCATTTGTTGTGTAATGTTGCCACTGTGAGTTTTTCAAGGTAAACGGTTTCTGTCCTGAACATCTTTTATTGTGTTGATTCAGACCGCCATTTCTCATTATGCTGACACTCACCACCGGCTTTGTTTTTAATTTCCCTTATTTCTGACTTTTCTATCAAACCTGAATCCAGTCTTCGAAATATTATAAAAAGTAATTTTAAAGGTGTTCACTTTTTACATCTCTTATATTGTATTTTATATACTCACCATAAATTTTCTGTGTGAATTTATATATTTACGTAATACGGAACATTCTCGTACATTCGACAGTATGGTTCTACAAGTTTCTCAACTTCCCCAGCCGTTGTGTGTTTCTGCCAAAGCCGCGCTAAAGTATCCTCTAGAATTTTGAAGTGTTTTTTAAGGAGCATATTATGGAACTTGCAGACTATAGCCCACGCTTGCCGTCCATACCGCTTAGTTTTCGGTTTTACGTCGGGCGATTACTCAGTGCGTTTAGGTGGCGATTTATTCAAGTAAGGTTCAAAGTATTGTGGCGGAGCGTTATTGTGTTATAATTGTGCGGGACTCTATTAGTTGACATTATTATTGTATGCAGAAAAATTTCACTTGGATTGTTGTAAGAGACTATCTTGTTGATTACACTTTATTAATTGTGATAATTAAAACTGGTTCTTAGTGACTTTATTGGTGTTTTATTCTTTGTTTCCATCGTACCTTCGACAATCAGTGAGGCCGTCATAACAATATTATTAAATGTGTTCTCGTTACTAGCTACGTTTTACGTTACTTCTCTAACAAGTCAAGTTGCAAAAGATTCATAAAATAAAAAAATAAAACATAATTGATGTAACGTAACGATTTTTAAAAAATGTTTAAAAGAGAAAAACAGGAATAATCTGTTTACGCGTTGATTGATATCAGTAAAAAAAAATGCCACTAGGTAAGACCTAATCGTATTACTTTAATACAACCTCTGTTTCGCCACCCTACACCATTCACTACCATCCTTTTGAAAAAATGTACACATTCTTTAACCAAATACTGATTTTACTTTCCAACGCAGGCATCGGAACATTTATGTCACGCGTAATTTTTATGCCAAAATCCTGCGTTAACGAGCCACATGCTCTTTAGTGCCAAACATTTTATTTATACCCGATATTTTAACCACGAATGAAAAGGATTTGACTAAAGCAAGACCGTTTAGGTAAATATTTAATGTCATTATGGCACACACGCACAGACAGGAATACATTACAATATAATAATTTCTCGTCACTTGCCACCAAAACGTCTGATATGCATAATAATATCAAAAGTAACTTACAATTGCTCATGTCATTCTCAGTGTATAAAAGTACAGTATTTGTAATCTTTATACTATCAAAATTTTACACTTAATGAATGAATTTCAACCTCACGTCAAATGAAAAAATAAGTAAAAATTGTGCAGAAACATTGATTTGAAAAAAAGAAAAGGTATGCAATATAAGTAATGAATATATACTTTTTACACTATAAGTAATTACGTATTATTAATAAAATTGAAAAAAGTATAGTCTGTTAATTGCTGTTAAAAAAGATCAATTTAGTTAAGTAAGATGCATTTTTGGAATAAATATTAAGAAACTGAAAACCTGCACTACATTTAACTTTTATGGTGATCACATCCAAATTGGCTCTAAAATTTACGCATAGAAAAAGAATGCTTTTAAGTTAAAAAGCAAACCCCAACACAATGGATCATTTTCAAAGAGGTTTAATGCATGTAGTCTTTCTGAAAGGAAAAACCAGTTTCAACAAGTCTAAAGGAAATCTAAGTGTCATAGCATAAAAGTATTTTAAAAAGCACATAATTGGATTTCATTTAACTAACAAGATGTATTGTGTTCAAACACCATTAAGCGTTTACTAAAATATATCCAAATTCAAGTCTATTAAAAACTCTTTTAAAAATCCAATAAACCTTGTCAATTCACAACTAACTAAGAAAATCAGTACTCACCAACTTTCACATACAAAAGTTAATAAAATAAATACTCAATACGTTTAATAACCATTATTACAAACAAAAAGATGCAGTGAAACAATTCTGTATTTAGCAATCTCTAATGTGTATTATGGTCTCCGCTATTTATCTATCGCATTCGGGAGAAGGATGTAAGTTTGAGAATCTCGTTTTATTCATCGATTCATGACGATATATAAGGTAGGAGAACCAATAACATTGGAAAACGTTGCATTAAATTTCTGCACATTCCCTTATAAGCGTGTCTTGTGTTAACTAAAAAGTGTTTCATATACTGGTTTGTATAATCATTTTAGTATCATCCTCATAATTTGACAATTTTTGTTGCGTTTTAATTTTGATAGTAGCTGCAATGATGTAAATATTTTAAGTTTATTTATTAACTTTCGCTCTTATTTCTAACTGATGTTAAATTTTTTTTTTTTTTTGTATTTTGTGCTTTATATACACGTAGGCCTATATATTATTTGTCTTGACTTTTTCTTACACTTTTTCAAGGATTTTAAGAAATCAGTCCTACTACCTACGGCGTTCTTGTTAACCTTTTTTTTCCTAAATAGGAGACAATAATGTTTTATAGTAATACGCAATTATCAATCAAATTTTTAGGTGTTTCTTAATCACAAAATTAACGTAATTAGTTATAATAGTTTTTAGCGAAAATTATTTAGTATTAAAAGAAAACAATGGAATAATTTACAAGCAAAACGAAGGCTACCTGATAACATTTTTGAAAAGAAAGAACAAAACATTTGTATTTTTTTTTTAAATTGAGAAGATATTTGAGAAAAATTGTAGTGTGTCTTTTTTAAATGAACAATATAAATATTGTTTAGTTATGTTCTAAATACGACTTATATAATTTATAAATATTTCCTCATTATGTTAATGGTAACAATTGAATGCAACACAGACATTTATACGACTTCACATAGAACATTCCGCGTCGGCATGGGGGCGTTTAAATGAAATATTGCGTTGGCGTGTACTTCGTCTACAACAAAATTTTACACGGGAAGCAAATGTCGTGCGTTGACATCAAGTACACTCTGTCGGTGGAAAATTCCACACTACACAGGAAAGGCGGAATAAACAAGTCATACGCAAAGGCAAACATTTTTGAAACTGGCTGTGAGCCTGTTTTTTTTTTATATAATCTCAGACTGTGTACACACGTGTAGTAATATTTATAGTAAATTTGATTACGTAATTGTGTAACGTATGCTATAAAGCGTGTTGTAAGGATGTAAGAACTAATCCAAGACAAATTAGAAACGATTAAATTAAATATTAATTGGATACCTACTAAGGATAATCGGTCTCATGGAAATATATTAAAATATATCTAGTACAGTCTATATACAATTATGTATCAATCTTGTTGACATTTGGTTACGAGTTTCGAGTTTCATGTAAACTACATTGAGCTTCATTATGTTTTTGAACTCTTCTTCCGCTATGGACCTTCTTCCGTAATTTTGTAGATGCCTTCAGTGTTTAACGAGATTCTGTCTTTGATTGGTTTTAAAAACTGTGCCAGCTTCTTATGCGGTTGAAACACTGTTTTAATGCCATATTTCGTCAACACACTGATAGTTTTGTAGAACGTCAACATTCTTACCGTATGTAAAAGGAACGGTATTCCATGCAGCTGCGGGAACGTCTACATTGGCCAGACGGGCCGCCTAATTTCCACATGAGTCTAAGAACATGTCAGCAGTGGCGTACCTAGACCACTGGAGGCCCGGCGCGGATTTCTTTCTGAGGCCTCGCTCCCAAAAGACGGGTGTTTATAATCCAATTTATCTTTAAATAATACATAGCCAAACCACTTTACTGTTAGATAGTTATTGTGTAATTATTGTATTGCTACATCTAGTTAGGAAACTTTATAAGAAGCTGTAGTAATGTTTGAAACAAAAATGCACTTTCATTTTGTAAATTCAAAGTTTCAAGAAATAATAGAAGTATTACTATTTATAGACTCCACTAAGTTTATCACAATACTTTAAAATATACAATAACATATATAGGCTTATTGTAAAACAAATGTAGGCCTATCATTGCTGCGAACAATACTTGGCAATTTGTTTTCAAGTCAGTTAGCAATTTTAGTTCAAATAAGGTAAACTTTTTAAAATGGTTTTCTAGTTTTAACCTCGAACAATTTTCGATTGTACGAGTAACTGACTTGAATTCCGCACTTCGAATTATCCACTGTTTGGTTGAAATTCTGATGAGAGATTTTAAGTAAATTGTTGGTGTCCTGAAATGTTAAATTCTGTTTACTGGTGTAATCTCTTCTAGCGTAGGCCTACATATTATCACCCGGGATTCCACTCAGCCGCTTACACTTTCGTACCGAGGCACGGCCTTCTTGAGATGCTGCCGCTGCCGTTACCGTCCATGGTGTTTGGGGTTTAATTTGGTGTTTGGTTCCGACTGTGTGGTAAGGCATTGACGCTTATTTTTTAGTATGAATATATTTCTAATAATAAACTTACATTTATACGTTTTTTTTAATATCTGTAAACACTTTGTGAGGTAAGGTTACAAGGTACACTTCAAAATAATACAAAAAATCTATGGAATTGATCGGTTAAATCCTGGTGTTGCGTTTCAAGACGTGACAGTAAAACATTTGCAAATAAATTTAAAAAAAAATTACAAAAAAAACTTCATTTTTTAAATCTTAACTTAATTCGCCCCCTCCGCCCCACCCTTAGACCGGTACTGCATGTCAGACATACAAAGAAGTTAGCAGTTGAAAAGTCGCCAATTGTTCACTATTCAGCCTTAACTAATCACATGATAAACTTCAAAGACGCATAAGGTCGTGTAATATGTATTATGACACAATTTTTTCTAGAAGCAACAGAAATTAATAAACACAAGGATAACATCTACAGAGAAACAGTCACGCTCAGCTCGACTTGGTACTCTTTACTTCCTAGTTTGACTGTACGGGAGTTTACTGACAGCACAAATAATGTATACGAAGAACACCTACAGGGCAGGGTCTACTTACCGGACCAGCCACCGCCACTTCCACACTATATAACTGAGTTCGCTTGCCAGTTTCATCGTCACATAGACCTGAGGATACTCATTGTAATATGCGTGAAACGTTGTCACACAAGACATTTTTGACGCGGTTCGTAGCGGAAGAAGACTTCAAAAACATAACGGAGACCGGCCGGGGAAGCCTACGTGAGTTCAGTAAATTGAAAATAATTAAAACGTTTATAACCTCAAACTGTAGTAGTAGTGGCAAGTTTTCTTATTTTTGGTATGCGCGATCACCACCATCTTTGACTTACTGCGATAATAAAGCAGTGAAATTGAAAATATTAACAGTATTAGTATTCTGTGAAAGCGAGACATGTCGAGCCTGACGTCATCAAATCAAGTAAAGAAATTTATCTTAGTTACACATAATGTTTAAGAATCATCCATGCCGGATCACATTTGTTATAGGGTTGAATAGGTTTTATCAGAAAACCAGAAAAAATGAAAATCGCTTGGCATAACACGTAAGTTTAATTACTCATCATCATCAACATCATCATCATCATCAGGATTAAACCAAGGATGGTTTGTTCCGGTCTCAAATAGGCAAAGGTTAGAGCTGGTCACTCCAGTGCTTCCTCGGACGTCCCACACCCCTTCGTCCCCTCGGTTTATAGTTGCAGAGTTGATTGGGGATACGGCAGTCATCCATTCGGCGGCAAAGATGTGTCCACCAATTCAGCCGATACTGGGCGATCCTGTCGAGTATACTCATAATATTCAGTTCTTGCCAAATTTCTGTGTTGGTTCAGTTATAAAATGACTGTGGTTAAAATAGAAATGCGTATGCATATGATCGTATACCCGATTGTGTGCACTCTTTCATTTTGGCAAATCTTAAAATCTTGTACTCCGGGCAGATCTTTGTGAAAATGTGTAGTCAATCGCAAAGTGTCCCGTGTAATTCTTATGTCATCTTGAGCACATTTCCTCAACAGCTGGATTCAAAACTCTCATTGTTGGCTGTTTCTTATCAAATCCCTTAATCCCACATTCAAATAGCTATTTAACATTGGTATTAAAAAATAAACTCAGTAACCACATAAAAGGTTTATTATTAAACAAATTTACATCTGATTTACAATGTCTTCGAAATAGACATTTCTACAATGTCTTTTTTCTTTGTTCCAGTGTGCCAATCACTTCTAAGTCTCAAATGCTCTCTGAGAATAATATTATGTTCAATGTGAAACATCTGTTGGGATTTGGGCTAATTCTCCATATTAAAACACTGCGCTCTGAAATTCAGAGTATTTTTTTGAAAGCAAAACAAATGGATACACCTGGATAATAAGGAAGATTCAGGGCAACTGTCATGCTGTTTGCCGCCAAAATGCGCATATTGTAAATGCTGTGCGTTCAGGAGCGTCGGCATGCCTAAGGAGACAGCTTCTATTACGCCAAAAATGTGTTTAAACCCTCGGTTTAAACCTAACCGAGGGTGTGTTTAAAAAAATAATAAAATAAGGGTGTGTGACTGGCCCACATGTGTGGATGAGAAAGACGGTTAGGTTTAAAAGGAACTTACACACACACACACACACACACACACACACACACACACACACACACACACACACACACACACACACACACACACACACACACACACACACACACACACACACACACACACACACAACACTGAAGCACAAGGAATTTGCTAGAAAAATATGTAACTGTCCAGATGGAGGGACAGGCCTCAGAGGGTGGGGAAGGGACATTTGAATTATAGCTTGTTGTGTGTGAGCATGGTGGGGTGGGGTGGGGATGAAGGGTTTGTTTTCAGGTTATTTGTTCATTTCCGATCTGACGATGAGCTGTGAAGCTTGAAAGCATTAGTCGGAATAATTTTTATATAGTGGTGTGCAACAGTGATAATTCTGCTTATAAATAAATAGGTAGTTTAAGGGGGGAGGAGGTAATTTTCTATAAATGAAAATGATATTTGAAGGGTGAGAGGGTAATTTTTGAAAATTAGCTTTCTGATGTCGAATAAACTACATCATTTTGAAGGATAAGATACCTTAGTAATTACATATAATGAAACTATTACTCAATAAAAGTGTAAGTATAAAAAATAAGGTTGTTTGGTTACCCTTGGTCGAACATTTTAAGAATATGTTGGTTAACATCGAATATTTTAAGAATCATTGTTTACTACTTACAAAAAATTTATAACATACTTTCCCAATGATTATTTTAAGATTCCAGTGAATTCAACCAAGAAACGAAAATTATTGTGTAATGAGTTAGTCCTAAAATAATAATTTGGAAGTTATGTTATGAATTTTTGTAAATAGTAAACCATGATTCTTAAAATAACTCTTGGGCTGGAAAGGGTTAAGGGAGAGGGGTAGTTTACCTGCATTGTTTTGTGTTTTAACAAGAGTAAAGTACTTAATTTTGATGAATAGATTACCTCAAAATAAAGTTATATTAATACTCTTGTAACCTCTCTATGCCTTTAGTATTTATTTTATTTCCTTTTTAAATTTCTATCTCCTGGCTTGTTGGTTCTGAAAGAGAGGTTACAAGTTATTTAGGACTAGGCCGAAGCCTAGGGAAGCAAAAATTATGCTGGGTCCAGTATGACGGGACTTGCAATAAAACTCAGCTGTAACAGAACGATAACAATTTATTTTATTTCATGCCCTGCTTGTATGCCCAATCACAAGTATGAATATGGTAAAAGATAACAAGTGTGTAAAATCTTAGTCATAACAAATGTGCGCAAATATAAACTATCACAAGTGTGTCTAAATCTTCAAATCTTCAGCATAACAAATATGTATAATATTAGGCACAACAAATATATATATAAATCAATGAACACCCATATATATATATATATATATATATATATATATATATATATATAATTATAAAATTTTCTCCCATCTCGTGGCTAGCTAGACACATAACAACACACACAGAACACAAGGTACACCAACTCACAATTACATTAATTTTTAACACGCATGCCCCTGGAATGCACCCACCCAACAGGTAGAGTAACTACAATCTTATAACTCAGCAGTGACAAACTACGCCCTTCGGCAACCCGTTCAGCAGAATAACATAAAGCCAAAACCCCCAGGAAGAATGATAATAATTCATGAGGCATAAATAACCGGACCACCCCTTTATCTAGCATTCCATTGATCAATGACCTATGATGAGCGTGTGAACCTTAAGTTCCTTTCACATCATTAATTGAAATTAACAAAACTACGTCACCTACTTTCAGACAGTGTTTATAAAATTCTAGACAGTTATTTGACTTCAAAAAAAAATTCCAAAAAGGAATTAAATCTCTATGTACCTTAATAAACAGAAATTAATTGCTTGAGGCATTACTATTTCAGAAGATTTTGACAATACATAATTTACTCAAAAAGAAAATGACGAATACATGTTTTATAGTCAAAAATTAAACAGCAAAAGCTATAAGTGGGAAGTCAACCCATATGTGTTTGCCAGTTAAGAAAACAATCAGTTTAGCCCTTGTGCAGGGGGCAAAATCAGCTAAAATATTTCCATTACATTAGTAATTATTTCTATTAGCCTCAAATGACTATATAAAATAATTAAAAGAAAAAGAATACCATAAGGTGGTTGTGCTCTGGCATCTGTGGGAGCGCGCCCACATGTAGTTGACAAAAGTTGACAGGCATTCAACCTGTCTGAAGTTGCACCAGCGTGTCAGAGAAAAACTAAGTCCCATTTTGCAACCCCCCGAAAAGTCCCAAAAAAACCCCCAGGAAAGTCCCCAGCCCTTAAATGTGAAACCCATAGTCAAATTAAATTTTATACACAGCTGTTCCAGCCGGAACAGATCTACCGAGCAATATTTAAATTTTGTAAAGAGTGAAATGAAAATGATATGCAACAGTGAAATGGTACAAGATTAAAATCTCTCTGGCGCGCTCCCGCAGTGCAGCACGCACTTACAGGCATAGCGTTTAGTGTTACATAAATGAGTTATAAAAAAAGTTTATGAAATTTATGTTATAGTGTTCAGAGTCATGATCACAGCTCAACTTCCCGGTAAACAGTCTGGACACGTGGTCCCATGGCTTCTAGGCTATTTGCAGTAAACGGGCACACTGCCGGCCCGGCCCCAAAAAATGAAATAAAGCATAAATATCACCTCATAAGTGCTGGCGAGTGCAACATACCCGGCTTAGTGCGAGAACCCTATGAATTCAAGTAAATTAGAGAACAGTCTATAAAAATGTACACCCGAGTTAAGGTAATTAACCTCTTAACGGGCCGCCAGCTAACTCTCAATAAAAGCACAATATTCATTAATAAAAGTTTTTACAACCAGCTTAAAGAGTCTAAAAATCAGCCATGGAAAAAGTAAATTTGCATCATGAACAGAACTTATTAAATTTTGGCTTAATATACAGTGCACTGTACTCAGTCAACATGCTTCGACAAAAATTTGCAGGTTAAACCGGCCACGTGGAGAGCAATAATCATTATTTGACCAAAAAAATTTAACAGCTAGTCACTCACAGCATTGAGAATGTTTTACCTTCAATTAAGTTTCATACATAGAAGCTCTCACACTTCATTCTCTATTTGTGAAGTTAATTAACAAACTCAGTGGCCGTTTACAACATGCACAGACACCGTTCACGACCTGACAGTGCACCAAGTTTTTAGTCATTAATTTTTAATGTAGAGCACTTTTACCATGACAATGACTCTTGAAAAACTACTCGCACTATTACAGAAAATAATAAAGCATGGACTATATACAGGACGTTACGTACAACAGTAAAGAATGAGTTTCTCTTACATAACTTTGTCGGGTCGCACACACACATCATTACGTATTTTATGCATTTGCATATAGTTATTAGCTATCCATACATGTATCATTATTTATAAGAGGAATAAATACAAAGACAAACTTACCGGGAGTCAATTTACGTCTAGCCAAGCATGTAGAGACAGAAAACTGCGTAGTGCAATACGAAGAGCGGAGACGGGGACAATTCTCTGAGCGAGGCCAAGCGTTGACTGCACACGCCGGCACAGAATATTCATGGCACATAGCCGAGTTGCGCGCGCAACCGCACACACACTGTCGCTCCCCTCACACCGTCGAACAAAGTTCACCCCCGCTGCCTCGGCTCACGTTATGTTACAATTAAACGAAACTGTTCTAAAATTTTTGTAACCGCCGGCTTCGAACCGGCACACCCCCACCCCGAAAGGGCAACCCGGTTGCCCCACTCAAAAAAACTCGGGAAAGTACCCTGCAGTGTACTCCCATCTGAAAAAAAAAACTCCGGTGGACATCGTGGTTAAGTTGGCCCGGTGGCACTTGCTCCCAGGAGCACCACCATCCCCATGCGACCCTCTCCGCAGTCAACCCCACGGGACCGCCCCAACACGTCACCCTCTCCGGTGACCATCACCTACTCCCACCGGTCCCACTCACATATTCGTCCCAAGACCCCACAAGGTATCCTACACCTTGATATGTGAGCGACCGTACAACTTCTCGTCCATATCTTGGACCGACCAGCCACATGCACCTACAAGGAATCTCCAACCTTGCCATATGGCTGGCCCACTTCCCTACACAAGGGTGGACGGCCCCGCTTGGCCAGACAGAGAGGACCGCACCAAGGGCACACGAACATTAATCCCATCATTTACTTATTCGAATACACCATAACTAGAGGGGGTTTACTTTTCTACGGCACCCACTACACAACTTTCTCTCTCAACAAAATAACACCAGGAAAACCGGAGAATGCGGCATGGCTCGGACCCTATAATGAACAACATCAACCTCAACAACTATAAACAACCAACAACAGCACACCATCACTCCACCTAACCTTAAACAACAGGGGAAACTGACGATCTCAAAGACCACGACCATCCCGAGGACCACAATCTACTCCCTTATCGATAGTTTTTTTTTTTTTTTTTTAGGGCAGGGGTAGGAAAATCGGGAAGATGAAACGGGGCAAGGATCACTAAAGGGTCAATAGTTAGGACTAAGGGTAAGGACCTGGTTCCCTCCGAAAATAAGGATGCGTGGAGAAAACCAAGGCTCGCGTGGGCAGGGGCGCAACCCTGAAATAGATGAACACCACTGGGAGTGTGGGGAACATCTACCCGCTACCCGTTAACCTCTTCTTCTCACCTTTCGATGACGGACCTTGGGTACCCGTTCCTCTCGGACACCACTCTCTAAGAAATTATTTCGTGTTGAGCTGTACTGACTGGTTTCTTCGGGATCAGAATCAAGGCAACTTTCCTCACTACTTTCACTCCGCTTTGGATTATGCTCATCGTCTAACTCCTCTGCTACAATTTCTTCCTTTTCTACAATTTCCCCTTCTTCGTCCACATAATCCAAATCAACTACCTGACACTGTACCTCCTCAGCATCTTCCCGTTGCTCCTCTGATCCATCTTCTTCATCACACGCATCGCCAGCTCCTTCACGAACTTCTTGACTAACCTCTTCTCTGATCTCATTTTCATCAACACGTTCATCACCAACGTCATCGCCATCACTTCCACTACCACCATCTAAACACTGCACATCCTCGTCCTCCTCTAGTTGCTCACCTGGTCCACCTGAAACTTCCTCCCGTTCCTCGGAATCCTCAACACTACTTACAGAAGGCACATCTTCACACACTACATCACTCTCACTCACAAACCCTACAACGCTGCCACCAAATTTCTCCTCAACTTCTACCTCATCTACTTCTACTACACTTGCGGCATGGACATCCCCTTGTCCATCCACAACCTCAGAAACACTCGCAGCCCGGACATCCCTGTTTCCATCTGCAACTTCAGACTCTACAGTCTCCCTAACACCTACAACTATACTCACCTGCGCAGCATCTGCAGACCGCTCTTCTGACTCTTCTGTCGATTCCACTTCTTGACCACCTTCAGCAACTAGAACGTCCTCAACATCTTCCACCCTGGAATCCAGCTGTCCAGGTTCATGTGCAATGACTAAATTAACTTCTACTGGCGATGGTAAAGCGACACTCTCAAGTGACTTCTCGTGTCCCTGCGTAGACGATGACGATATTACCGGATCTGGATCCGTCACGAACCGAGATGTAAATACTGGAACAAATTCTGCGGCCTCTGGATTCAACCATGACGTCCTCTTCGATTCCTGCAATTCAGTATTAACTGACGCGTTCTTATCCTCTTGTATTGTTCCCACGAAGTAATTCCGCTCTTCTACTTCCGCTTCCTCTTCTTCATCTGCCACTCTCTTAGGCACTTGTACTTCCTCTGGAACCTTTAAACTCTCACTCTTCTGCAAATAAGAATGACGCCTAACTACAGGCTCCCTACTCGCCGATGGTTGTTCCCTAACATAATTTCCTTTTCCCCTGTTAATTTCCTGTTTCCTTGTTTTCCGTGCTGTGGCTGTTGTTACCGTCTTCACACTTGCCACCCCCCTGTAGCCTCCATCACTTCCGGAATATTCAGGCTTTCTAACAGTCTCTTGTGTTCTCCTCCAACCACCATGTTTGTCCCTTTTGGCTCTTCCTGATGCACCGCTGGAGTATTGGACATCGGTAGCCTCTTTTCCCCGGTACTCGTCAACCTCCTTGACCGTTCCTGAAAGCACACACAGTCGCTCAAGGTCCGCAAAACAACGTGGACGGTCTGCGAATGCCAAACGAGATCTCTCCTGGGGAGTCAGTCCTTCTAGAATTGCTTGGATAACTTCCGTCTCCGGTAACCCCAATCTTAACACCCGGGCAGCTTTCCGTATATCGCGCACGAAGTCTCCTAACGCCTCTCCGTAGGCCTGTGGGCGATAGAATCTTTCCAACTCAAGCTTGGCGCGTCTTCGAATGGGTAGGAAGAAGTTCAACACCTCCCCATGGAAAGCATCAACACTGTCACCCCGACGCAGAGCCTTGGTGACCAGATTAGCCAACGTACTCCGGCAATACGGGTATATAAGATACAAGACCTCCCCATCGGACACCCCCGGGAAATCTGCCACCTGCAGGACCAGGTCCAAGAAAACCAACAGCTGATCCTCATCAAATCCATCCACCACCGGAAATTTCTGGAGAATGTCTGAAAGAGGGTGGGGCAATTTCTCGTAGCATATTCCCGCCAGAATTGCACAATCCAAAACAAACAATCCTAAAACAAATCCCCACTAAACACCTAACACAAACATAACCGACAAAAACATATTAACAAAAATCGGAAAAACTCAACTACTGTCCTTCCTTTGAGTAGACCCCCGGGTTCTCTAGCGCTGCGGAAACCTGGCCTATTCTGAACCATGCACTCCACGACGGAAGGAGACAAGAGACAAGCAAGAATACAACACACATAACAGCAAACAGCAACTCGACACACACGTCGTACCAACACATAAATCACAACAACCAACTAACCATCAACTACAAGTCCTAATTCGGGAATTAAAAATACTTCGACATCAACCGGACACAAGTCGGTTCCGGTACCGATTTCCGATCGGGCCATACCGCATCCCGTCAATATACCACGCTAAACACCGACCCTAATTAACATTCCATCTTCCAGGCCACGCTTGAGACTCCCCGGCCGTACAAGCTATCAAAACTTTTTTAAACACCATTAACCGCCTCAGTGGTGCGACCCGACTCACAAATTAAACAACTTATAACTAGCCTACACGGGCCTATATCAACTATGTTACAATAATTGCATTAATATTTCCGAGTCTGCAAGCCCCGTCACACACCAGGACCCAAGGGTTCAAGCCTAGAATGAACCACGCTCTGATCTACCATTTGTAACCTCTCTATGCCTTTAGTATTTATTTTATTTCCTTTTTAAATTTCTATCTCCTGGCTTGTTGGTTCTGAAAGAGAGGTTACAAGTTATTTAGGACTAGGCCGAAGCCTAGGGAAGCAAAAATTATGCTGGGTCCAGTATGACGGGACTTGCAATAAAACTCAGCTGTAACAGAACGATAACAATTTATTTTATTTCATGCCCTGCTTGTATGCCCAATCACAAGTATGAATATGGTAAAAGATAACAAGTGTGTAAAATCTTAGTCATAACAAATGTGCGCAAATATAAACGATCACAAGTGTGTCTAAATCTTCAAATCTTCAGCATAACAAATATGTATAATATTAGGCACAACAAATATATATATAAATCAATGAACACCCATATATATATATATATATATATATATATAATTATAAAATTTTCTCCCATCTCGTGGCTAGCTAGACACATAACAACACACACAGAACACAAGGTACACCAACTCACAATTACATTAATTTTTAACACGCATGCCCCTGGAATGCACCCACCCAACAGGTAGAGTAACTACAATCTTATAACTCAGCAGTGACAAACTACGCCCTTCGGCAACCCGTTCAGCAGAATAACATAAAGCCAAAACCCCCAGGAAGAATGATAATAATTCATGAGGCATAAATAACCGGACCACCCCTTTATCTAGCATTCCATTGATCAATGACCTATGATGAGCGTGTGAACCTTAAGTTCCTTTCACATCATTAATTGAAATTAACAAAACTACGTCACCTACTTTCAGACAGTGTTTATAAAATTCTAGACAGTTATTTGACTTCAAAAAAAAATTCCAAAAAGGAATTAAATCTCTATGTACCTTAATAAACAGAAATTAATTGCTTGAGGCATTACTATTTCAGAAGATTTTGACAATACATAATTTACTCAAAAAGAAAATGACGAATACATGTTTTATAGTCAAAAATTAAACAGCAAAAGCTATAAGTGGGAAGTCAACCCATATGTGTTTGCCAGTTAAGAAAACAATCAGTTTAGCCCTTGTGCAAGTGGCAAAATCAGCTAAAATATTTCCATTACATTAGTAATTATTTCTATTAGCCTCAAATGACTATATAAAATAATTAAAAGAAAAAGAATACCATAAGGTGGTTGTGCTCTGGCATCTGTGGGAGCGCGCCCACATGTAGTTGACAAAAGTTGACAGGCATTCAACCTGTCTGAAGTTGCACCAGCGTGTCAGAGAGAAACTAAGTCCCATTTTGCAACCCCCCGAAAAGTCCCAAAAAAACCCCAGGAAAGTCCCCAGCCCTTAAATGTGAAACCCATAGTCAAATTAAATTTTATACACAGCTGTTCCAGCCGGAACAGATCTACCGAGCAATATTTAAATTTTTTAAAGAGTGAAATGAAAATGATATGCAACAGTGAAATGGTACAAGATTAAAATCTCTCTGGCGCGCTCCCGCAGTGCAGCACGCACTTACAGGCATAGCGTTTAGTGTTACATAAATGAGTTATAAAAAAAGTTTATGAAATTTAAGTTATAGTGTTCAGAGTCATGATCACAGCTCAACTTCCCGGTAAACAGTCTGGACACGTGGTCCCATGGCTTCTAGGCTATTTGCAGTAAACGGGCACACTGCCGGCCCGGCCCCAAAAAATGAAATAAAGCATAAATATCACCTCATAAGTGCTGGCGAGTGCAACATAGAAATTCAGTCTCCATCTCCCTCTTCGTATACAATCTTGACATGGTTCACAGCTTAGGCGGATGTTCAGCCATCAGCAAGCCAGGAACCCGGCTTAGTGCGAGAACCCTATGAATTCAAGTAAATTAGAGAACAGTCTATAAAAATGTACACCCGAGTTAAGGTAATTAACCTCTTAACGGGCCGCCAGCTAACTCTCAATAAAAGCACAATATTCATTAATAAAAGTTTTTACAACCAGCTTAAAGAGTCTAAAAATCAGCCATGGAAAAAGTAAATTTGCATCATGAACAGAACTTATTAAATTGTGGCTTAATATACAGTGCACTGTACTCAGTCAACATGCTTCGACAAAAATTTGCAGGTTAAACCGGCCACGTGGAGAGCAATAATCATTATTTGACCAAAAAAATTTAACAGCTAGTCACTCACAGCATTGAGAATGTTTTACCTTCAATTAAGTTTCATACATAGAAGCTCTCACACTTCATTCTCTATTTGTGAAGTTAATTAACAAACTCAGTGGCCGTTTACAACATGCACAGACACCGTTCACGACCTGACAGTGCACCAAGTTTTTAGTCATTAATTTTTAATGTAGAGCACTTTTACCATGACAATGACTCTTGAAAAACTACTCGCACTATTACAGAAAATAATAAAGCATGGACTATATACAGGACGTTACGTACAACAGTAAAGAATGAGTTTCTCTTACATAACTTTGTCGGGTCGCACACACACATCATTACGTATTTTATGCATTTGCATATAGTTATTAGCTATCCATACATGAATCATTATTTATAAGAGGAATAAATACAAAGACAAACTTACCGGGAGTCAATTTACGTCTAGCCATGCATGTAGAGACAGAAAACTGCGTAGTGCAATACGAAGAGCGGAGACGGGGACAATTCTCTGAGCGAGGCCAAGCGTTGACTGCACACGCCGGCACAGAATATTCATGGCACATAGCCGAGTTGCGCGCGCAACCGCACACACACTGTCGCTCCCCTCACACCGTCGAACAAAGTTCACCCCCGCTGCCTCGGCTCACGTTATGTTACAATTAAACGAAACTGTTCTAAAATTTTTGTAACCGCCGGCTTCGAACCGGCACACTCTGTAAAATGGCAAATGAGATATTTGTAAGGATAGAGTGGTTGAAGGGGGAGGAGTTAATTATTGAAAATTACTTTGCTGGTATCAAGTAAAGTACGAGTATTTAATTTTGAAGGATAAGATACCTTACCAATTGCATATGATAAAAGTATTACTCTACAGTATGAAAGTGCAAATATCATTGAACATCTTTATCATTGGTGGAGATCAGTCGAGTAGGAGGGACGGTACCTGCGTAGTTCAGTTTATTTATAACAATCAAGTACCCAATTTTTATAGATAAAGTGACTCGAAAATAACATTATATTAAAGAACTTCACCAAAAATATCTATAAATAGTGAAAATAGATGGTGAGGGATATTGTTTTAGAAATTATGGAACCAAATTCAAGGAAATGATTTAGAATATAAATCTTCAAAGGTGGAAGTCATGTATCGTTCTCCATACCGATTTTTTACTTCTATATTCCATAAGGAAATGGAAGTATGGTCGTGCCGAAAAAAATCGTGTTCGAGATAACGGCAGGTTCTGATTGTACTACCATAAAACATGAAAAAAGTCATTTTTCGAAAAGTGTCTGTGTGTAGAATTTTTTCTATGGCAAACGATAACAGCCGCACATTTAATCAGAATCAAATAATGTTTTGCATACAGCCGTGAATTGTAGAGTATTCAAAGTATATTGTTTTTGGTGAAGATCGGATAAGGGAAAGGGGTAGTTTAACTGCAACGTTTTACTTTTTAACAAGAGTAAAGTGCTTAATTTTGATAAATAAAGTATCCTGAAATGAAGGTCATAAAAATCCACTGTAGAAAGGTAGATGAAATATCTATAAATGAAAAGGGTAGATGAAGGGGGAGGGGGTAATTTTTTTTATAAATTAAAATGGTAGTTGATGATGAAGGAGGTAAATTTGTATACGTTTTATATGTGTACTACGTTATTGACAACAAAGAAGTAGTTCCTATGGAAACATTTCATTTAACTTTAACAAAATTCTATATATTTTCATTTTAATTTAGATCATATATGAGAGAAAATATATCGTTTGTGGCAAGCAAGCATATCTCAATTATGTTATGTTTACGTTTCCATTTTATTATTATGATTACCGCAATAAAAAGGCAGGCAAGACACACACACACAATTCGCGTTATTTCTGCCCTCGCTCATGTTTATTTTCTTACATTTGCACGCTTTTTAAATGGAAAGTGCCGAAACCGACACCAACACAACGCGTGCAAGCCGAAAAAGTGTCCAGCGTGGATAGCGATTTGCTTCCTGTGGATCGCTGGGCAGTGTAACTGCACTGTTTACAGAGGAACGGTTCATAGACAGACTTTTCGTCTTTAGGGAATGAACCCTCTGCAAGATGCTCAGGGTCCATGAGTGACTTCGGAGCGCTTCGGAGGAGGGATGATTATCTGCGTAGTTCGGTTTCTTTATACGAATAAAGTAAGCCTACCTAATTGTAATGTAATGGAGTAGTAATAAAGCAATATTCTGCACTACAAAGCCACTATTAGCCATATCGTCTTACTGAATTCAGAAGTGAAGTGAATCTGTTAAACTGACACGATAAGATTAGGCTATGTCTCCGAAGTTGAGAAATCTCAGTGTCAATGAACGAGTTCCATTAGCGTCAACTTGTCACTTCCATTTATTTATCACCGTCCCTAACCCTGCACAGCGTTTGCTGAGTTGAGCACGTCACGTTTCTTGTTGTGTCGTTTTGCCGCGACTGTTGTGTGTTTTGTAGTGTGGGAGTTTAATAACTGTTGTCACGTTATTTGTTGTTGTAGTCGTGACCACAAAAGCTACACAATAAACTGTATTGTTTTGTTTTATTTTTTCATCATCATTACTACACACTTCCAGGAACGTCCTGTTCTCCTTCATGCCTCCAGTCGTGTTTTTCTTAAAAAAATTCATGCGTTCTTACAGAAGTTTCTACTTAGTAGTTTGTGCAGCCATTCTTGCTTCGGAAGTAGAACGCATGTTGTTCTTTCTAGAGGTTGTAGCCACTCTTATTCCTATATTCTTACGTTATGTTTACGTTATGACTCAACGTTATGTTTAGAGACAAGTCTCAACTTATTCCCAATAACCTCTTTCCAGTATATTACGAAGCAGTCGCATCTCTTAATTTGTCGAGTAAATTTTATATCTAATGACTTCTTTTTTTACTATTCTGCTCTCTAGTGCACATTTGAATTTATTCAACAACGAACGACAGCTATTATTTCGTAGTTTATTTTAAAATATATTTTAATTGTATCACAAATTATCCGGAATCTCAGTAGTGTATTATCCACAACATGTCTTGATCATAGCTAACAAGTACCCGTTAACTCAAAAACGTTAGATTCTTTAAGTGTTACTGTGTTATAAGCACTGTATATCCACATTAAACGTTATGTTTTCCTCAACCATGGATTTTATTTATTTTAACAGTGAACTAAAAATCAAAAACCGTTGTCACCTAACCTCACAAATGAAGACAACACGTATTTTATCTTTTTATTAGAAAATAGGACAATTTATATTTATTTTTTTCCAAATATTAATATATCGATACAATCGCATATTAAAACATTGAAAATGTATTGTACAAACGAATGAACGTACAGTTCCGATGCCGCTAAATAGCATTTGTTTATTTAATAGTTACTATGGTAATTAATTCTGGTCTCCATGGGGTTGCTGAAATCTTTATACACGTCAACAAAAGGGCCGAAATCGTGCAAACGGGGAAAATATCAAATACCAAGTTAAACAGTGTATTTTGCCTTGTGTTAAAGGTTACCTGTGCAAAATTGGTGGCAATCGGTGTAACGAATGGATTTGTATTCAATACGAATGAATCTTCAGACTTTGCGTTATATATATATATATATATATAAACTAAATTCACTGCCATGGTAAGTAAAAGTGATTATGGTGATGACGTTCACAACTGTTTTGGTCTGTCAGGTTCGGTCAATTTCCAGGTCACTTTTGTCTTTAGTCTTTCGTTTCCTATTGTTGAAATCCACATAGTGTAATCATTACATAAATGAAAAATGTTGAAAATGAAAATACTCAGAACCTGTATACTAAGTTGACGAATTATGTTATCTGCGTAAGATGATGATCAGATACTCAGTTATTTGCTTTCAATACCTACCTAAGTTTATAATTTAGGGAATTGTTATATAAGAAAATATCACCCTCTAGATATTTCGTAAAACTAAATTTTCAGCAAGCGTGCTTTGTTTTTATAATTTCGAAAACCAATGAAGTACGTAATCAAAATGATTCATGTTACATAGTCACTCTCTTAGGGTTTTTTATGTTTTGTTTTTGTGTGTGTTTTATTTGTTTTTTTTTTGCAATTTCATATGTTTTAACAATTTTTTAATAATCTTTGTCTTTATTTAATTGCGTTTTTTAGTATATGAAAAATAAAATAAATTGTTAACTAAGATGGTTAGTGTCAAACAGTAGTTTCCATGTAAAACGTTAATTCTTACTTACCCCACCAAAGTTTCACACATTTATTGTATAACTGTAAATTGTATGCTATCGTCGTAAATCTTCTGCCATTAGCATTTCCCTCTGGAGTTGTTTCGTTTAAATAGGAGAAAGTTTACATTTTAACACAATGTAACATTCAGAACGTCTCCGTATTCCTTACTTACAATGTTACGCCTGACTAGCAAAAAACATTGTACTTTTCGCAGCTGAGATTAATAGACCACTCGTCTACTGTCTGGACGCTGTTTGTGAAATGACAACTGCAAGCAAAGAATTTCTCTCTTTACTCTATTCTTGAGGAAAGGAATGTATATTACGTGCACGGATGTAACACATGTGGCAACTTACATTAAAGTAGCATTTTCTATGTAGTAAAATTACCTTTCTTATAGTATTATTTCAAATTTACTTACATTCTTTAATCTTGCTTTTGTCTTGCAAAATTATTTATGCACAAATGAAGCAAAAAACTTTTAAAATCAACATTATCTATTTAACCCTTTCATCTAAATAGTACCTATATTATTATACTGTATATTATTTAAAAGAATTCGTTAATGAAATGTTTATTTTCTATAGAGAAACATGAAAATGTTTATGTTTGCTCTGAAAACCTTCAAACATGAAAGGTAAATTCGTATGTTGAATATCGTTAAATATAGGAATTCTATAAGGCTTCAGTAAAATAATGTGTCACATTTGCTCAGTTATAAATTTTATTTTTATCGTCACCTCATAGATTCAAAACAAAAGTATTATATATAGCAGAATGAAGGAAAGTAGCAGCGTTTCTTAAGGCAATTTTTAGAAAAACATCATATTAAAATAAAACACTACTTTAATATTTTCATCAGATGAGCGTAATATGAAATTACTTTTTATAAGCTATTTTGTTGTACTTGAAACTACGTAGTTACAATTACGTATCTATTCTTCTGACGCGATCATATTATCAGATCAGAAGTCTTCCTTTATCGTATACCAGGTCTATTTGCCAACATCTTTTCATTCTTCAAGTGTTGAAAAAATCAATAAAGAATTATCGAATGTCATTTACACAGGTCAGTCGCCGTATACCTCCTTCATGTGGTATGATATAATTAGCCGAATATTGGGATACCGGTTAGTAAAATAGCCCACACCGATTACCTGGCACGGAGCCAAATGGTCTCCCTTATGTAGACGTGCGTATTGATTGCCCTGTTTACTCAGGACGTTATCAGCGCAAAATGATTGTAAGTCAAAGTCCCAATACTATACAGGATTTTATTATTTGTTAGCTATCACCGTACAAAAATATCGGTATGGAGAACCATTACATGACCTCCATGTTCTAAGATTTATATTTAAAATCATTTTCGAAATGAAATATTTCCATAGAAACTACTTATTTCTTCAGTCTTAACCACAGTACTGTGGTCGCTAACGTATACCACCTCACGTTAACGCACTCGATTTTCACTGATGACGGCAGCCGATGGCACTGCCGAAACATCTGGTTTTGCAGAAACCATTGGACCACGGCCAAACAGCCCGGGAAGGAATTATAACAACAAACTACTCCTTTGCTGCGATAAAGTAGTACACATATAAAAAATTATCCCCTCCCCCTTCAACTACCCTTTTCGTTTATAGACATTTCATCTACCTTCCTACAGTGGATTATTATATTCTTCTTTTCAGGATAACTTATTTATGAAAATTAAGTACTTTACTCTTGTCAAAACATAAAACGTTGCTGGTAAACTAACCCTTTCCCTTAACCGATCTTCACCAAAATCAATATGCCTTGAGTCCTCTACAACTCAGGTACATGTGCAAAAATTATTTAATTCTGTCCGAATTTGCGGCAATTATCGTTCGCCATAGAAAAAATGACTTTTGTTCATGTTTTGAAGGTAGTACTATCAGAATCAGCCGTTATTTCGAACACGATTTTTTTCGCCATCACCATACTTCCATTTCCTTAGGGAACATGGAAGTACAATCTGCTAAAGCATAGCAAGAGACTATAAAACTACAGAAAAAGAAACTTGTATAATCACGTTGTTGTTTCAGTCATAATAATTTATATTCTGTAAAACTATTAATAATTGGTATGAACAATCAATTAACGTAAAAAAGTAATGAAAATTGTAAATAATAAAGTTGGAAAAAAAAGATACGTATATTTTTAAATACCGATGACTGCATATCTATAATACATTAATGGTATTTATGTTAATTGTTATTTAAATAGGCATAAGTTTTAATAATTTCAGTTACATAACAACAATTATTCTGCTTTCCGAAATTGATTTTATTGTCTTTTCACAGTATTAAATTCTTTACGTACAATAATAAGAAATTATTATTCTTTATTGATTTTCACGTAAGTACTGTATGTGTTTTACAGTGAAAAATCTTTCTTTCATTGAGAATAGATTTTCGTGCTTATGGAGTTTAATTGTAACTTTTCGTTTATTAGAATAACAGGTTAACGTTGACAATGAAGTAAAATGCCTGAACGTATTTACATTACAGAAACACATCGTGTGCGTACTGGTGTATCCTACTATATTTCAAATGCGTCAACGTGTTTTTGCTTTGTAAATGCGAACTAGAGATATATGGTCTAAACCACAGTGAGTTGCTTAACACACGTTACAAATTGTCCTTACTACGCTTAGTAACAAGTAACATTCACAGATTTTTATGATCTACTGTTAAATTAATTGGCATTTTAGAAACAGAGTACGTCAGGATAAAAGATTAAAGTTTTACAAGTTATGGCAGTCCCAGTCCTGTTTCATGGATGTGAATTATGGACAACAACTAAAAGCAAGGTAGTAAAATACAGGCCTTGGAAATGGCATTCTTAAAAGTAGTTAAATGGTGTTCTAAACTTGAGCGTGTAAGAATTGGGACTATAAGAGAAAAGTTTTTAACTTAAATGAAAATTAAAAAATTTCAAGGAACGGTGAAAAGAACACTTAGAAGAATGTCAGATTCCAGGATGGCCAAAAAGTCTGGAAATACAAATCTATAGGGCACAGATGTATGGGTAGGTAGACTCAGGAAGATATGGCTGGAGAACAGGCATTTTTTAAGGCGGAACAGGCAGCACCTTGCCTATGGCGAGTTGTGAAGAAGGTGCTGATGATGATGATGATGGCATGGCATGGCATGTTGTTTATTTGGCATGGTTGCTAGAAAGAAATATTAACCTATGTGTAATTATGGTAAAAATTAATAAAAAACTTGCGACTATATTGAAGTCTTTAGAACTGCCTAAGCAAAGTTTTTTTTTTTGAGTCCAATCATGTGGTCGGTTCGGGCTGTTTTGGAGACTAGCTCCCTTCAGGCGTGTGGGTAAGGGATTTTAGGGGAGACGCACGCCAGTCGACCGGGCCGTTGAGAAGATGGAGGCACTTAGTTGGGAGAGTAGTGTTTGTTTGTTATATTGTATGTGAGTGTAGTGGGTAGCCATACGCGAGCGGGAGAGGTAGATGGATGTGGCCGTTATAGTTGTTTTGTGGCATCTTTATTCATTCAGTTTGTTTTATTTCTTCTTCGACGTTCTTTCGGGGGGGGGGCAAGACAGGGACGTGTGACGCCGGTCGCCAAAGCTGTTAGGTGGCGACAGGGTGCCGTCAAGGGAGGCGGAAGGAACAGATTTGAGGATGATAAGCGGGTACGAAAGTGTGGGGAACTAGAGTGTGTGTTTTCTGTGCTGAGGTGAAGATAGGGCTGAGACTTTTTTTTTTTTTTTTTTTTTTTAATGTGGGGGAGTTGAATAGTGTGTTGATTATTTAGGCTTTTTAGTGTGTTAGGTCGCTACTGCCAGGGAGAGATGAGTCATTGGCGAGAAAATAGTATGCATTACTTAAGTATGTCTGTGTCTTCGACGCCGGCGAGGTTGGAGGAGAGGGGGAGGACCATTGGCTATTGCAAGGAGGCGATTTAGTAAGTAGGAAGGTCGGCTTGTGTTGCGGGTGTTTCTATTAATTGAAGGGACTATTGTTTGTATGGAATTGCGGCGGGAGGCTGTTCGGGAATACTTCCAGTTGAGCGTAACAAGGAAGGAATCTACGTCAGGGAAGCGGGTGTTAAGCGCATACAGGGCGGCATTGGAGGTCTTTGTAAGGCGTGGTCGGCGGTATATGAGTCGTAGGGCCCGTCGTTCTGTGACACGGTGGAGATCTAGGTAGGCAGGGGAGGCGGTAAGGAGAACTGGGTGGGCATATGTGATGATGGGTTGGATACAGGTAGTATAGATACAAAGTTGATCGTTTACATAACATTGATATATACAAACAAATAATGTAAACAGGTAAGCGTTAAAAGAGCTAATAAGATAAATCGAAATTACGTCCTTTAATTCCACGTATCGGTAACTCGGTAACACGTGGCGTGCAGTGTTCATAGCGTGATACTTTATATCAAACTCACTGATTATTCACAAGCTGTTTTATGAACGTGGATTCTTAGAAATCGCTTCGGATAAAATACTCTAATTAGCATATACCATATTTTATACTATGGTCAACTATTACAGAGTTAACCAGATTTTATTATAATATTCTACGTATAATGTTAGGGCGAAGTCATAATAACAAATTCACGAACCGTAAATTTATAACTTGTTGCAGACGTTATGGCACGCGCTATTGTAATCCACGGAACAGATGCGTACTTCAAGAGCGAACACATAAGTAAGCCTGTTTCCTCGAATCACCACATATTTTCCTGACAGAATCAAAGAACAAGTTACGCCAAGAATATTATACGAAGCAATATAAACCTAGTACAATCAATTAATTACATCATGTAATAAAGTACATCAAATCAAGTCAAATAAGTATACAAAATTCTATCCAATTTGTTAGTTGTTTTATTGTTGTTAATAGAATGAACTTACAAATAATATATAAATAAAAAATGTGATTCCATATTCTATTATAACTTTTATTTATTAAAGAACTCCATCGACAAATGAAAAGAATATTAAGAGTAAAATTAAAATTCGGTTCAAACAAAAGGATCCTATCCTTAGTACTGTAAAATTATTTCCGCAAATGGAAATTTTAATATCAGACAAAATGCAAATGAACGTGGTAAAGAAAAGAGAAAGCATTGTTTTCGATTTTGTACAGGCGAGAATAGTACAGCAAAAAGCTTTTACTGCCGTGGAAGGAGCAGGCAGAATTTAAAGGAAAGTAATTAGTTTTGCGCAGTGCAAATGGTAAGGTTTAACCAGTAGAATAACATTTGATTCCGTAGGGGGTGCCTAATATTTGCTTCTGTAGGGGGGGGGGGTGAACTACGTGTCAGGCGTCGAATTGTATTCAAATTGGTTTTTGTGTTGGACTCTTGCGTTGCTAATAGTTCTAAAGACACGCCCGATGTGAATTGGTCCTCATTATATTACAATTTTTCGTGTATTTGGTGTTTTGCTTTCCCAAAGACAATTGTGTTCCTTGTTCCCCTTCTTTGTCTTACGTTTCGCCATTTTCAATAACGTATTCATAAGAAGTGGTCGGTTTTATATATGTGCCTCATGTTTTAGCGCCCAGGGTGACCACCGCCTGGTATGTCATCATCATCATCATCATCATCATCTTCGAGGATTAAACCAAGAATGGTTTGTTCCTGTCTGAAATAGGTAAAGATTAGAGCTGGTCACTCCAGCGCTTCCTCGGACGTCACACACCTCTCCGTCCCCTCGGCTTATGGTTCCATAGTTGTTTGGGGATGCGCGAGTCATCCATTCCGCAAAGATGTTCCCACCAATTCAGCCGATACTGGGCGATCCTGTCGAGTATACTCATAATATTCAGTTCCTGCCGTATATCTGTGTTTACTCTATGATCATGGAGAGTAAACCCTACCACGTTCCTGAGAGATCTTATTTCAGCCGCTTGGATGCGACTGGCCTGGTCTTCCGTTAAAGTCCAATTCTCAGACCCATAAAGAAGTGTGGGAAGAGCCATAACCTTGTAGAATTTTAGGCGTGTTCCTTTACTTGCTGACTTAAAGGATCGCCTAATGGTCCCGCACATAAGGCTGAACTTATGCAACTTATTCACAACGTCGTCGCTTGCATTATAAGACACACTGTAGCCCAGGTATTCAGAATTGCTAATATGCAGCCCAGGTTTGTAGGTTTATGTTACTACATAATAAGCAGTTTTACTATCACAATTTTCCGGGTTGTTAGGCCCGTGGTATAAGTTGTTCATGTTTTTCACCAAGACATTTCATCCATACCGATGATGGACATCATCAGTGGCGCGTGAATAGAGGTCACAACACCCACGAACGAATACGAACAGTCGCGCGGGAACACAGATTACAACCGCCCGCGAACGAATGTAAACAAAGACTGTTCTATCGTGTTGAGGCACTTATATTTATTAATTGATGACTCGTTGGGCACTCAGTGAAACATATTAATACAAAGGTTTTAAAAAAAGTACAAACACTTGGTACGTTTCACAGATTTTTACTTCCATGTTCCATAAGGAAATGGAAGTATGGTGATGGCGAAAAAAATCTTGTTCGAGATAATGGCTGATTCTGATTGTACTACCCTCAAAACATGAAGAAAAGTCATATTTCGAAAAGTGTCTGTGTCTGTGTTTGTCTGTATGTGTGTCTGTGTGGAGACTTTTTTTATGGCAAACAATAACAGCCGCATATACTAACAGAATAAAATAATTTATTGCACACTTTCCTAAATTTTAGAGGACTCAAGGCCTGTTGATTTTGGTGAAGATCGGTTAAGAGAAAGGGGTAGTTCACCTGCAAGTTTTATACTTTAACAAGAGTAAAGTACTTAATTTTGATGAATAAAGTATCCTGAAAGTAAGATCATAATAATCCACTGTAGAAACGTAGATGAATTTTCTATAAAAGAAAATGATAGTTGTAGTGGGAGCGGATAATTTTTATTTATATGTCACGTGTACTACGTTATCGGTAACACAGAAGTAGTTTGTTGTTAAAATTCTTTCCCGGTCTGTTTGGCGTGGTCCAATGTTTTCTACAAAACCAAACGTTTCGGCAGGTGCTATCGACTGCCATCATCATTGAAAATCGAGTGCGCTAATGTGTGGTGGTATACGTTAGTGACTAAAGTACTGCGGTTAAGGCTGAAGAAAGAAGTAGTTTAGGGTATTTGAAGGGAAAGTGGGTTATTTTCTATAAATGAAATGATGGTTGAAGGGGAAGGGGATAATTTTTACTACGTTATCGGCAACAAAGAAGTAGTTTGTTGTTAAAATTCCTTCCCGGGCTGAATGGCAGTGGTTCAATGATTTCTGCAAAACCAGACGTTTCGGCAGTGCCATCGACTCCTATCATCAGTGAAAATCGAGTGCGCTAACGTGAGGTGGTATACGTTAGTGACCACAGTAGTGTGGTTAACGCTGAAGAAAGAAGTATAAAGAAGTAGTTTCTATGGAAATATCTCATTTCGAAAATGATTTTAAATATAAATTTTTGAACATGGAAGTCATGTATGGTTCTCCATACCGATATTTATTTAACTCTGACAGCTGTTTCAGCTTATGAACTGATTCTCTATTCATATATTTTTTTAAAACCTTCGTACTTGTATTTACAACCAAATCCAACAGCAAACAACTAAGTAATCCTGTTTCTTCAAGTAGCCTAAATTTTTTTAAATAATTAAAAAATACTTTAACTCATAAATATTATACAAAATAATATCAACCAAATGTAATTGGCTACGCCATATAATCAAGTAAATTAAATCAAAATTCCGCCTAATAACCCTGAAAATTTTGACACTGTAATCACCGGCTATGAAAGTATCAATAAGTAACATTTGTTTCAGTTAGGCTATATATTAAAATCTGTTTTTGGGTATGTACTAAAAACTTACAAACTCATATTCTGTTATACAAATCCAAACTTAGAGACAGTTCACGAAGGGAAACCGTAAAAACTTTATCAAACAATCTTGAAGAGAAAAACGATTGAGTTGCCTTCTTTAACATATCACTTGTCTATCGTATTTCATATTAATATCCTGAAAATTCTCTTTACAAATAGATAAATTTAAGTAACACATCTTAAACAGAATACTGAAATATTATTTGTGTACTAAGAAAAGAATTTTTCATTTCTTTCTTTCAAACGTTCCCAGTGTTTCTTCTTCCATTTTGCTAACGTTCACGTCTCATCTCGCCTTCAATTCTTCTGAAACAAGTTTTAAAAGTCAGTTGTGACATAAGAATGGATTTTTTTTTTTACGGGTTATTATCGAATCTTTTCATGTGAAATAGGTTTATATTAAAACTAAATTGTAAAAACGTAATCAAAATTAAAAGGAAATTTAAACGCCGTTAGGTAATAGTATCTTATTTATTTTTTTTAAAAGAACTAGATTCATTTTTAACATGATAATGTTTTTAGGCTGAGGGTCATTCCACAAAAATGTAACGTCATCGAAAAATGTAACGCTTCCAACTTTCGTTTCCCCACAGTCTAGAAATCTTCGGTCTCTGTCGTTTTGACATGATAATGTTTGTTATATAGTAAGTATTTGTTATATGCACATTATACGTTTCAAAAGCCTAAAAACATTATCATGCTTCGATGTTTCGGTTTCGTCGAAATTTCTTTAATTTTTTTGTTTCAATCCTCTGACACATTTATTAAAAGTTAATAAATAAAGACATGCTCTGCTTTGTCTACTAATTACAAATCATAGGTTTGTGATAGAGAGAGAGAGAGAGAGAGAGAGAGAGAGAGAGAGAGAGAGAGAGAGAGAGAGAGAGAGAGAGAGAGAGAGAGAGAGAGAGAGAGGGGGGGAGGGAAAATGAGTAAGAATAACTAATAATAAATTAGTTATTGTCATTTATAACGGGATTCGTAATTTCAGGAGGACATGACGTTTCCATGAGAGTTGTAGCATTTTCCCAAGGCTCAACCTTAGTTTGTGTAGGCCTACTCTATGTAAAAAACGCCGTCACTTTAAATGCCACTTATATCTTTGCCTCTTCCAGACAGACTTTACTCTTCTACGGCGTGATTGTTCTTCACTGTCGTGTTTTCTATCACTCTGCTTTCCTATCTCAAATGGTGTTATGGGTTATTGATTCTTTCTTTTTGATTTTTTACTTTTGGAATCACTTAAAATTTTGCATTCTAACCACACGAACGATCCGTCTATAATGTCACGTCTAAATTGTTTTACTCGCTTCTCGTCTTTAACTTTTCTTCTTCGGCACTAATGCCCAGGGTTAGGCCTTGCCTCCAACACTAAGCTTCTCTAAAGTCTCTTATTCGTTGGTATCTGAGAGTATCGCCTCACGTCCGTTCTTCTGAGTTTCTAAAGCACATCGTTTACCCAATTTATCTTAGTTCGACCGCTCTTTCTGGTTTTATTTACTTGTGTTCTCACGGTTCTCTGTTCTGGTATACGCTGATCATCCTTCAGTTTTATGTGACTTTGTATTCTTCCATCTTTTACAAACCTTACGATGTCCTCATGTTTCAGCAGCTCGGCTACCTCCTTGTTGTTTCTTACAATCCATTCATCATCCATTCCTTAAGCGGGTCCTAGCATCTTTCAAGCGTTCTCAGTGTTTATTCATTCTTTTGCCACCGTCCACGTCTCATGTCCATGGACAACAACCAATTTAAAGAGTGTCATCTCTTGTCAATTATCAATATAAAAATGGTAGGAAAATTTTAAAATTTGCCACTAAATAGCAGATTCTTAACTAATAATAAGATAACAGATAACTAAATAAATTCATTTCTCAAGACATACAGAGAAATGGGACTCATATGCTTGTGCTTTATAATATCTTTATTTAAAATAAAAATGTACAAACATAAACATACAGAAAACCAACTTTTATGTACAAATTAATGATATGGATGCTTAATATGGCGCCAGTCGTATGAATATAAATAGGCCCCATCGTGATTAGAGGAATCTTTACTGTGTAAGTTCATGTAGACTCTCCGGGGCGCCCAGGGTCCCCTTCATCGCACGCCCACGTTCAGTTAGCAGTGGACGCCTCTTTGGGCGCCTGGGGTCCTCATCATCGAGCCCCTCCTCCAGATGCACCCAAATTATTACATAACACTTGTAATCAAAGTTCACGATTCGTACAGCCTCCACATAAGCGTCGTCAAGATAGGATACTCCCATTTCTTAAACGGGCATAGAAAGAGGGAAGAGTTGGGACTGAAACGAATCTAGAATTATGAAGTACAAGCGTTATACAGCAAGTTGAATATCGATCGTCATAAATTCATCTGGATTCGGCACTATTTATTTCAAAATGAAATTTTCATATCCCTAGTAACGACGGTTTTATTCTAAAAACATTGTTGTTAAATAACAATATTGTAATTTATTTACCTGTTTATAGACACATTTTAATTTAAAAATAAAAATATGAGTAAAAATTTACAGGCATTGCATAAATGCAATGCACAGAGAAGGGCATTGAAAATGCTTGAATAAATCTAAAATATATATATATATTACATTTAATATTTATAATTAAATTTACCTCAAGATGTTATTTTTTTTCTTTTTTGGAACATGTTTCGGGTACTATCTTGTACCCATCCTCAGCCTTCCGGTTTTTTTGTCTGGTGAAGTACATATGTGTTGTTGGTTGACTATTATTATTGTGGCTTCCTGTTGGCTTCTGGTATTTCAAATTGGTTTTATTGTGTGTGATTGTGGTGTATGTGTTAGTTTTTTGTGTATTTTCAATGTTGAGTGCTTTGAATATTGTGTCATGTTTTGTATTGATTTGTATTTGTTCAGGTATTAGTTTGTTTTCTGTTTTATGTTCGTATATTTGTAAATTTTCCCAAATTTTCATTATGGTCCCTTTGTGTGGTATATGTTTTATTAGTGTTACATTGGTTATGTCTGGGAATTCATGTCCTGTGTTTATTGCATGTGTGGGTAAATTGGATTTATATATTTCTGGTTTTTTGTATGCATTTAGGTGTTCAAAATAACGTTTAAAATAACGTTACCGTTATTAGCTCATTACCGTGGGCAGTGCTGTAAGTCTCCTAACTGACAAATTGGCCTAATTATGCTGTTTATAAATAGTATATCCAAAACACTGGTAGAAGGGTTTGCTAAATGATAAAACTGGTATGGATTACAATGAAGCAATAAAAAAGTGACTTTAATTATCTTTAAATTAAAACTGATTTTACCACGACGCCACATGCTGAACTTCATGCTTCCGTGGTCTATGTAGTCCATTTCAAAGAGTCATCCATAAGCCCGTTTGCTGTACCACGTATTATAAAATGATGTAAACAATTTTTAATAGTAAATTATAATGTCGATATTATCAAATTAATATTTTCAAATGTCCAGTGAATATTATCAAATCAAAAACAGTTGCCAAAAAATCAATTACGAATTCTAACAAGTCCAATAATTGAAGAGAAAATAAGTTTTATTATAATACAGAGAGTTTAGACCTGAAGCTGAAAACCTAATGAATCTAATGTTGTTATACATGTAGTGGCCATCATGGTAATAACGTTAATCGTTATTAGTTTGGCTAGGATTGTGGTAATTAGGAAAGAGGTAAGAACTTCAACTTGATAAGAGTTACAAGTATTTATTTAAAATATAATGTATACTGGTAACAGACGACATTAAACTGTCTGATTTTAGTAGATTATTAAAGTTACAGGAAATATAAATGTATTGTAATTAATTATAATTTATGGTAATAATGTAATGTAAATTTTACCAGAAATAAATTATTATTTCATGCAGTATTCTAATTCTCTTAAATTTATTTTTTATGTAACAATAGATAATTCAATCAAACTAACAGTTTAGATTTTGTTGGACTAAATGTTTATTTGATATGTATATAAAGATTGCTTATAGAATATTTCAATGTAGTTGTAAAAATTTGTTTAACCAGTTTATTTTAAGTAAATAATAAAATATATTGCTGTATTCGTTAATAATCTTAATGGACACATGCGGATTATACGCGAAATCACGTTATCAAATATATTTAACACACATATATTATTAAACGTTCAGAGGCCAGGTGACACAGCTTGCTGCTTTGTATTAGACAAAGCTTTTTAATGTTGCCTCACCCCAACCAACATAACAGTCCTAATCGATTTGACATTGACAGTTTGATCTCTACAGAGAACCAGTACAGGTTTGACTACAGTTACAACGTTCAGACAAAAGAAGATTTATCGGCAAACAATATCTACCTAAAATTTAGAATTATCCCCTTATCCGTAATCAAATGAATTTCTTGTTATGGACAGGGTTAAAACGCAAAGTCTTAGTTAGTAGCAAATTTTAAATGCAATTTTATTAATATGAGTTTAAAATTACAAAATTTACAATTACGCGACTTGTAGAAAATTAAATACTTTTCCAGTATGCCATCATCATCTATCTGTTCAGGATTAAGCAGGTTGCGTGTTCCGGCTTCACCATCACCGTCTCGGTATGCCAACATTTCTTCTTCCGGTTGGCTTATAATTCAGGATTTTTCTTAGAATTATTTCTGGAAACATGCCCATAACATGCTCTTTCCATCTTTTTTAATAGTTTTTCGTTAGTTCAGTTACTGTTTGTGCTTTTAATTCCTGTTTTATATTTCGTTCTTTACGTGATCTAATCTTATACAAACTTTCACAGATCTAAGATATTTCATTTCAAACGTTTCCATCTGTCTATAATCTTTCTTTCTTGGTGCCCATGATTCGGACCCGTATAATAGCATGGGGACTGCCATCAACTTATAGAATTTTATTTGTGTTTCTTTCGTGGTCTTTCCTTTGAGTGTTCTCCGTAATGTCCCACACATTCTTTGGAAGTTATTTGTTTTATTAAGAACATCTTTGTCATCTTCATATGTAATATCACATCCTAGTTTCCAGTATGCCTGATATATAAATATACTAAGATGGGTTAACAAATAAAGTAGATCACACTATGTTAAAGTACTGCAGTACATTTAGTGAAACATAAGCCAGAAGTTGCTATTACGTTTGCGAATGTGACCCAGAAACCTCAGCTCACTTTACATTTCAAAGGCGGTGGAACAGACATTCTGCATCCGATTAGCACGTTATCGCTTTACATTAGATAGGGAATTGTGTCAGCGTTGTAGCATAAGAGCATAAAAACGAAATTTGTAGATTGCTAACACTAGCTTTTAAAAGTTAGCTTATTAGACTCCATATAGAAACCTAGGTAACTCGTGTTTACCACGTTTAAGCGTCCAGTGCTGCAAAACACGGGGTTGTAATTATTTGACGTTTTCGCATTGTAACGTTTGTAAAAATTGTGTTATTATTAATTTGAGGCGATAATCATCATTCCTTTAAGAATTCGTTAATTTATATGGTTTTGTTTTAATTGTTTTATTTATATATTTTTTTTAATCGTATATAAAGTGGCGTTTAAAAACGATGGTTTGACTAAGTCTTCCGAGAAATAAATCTGAATCGTCCATGTGATCGGACGCCTGTACGATGCTGCACTATCGTTGCAGGTTATTGTGCAGTTTAGCATTGGATTTGATTTATACGGGAAATGTAAGCAGAATTATGTAATAATTACATTCAACGTTTTTATGTTTACATGGTTTATTTATATTGGGCCCTATTGAATTTATTGCATACGGTCCGCAGACACCAGTAAATTTTACGTTATCACACAAGAGTCAGGCGATAAGCGTGTCGTTTTTTTTAACTCCCAATACGCATTACCCACTGCCTACCACATAATTTATTACTGTATCCTATCGATGCACACAATACGCTGGAATTTTAACCAGCAACAGCTGTTAAGTACATAAATGAAAAGTATTCCACATAAACACGTTCATACTTAGAGGCAGGACGATGTAAATATAACACTCAGGTCTCGATGCGCAGTAGACAAACACCTCGTTGAGAGGCTAACAAAATTTTCATTCACTTCGCACATGCGCAGAACAGTCTTGTGCAGTGTTTCATAGTGTGAACATCGGCTGCAACAAGACTGGCGAGAACAATGTGAACATGTGTGTGACAGAGAGGCAAATAATATAGAAGTGAGACAGTGGGTGTCGTCTACCCTCTCTTCTCTCTAGATAACTTAGCTGTACTTGAAAGTGGGGGTAATTCATGCATTGAGTCGGCGCATCTTACTGTTCAGGAAAGGCTGGCTGGTGGGCCTATACTTATAATTAGCTTATTCAACTATAATATTTATAGTTCAGATTAGGTTTGTATGTAATACTTTTTCCATGTAATATCAATGCGGATTGAGATGCTCTGATGTCGTCAAATGATTACTCTTTTCCTGAAATATGAATCCTTTAATATTTACCTTACCATCTCCTTTCTCGCTTTCCCCAGAAGAAGTTTCTCTATATATTCCCTTTTTTCTGAGAAGAAGTTTTGCTTTTAATTTTCCTGAGATTATTATTCCTAAATATTCTTTCCATGAATGTTACCATGCCCTATGTTACCCTGTTACTATTTACCTAATTTTGGAGAATTAACACCTAATTGTTATATTATTTTTATATAATTATATAATTGTTATATATTATTGTATATTTTTGTAGGGTTCTCCCCACAATCTTCTTTATATACGTTGTTTACTTAAACTCTTAACTCTGTTGTTCTATATTCCAACCAATGGTATTCTCTGTAGCGTTGTCTTTCAGCAACTCTTAACTGTATTAATAGTTGTATATATCTCTTCCCAGCCGGTCATGGTACAAAGCCAAATAGAAAATATTCTTTTCATCCTACATATTACAAACAATTTATGATTATGTCAGTCTGCTCACAGTATGTAATCTTATTTGTGCTGTTGTGGACTTCTTTAACTTGTGAATCCTTCCAACCGCTAGGCTTTATACTATACGAAGGACATAAATAGGCTGTTATGAAGAAGAGCCATAACTTTTTTACAACTTGATAATGAACTAATACGTGATTACTCTAAAATGCAAATTAGTTTAAGTTTCTTCCAGTTTATATGCTGCCTACTTATACATTAAACTGAATCCTTGATAACAAAATTGTTGTTTGACGTAAGATCTCCCCTCAGCGTTTCGTTTCTTTTTAATAACATCTTGTTTGAAACTTTCCCTACGAAGACAGTTAGTTAATGTTATAAGATTTTTCGACTCCTTGAGCCAAAGGCGGGTTTAAATAAATAAAAGTTTTTCAGATTCTGTAAACTTGTATTTTATTTCCGACGGCTGCAAAATTACACTGCGCTTTGATGATGGGACTAACATTTCTTGTACTTTACATTTTATCATGTAACCTACATTTTTGCAAGTCTTTTCAATAATTTCTTGCTTCCTTATCAAAAGGAAATTTCAAAAAATTTTGTAACTAAATATAAATAATGTTTATATAGATTTAACTTTATTAATATATTCAAATTATAGGAGTTTTAAAAATAAACTTTACTTAATTTTATTTCAATTAATGAATTAATAAATTTCTTTTGAGGACTTATTTCTATAGGCTATTTAAAGTACAAAGTATAGCAAGAGTAATGACTACGATTGAAATTTTTAATTTTCATTTATATTTAAATACAAGTTTTATTAGCAGTTCACTTCTCCACTTAAAGGTTAAATAAGTTAATGTATTCCTGGCTTTGAGTTTTAACCATTATTAGTTCCATGTTCCATAAGGAAATGGAAGTATGGTGATGGCGAAAACAATTGTTTCCTAGATAATGGCTGATTCTGATTGTACTGCCCTCAAAACATGAAGAAAAGTCATTTTCTGATAAGTGTCTGTGTGTCCGGTGTCTGTGTCTGCGTGTAGAATTTTTTCTATAGCGAAAGATAACTGCCGCAAATTCAAACAGAATCAAATAACTTTTAGCATATGTGTCTCCGTTGTAGAGAACTCAAGGCCAATTGATTTTGGTAAAGATCGGTGTAGGGGAAGGGGTAGTTTACCACCAACGTTTTATATTTTAACAAGAGTAAAGTACTTAATTTTGATAAATAAAGTTTCCTGAAAAAAAGGTCATAATAATCCACCGTAAATAGGTAGATGATTATCTATAAATAAAAAGGGTAGTTGAAGGTGGAGGGGTTATTTTCTATAAATGAAAATAATAGTTGAAGATGGAGGGGATAATTTATGTGTTGTTAAAATTCCTTCCCGGGCTGTTTGGCCGTGGTTTAATGTTTTCAGCAAAACCAGACGTTTCGGAAGTGAAATCGACTGTCAGCATCAGTGAAAATCGAGTGAGCTAACGTGAGGTGGTATACGTTAGTGACCACAGTACTGTGGTTAAGGCTGAAGAAAGAAGTGGAAAGAAGTAGTTTCTATGGAAAAATTGAATTTCGAAAATGATTTTAACATAAATCTTAGAACATGGAAGTCATGTATGGGCATACCGATATATCTTGGTACTAATTCGTCTTGATATACGATATATCATTACCGATATTTATGTTGGCACGTACTAATTCGTTTCGGAATCATTTGATTTTTTTTATGTGGACTACAAAGCCTCTGTTTATTTCTGTACTACGTTATCGGCAACAAAAAAGTAGTTTCTATGGAAATATTTCATTTTAATTTGTCAAACTTGTCAAATTTTTCAATTTACATTTAAATGATTCTATGTATAATTCTTAGAACATGGAAGTCATGTATGGTTCTTCATTCTGATTTTTTACAAAGGTTTCCTTTTCGTCGGCGTTAATGCCTTTCATTTCAATCCTTCTGTACGAAAACCCTACAAGTGCATTCTGATGCGATGTTACAAATCCATTGTGTGCATGTAATCTATCACTTTTTTCTTTTTGTGCGAAATACGATCATGGGTTGCATAAATTTCAGGATCGCATTGAACCCGCACTTAGAAAGCGTACAAAACGCATCTTCCGAAATTTAATTTCTACTGAAGTTTATTTTTCATCTTTCAGGATTCTGATGCGAGAAGGTTAACACAGACATTAACTTGTAAAAATACAAATTTTTTTTTCTAAAGAAGCCTTTATAATAAGCATTTTTTTATTAGTACTAATAAAAGCGCTAAGGGTTACATAAGTTTCTCCCTCTCCGTCTGTCTCTGTCACTCTCTCTCTCTGTCTCTCTCTCTGTCTAGCTATCTATTTTATCTAACTGCCTGTCTAGCTGAATCTTGCTCTTCCTGTCGAGTTGAGTTCATAAATATATATTTTACGAACCTGTTTCCCAAACTCATTATTTAAACATTTCTCAATATAAAATTCTATTACAAAATAAGTTATTTGATAAAAACTATTCTGTAAATGTTTAGTAATTTTATAGAACTAATTTTATTTTATTTTGTAGGAATCGATTTAAAGTAATAAAGGATAATGTCACATTATTAGGTAAAATTGGTTTAATACAACTTTTATGCCTAAAAATATTTGCTCTAAAGAAACTACAATTATTTTTAAGTAGAAATGCCGCCATACATTTATATTGGTTGTAATTACTTTATGTGCAAAATTATATAATCTATATACTTATGCGCACTTAAAATTTGATTGTTCCCGTAAATAATCTGCAGTGCAATGGTGAACTATTAAACGTAACCAGAAAATTAAGCCTTCATCACGCAGACGTACATTGAAACACACAGCTACCGTATTTTCGTTCTAAATCGCTTAATACACGTTCAGGGAGGAAAAGTGTCACAATATATGAAACGTTCGTTATTAAGATTACGTGGGAGAATTTAATGCCGTAAATCAATACCAATTATAAAGTTTAACCATCGTAAGTTAAAATTAATAAACGGACGTTTCGACCTGTATAGAGGTTTCGACCTTAAAGTGGTTGTTTACGTTGCAACCACAGGAGGAATACTTTGCTAGAATGGTAAGCCCTGTTTTATTATTATTTTATTTTTTAACATGATAACGTTTTTAGGCTGGGGGTCATTCCACAAAATGCGTGATGCAAAATGTGTAACGTCGTCGAAAAATGTAACGCTCCAGGTGACGTTAACACTACATTTTTTCCACACTTTCGATTCCCCACAGTCTAGAAATCTTCGGTCTATGTCGTTTTTAACATGATAATGTTTGTTATATAGGAAATATTTGTTATATAGTTATATAGAAAACATGATAATATTTTCCACAAAATGCGTGATGCAAAATGTGTAACGTCATCGAAAAATGTTGTTTATGTGTGAGTCTGCAGTTTATGCACGTTATACGTTTTAAAACCCTTAAAACATTATCATGCTTCGATGTTTCGGTTTCGTCGAAATTCTTTATCATTTTTTAGCACTAATTTGTTTAACTGACATTTGGAGCTTTTAAGATATTTATTTGTTAGTGATAGATTTATATTTGTATTAGTTTTCTTTTTGTTCGCCTGAAGACGTCTTATATAGAGGTCGAAACGTCGGTTTATTAATTTTAACTTACGTTGGCTAATTCCGAAACCTTATAATTTGCAATGACTATATTGCGCCATCGATCAATAACAATTTTAAGAAGCGCAGATCAAATAATCCATACTCAAGATCTTAAAATTTGTGATTATTGTGAAAATGGTTTTCATTATTTAAAGTATTTTTAGCCTAAAATGCCAACATTTTACGACCATTAATTAAGCATAATAAACAGTTAGGTTTTAAAATGTATATAACTTTGTAATCATTTTCTAAGGCGTACATAAGACTTCATAGAAAATTATAATAATATTTGAGAGATGAGAGAAAATTTATCCAGAAAATGCTAGACTTTTAAACTGGAAACAGATTCTGGCAAGCGTTACCCCACAGGACATGTGGAATTTGACAATGTACTGTGTTTGCACAGCCTGCAATAGTCGGCGCTGTTGACCGTAATGATTGCGGTTAATCTGTTTGGTCATATTCCTACAAAACGTCACAGTACATTGAGCACCATTTGTGCAAACGTTTACAGCGGTTGTATGACGTGTAACAATTGTTGTTATTCTGTGGCCACACACACACACACACACACACACACACACACACACACACACACACACACACACACACACACACACACACACACACACACACACACACACACACACACACACACACACACACACACACACACACACACACACACACACACACACACACACACACACACACACACACACACACACACACACACACACACACACACACACACACACACACACACACACACACACACACAGAGTCCAACATGGACAAAAATGTACACAAACCTTTCACAAACTTTGGTAGTAGACGAAATACAGATTTATCACACTTTTAATTTGTAAAATTTCAACTAACTACACAGAATAATTCTGACGTGGAACACAAATTATTATTGATAAAAATTACTAAATTTTTCCTTACTGTCCAAATGGTTTGCAAAGGTGGATTCGGTGGTAGAGTGTAATGCTTTTTACATTACCTCTCATTGAAGCAGACACACATGTACAAAAACATAAATTGCAACATGGAAATCCTACACGTACATACAAAAGGCCGCAAACTAGACATTCTTTAACAACTATATTTATAAAAACACACAAAACGCATAGAAACAACATCCTAAACGAAAAGAGACAATTTAAATCACACATACTATTTGAAAATACTACAGACAACGATCTTTCGATTGACGGGGCGTTCACCAAAAGCAGGTCGGGCAGCGTTCCTAGCAGCGGCCTCTGACGACTGAGCGAAAGCTAGTTTAGTTAGTATGGTAAAAATTTTATCATTTTGTTAATAATAATTTGTCTTCGGCGTCAGTATTAGCTAGTTGATAACATCGATCACGTCATGGATAACAAAAACTATGAAAATTTCAACGGACCCATATAAAGAAAATTTTACTTTTATTTCTTCTAAGACTGTAATATATGTATACATCTACCAAGAAATTACTGTGCAAACGCACTGTGTAGAGCAGCGTGTGTGAAACGTGACTAATGCTAATCAAGAACGCCTGAATTCCAAGTTCGACTCGGGAACCGGCAAATCATAGTATCCATCCAGTCGACTCAGAATGTAGAATGAGCATCTTGGGGTAATACAATAATAATAGACGGCTGAGATAACCCTTTCTTTGTATGCAATGCGAATCATGAAAGATAAGTCTGCCTAAGATAAGACACTTTGTTTTATAAAAAGGAATTTATTGGCTATTGCACAATGGAACTGCATGAATTATTTAATTCTAACTTTCCTTCTGTAAAGTTTTACTTCAAAATGTTTAACACGTCAAAAAATTATCGTAAATAACGCATGTTTGACTTCTTACATACTTAAGGTATTGGCTTAATTATGCAATGCTACTTTCTGATAGCTTCACATGTCTTGCGAATTAGCCCTTTATCTATTACAACAAACATGTTTATTGTAAATCATTGTATTCTGTTGAATAATTAGAAACTATATATATTTAATGAAATCCTGAAAAACCATCCATTTAAAGACGTCTTTTTCATAAATTGAATAAACGTATGAAAATAATTTATAGCTTCAAACGATAATACAAATAAACAGACAAATTCGCACCTGAGAAAATATTGTTACGACTGTCTACTTGATCGTCGCATGGTACAGTGGGAAAAGAAATACAAGACACCAATTAAGTCACTGATCACCAGCTTTAATTATCACAGTTAAACAGTTTATAATCAACAAGATAGTCTCTTACAATAATTCAAATACAAATTGTTCAAACGCAATAAAATGTCAACTAATATACTAATTGTCCCGCAGGGTTATAAAACACATAACACTTCACCACAATAATTACTTTTCACTAAAAACCACTTGAACGCACAGAGTAATCGCCCGAAAATAACTCGCAAATCCAACTGAAACTGAACGTTGCTGAGTACTTGTATCCAACCGCGCCGAAAATCCAGAAACATCCATACTACGCATTAACAATAAAGGAAAACATTAGAGGGTAATTCATTGCGGCCTTGACACAGTGCGCGCGGCTTCTGTCACAATCTAGCTAACGCGTTGAGAATCACGTACGCCACAACATTCAGCCGGATTCCTCTGGAACATTCGATAAACACGTAGATTGTTCTGTAATGTCGTAAAATATTATGTACTTTGTTTATTGACGTGATTATTTTTCTTTATTTGAATTGTTCATAACATTATATAGTTAAACGGAAAACTCTGAATAGGTATGACTACAAGTTAAAAGTAATGGCGAATAAAAATGCCTTGGAGTTTACTCTTATTTTTACATGATAATGTCTTTTAGCTGGACATCGTTTGAAACTTTCTGTAACATTTTATTTACCGTCACGCTGTATGACGTCATCATTTTTTCCACACTTTCGATTCCCCACAGTCTAGAAATCTTCGGTCTCTATCGTTTTAACATGATAGTGTTTGTTATATAGTAAATATTTGTTATATAGTTATATAGAATCATGATAATTTTTATATGTAAATCCGTTTACTATAAAAAATTACAGTTTATGCACATTATACGTTTCAAAAGCCTAAAAACATTATCATGTTTCGATGTTTCGATTTCGTCGAAATTCTTCTTTATTTTTGTATTTTGTTTATGAAGACTTTTATACGAATGCGTGTGTTTATGACTTCCGTGTTTCTATGGACTGTACGTTACTGCGTTTATAAACATTAAACACTTAAATTACTCAACAGCAGGGCCGATATTTTGTTCATGTAAGACACGTCGTGCACTTTTTAGAACAAATGCCATTGGTTGTGTTGATTTGTTCTAACTGCGACTCAGTAAAATTAATGACGTAACTGATTGGATTTTAATAAGCATATGTAACATTTATTTTATGGTGTGGCGGGATTGTTAAATAAACTGTGTGTTGGGTAAAATGTATATAGACACGATAACAAAGCCATCTTGGAAAGCTTTAGAATTTTAAATTCAAAAAAAATTATTAAATATTAGTGAATGTAAAAAGACCATGTGTTTTTTCTTGGTCACCCTTTACATACTATATTCTCATTTCTTAATAATACATAATTTTGGTTTTCGCCTTTTCTACAACCATATATCTGAGTGAGGCTGTGAACATTTCCCAAATATGGCCAGTTAAACTCTTTTCAAAGGAAGGTGAATATTTCTTAGACTAACAAATAAAAATTGTCTAACTTCACGTCCTGTTAATTAACCGCGGTTATCGTTAGAGCGGCTGAAATGAGATTTCTCAGGCACGTGGTAGGGTATGCTCTCCATGATCATAGAAGAAACACACATATACGGCAAGAACTGAATATTATGAATATACTCGACAGGATAGCCCAGTATCGGCTGAATTGGTGGGAACATCTTTGCCGAATGGATGACTGCCGCATCGCCAAACAACTATGGAACTATAAGCCGAGGGGACGGAGAGGTGTGGGACGTCCGAGGAAGCGCTGGAGTGACCAGCTGTAATATTTGCCTATTTGAGACCGGAACAAACCATTTTTGGTTTAGACCTTGAGAATGATGATGATGATGATGATGATGATGATGATGATGATGATATCGTTAGACTACTCTTGTATATTAAAACTTAGTATCTTAATATTTTGTGTGAAGAGTATCCTTTCTTTTGTTTTTTAAATTCTAAATATAACAGTTTGTATTATTTTAAGTTCAAAGATCTAAATTGTGGTTTAAAATCTGTTTAAAAGAGAAATGGCAATTTTAGAAACACTGGACATTGTAATTTGACTCATATTTACTTTTCCTTTGAACAGTTAGCTCACTACAAACAATTACGTGCTGAAAGTTGAAATAAAATTTTATTCTTACGCTCACGTTTAGCACTTCTCTCTTACAAAACGCGCGCGTCAGTTTGACTCAAACATAGACTACGTTTCAGGCTAATCTACTTTACGCTTCAGAATGTATGTTCCCACACCGCATATTGAAGTCCCTGGGGTAGTAGTTACGTCTCAGCTAAACAGTTGCATGCGCGGACGGGAAAGCGCAACTCGCGCCGAAAGGAGTGGATGCAAATGTTATTTTTGTTGTAGCGTGAAAACATGTTTTTCAAAATAAAAATTTGTCAAGAACAATTTTTATATTTTGGCTTTAGGTGTTTTAATTCTGCTGATGTTTGTTTATCACTTTCTACCATAGTTACAGTTTTTTAGAACTTAGATTTTTTTGTATCTGGGATTTAAGGACCACATGCCAATTTCAATTCATTATTCTTTGTTCTTTTCTTTTTCTCCAATATTATTTCATCTTTAGCTGGTGTAAATCCATGTTTTGTAAACAGAACTTTTGTTTCACATTTGGTCGAAATTGAGAACATTTGAGTACGTCTTATTACGTTTACATTACTGGACCTACATTTTTATGTATTATCCGCTTCTATAACTGTTTCAATCATTTGTTTATCACTTTCTACCATAGTTACAGTTTTTTAGAACTTAGATTTTTTTGTATCTGGCATTTAAGGACCACATGCCAATTTCAATTCATTATTCTTTGTTCTTTTCTTTTTCTCCAATATTATTTCATCTTTAGCTGGTGTAAATCCATGTTTTGTAAACAGAACTTTTGTTTCACATTTGGTCGAAATTGAGAACATTTGAGTACTTCTTATTACGTTTACATTACTGGACGTACATTTTTATGTTATCCGCTTCTATAACTGTTTCAATCATTTGTTTATCACTTTCTACCATAGTTACAGTTTTTAGAACTTAGATTTTTTTGTATCTGGCATTTAAGGACCACATGCCAATTTCAATTCTTTATTCTTTGTTCTTTTCTTTTTCTCCAATATTATTTCATCTTTAGCTGGTGTAAATCCATGTTTTGTAAACAGAACTTTTGTTTCACATTTGGTCGAAATTGAGAACATTTGAGTACGTCTTATTACGTTTACATTACTGGACCTACATTTTTATGTATTATCCGCTTCTATAACTGTTTCAATCATTTGTTTATCACTTTCTACCATAGTTACAGTTTTTTAGAACTTAGATTTTTTTGTATCTGGCATTTAAGGACCACATGCCAATTTCAATTCATTATTCTTTGTTCTTTTCTTTTTCTCCAATATTATTTCATCTTTAGCTGGTGTAAATCCATGTTTTGTAAACAGAACTTTTGTTTCACATTTGGTCGAAATTGAGAACATTTGAGTACTTCTTATTACGTTTACATTACTGGACGTAGATTTTTATGTTATCCGCTTCTATAACTGTTTCAATCATTTGTTTATCACTTTCTACCATAGTTACAGTTTTTAGAACTTAGATTTTTTTGTATCTGGCATTTAAGGACCACATGCCAATTTCAATTCTTTATTGTTTGTTCTTTTCTTTTTCTCCAATATTATTTCATCTTTAGCTGGTGTAAATCCATGTTTTGTAAACAGAACTTTTGTTTCACATTTGGTCGAAATTGAGAACATTTGAGTACTTCTTATTACGTTTACATTACTGGACCTACATGTTTATGTTATCCGCTTCTATAACGGTTTCAATCATTTGTTTATCACTTTCTACCATAGTTACAGTTTTTAGAACTTAAATTTTTTTGTATCTGGCATTTAAGGACCACATGCCAATTTCAATTCTTTATTCTTTGTTCTTTTCTTTTTCTCCAATATTATTTCATCTTTAGCTGGTGTAAATCCATGTTTTGTAAACAGAACTTTTGTTTCACATTTGGTAGAAATTGAGAACATTTGAGTACTTCTTATTACGTTTACATTACTGGACCTACATGTTTATGTTATCCGCTTCTATAACTGTTTCAATCATTTGTTTATCACTTTCTACCATAGTTACAGTTTTTAGAACTTAGATTTTTTTGTATCTGGCATTTAAGGACCACATGCCAATTTCAATTCTTTATTCTTTTCTTTTTCTCCAATATTATTTCATCTTTAGCTGGTGTAAATCCATGTTTTGTAAACAGAACTTTTGTTTCACATTTGGTCGAAATTGAGAACATTTGAGTACGTCTTATTACGTTTACATTACTGGACCTATATTTTTATGTTATCCGCTTCTATAACTGTTTCAATCATTTGTTTATCACTTTCTACCATAGTTACAGTTTTTGAGAACTTAGATTTTTTTTTCTATCTGACATCTAAGGACCACATGCCAATTTCAATTCTTTATTTATTGTTCTTTTCTTTTTCTCCAATATTATTTCATCTTTTCACTGTGCCTCTTCTTCCTGTCTTCAGTCCACTTTAAACCTGACATTTTCTCTCTCCTACCCTGGACTCCTTCCATTTTTAACACTTTTGCCCGAAAAACGTCTCCTTCAATTGCTTCTTCTGCGTGTATATTATTTTTTTCTAAATTCTTTTGGGCTTCTTTAATCCAACTTGAAGTTGACTTCCTTCCCCACAGATATTTGAAGATCTATTTTGTTAACCAATTGTCGTCCATTCTATATAAATATCCAAACAATAATAGTCTTCTTCTTTTCATTGTTGCTGTTATATTTTCTATATTTTGATTTATTTCATCATTACTTCTTAATTTCCAACCTTCTGAAGTTTTTCGTGGGCCTAATATTTTCCTAATAATTATTTTTAAGGCTTAATTAGGACGAACTTAGATTTTTATTATCATTATATTTTTAACATCTGATAATGAGAGTATAGTGCTGCTATAGTATGGAGGGGATAACACAACTTTGAGGAAAACGGAGACTAGTATTGATACGTCTGACCTGGGAAACGTGGTATCCCAGGCTTAAGATGGTATAACAACAATAGAGGAGAAGGTTGGTTTCTTGAGAGTTGGAATGAAACCGACCCACAGGAAGAACATTTTTCAAAAAAATAATTACTGTCCCTCCAGCTTTTTGTAATAAATACTGTTAAGACATCTACGTGTTTCTCGAATGTTCCAGAAGAATCCGGCTATAATGCTATGTGCGTATGTGATTTCATCATCCATTCGCGAGACTTTTCTAGACGCCGTCAGCCGCGCGGACTGTGTAAAGGCCGTAATCAATTACGTCGTAGTGTAGAGCTAATGCGTAGTAGGTGGAATGTTCTGGATTTTAGGCGGGGTATAAATACAAGTACTCAGCGACGCTCAGTCAGTTTGAGTTGCGATTTATTGGAATGCGGTTCGTAGTATTATAGTTCAGAGTTATTGTCGGGCGATTACTCTGTGCGTTTAAGTGACGATTTACACAGTGCGGTTTGAAGTATTGTGACGAAGTATTATCTGTTTTATAATTGTGCAATACTCTATTATTGGACATTTTTGTCAATTACAAACTGTTTAATTGTGATAATTAAAGCTGGTGATAAGCGTCTTGTGTGTCTGGTGTCTGGTGTAATAATTAAATCGGTGTCTTGTATTTTGTTTTCTACTGTACCATACGACGATCAGTAGACCGTCGTAACAGAATGTTGGGTTAGCATTGTAGCACTTAGAAAAAGACCTATTGCAAATTATCTTATAATGCGGATAGGAATATTGAATTATCTCAGAGACAACGGCAGCCGCCCAGGATTACTTGTTCCCGTATTTGAAATCTGTAGTATCAAAGACGTAAAACAGAGAAAATCATCTCATAATTGGAAAGAAACGTGTTTCGTATTATTGTTTTATTTGGCGACTAAGAAGAAGTCAAAGAATAACAGAAATTACCTCAATATGATGTATTTGAATTAATATGGAAGATCCTGAGAAAACACATGAATGGAAAGAAGGGGGTAGAGTACACTGAGTACAATCCTGAGGGAGATTATTTGCACTCAATTGGTAACATCAAAGATGTTTTAGAAATAGTGATGTGCAGGAATAATAATAATATGATCATTATGTTTAAGGTGACTGTAAGTAATCGTTATTGAAACATTAATCGTTTATTATAAAAAAATTAGAAAGACTGTGCATTATTATTAGAATATAATGCACAAATTATTTTATAATGTGCAAAATTATTTTAGAATATGCATTAACCATGTGGAAACAGAAATGCCATGGAATGGGAATAGCGATACGAAATGAACACCTGTACACACTATGCTTCGCCGATGACCAGGTAGTTATAGCCCAGGATGAAGAAGATCTAAGCTACATGGTCAGAAAGCTGAATGAAGAATACACAAAGATGGGATTCGAAATAAACATAAAAAAGACTGAATACTTGGCAATTAGAGATGAAGAAACAACAGATTTAGAAGTAGACGAAAATGTTAAAATTAGAGAAACAGACAAATTCAAGTACCTAGGATTCACACTGAGTAAACAAGGCACAACGGAAGAGGAAATAAAAAGTAGATTACGGCAGACTAGAACAGGGATTAGACAATTACACAGTGTTATATGGGACAAAAATATTAGAAAAAGCTCCAAAACAATGATATATCAGACCATAGACCAAAGCATTATGATGTATGCAGCGGAAGTATGTGTTATTAACAAAAAGAATGAAAGAAAGATTCTTGCAACAGAGATGGAATATTGGAGGAGGTTCTGTGGAATAACGAGAGCAGACCGAATAACAAACGAGAAGATCAGGTGAAGAATGAAAGCGGAAAGAAGTGTAATTGACTACATCGGAGAAAAAAGATTGGTGTGGTAAGGTCATGTCCGGAGAGCCCAAATAGGTGGATCAACAAAGTGACGGAATGGAGTCCGTTAGGAAGGAGAAAAAGGGGAAGACCGAGAAGATCTTGGAGAGACGAAGTAGATGAATCTATGCAACGTATAGGCCTTGAGGAAGGACAATGGGAACATCGGGAGAATAGGAAAGCCAGGTTGAAGGAAGGGAGACGGAACTAGCTGTAGCAACCCTATTATAGATATATAGAAAGACTGTTGTTCTCAGGCTATCGTGAACCAGTTGCTGATAATATGGTCTGATAAATCTAAGAGATTACGTTTGTAGGCCTTCTATATTTATACAATGAGAGGTTTCTCATCAGAATTTTCACAGGTGTATATGTATTCCAGAAGAACTTGTCTATTTTCTAGGCTTTAGCATGTCCAAACGCCTGTGCAGAGATCGGAGAAAAGTGATTAGATATACGGAATTAGCGTATGATAATATATTCCAAAAAGGCATCGCAGACATGGTGTCACAGGTATTGATAAAATATGCTAAGCTTTTTGACTTATACGTTATACGTTGACTTATAATTTGTATATACGTTCAAAAAACAGGATCAACAATTGGGCCCAGTAGAGATGATCTTTTTATCTAATTTTATAAACTAATGCTTTCTCCTCATTGGTTTAATCTGGCTGAAAAAGCCGTGTGCACTACCTTTCAAACTCTATATATTAAATGACAACGCTTTTACAGTGACGAGTTTAAATGTTTTTTAAAGTTATTTTTCGTTTCCTTTGAAATAATAATTTTTAATTTAATTTAAATATTTACCTACGCTCGTTCTTAAATTTGGATGTAAGCAGAAAATAGTAGAGAAATCAGATATTCATTGCCACAAGAGCAGACGTAGAATTTGTTTGTGACTCCAGATTTAAAATTCCAATTGAGGCGCTGGGTAGATATGTCCCTGTATTTATGTTTGTTTATGTCCCTACCACAAGTAGTAGAAATCATAATGTAAGTTTTTGTGGAAGAATCTTTAGGTGTTTCAGGCCAGCATAAACAGATCGATTAAGTTATTAGAGCATTAAAGTGACAGACGTCGTTCGAATGCAGTTTACTTTTCACACGTGATACTTTTCATAAGTGATACTAGAAATTGTGAGATACAGTTAGTCTTATGAATGCCACACCAAGGAAATGACAACGTTATTTTGACATGATAATGTCTTTTAGCTGGACATCGTTTAAAACTTTCTGTAACATTTTATTTACCGTCTCGCTGTATGACGTCATCATTTTTTCCGCACTTTCGATTCCCTACAGTCTAGAAATCTTATTTTTAAAGTCTAAAAACATGATCATGCTTCGATGTTTCGGTTTCGTCGAAATTTAAGTTGATTATTTAAGTCAGAGATCGTCCGTAACAACGATGCAAAATAGCGTTGTTACTCGATTGTACGTACTTGATACAAATCAGCGGATTTAATAAATAATTCAGTAGTGGCAGATTAAAAGTCAGAAGTCAGAAAGATGTGGGCCGTGGAAAGAAAGAGAAAATGCTCAGGAAAACGTAGCCGTCTATAAGCAGGCTACTAGAATACTATGGAGCATGGAGAGTTAGAACCGCACAGTTAGATTAAAATAAGAATTTTTGTAATACAGTTTTAGAATTTTAAAGAAAAACGAATTTTTTTCGTTAACGAATAAATTTAAGAGAATTCGAATTGAAGTAAAGTTGACACGAACGCAACAATATCAATTCTATGTATAAAAAATATGTGTAAACCATCTGTAGTTTAAACTTTATTTAAAGTGTTGACAGTTTATGTAAGCTTCTATAATATTTAAGTCGCTGGCCGTTTATCGTAGACAGTGTCTAGGTAACAATTTAAGTCTACTACAATACGAACCCTGAGGCGGCTTTTTAGTAAACTTTGAAGGCAGTATTCTAGAAGATAAAGAAGAGAAGATGATACTAGCTGTGTAGCTGATGTGGTTAAGACGTCGGTGTATTTTATTAAACTAGTTACGGTGTAGTTTGCAGACTAAAAGAACATAAATCTTCAGGGGTCGGAAATGGAAAAATGTATCTAAAAGTAAACGCCATAGTTAATATAAATATCATTCGTGCGTCATTGAAAACTTATAATCGGTACCCGAACATAATGTCCGCAAAATCCAATCTGAAGGTCTACAGCAACTGTATATGGACGAAAACGACCGCAGTATCCGAGAAGCTGCACAAAGCTTGTGTGCTTTAGCTTTCTTGCCACCAGAGGATGTTACCGTCGTGTTTGATGAGTTGTATAGTACCAGACGATTTCATACCCATTGCTGATTACTTCCAGATTACTTATGTTCGTGGAAGACGATCTGTCGGGAGAAGACAAGCAACACCAGTACGATATGCCCCTGCAGTTTGGAACCAGTACAACGTTGTTCTTCAAGGTGCCGCAAAAACGCATCTTAAGGTTGGCACAACCGTCTTCAGATATTAGTTGGTCGATGTCATCCGAGTATTTACAGTTCTCTAACAGATTTACGAAAGGAACAGGCACATGATGAATAAATGTTGGAAGAGTTATTGCTTGGAAAAAAGTAAACAGTTTGCCTAGATCTACTCAACAGCGCAATGAAGATCGGATTTTCAACATTGTCAGTAAATATCAATAATTTTCAAACGAAGACAACGAAACGAATTTTAATGGCTTACATTAAAACGATTGGACGTTACCTACATCTGTAATCTAAAATTGTTCGTTTCAAATAAAAATTATTTTGGACATTGTGTGTTTTGGGCTTATTATTTTGAACTTTATTTTAATTGGAAATTTTCGACTGTACACTTTGGTTTAGAGATTTTTTTTTTAACATTTTGTCCTGAAATCCTTAGAATCTGATGTGCATAAAGAAAAAAAGAAACTAATGCCCAGTTATTTGTTTAATAACAAGTTGCCACACCGTTTCTATGCATTTGAAACCATACGAATTCAATGTAACTTATCTTGAAATGGTATTTTGTATATTTGAAATCTGTAGGCATGTTTTTGTTAACTGCAAACAGTGCAATAGCGAAATATTTTATTATAATAATCGTTAACGTACGAGCGATTTGGTGAAAGTAAGTATTATAATCTGTGTTTGTTGTACTCTTTGCTGTGTCAAATTACTAGTACGATAGTAAGGCAATATTATGGTAACAATAACTACTGGTACTCGTTAATAGGAAACAAATTTACTTTTATAAATGAACCGCATAAGGTAGAATACTTAATTTTGTATATGCTGTGATAGAAAGAGTGAAATGAACATTAATTACCTACAAGTATTTTATGTTGCAGTCTTTCTTAATACCACTTATTGACGACACTTCAATAAATGACTCGTTGCTCTCTGTTCTTTGTGAGAACAGAGAGCAACACTCTAAACAGAGTCAGTCCCACGAACCATTTTGTGTACTCCGTTACTTTAAAATTAAATCGGGTTACTGAAAACACTGTTGATACTAATGAACTGCCAACTATTGAACTCTTTGTAATTAATGATTGAAAACACTTACAGCTAATGAACTTAAACTTTAGAGATTTAACGTAGTATTTATTTCCAGTTGTGTGTGTATGTGTATTTATGTTAGTGTGTGTATGTAATGGAACAAATTCAAAAAGTAGCGCAAACGGCCGAATCGAGTAGCTAGTACTTCCAGGAAAAGTCTGTAACTTAACTGCTGGGTGAGAATACACAGGATATTACAGGGAGAGGTATGACGTTAATTCGTAAATGGTCTAAACAATTTTAGTCCTGCTATAATCACTTCACGCCTGTAATTCATTATAAGACATAAAATTAAGAAAGATGTTATCTGAATAACATATTTACATTCAGGATTAAACCATTTTGTTAGATATTCATGTTGAATGCGGTATCCAAGTCACTTGTACGAATTAATAACTAAATTACCTTAAATTGTCCGCCTTAGCTTGTAAATAAGCTAAAGTTTAACATTTATAGGAAGCCTACTACTACTGACATTACAATACACGGGGACTCTCATCACCCATATTCGCAGAAAATGGCGGCGTATATTAACAGGTTATTAACAATTCCTCTAGATAATAACGACTTTCGGGATGAACTAAATACAATAAAACACATCGCGGTTGCTAATGTGTACAGTAGTTTGACCATAGATAAACTGTTGAAAAAGCATGAAAGAAACAAATTTAAACCACGAACGAACAATAACGTACAAAAAATGTTTATATCAACTAATTACACAAGCGTAATGCCTAAGGTTTTGTCATCTCTGTTGAACAATATTGGTTTTAATATCTCGTTCAGAACCAAAAATAAATGATTAAACATTCTATGACCAAAAAAAAAAAAAAAACATACCCCGGAAGAAGAAACAGGAATATATAAACTACTATGCAATGATTGCAATAGTTTCTACATTGGACAAACTGGGAGAAGTTTCCTTAAGCGTTTTCGAGAACATATACCAAAAACAAGTAATATCAGCAGCATTAAATCCAACTACGCCCGACACCTGACTTCACATAGTCACAACTATACGGACTTCAATTCCAACTTAATTCCGTTACATGTATTTAAGAAGGGGCGGTTCATGAATGCCTTGGAGGAGTTCGAAACTTATAATGCATACGCCGACCCAAGCAGTCGGGATTGCGTGCTGAATGATCAACTAAACATTGCTTCAAATCACTTGTACGATACGACCTTGAAACTGCTCGCCGGTACTAAGATAAGGTGGCGACCGCTCAGTGGAAAATTGAACGAGAACGGGTGTGCACCCTACTTCCGCGCGCTGTTTGTATGCAAAAATTTTTGACATTTTATATTATGTTACGACCTCGGTAAGAGTGATAGTTTTATCTTACTCTATATCTGATGATGGAGCATAAGCTCTGAAGCGCGTCATAGAAAAATTATAAGAAGTCACAAGGCGGACAATTTAAGGTAATTTAGTCATTTTGTTAGGTTATCATTGTTAGGTTGCCGTTTTTGTTGTGTTAAACTATTTAAGGTAATTTAGTCATTTTGTTAGGTTATCATTGTTAATTTGCGGTTTTTGTTTGACTAAAATAATCAAATGAAACGACACGCAAGTACTATATTGTGGCTACCATCGACTCTAAGGTTTGATCTTTGAGTGACTCAATCTTACATGATGAGGTCAGATATTCATTACGGTTGGGTGACACGACCGTACTCAGAATAAAAGCGAAGGAAGAAATCTTCCGCCAAAACCAGAGCCAAATCTACACGATTTTATTAAAAAAATAAAGTTGTGAAATATTTACACTAAAATTATACCATGAAAGATTACGAAGGAATCACAAACAATTTTTGAAAGAATGCCGAAATTCAGATTTGGTCTGGAGTCAAACCAACTCTCCTGTTTACTACTAGGGAAGCCGACTGATTGGGTGAAAAGCCCGATGGACACTGAGCGCTGCGTCACCAAACTCCTCCAAATATTTCCTTAAGATATTGGAAATAAAAAATATCAAAGGCGTATTTAAAAAAGTATGAAAATTTATTGTTACAACGGTCTAACTGATCGTCGTATGGTGCAGTGGAAAACAAAATACAAGACACCAATTAAGTCACTAATCACCAACTTTAATTATCACAATAAAACATTTTGGAATCGACAAGAAAGTCCCATACAACAAATGAAATAAAAATTGTTCACACGCAATAAAAATGTCAACTAATAGAGTCACACACAATCATAAAACACATAACACTTCGCCACAGTACTTCGAACCGTACTGCAATAAATCGCCACTAAAACTGAAAAACTAATCACCGCTGAATGCCTATATTTATAGCCCGCTGTGATTACAGAATAATCCATAATACACATAATACGCGTCAACACTAGAGCGTAATTGCTTGCGGCCTTGAATACTGCGCGCGCGAGGACCGGTGAGTCTGGAACAATCTCGTTAACGCCTGTTAAGAATCACGTACGCACACAACATTACAGGTGGTTCCACTACAATAGCCGAGAAACACGTAGAGTGTTTTTTAACATCGTAACAGTATCTTTACTTGTAAAAATTAAATTTTATATAGACAAGACTCGTTTAGTGTATTTCAGAAGTGTAGTGAATCTGTTAAACAAACACGATAAGATTATGTCTCCCAAGTTGAGAAATGTCAGTGTCAATGAACGAGTTCTATTAGCGTCAACTTATCATCATCCTCCGTAATCCCACTACACATAGTTTCCTTTGTTGAGCACGTTTCTTGTTGTGCCGTTTTTCCGTGACCGTTGTGTGTTTGGTTTTGTAGTGTGGGAGTTTAATAACTGTTATTTGTTTTAGTGGTGACCATAAAATTGTGGTCACGCACTGTGTTCTCCTTTCCTCTGCTCCATTTGCCCACGTCACACATCCATGTAAATCTATACTTCATATGTAACTCTTCAGGAACCTGTTTTTTTTGTTTAAAGGGCTATTACTTTAGAAGTCCGTAATTTCTATCTACTGTAAAGTGCAAGTTTAGCCTTCCGCTCCTAATAAAAATTTCTCTTTTACTTATTTCGTTTTCTGTGATTTTAGTTCCTAAGTAGGTGAGCTCTCTAATTTTATCTGTCTTTTTCCCATTTAGCAATATAATCACACTGGAGTGTCCGTGTTTACTACAGACTATCAGTAGACATATCATTAGATCGTATATAATGTAAACAGATTAATTAATTTTCTATAGAGAAAGTTGATAATCAATTTTTATTTACTTGTTTATTTACAATTCATAACGCTGTTACCATATAGCCTATTGGGTGTACAGTATAAAGTAAATATACTGTTTCGTTTGGAGTGTGGGAGTTTAATAACTGTTATTTGTTTTAGTGGTGACCATAAAATTGTGCAGAGAAATGAAACATACATTGACTGCAGAATCATACCTTTGAAGTAAAATGTACTATTATCTCTTGGTTATTCTTCATAATCATCTTTAGGAAATGTCTTGTTCAGTGACATTCTTTGAAAATATTTTTGAGTAATTCAAAGGATCTTTCTTTAGTAGTTTATACACGTATGCTATAAAAAAAAGATTTCCTAAATTTGCCACCTTTCTTTGTATATTCTTGTATTTTCATTCAAGCTCGAGACATGACTCAAATTACCTATAGGCACCTATACTCTATTTTTTATATATTATTAAGCATTTTGCACGCCTCAATTTGCAAAGACCGTTTTATTTCGCATTAGGTTTACTTAGTCACTTTCGCCTTTTGCCTTCTACTTTTCTCAGCAAGTCTTGTTTCTTCGTTACACGACTACAGTGATTATCCTCACCATAAAATTTCAAACGCTTGAAAATGAATGTTTCCAATCCTTTACACAAAGTCAATTAACTAGATAATCTGTAAACAGGAGTAGGCCTGCATTCATACATGTTTCAATATCAGCTTCAGTTAGTACTCGATTTAAGAGAATCTAACTTGATTCAATCAGGAAATTAACATCCTGTAGACCCGGTATCTACGACAGAAAATTTTAACTAGTAAACGAACATTGTGAACGTTCTTTGTTGATTATTTTCTAAATGGAATACAGTAACCAACATAATTTAAATTAACAAAACACGTTTTTGGTTTTTTTGTGTGTTGTATTTGGATTTCATCTTAAGTTTATATCCATTAAAATTCACTCAGAAATACGTATTTTGGTTTCCGATTACTAAAAAGTACAAATAATTAATTATTACGTAATTCTGATAGTGTAAAGCGGTAATTTACGTGTATAATGGCAAAATTCCACTTGTATTACCAAGGTTTCACACATTTACTTGTGAACTGTACAATATATATCGTACCGTCATTAATTTGTTGTGCCTTATTTTTCGCCCGGTGTTGTCCCGGCATTTTTTTTACAAAACGTAAAACGTAGTATTCAGAACATCTCCGTTTTCGTTCCTAGAATTTCTTGCTTGGCTAGCAAAGAATATCGTAATTTCAGAGCGCAGATTAATGGCTCTTCTACAGTCTGGGCGCTGTTTGTGGAATGCCATCTGCATGAAAGTATTTCTCTGCTTACTGGACACTCGAGAAGAAGAATGTATACGTATTAGATACACGGAAAAGTGACGCATGCGCCAACTTTTATCACAGTAGGATGTTCTTACTCTACTGCTATAGGGATATAAATTGTATATACATTATTTCCGCTGGCTTCTACTTTTCACTATTATTTGGTATATAAGTAGAACAAAACGATGTTCAAAGTTAAAATTACCTAATTAACTTTTTATTAAATTTTTAATACAATATATACGTGGGTAATTCAATAAGTAAACAGACAAACAGTTGTAGAAAAGAAATTAATTGTAGCAGCTGATTGAAACTTTCAGGAGTGTTACCTGGCAACGTCGTTGTGAGTTTTGATCAGCTGTTCAATAATATATTGCATAAACATAACCAATACAGTTTTATTTACGATGGCGTGTCCCCTTGAGGACAGTACTTTCGAAGAACAGCGTTCTGTTATAGGATTTTGGATTTGGAACCACTATAACCACTAACTTGGATTCACTATTTTAAACCTGAGTCAAAGCGACAAAGCATGGAGTGGAAGCATCCCAGTTCACCCGCCAAAAAGAAATTCAAAACCCAGCCATCGGCTGGTAAGGTGATGTTAACCATCTTTTGGAGCTCCCAAAGACCAATTTTCTGTGATTAGCTACAAGTCCAGCGTACCATCAATAGTCAGTACTATTCTGACATGATTGTGAACAAAGTTAAGCCTGCATTGAAGAAGAAATGTCCGGGATGGCAGAGGAAAAGTGTGATTCTTCTTCACGATATGCCTGCCCACACACGGCAAAACTGACGCTCGAAACAATAAAAAAAGTAGGTTGGGAGATCCTGCCTCATCCCCCCTTATAGCCCTGACCTTGCCCCAACTGACGTTTTCTTGTTTGGCCCACTCAAGTAGACTTTGCGTGATGTCAAGTTCAACACCAATGAAGAAGTGAAAGAAAAAGTCCAAAACTGGCTTCGACATCAAGGTAAAAAATTCTTTGATGAGGGAATAAAAAAGCTTATAAAGAGATGGGCCAAGTGCATAGACGTTGCTGGAGATTACGTTGAAAAGTAAAAAAAAAAATTTTATTGATTGAATAAAACGTTTTTGCTCCACAGCTGTTTGTTTGTTTACTTATTGAATGACCCTCGTATATTCCTTCCTTAGCTAACAGTCCGCATATTGGTTTGTAGCCGTTCTCCACACCGAACTTTTTAGTGCTTTCCTTTTTATCTCCTCATAGGAATTAGACTTTGCATCACGAATAATCTGTTATATATATAAGAGTCTCCGTCTTCCTTTCCCACTTTCCCTCCAAAGAAACCTTTAATTATTGTTTTTATCAAAGTATCGTGCAATATAGCCAATACTTTCAACCCTTTGCTTTACAATAGTTTGTCAGAAACCACTTGTTTTTCCAACTGTAGTCAGAATCTTACCATTACTAACTTTGTCGATCCATCTTACTTTCAGTGATTTCCTGGAACAGATTTCCAGTGCTTCAAGTGTTCTCCTTTCCTCTGCTCCATTTGCCCACGTCTCACATCCATGTAAAGCTATACTTCATATGTAACTCTTCAGGAACCTGTTTTTTTTTAAAAGGCTATTACTTTAGAAGACCGTAGTTTCTGTTTACTGTAAAGTGCAAGTTTAGATCCTTCCGATCACACTCAAAATTTATCTTTTACTTCTTTCCTTTTCTGTGATTTTAGTTCCTAAGTAGGTGAGCTCTCTAAATTCATCTATCTTTTTCCCATTGAGCAATATAATCACACTAGACTGTCCGTGTTTACTACTGACTATTAGTAGACATATTATTAGATCGTATATAATTTAAACAGATTATTTAATTTTCTATAGAGAAAGTTGATAATCAACTTTTATTTACTTGTTTATTCATACTTCTTAACCCTGTATCATATAGCCTATTGGGTGTACAATATAAAGTAAATAGACGACGATAAGTAAAATATAATGAACGATGAGATATACTCTGAATATCTATTAAAATAAATCTTTTTAAAACAAAGCACCTTTGTTTAGTCGTCACACAAAAATTGCATTTCATGTCTAAAAGTAAAATTAAAAACTGATTACTGTTTTATTTATTATACACATTTAAGATTATGTAACTTGTTAAATTTATTGTTATAAATTTTTTTTCGTTGAATATGTTATTACGTGTTATATTTATTATATTTATATTTGTGTTATATATCTGCATGATGTGTATTTATAATGTTTGTGTTGTGTGGGGTAATATTTCTGGTTTTATTTTGCATTACTTAAACAAATATTTTTATTTGATAAATATTTTTATTTACCTCATATATTTGCATTATTTGGTATTTAAACAAATATTTAATATATGTTACTGCGTCTTAATAAGAATCTGTACAAAATCATTTTTATAATATCTGTGGTCGCTAATGACCGTTGCTGTTCCAGCGACCTTATAAATAAATAAATTTAAAAAATACAGAAATTAAAAACACAGTTCAAATTATTGAATGGAGGAATCTGTGTACAGTAAACTCTGAATTACCTTGTCAGAATTGCTGGTAAAACGGAAAAGGTAAAAAACGACTACCGCATCTAAATACACATTTGAATTAAGCAGATAAATCAAGTCGAACGGTCACTAAATCATAATAGAGCAGTTAAAATGTAACAAGTAGATTTATGACAATTTGCGTGGTTATTTATTTCTTTACGACTGCATTTGTGGAAGAAAGTAGTGTGAGATCATCTTTTTTCCCAGTGTGATCATATTTTGAGAAATAAGGTGCTATAGTGTTGTAATTATTAAGTGCTCTTTGCAAAATTTGTTAGGCAAAAAAAAAAAATAGTTTCAACCGAATATCACCACTATTCACAAAAACTTGACAGTACAAACTGGCTATAAAAATAATGATGAAACCTTTTTGTTTTTGGTGTCAAATTACCTAGATTACATAGATTGGCCTGTAATAACTATACACGCAGATTATCTCTATTTATAATTTTTGACATGGTAAAACATTTATTCATAAACTATTTTAGTATAACTATGTAGTAACATTTTGTAGTAATAATAGGAGGAATAATAATCGTTGCAACACCTAAATCATAAAAGAACAACGGTTCAGATCAGAGAAATGTCATGCGTAAATAACACGTTTGAGTCGTCTCCAAGTTTCTATAACAGAATAGTAGTGGGACCGAGAGGGTCTTAAAGTATAGTTGTTCACCACTACTCTATTAAGTGGATTTGGGTGCTAGAAACTTGTTTTACAACTTCTGTTCTGGCATTATTGCAAGTTATAGTAAGTTCTTATCTATCTCCAACTAAGTTTTTATGAACTTATTGACTTGGTGACTGCTAAGGTTTCTGCAAGTAAAAACAACCCAAATTGGTTTTCTCGTGTAATTTGCATAAGAAAGGTTTTGTTTAGCTATAATAGGATTGTTTTAATGGGACAGTAGACGGTCAAAAGTAAATACCAACTAAAATAATTACGTTTATGTAACTTAATCGTCCATTTAATATTTTATTAGTTAAAACTACATATAAGTTTCCAACCTTCATCAAAGTACATTTTTTAAATTAATTTAAATTAAAACATTATAGTTTTATAATAAATACTTATTTCTAATGATAGCTAGTAAAATAAGGAAAAGTTTTTAAATAATTCTACATATAAGACTTTTTAAAATAATATTCAATCACTTTTTCATTATAACGCGAAACCCAGAAATTTTTATGTAGAAATTGGAGACGCGCCTTGCTAAACTCTTATTTAGAACATAATCAGTATTTTCTTTCCAAGCCTTTGTCTTTTAAAGTTATAAGTTAGACACACAAAATAAACCTTTTGTTATTAAACAAAATAGCTTCTAAAATGTTTAAGTACAGTTTTGTTTAGTTAAAAGATCACATTAAATAGTAAATTTCTTCTTAAAAAATTGAACTTCTAAAATTAACGCCAGTAATGTGGTCATACGATTCAACAGCGAAAAAAGGAAAGTATATAAACAGAACATTCTTGGAGAAGTGATTAAAATATCGAAGCCACCGATGAGAGGAATAAACAAGGAAAAGTTGAAGTTAAAAGAAACAGAAGTAACTTCACTTGTAATTCAGCTCAAAACAACGAATGTCGTGTCTAATTTAAACACTTAATTAACCTTTGTTTTATAAGTTCAGTTACAAGCTGCAAGTTTAAATTACACTTACTTTTCTTGTCCACGTGTAGCATTTCCTTTAGACTCAGAGAAAGACGCACGCTTTAGTCGTGACGCAAACATTCACTAAACTTCTGCCCGATCTACTTTGCGCTTCATAATGAATGTTCCCGTAGCGCACATTATAGCCACCTGGGAAGTAGGCCTACTACTCACGTCACCTTGTAATGCTTACATCCGTAAACAGGCTACCGAAAACGCACCGAAGGGAGTGGATGTAAAGGTTATTTGTATTCTTGCGTGAAAAATGTTTCCAGTGTGATGTTACTGAATGATCACAAGTTCTGCAGAAAAAATAAGACCACTTTTGTAAATGTGCCAGATTTGTAAACAGGACTTTGATTTTAAATCAGATTTGTTAACGTGTACGTTATACTACTACTATTACTACTACTACTACTACTACTACTACTACTACTACTACGAACGGTGTCGGAACCAGCAGTGTTGGTCGTCGCTGGAGTAATGCCAATAGATCTGATGGCTGAGGAGAGAAGGAGGGTCTACACAACCAAGGAAGACTTGGGGTTTGTAGAAGCAAGAGCAGTGGCCAGGGCACACTCCATGCGGAGCTGGCAACTACGATGGGAGCAGGAGAGTCGAGCTAGGTGGACGGCGAGGCTGATTGGGAACCTCCCTGAATGGGTGGACAGAACGCACGGCGAGGTAGATTATTACCTTACTCAATTCCTGACAGGGCATGGTTATTTCTGTGCATACCTGCGAAGGATGGGTAAGATGGAGGATCCGTCGTGCGTGTATGGCGACTCAGACTCTGATGACGCTCATCATACTTTTTTCGAGTGTCAACGGTGGGTGCTGGAGAGGCGAGGGCTCGAATCGGAGATTGGCCCCATGACGCCTGATAACATCATAGACGTCATGCTCAACAGCAAAGAGAACTGGGACATGGTTGTGACCTTCGTGAGGATGGTCCTGCGGGAAAAGAAGCCTGAACTGGACCGTCTCACAGGTCGATGATATAGATAAAGCTGTAGAAGCCTTGTAGGCACAATACGAGGTGCCACCCTGAAGCCATACGAATAGTTGTTCCAGGGGGGGTTCCCTGCCTGTAAAGTGGAGGTTTTTTAGTGGGTGCGAGTCCCACACACCGGGAGACCAGTCGGGTGTCTCCTGATGGTGCATAATGCATTTTTCCTCCCCCGTAAAAAAAAAAAAAAAAAAAAAAAAACTACTACTACTACTACTACTACTACTACTACTACTATTACTTCTACTACTACTACTACTACTACTACTACTACTACTACTACTACTACTAATAATAATAATAATAATAATAATAATAATGATAATAATACTATGATTATTGTTTTTATATTTATTGGTATTATAAAAAATCAGTATTTAATATTTTTTATTCTCTTTTTATTTTTTGTATTATTTATTTATTACTTTTTATTTATTCTTACAGTTGTATTATCAACATTATTAAAACTGCCAATTAGTCATAATTTAAGTCTCATGAGTGGACAAACGAGAAAAAGGGCAAACTGGAGATGGAGAGAGAACGATAGAGACAGAGAGAGAAAGAGAGAGGGAGAGAGAAAAACAGAGACACAGTGAGAGAGAGAAGCAGAGAAACAGTGAGAGAGAGAGAGAGAGAGAGAGAGAGAGAGAGAGAGAGAGAGAGAGAGAGAGAGAGAAACACACAAACAGACTGAACGATGAAGGTCGACAAAACTCTCTTCATATATTTAGTTGGCAACAGGAAAATATAAATTTTTATATTTTATTGGGAAGTAAAAAAAAATTGCTTTCTCTAGAATCGCATTTACAGGAAACTACTGTAGTCCGAATATAATTTCTGATTCTAAAAATTCAAATTTGATTTCAGAATAATGGAAGTTGGAATAACGAACGTCGATACACGTGTTAAGGTATAAAGGATCAAACACTAATCGACTATTCAGAACTAAAAACAATTCCATAGGATAAATATAATCTTAACAAGGAAAGTTCTGTAGTGTAATTTACGGATTGGTCAGCCAACGTAAACAGCAAATGTGGATTAAACATTAATTTGTAATTAATTAATGATTAGTACTGATACGTTGAGTTTGTATATACGTTTTACGTGTAAATTGATATTGCTGTGTAAACATGATAATGCATGTAACAGCGAACGCTGATGTCTTGGAACCATGCCAAATTTCCTTTTGTTACTTGATTAACCTCGCGCACATTGATTACCCTAATTTTGAAGGAAGTTATTAGAGTAAAAGTGATTACTTTCCAAATCGAAAGTCATCATAAAATACAGGAAACTAAATAACAATCAATGAAGTTAACGAATCACATTTATCGGCATTAACGTCAATAAAATGTGTTAAGCTAAACGTGGAAAATGAGAATCTGTATAACAATTATTGAGCCAATTAATTTTTAACTCAGTTTGTAGAAAGCTTAGCTGACACAATATGACTTTGTGGTTAAAGGAACATTTTAATTGTTATCTTAGCCGATGAAAGTTGCTCTCGCGTAAAGTCGTGTTATATACGTCCACTTTTTTAAATGCCTTTATGAACTCCAACTTTATCATATGACTATGAAAACTTAAATCGTTTAGACGGGCATAGAATTATGACACACTTGATGTAGTTTTGGTAGAATTTCTAAGTAATCAAATAGTGGCTTGTTAATATGCTAACATGCTAATATTACATCTTTATCACAATTCATTAAGAAAGAAAATAAAAAAGTAGACAAACAACGTAAACAAAAACGAAAGTATAAAGAAAAGTTTCAAGTATACAAGATGAATATCAGGTAACATAAATAATCGTGTAATAACCGTACATCAAAGAAACAGTACCTTTAACCGATCATAAGAGACACAATGCTTGATAAAAAAAGATTCGATAAAGTCTGGTAGATTTAGAGAAGCTTTAAGAAACGTCGGGGATTTAGTTGTTTTGTATGAATACATGTGATCTACCAAACTGAAAGAAAGATGATATATAGATTCTGTAAAGTTTATAAATATAAATAGAATATAAATGAGATATAAGATTTCTTTTGAGTAATTGGGATAAGGATTTAGGCATGTGATTACTGTTCCTGAAACAAAAGTAATATCTTTTGAAGGACTAAAAAATAATAATCATTATGCCTTTGATAATATATAAGCATGTTTCCATATATTTCAAAAAGTTGTTCTAGCTTCAGTGTTCTGTAGAGTAACGACTGCTGATGTTGCGTGTTACTTCAAATATTTTAATTTTTCAGGGGGTCCAGACTGTTGGTTCTTAGCGATGTCATACGTATGGAGAATGGCGCTGTCTATTACTATTTAGTGTTTGTGCAATTTCATTCTCCTCTAGTTATTTATTCTTTCAGTTTATCTCTTACCACTATTTTATTTTTATAACGTTTTAGAAATTTTGAAAGGTAATGTAATCTTATTGAACTATTTATTACGTAATTTGTAATCTCAGTTTGCACATTAATTAGTTTGGATTTATGTAAGATTTTGTGCGTGTGTTTATATAATTTCTTAAGGTATTTACACAAACAATGAAATACAATTTTATGTATTGTGTACACGAAGCACACAGTGTGAGGGACAGAAGATACTGGAATAAAATTCCCCGTCATTGACAGTTATCCGTCATTGATATACGTCTGATATCGTTTCAAGAGGAGGGGCTGTCGATACACCTCTTGATTAGTGTTTTGTGCACATGACTATGTATCTTCTATCTGGTTAGAGAAATTTCATAAAATCAATATTTCGTCGTCAAGAAACACTGATGGCTTTCTAACGCAAAACGTTTCACCCAACCACAGAATATTTAGAACATCTATATTGCAATAGAACATTGCAGTAAAGGAAACTGTAGCAAGGACTACATGCTGATATAGCAGGTTTATGACGTTATAGACATGTTAAAATTTGATTTTTGTTTGAGTATGTTAATTAGATATAAGTATTGAAATAAGAATTGGGTAAAAGACTATTATGTATCAAAATGCCCATAAATTTATTTGTGATCATGTCATGTGCGAGTTAAATGTGGGAGTGCGCGAGTGCGCGTGTCATTCGTATTTTAAGAATAACTCCATTATAAATGAACGTATCGAACTGAGATTTGGGCAGCGCAAGCATCTTAAAGTGCGCTATATTTTCTGGGTGTCAGAGACTTGTTACGTACTATATTAATAGGGATTTGGTTAGTAAAAGCAACTTCTATAGATTCCTTATCTTTTAGATGTCAGAAAATTTATAGATAAAATCTATACCTGCTTCTGCAGAAATCTGCCAATCTGTTCAAGAAGTTGTCTATCAGTTCTATCCATCAATCACGTGATAGCTGTTTCGACCAATCAGCGGCCCCAATTTTCATTAAGATTGGGTCTCCGACGACGAATGTCTAGTTAGTTCCATCCTGCAGCTCGAATATTACGGACGTGCTCTCTGTGCGAGTTTTTCGAACAGAAACGTTCTTATGTAAGAGTGATCAAAGACAATATAGCGACGAGTTACCCGTTAGCTAATACCTTGACTTGGTACGAACTCAATATTAGTTCAAATAATAAAATATTTAAATTTTAAACAGTGCTAGTCTCGCGTGAGTGAAGATTTCCGCATAGGAAAGGTTTATCCATCCGGGATACTCCTGTGTTATCGCGAGGACACCTCAAGACGCGGGAAGGTGCACGCTTAAAGCACCAAAATAAATAATATTAAATTACAGCCCAGTTTCTGTGCCCTGAGATAAGAGTAGACTGGCTATCGGTGTGTCGGCGTGCGTGCGTACAAGAGGAGTGTCAGCGAAGCGGCAGTGTGCAGAAAGGAGGAGACGAGAGAGGAGCAGATTGCGACGAATCACAGGACCAGCAGTGAAACGAATCAACATACTTGGAAACAACGTTCAAGTAATAAATTGACATTTCTTTAAAACAGATCAGTCTGATATTCAGAGACAATTATTAAAGTAAAATAAATATTTTTGTGAATTACAGACCATTTAAAAATTGTGTTTCAAAATATACAACCTTGCTCCAGATAACTGACTATATTGTTCAATTATTACTATGCCTAATATATGTTTTGTCGCAATATATATACCGGTTAAATCTTCAAGACTTTCGTTTTAGTTTTTGTTACAAATCAGACGCCAGCGTTCCTGGAAAGATCTCTCAAAATTCCTTAAGGAAATACCTAAAATCATCCTTGTGTGTGTGTGTGTGTGTGTGTGTGTGTGTGTGTGTGTGTGTGTGTGTGTGTGTGCGCGCGTGTGAACTCCACTAAATGTTAAGTGGTATAATGGAATATAGTATGTGCAAATTATATTTGGATTTTGTCTCAGTGGTGGTAACGGAGTATAATGGAAATTACGAGGTTATAACTCCGTAACGAAATACCTAAAAATAATCTTTGTGTGTGTGTGTGTGTGTGTGTGTGTGTGTGTGTGTGTGTGTGTGTGTGTGTGTGTGTGTGTGTGTGTGTGTGTGTGTGTGTGTGTGTGTGTGTGTGTGTGTGTGTGTGTGACTCCATAAAATGTTTAAGTGGTATAAAGATATAAAGGTTGTGCAAATTATATTTGGATTTTGTCTCAGAGGTAGTAACGGAGTAAAATTGAAATTATGTTATAAACGCAGATGGTTTCACGTTTACAGGCAACTAATATAATTTAAACATAAATTATATCGGCCAAACGGGTAGACCTTTTATCCACGATTCCGTGAACACACACCACACAGCCACTTTAACAGGGGTGATTTTTCCCTAGATAATATTAAATCTAATTTTACACGGCATCTAATTTCAAACAATCATTCATATACCAATTTCAACGCTAACCTTATACCTCTACATTATTGTAGTAAGGGCCGTTACATGGATGCACTCGTAGAATTCGAGATATATAGAGATCATAATAACCCCGATATATGTGACGACATACTCAATGATAAACTTAACTTCAGGTCCAACACACTGTATGATACCGCGCTGCGATCGCTTAAAGATAATACTAGATAACAGTGCCCATCGACACAGTCTTGACATGCTACACGCGGTGCACCGTGCCGGTTAATAGTACGCTTATAATATGTTCATTCATTGTATTTTACGTATTTGTTTATTATGTGTTTGTTTTAATATGGATTTTATTATATAACGAGCTCCTTTGGAGTGAAGGTCTGAAGATGAGTCATATGGCCTGAAACGCTTAACCCAGCACAAATTACGCTAGACGTCACTTGACGGAAATTATAAGGTAAATTATATAACTAATATAATGTCTGTAATATGTTCACGTGTTTTGTGTAAAATTAACAAAACAATTGTACATGAATATGAATATTTTTGTGCTTTGACTGTATATTTTTTACTAAGTTGCAACGTGCAGTATAAAACACAAAAAACTAAATTAGTACCTGGTAAGAGCTTCAAGTACAGCAGCTTTTTTGTGTCAGTAATAAACGATGTCGTGCGTGAAATACACAGGGGTACGTGAAATACTGTATGTGATGTAACCGTAATTAGTTGTCACATAGGTCCTCGTCATTTCTCTTGCCTTTTATACTAAAATATCTCTACCCTGTACCCATAGAGAATAAACTAATTTCACTTCCCAGTGGGTCTGAAAAACTGTGGTTACAGTGTCATGTTAGTACAGATTTGTTACTGAGTTTATTTAAAATGTCAAAGTCTTTTACAATGCAGAGGTAAATTCTGTCATAAGGGTACATGTTAATTGGAAGCTTACATAAAGAAAATACTTTGATATACTGCTGTTGCATTGAGAATTAGAGTCCACATTTATAAATCGTATGTGGTTTTTTGTTTGCGGAAGACCAGGCTATTCTGTCGGACTCTGAAAACAGATTGATGGGTATACATTTTTTGTTAAATGGGATCTGCAAAGACTCTTGATTGCAAATGTCTACAATTAAAAACAAGGTGATGACTTTTCGTGGAACTGATCCCGTACGGGCAAAAATTGTTATAGATGGAACTGTCCTGAAGAAGTTAGCAGTTTTGAATACCTGGGCTATAGTGTGTCTTATAATGAAAGCAACGATGTTATGAATAAGTTGCCTTATTTCATCCTTATGTGCGGGACCATTAGGCGAAACCTTAAGTCAGCAAGTAAAGGAACACGCTTAGAATTCCACAAGGTGATGGCTCTTCCCATACTTCTTCATGGGTTTGAGAATTGGACTTTAAAGAAAGGACAGGCCAGTTGCATCCAAGCGGCTGAAATGAGATTTCTCAGGTACGTGGCAGTGTATACTCTCCATGATCATAGAAGAAACACAGATATAAGGCGAGAACTGAATATTATGATTTCAGGACAAGCTCGACAGGATAGCCCAGTGTCGGCTAAATTGGCGGCAACATCTTTGCCGAATGGATGGAGAGGTGTTCCATTACAACTATCCCCCAACTCATATAGTTCCATTACTCATCCCCAAACAACTATGGAACTATAAGTTTTGGGTAAGGATACTTTCCATGTGTCAATTTATTAGGTAGTATTTTAATCTTATTATAATGTTGAAAACAGAGTAACATTACTGGACTTTTACTAGAACGTTTTTCTTTAATATTTCAAAGATTATTTGATTTATTTTTTTCTTCCTGCTAATTGGTAATATTTATTTAAAATCCCCTTATGACTTAACAACATTTTACAGTTGTTATTGTAAATATTGAAAAAATAAATAAAAGGAAACAACAGAAGAAATAAGCGAATAGGAGCTTCTTTGGTCTCAGACCCCTGTTCTACAGCAGAATAACTGCCAGGAGCATCAAGCTGTTTCTGTCTAAAACACTGATCCGCCCAGTTCTCACCTATGGTTCTAGGACGATTTCTAGAAAGTCTGAGTCAAGCCTGCTGGTTCATGAACGCAAAATCGTCCGCAGTATTTTTGGTCCAATATATGTGGTAGGTGAATGGAGAAAAAGGACCAACCAAGAACTGAACACTTTTCTGAAAGAACCAGATACTGTGAAGTTGGTAGACACAGGTAAGCTGGACATGTGATCAGAATGGGGGAGAATGAAATACCCAAAAAACACTCACAGAACAGATCTATGGCACCAGGAGAGTTGGTAGACCCAAACTACGTTGGGAAGACGGTGTGAATTATGATGCGCGCCACATCATTGGTACCCGGAACTAGAGAGCAGCTGCACTTGACCGGGACAACTGGCGGAGGCTGTTAAAGGAGGCCTTGACTCAGTAATGGGTTGTCGCGCCGCTGTAAGTAAGTAAGTACTGTAGTCGTTTACGGTGACCTGAATGCTTAGGTCTTAATAATTGATAATAGAAATAAACTTTTGAGCATAATTTTGTGCAAAAGATACCACATTGCTGAGAATAGAAACATCTCATATGACAAGCGATAGTAAAACTGAATAAATTCAAAGAATGAATAAATTTTATAATAGTCTCTGTAATTTAAAAATAATATTGTCATTTTCAGAATCTGTGATATATTGTAAGTATTTAAAGATAAAAATGTTTTCTCAGAATAACAGAAGTTGAAGGACCTCATGAGACCAGTCTGGCGACTGAAGAGAGGCAGTGACAGAGAGTGCAAAAGAATCACACAAGAAGACACAGAGAGAAAGATTGTTGGTAGTTTTTGCCTTCCGAAATTCTCATTATATAAGGTATTGGAAGGTTGTTCCTTGTAGATTCACACTTGACTATAAAATCTGATAAATGACGAAAATTATTTTTTTCATTCATCTGTTCTTCGATAGATATGATCTCAATACCAACTAGTCGAATATTCCTAATACCCTTCGCTAACTACTTGACAGTAGTTTATTCTTTAACTTAATGTGGGTCCCACATATGCCCTTTTCTGTTTACAACACCGTTACGGAAATATCGAAAGCTTTTAATGGCCGGTTATCAAAAGACCGGTGAGTGGCCGTATTCCTGGTTCACGTAATACGATATGATTAAGCAAATATTGGGATACCGCTTAGTGAAATAGCGCACATCGACTACTGGGCACGGAGCCAAACGGTCTCTCTCGTGCAGACGTATTGATTGTCCTGTTAACTCAGGATGATGTTATCAGCGGAAAATGATTGTCAAAGTCCCGTAATGGCACGGGATTACATTATTTGGTAGCTATTAGTGTACAATAAATCTACTTCAGCATAACAGTAGACTAAATGAAAATGATAAAAGCATATTGTCATCATAAGGCACATTCTGTTGAATTATACCTACATCTGTTGACTGACATAAAATAATTACACGATCAATAAATATAAAAAAGTAATATAAAGTTAAGTAAGAATATTAAAGAAAAGTATTTATAATTTGGAACACTGATGATCTAGTATACATATAGAAACTTGACTACTATATTCAGGACAAGGAAAATCAACCGTCAGTCCAAGGTCATATTATATAAAGTTATGATTAGACCGGTGATAACATATGGCAGAGACACTTGGACTCTAAACAAACGACCTGCAATCATAGTCATTTGAAAGGAGAATTCCGAGGAGAACATATATACCAATGCAGGTCAATGGGATATGGAGAATATGTCACAATGAGGAACTGTACAAGCTATATAAAGACAATGATCTGGCCACCACCATCCGACTGTATAGATTGCAATGGGCAGACACATCATTATGATTCGAAGGCAACCGAATACCTAAAAAGGTACTTTCTAGTCAAATCGAGGGTAGATGGCCTATCGGAAAATCCAAGAATCTTTGGATTGACGCAATGGCGGGGGATGCTGATACTTTGCTTAAAATAAAACTATAGACATCGATCGCCAAGGACAGAGAAAATGGAGGCGATTGGTTATGGAGGCTAAGATCCGACTCCGAAGTGTGACGCCATAGAAGAAGATACTTACATAAACGTGATGATATTTAGCACTAATGTTATTTAAATAAGTGTTGTTTTATATACATAAATTAGATAATATTAATTATTCGATTTTCTGAATTCACTGTATGTCTCGTTTCAGTATAAAATAATTCTTATAAGTACACTATTACGGATATTTTATTCGATAATAGTTATAACAAAAGTTTTGTTTTCCAGAGAAAATGTTTCTTTCAAAGGAACACGTTTTTTGCTCTTAGTCCCAATATAAACTTGCTGTTAGCGTCTAAGAATATTATATGGAACTGTGTACACGGAGAATTTAAGCAAAAAGTGTCGCAAAAAATTCATACTTAGTCTTTTCTTTTGTTCTTATTTAATCTATGGTCGTCTACCTTGTTTTGTTAAAACAGTGTCTACGCTTCAACATACAGAACTAATTTTATAAACGAATGTGTATTTACCGTTTTTAATGTAAAGCTTTCAATTAGGGTCTTGCCATTTCTTCTATCAGTTGTAGTATTGTTCTCTAACGCAGAGGAAATTAACCAGCTTACTTCACTTTATCTCAGTTGTCTAGTAACTCACTAAAAGACGTCTCCGTATATTACAAGATAAACAACCAGACACACTTCATATGTATCTTCGCAAAAATTTGTTGAACATCTTTGCAGGTTGGATCGTAGACGTTTTCAAATGAGTATTTTCAGACACAAGCTAAGGGGAAACAATGTTTCAGTCTGTCGGCGAGCGAAGGGGTGAATATTCCTCTTGTTAAGTGCAAGAAATATTTATGACACGTTTGTCTGTTCCATCCTTGAAAGCTGATTGAAAGTTGTTGTTAATGATTATGATGATGATACGCGTACAATTTATTTTAACAAAATTTTCAAAGATTTTATTCTTTCTTCACGTTACATTTGTTATTCTGTTCCGTAATTTTTCTTCGTATTTTAAGGTTCTTACTCTTGTATGTAATACTAAACAGTGTAAATCTTTACAACTTAATTCCAAGATGTGAATTAACACAATCAAAGATTTAAATTACAAAGAGAAATTAAATTGTAGAGTTATCATTATGTATCGTAATTTAGAAAATTAGCTATCGGCTAGACACAAAACTTTAGGAAATAAATTATATTGTTACTACATTTTGTGTAAAACAAAAAAAGGAAGTGAACGTTAATGGAAAAATTGCAATACCTTAAGTTTCTTGTATTAATATGTTGCATTTAAGGTGCAAACGAGTTTAACTCCAAACGGTCTAAGCAGACTAAAAAGCAATTTGTTGGGTACTTTATCGATAAATTGATAATTACTAGAATGGTGGGGGAAGGCGTAAGACGATTAAATGGAGTCCTCTCAGCGGTACGAATGTAGCCACTTGCAACCGCAGTTAATGGTAGCTTAACCTAGAACTAATAGACAATTTCGCGGCGTGCTGGCAGTTGAAACAGATACGGTGGCGAACATTCATCGGGGTGGAAAGAGACAGTACAAGACACTTCTAATCTCTAATTACGGTTACCAAATCCTCTTCTTCCATCCGTAATCGCCCCCTAGCATTCCATATGTACATAAATGTACTAAGCCTAATATACTTAGCAATGTATTCAAAAAACTTAATATTAACGTCTCCTTTCGAACAAACAACAATCTAAAAAATATGTTTAAACTAAGACCACCTAGAGCAATAGAAAAAAGTTCAGGAGTATATAAGTTACAATGTAGTGACTGCGACAAGTTCTATATCGGCCAAACTGGACGTAAATTTTTAGAAAGATTCAAAGAACATATGCCGAAAAGGGACATTAGAAATTTGAAGTCGACATTCGCCATGCATCTTGTAAATGAAAACCATAGTTACACTAGTTTCACAGATAATTTAGTACCCTTACACATATGTAGCAAAGGCAGACTCATGGATGCTCTAGAAGAATTCGAAATCTACAGAGCTTCCAAAATTAACAACAAATGTTTACTCAATGACCAACTCCTTTTTAAATCCAATATATTATACGACACAGTAATGAAGATAAATAATGAACTTTGAGACTCACTCACTTGTGTGTTGACAATAATACAGTGCGCACTGCTACGAGATATTATGCCGACGTTAATCGTATTAACTAGTATATTTGTGTATTTTGTTTACTTATTTATTGTGTTTTTTACTTTCACTGACGAGCCCTAGAAAGTAGGAGGATACAATATACGTGATGATGAAAGTTTACTTTCGGAGCATGTAGTGATATGAAAAACTACAAGACCGCAAGACGGACTATAAGGTATTTATATTTATATAAATTTATAACATAAATGTAGTTCACATAAACATAATACGATGTTTTCCTTAATCCTAATTTAGAATCATATTGGTATGACATTACAGAACAATCTACGTGTTTCTGGAACGATCCAGTGGAACGCGGCTGTAGTGCTGTGTGCGTACGTGATTTCAACATGCATTCGTGAGACTTTTCTAGACGCCGCCAGCCGCGCGGACTGTGTCAATGCCGCAATCAATTGCGTCGTAGCGTAGAACTAACGGGCGGCATGGAGTAATCTGGATTTTCGGCGGGGTATAAATACAAGTACCCAGCGGCGATCAGTCAGCTTTTGAGTTGCGATTAATTGGAATGCGGTTCGTAATATTATAGTTCAGACTTATTGTCGGGCGATGTACTCTGTGCATTTAAGTGTCGATTTACACAGCGTGGTTTGAAGTATTGTGACGAAGTATTACGTGCTTTATAATTGTGTGGGACAATTGTAATACAATTGTGTTTATATCAGTTAACATTTTTACTGTGGGTGAACAATTTTTATTTGATTTGTTGTGAGAGGCTGTCTAGTTAATTAAAAACGGTTTAACCAATTGTGATAATTAAAGTTGGTGATCAGTGACGTAATTGGTTTCTTTTATTTTGTTTTCCACTATACCATACGACGATCAGTAGACCGTCTTAAAAATATAACACAATTTATATATAAAGTATATGCTATTACAGTGATCTACTAGTCTCTCGACACTTGGTAGAATATTTTAGTAATATTTAAATGTAATAAATAGACACTTAGATTACTTCTATATATATTTGTTATCAGTCCTGACAATCGTTTTACCAGGTACAGCATCTTTATAGGTTAGATTCGAAATAATGGAATGGCGTGAATGGATAAGCTACATTTTATGAAGGGGGAATAAATTACATATATGACATAGTGGACGATTGAGAAAACAAGGTCGTTAATGAACCAAGGTCGAGATTTTACCTCTTATAGTTTGCAACAAAATAATATACAGTTACATGATAAATGAAATAATATACAGTAAGCTTTTATATTCAGACAATTTGCATTATGCAAAGTGAGACAAAACTGTGTATACATTGTTACGTAATGCGGAAAAAGTCTTACACCATTACAAAACAGTCTACGAGTTTCTCGGATGTTCCAGTGGAGTCCGGCTGTAATGTTGTGTTCGTACGTGATCTCAACATGCTTCAGCGAGACTTTTATTAGGTTCCGCCGGCCCCGCGCACTGTTTCAAGGCCGCAATTAATTACGCTCAAGTGTAGCGCTGATACGTAGTATAGAATGTTCTGGTGTTTCAGCGGGGTATAAATATAGGCAGTCAACGGCGCTTAGTTGAGTTATTGTCGGGCGATTTACACAGTGCGGTTCGAAGTATTGTGGCGAAGTGTTATGTGTTTTATAATTGTGCGGGACAATTGTAATACAATTTTGTTATATTAGTTAAGATTCTTTATTACGTGTGAACAATTTTTATTCGATTTGTTGTAAGAGGTTATATTGTTGAGTACGAACTGTTTGTCATAATTAAAACTGGTGATTATTGACTTAATTGGTGTCTTGTATTTTCTTTTCCACTGTACCATACGACAATCAGTTAGACCGTCGTAACAATATAAATCAAACTATATAGATTCACAATATAAAGTAAACTGTAAACAATATAATTATAAATTGTCACACCTTATTGTCATGGTTACAGTGGACATAGGTGTTCTGGCTGTTAGGTGGTACTGTTTATAGTAGCTATACCCCGCAGGTCCTTGTGAAGCGCGAACGAGTAAAACTGCCTTGTCTTTTTGCGCTTTACGGAGCCGCTTCAAATTAAGAAACATACATGGTCCAGTAAGTGCTTCCATCAAATCATGGGGACTTGATATATAAACTTCACCAACTGGAAGAAAAGAAACTCTCTGATTGCAGTGGAAACAGAATAAGTGGCACTATTGAAATCGCTAATTACAAACTTTAATTAAGCACAAGCAACGGTTATAAATAAAAAAAAATCTTTTATAGAGTAATTCAAGTTAAACTTACCCAACAGACTATAGTAAATTTCATCTCATTACCTTTCCGCACTAATTAACACTTCTTATCAGAAGTTTAATTAAGAAATTTGTCTTAGTGGTTATAATCACAAACAGAATTATCACTGTTGCACACCACTATAGAAAAATTATTCCGATTAGCGCTTTCAAGCTTCTCAGCTCGTCGTCAGATCGGAAATAATCGGAGAATAAAACCAAACTCTTCACCCCCACCCACACGAACACACACGCAATTCTCAAACAAGGAATGTGCTAGAAATATATGTAACTGTACAGACGGGGATGACAGGGCTCGGAGGTTGGGAAGGGACATTTGAATTATAGCTTGTTTAAGGGGGTGTATGTGGACAGTGGGGCTGGTGAGGTGTGAAGAGTTTGGTTTTATTCTCTGGTTATTTCCGATCTGACGATGAGCTGAGAAGCTTCAAAACTCTAATCGGAACAATTTTTTAATAGTGGTGTGGAACAGTGGTCATTCTGTTTGTAATTAACACTTCGCCACAGTAATTCTATCCGCACTTGAATATCGCGATATCTAAACTGAAGGTGCAAAAGGTCTGGAACAAAAGAGATCGTTACGCAACTCAAACGCGCAGAATAATCTGCGAACGACTGGAACATTCCAAACAAACGACGAAATCAAGAAAAAACGGCCACATTTAAAGAAAAAGAAGTTGTCGTTTCACCAAGACAATGCACCACCTTACACGCCAACTGTTGCGATGGAAAAAATCTAAGAATTGAAGTTCGAATTGCTTTCTCAATTAACATATTCGCCCTATTTAGGCCCGAGTGACATTATACCTCTTTCCTAACCTCACAGTATGGCTTGGGACTGCAAACGGCTAATTTGAGTACCTCTACAAATTGGCTTATCTGTCTGATTTAGAATATTTGAAAATGTGTGTAAAGTTAAATAGAGATTGTATTGAGAAATCAATGCAAATTAATAAAACAAATTTGTTCTCTTTTTCACGCCGGGAATTTTTACGTTACCCTAGAACTTAAATTTACTTCAATAATAATTGGATTCTGAAATGCTAAACACTGTTTTATCGTATGCAATACCTAATCATAAATTGAGTAAAATGTAAAAATACTTACTATTTCTTCAGTAAATATAAAATTAATGAAAGCCATATAAGTGTAACCGTGTCTATTAAAAATTCCAATTAAAATTAATTGAATTGGTGCTAAATTGAGACGCCAAAAGTAAATAACATAGTTAAAAATAGTTTTAGCTTTAAAACAAAAGTAATATTATCCAAAGTTAAAATTCATTTCAATTACTTATCCAATCACATCACATTTAATAAACATTTTTACAGTTGTAAAAATAATTACATTTCTAATACGTTCCACACAAAAAACATTTAACAAAAATTTTCGAAGACACATTAACTTTTAAATTCATTTAAAATCTCTTATTTAAATTAAATTTTGTAACTAGTCTTCTGAGGTGAGGTGAATAAAAAAGAATATTTGAAATTATTGATTAATGATTTTGATTAAGTTAGGTGACTTAGCGGCCCTAATTCCAAAGATTAATTTGTCCAGAATAACTACTACAGGCAATAAAATACTCTTGAAAGGCAAAGAGCTCTTGAAAGAATACTTTGTGTCGGATTATCCTCCGAGTTACGTTAACTAACCTATAGCGTAGCCAACAACCTAAACATTCAATACATATATATTGCTCGGGATATTCTTGATATTCCAAATAAAAACAGGATTATGCTGTATTGTAAATCTACAGTGTTGCAAATATTTACAAGAACCATTCCAAATCCAAGGCTGTCTTAAAAGCTAATGTATTCCAAGAATATTTTACTTGGATAAATAACAAGTGTTCCGGAAAATCCCCTAACTTATAGAATCAGCCGAATACCTTCTCCTTGACGGACTGGTTTAGGCCTCCTACAAATAATGCTATTACAATACAGAGATATTGTAATATAGAATTAGTTTGCCTATTCTAAATACATTTTATAAAATGTAAGACGAAATGATAAGTGATGTAGGAAATAAATGTAAGTACAGTATTAAACCTTGGTAACATTCTAAAAACAGTTTTTTTAACCTATTACACTTTATTATAAAGTGAGCTGAGAGTAGCGTCATGAAACAATGGTAAGAATAAACATTCATTGTAGTTTTAATAACCTGGAGTCAAGTCAATCCTTTCAAAAATAGATCGATATATATTAACCTGAATGCCAACTGCAGAATACGATCTCTGATAAAACTGTACTATGTTTTCTCAACCGATTTCTAACATATTATAATCCCATCTGTTATGTATCGTATGATACCAGAGATGTTTGTGAGGACAAACTTAACAAAAATACAATAATACATTAAATTATTAAAATTTGTTTTTTAAATCTAATTTTTAATTCAGTGTCTTCAAAGTTAGGAAAATAATGAGAAATATTCTTGACAGTATCATATACAATAAAGTTTGTGTACACTAAATAGGTTTTAATTCTTGTAATTAAAATTATTTTTTTTTTCAAAAAGGAATATGCCAAATTTTTTTACCTTAACTCTTATATGTATATGCTTTAGTAAAATTTAAAATATCGTAAATGTTTGGAAGCAATTAAGTATATATTTGGCGCAATTACGAGGGTTAGCTGAAAAGTTCGCGGAGCGACATCTACAGCTTAGCGTTAGAACTAAAATTTTTCACATGTTCTAATTGTCACACTTCATGTAAACACCTGCTAGTTTCCAAATTTGTCTACTAATTTCTTCATTGTTTACAAATCTGTCCGAAATTTTTATTTCAGGCGTGTTTTGAAAAACAACAAAATCAAACATTGAAAATGGTCTGGAGATAGTAAAAATTAACAGCAAAATGGTAAACGTTCAGGAGATGCTGTGCCTTCAATAAAAATTGATTTTCACTTGCCACTTCAGTTTAAACGTGTTGGTATGAGCATTGATGATGATCCCCCCCAATGGAAGCCCTTGGACTGCAACAACTCCAAAGCGGCACACACATTTTTGATCACTCCTAATTCTTGAGTTAAAATACGATACTCAAGAATCGTATTTGCTCGTTTGGTATACCTGTCATTTTAGCAATGTCATCCACTCTCAACTGCTGATCTTCCATCAGCGTTTTCGATTTGTTTAACGATATTTAGAGTTATTCCATTTTTGCGCGTCGGCTGTGGGGATTCTTTTCAGTGCTCGTACGACCACGTTTAAACTCGAGTGCCTGTTTACAACCCACTATTTTTGAAGGCGTAGTAGCATTTCTTAACACATTTTTTTATTTTGACATGATATAGCACGATGTTCGATGTTGTTCATTTTCAAAACACGCGTAAGATGTAAATTTCAAACACCTGGTGAAAAATGAGTAAACTGATAGAAAAGGAAATAAAATTATTAGATAGATTTGGAACTTAACAAGTGTTTTCATAAAATGTGAATCTTCCAGTACACGATAAGTTGTAGACCCTCATTACCCCTCTTTCTGCCCTTTATTCTTCTGGTGTTACGATGGTAATATTATGTTTAATGCATATAAAACTTTTTGAATCTTATTAACTTAGGATGACAATAAAACCTAACATAGAGAACGTTCCTCGGCTCCACTCATTCGATATCAATAGAGCTCTATGTTCTAGGTACTTACATTCTATTAAAGTTTTCGTTTATCCTCTTCTTCTGATTATGTGTCAAGTGTAATTTGGTATATTTCTTTAAAACTACAAGACAGTTTAGAAAAATGTGGCATTTTTTCTAAAAAGCAACGAAGGGAAAACACAATTTACAACTTCACTTAATGTTAAAATATCGATGCTTATGTAGACCTTTGATAGTCGGGGACACATTGTAGGTTGAGATAAGCTTCCTCTACAAGCGTAAAACGTAGTGTTAGTTAGTAATGTATTCAGTGTATCCACGCTACAGGCTACTAAATATTCATACGACTTCAGAATTTCACTAACAATGGCGCAGTATGGTATTAGATAATGATTTACTGTCGATTTGTCACACAGACAATTACGGATACTAACGCAATTCAAATGTGTTTGCCATCTCCAAGAACTCAACAATACTTGAGCATTGTCACACGATATGAACCACCGTTTCCATTACCAATAACCTAAGGATAATGTAGGTAATTGAAAATCCAACTAGATACCACTAGATACAACTAGATACAACTACGACTAGAAGCAAAATTGTCTTCTTTATTATAGCGTAAGTTAATTCTATTAATAAATTGTAGTATGTTATGTAACTACTGGTATGTTTCTCCAAGTTTCTTTTGACTCATCTTGACATCGCATTTGAAAGCGCAGCAGCCATGTTATCTATGTTTCATTTACATCTACCTCGACCGAGGAGGATCCAAAAATTTTATTAAATTCAAAATATCGATTTAAAAATAAAGATATTTTTCCACATATAGCAAAGTGAATAATGAAATGCCTAATGCTATAAATAAAGTGCTTAAAAGTATTGTGGTAATCATTACTAGCACTAGTTTTTTTAACAACTGTAATTACCTCTATTGTTTATGTGGTCTAACAGTGAATTAACCCAGCTGTAGTATATATATTTGTGCAAACGCTGTCAATCAAAGTAATATTTTTAGGACGTTGTTTTTAATATCGACGTAAATTAGTAATATACCTCAAGATTAGGTAGAGACTGAAAAGTATTTACAGGTGGCAATGCGATATTGTCATTAGCTAACTAAATATTTGTGGTCACACAAGCGGAGACAGAAAAAAACACATAGAGACAGTGTTTTACTTAAAAATATGCTTTAACTTTAAAAAGGTTATTAATTTAGATAATTTGATAGTAAACTGTAGAAAAAATTATACGAATCTTCTTACTTTAGAAATAATTTAATTATGCAACTGCGTATAAAGTTTAATCTATAGGATTAATGGTGCACAGAATTTAGGCAGTGTTATTTGTAAACCTTTGTTAAAGTAAGTAGTTATACAAGAATACTGCTAATTCGGTAAACATTGACAGACGAAGATTGTTTACTTTCAATCTAAAATATTTGGAAGTCTCTTTAAAGCAGTGTGTACAAATGAATATGCCTCTATTACAGATTTTGTAATAATGTTAGCAGTTAGTTTTGATAACGGTCTGCTAACTGGAAATGTTTTGAATTATATTTGGCTATTTAGGTACTTTTTAGATAATTTGCTTCAATTATCCGTTAGGCCGTTACATTTCCTTTGCTACTAGTTCCTTGACTTAATCCATTAATGCATTAATGCATGCATGTATTAATGCATGACTAATGCATTAATTGTGGTGTTTGAGACAGCCTATATTTTCAGTCCGCAGTAATATCTTGTGTCGGCAGCGGTATGCGAACATCTGCTCTCCGTTACCAGCGGCGGACACAGCGAGCCAATCAGGGATCAGCAGCCGAGACGTAACCAACTACGTGCTCGGAGCGAGCCAGTCAGCGATCCCGGTTAGTGCATAAAACCCGGGCCGGCAGAAAATTTTGGCAGGGAAAGGATGCCACCCGCTCTGACAACCTCCGGCCTATCAGCCTACTCTCCGCTACGTCCAAGGTTTTTGAGCGCCTCGTACAGCGTCGTGTACGAGAATATCTAACCAACTTTGACGTGCTGGTCCCCGAACAGTTCGGCTTTCGTGTGGGGCATTCGACCACTCATCAACTGATGAGAATGGTGGAATGCGTCTCGGCAGCCGGGTGTCGGAGAGAACGGACCGTTGGCTGTTTCTTAGATGTTGAAAAAGCCTTCGACAGCGTATGGCATGATGGCCTATTATTCAAGCTTAGGGAAGTCCAGCTCCCGGACTGCTACCTCCATCTGGTTGCTAGCTTTCTGACGGAGAGGACCTTCTGCGTGAGAGTTGGAGATTCAGTCTCTTCCGAGAGACGAATCACAGCCTGCGTCCCTCAAGGTAGTGTTCTAGGCCCCCTTCTGTTCTCGATCTACGTCAACGACGTGCCGAGACAGCCTAGAGTCCAGATCGCCCTCTTTGCGGACGACACGGCCGTATTTACGGCCGATCGTCATGTGGAAAGGGCCGTCCTGCAGCGCCAGCTCGACACGCTCGTGGACTGGACTGAGAATTGGAGAGTGCAACTCAACGCTACCAAGAGTGTAGCCGTCGAATTCTCTAAGCGACGGAAGCACCCTGTTAGGCAGTTACGTATCGGCAGAACGTACTTGCGCTGGTCCAAAGAAGTCAAGTACCTCGGATTACACCTCGACGGTCGGCTCTCCTGGCGTACCCACGCTCAGACAGTTCTTAAGCGAGCATCCGCTCGTCTGTGCGCACTGTTTCCACTCCTGATCAGCTCAGCCATGACCAGGAAATTGGGCAGGATGATCGTCGGCGCGTATCTGCTGCCGGTCATTACCTACGCCTGCCCGGTCTGGGGTTACCTCGGCGCAATGCATAAAAAGAAGTTGCAGAGCGTCCTCGACAGGGGTCTTCGGCTAGCGGCCATAGTCCCCCGTCGCTTTTCATCTCGCCTTCTAAGGAGAGGACTTGGCGTCCGCTCCTTAGACGACACATTCAGGCGGCGTGCACGAAAATTTTATGCACGTGCGGCGAGGTTGCCAGACAATCCTCTAGTGGCTGGGCTGGGCAGGTACCGTATACGTCCAGGTGATTCGTGGAAACGCCCTCGGTGTATACTGCGCTAGTGTAGGCTAGCACAACAGCCGAGAATCGGCCTGCATAGAGCACACGCCCTACTTGGGCAGGGCCACGAGGCAGGAGCTCCAGAAGGTAGCTCGGAACTCAGATCCCGAGCGGTTCGTCTCTGCGACGCACAACCGCACAGCCCAGAGCAAAAAAAAAAAAAAATTTTTGGCGCACTCTTCATCACCACGCCATCCGACGTACTTCATCTCCTCTCTTCTCTCGGACGACATCGGCGCGGAGTCAGCCGGAAGGAACGGCCGAAGAACAGAACCGGCGTTCTTGCGTCTTCGCCCTCCAGTTCCGCGCCAGCGATGAATTTCGCTGGGCCGCAGCCGACTCTACAACCGATGCCAAAAGAAGAGGAGGACTGCAGTACGCCACGAACAGTGGGCGCTGCCGCCGAACATCTCAGCGCGGCACTACCAACATCAGCGTTCTCGCCACCAGGTCATTTTTAGGGCCACCAAAAACACTAGAGTGTACGATCGGCGCCATTTGTCATGCGGCAAGCCTTTTGTCCGGTGACAATCTATAAATGTAATGAAAAATAATAGAAACTCTGACAGATCACAGAGAATTAGATACTAGAACTGACAGGTAAAGTAAAAAATAATGGTGGCTACATTAACATAGGTTTCAATAATTTTGTCTGAAGGTCTGATTCTATCAGAGTTCTTGTGTATCTTGTGTGTATAATGTGTCAAGAATATTTAAAGACATTCTATGACATACCACGTGCTGTATTAACCGTTTACGTCGTGAAGGCAGAAAAGAAACACGAGTACCCAGATATTAACGAACGTTACTGATTGACAAAATTTCGGAAAATTTTTGTAACAAACATGCGGTATCTTAATTACATAAGCATAAAATATATTTTAGTTTATGTGACTGTTAAACTATGAAAGGAAGTTTCCTAATATGCCTTCCTTGCATAGTAAACGTAAAACGCCTTACCACTTTCGTCAAGGAAACTAGGTATATTGTACTAATGAACATAAAACCAAAATTTTGAAATGTGACTAAAATATAGAATCCTTATTTAATAGAAACAATATTATTGATTTTACGGCATTGGACTAATGCCTTTGTATGACAACATTCATTTTAACATTGAAAATGTTAGTAAGGACGTGTCGCACATTTGAAAACGACCGCTGGTGCGTGATCGAAAATGGGAACCGGTGAGTTTCCATAGAAACTACTTCTTTGTTGTCAATAACATAGTACACATATAAAACTTCGCTTATGAATGCGACTACATTTAACTTATAATCTGTACATTGCTAAAAGAAGAATGAATTCATTGATTGGTGAATGAAGAATGAATTCATTAATTATTATTTAAGGTGGATTATTATTTAAACCGGATTCCGCTTTCAAACCTCACTGAAGGAGGAGAATACAAATCCGAAACGGCATTTGAGGGAATATCAACAAGTAAGTTTCACAAGTGGAAGTACCTTAAATAATAATTATTAAGTGCTGTGAAAAAAGGTGATGAACATTCAAAATAATGAATTCAGTGATTGGTGAATGAACATAAAAATATAATTTTTTTTAGATTTATTAAAGCATTTTCAATGCCCTTCTCTGTGCATTGATTTGGTAAATTTCTTGTATTGTCAACAAAAAATATGTGTAAAAAAAAACAAAAAAAAATTTGTTTGCTGTATTTATTTTCTCACGTAATTAACTACTTTATGCATAGTAATTTGTATTAGATTTATTTTATTTTAAGTTAAAAAATTGTATATAACTTAATTCTCCATAACATTTTTACACAGGTTTTTCTCAGGAAACTTAATACTAATGTTCTTTAAAGGCTACGTGTTAAAAAGTTTATATTCTCTACTGTTTTATAACTAAATAAGAAGTAGACTTCGTGTACCAAAACGTGTAAAATAATAATATGTTATATGTTACCGACCTTAAAACAAAAAATAGTTTAAATACAATTACTTTAACCTTAAAAGTGATTATATCATAATATAATTTAATTTTTCGAAAAAAGCAAAACACTGTAATGAATATTTATGATAATATAACTTACACACACACACACACTGTCGACTGCATATATATTGACATAATTATAGCCTTGGATTTCGTTGTCCTTGACGTGTCCGTTACTTAGCTAAATATAATTATTTCACTACGACTCGGAACACAAAACCTTTTTATGGGTGAAAACGTAAAAGTTTTACCTTATAACCTGAACCGGTTTTTACTTTTAAAAAGCTTCTTCAGAAGTTCTTTTAAACCTTCAGGAACCTCTGAAGAAGCTTTTTAAAAGTGAAAACCGGTTCAGGATATAAGGTAAAACCTTTACGTTTTTACCCATAAAAAGTTTTGTGTTCCGAGTCGTAGTGAAATAATTATATATAATTATAGCGTTACATAATTATCGTAGCATTGTATTTCTATAGCCCTCGAAGTCGTTAGTTAAATTATTATGAAATGCGTTTTGATATTCTTAGAGCGTGCGTTAATAATCTTTTACATGAGCTACTCAAGTCACAAATAGACAGTTTTAGAAGCGTAAAAAAGTAACATAATAACGAGGACCTGTGGATAATTATGAAGATATTCAGAAAACAGCAAAATGGTCTGAAGACACAAAATACGTATGAGATATTATTGGAACTAAATTATATAAGCCTACAGCTTAACACATTGTTAGTACTTGAGGATAACGGAAAATGTAAACCAAGTAACACCCCCTTCAGAAATTAGGTTAAATATTAATAATATTAAAACTTTAATATTAATTTTAAGGCCAACAAACCTTAAAAGTATTTTACTATTTTAAGCCTTAAAAAATGTTTAAGAAGTTGCAATTTAAATATGCTAATAAGAAAGCGACATGAACAGATAGGTGGAAAAATAAAATTGAAAAAATTAAATTAAAACTTTGGTCGAAAAGAGAAAGGGGTGACTGACCTTGAAACCGATACGTGTTGCACTTGAAAACCTTTCTCCCTCATTAACGGTTCTATAAACGAATCAACTTTCACGTAACACAAACTTCTCCACACGCTTTCTCTGTACGTTTCTCTAGCAGCCACCGTCAACGTTCTGTGTTCAATTTATACTGCTCATTATCGCACACGCGCGCTCACATACATGTGATTCTAATGCAGACTTTTAGAAGTACGTAAATTATATTAGGTGTTCGTCTCAATTCCTTTTCATCTCTTTCTATATAAAATCCTGTCATTTTTAGGACTTCTGTTTACCTTACCCGTTCGCCGTTGTACAAAGCTAGTCTATATACGACATCTCAGTAGTCCTGTCTATTTTATACTTTTTTAATTTTGTTCTGGGTTTGATTTGATTGTTTCCATTTTTACTCCCATGTTCCATAAGGAAATCGAAGTATGGTGATGGCGAAAAAAAATCGTGCTCGGGATGAGGGCTGATTCTGATTGTACTACCCTCAAACCATGAAGAAAAGTCATTTTTCGGAAAGTGTCTGTGCGTGTGTCTATGTGTCTGTGTGTACAATGTTTTATATGGCGAACGATAACTGCCGAAAATTCAAACAGAAACAAATAATGTTTTGCATACAGCCCTGACGTGTAGAGTACTCAAGATCTATTGATTTTGGTGAAGATCGGTTAAGGAGCAAAGGTAGTTTACCTGAAACGTTTTACGTTTTAACAAGAGTAAAGTACTTAAAAATTTTTTAAACTTTTTCAAACAATGGTAATTGGTAAAAATAAAATAATTTTGTTAACAGGCAACCAGGTTGATTGGTTATGAGGGAGGGGGAGTTTGCCTCCAATGTTTTGTGTTTTAACAAGAGTAATGTACTTAATTTTAATAAATAAGTGCCCCCAAAATAAAGTCATATTAATCCACCGTAAGATGGTAAATGAGATAATTATAAATTGAGTGGGTAGTTGAAAGGGGACGGGCTGATTTTTTTAAAAATTGCTGTGCTGAAGTTAAGTAAAGTACGAATATTTAATTTTGAAGGATAAGATACCTTAGAAATTACATATGATAAAACTATTACTCTGTGAAAGTGTAAATATCATTAATGGTGGGGATCGGTTGAGGAGAAGGGATGATTATCTGTGTAGTTCAGTTTCTTTATAAGAATAAAGTAGGCCTACGTAATTTTCATTGATAAAGTGACTTGAAAATAACATTATATTAAACGACTAGCCCATAATTACACAAATATCTATAAATAGTGAAAATAGTTTGAGGGCGGGCGATATTTATTTTAGAAATTATCAAACTGAGTTCAAGTAAATGATTTTATATATAAATCTTAGAACATGGAAGTCATGTATTGTTCTCGATACCAATTTTTTTATAACGTAGTTAAAAACTTGTTTTATAAATAACGTTTATAAAGCAGATTTGCTCCAACAATGACTTTCTGGAGTACAGATATGGAAAGTGCCGAAAATACTCTTTGACTAGTAATTAGGAAAAAAACAAAACCGAATAGACAATGTGTTTATTCACTGATGAATCTAGTTTTACGAGAAACGGAACACAAAATTTGGAAAATAGTCACAGGTGGACAACTAAAAATCTAAATGAAATAATAGAGTAAAACTTCAAAAACCGGTATCGTTAAATGTACAGTGTGGTATAACTGGGGATCAGTTAATCGGGCCACTTATTATTCAAAATTGTTTTTCGGGTATTGCGTTTTACAAACTCAGTCGGCAATCCTGTTAGAAGACGTACATAGTGAAAAAAGTGTGGAAACGTTCTACCATCATCATAATGCACCATCTCATTATTCAGATGAAGTTATATCAATACAGCTTATACATCAATTTACGAATAAGTTGCATAAGTTCAACATTATGTGCGGGATCATCAGGCGAACCCTTAAGTCAGCAAGTAAAAGAACATGCCTAAAATTCTACAAGGTGATGGCTTTTCCTACACTTCTTATAGGTCTGAGAATTGGACTTTAACAAAAAGCCAGGCCAGTCGCATCCAAGCGGCTAAAATGAGATTTCTCAGACAAGTGGCAGGGTATACTCTCCATGATCGTAGAAGAAACACAAATATACGACAGGAACTGAATATTATAAGTATACTCTACATGATCGCCCAGTATCGGTGAATTGGTGGGGACATCTTTGCCGAATGGATGACTGCCGCATCCCCAAACAATTATGGAACTTTAATAAAGAAAGTTGTGTTAGTGGTTAAAATCACAAGCAGAATACCACTGTTGCACATCACTATATAAAAATTATTCTGATTAGCGCTTTCAAGCTTCATAGGTCATTGTCAATCGGAAATGAACAATTGGATTCCATAGTTAATTATGGAACTAAAGCCGAGGGGACGGAGAGATGTGGGACGTCTGAGGCTTCCTGGAGTGAGCAGCTGTAATCTTTGCCTATTTGAGACCGAAACAAAACATTCTTGGTTTATCCTAAAAGATGATGATGATATATCGATTTGAGTTTATATAATATTCATTTGATTCTCTTTTTACTTTACTCCCCAAATGTATCAGAATTAATTATTCGCAAATTGTATTACAAATTTACATTTATTATTGGCAATTTAAACAAGTAAATCCACATCAAACCTTAAAATATGTGATTTTCTACACCAATGTTTTGAGATTTAGAAATATGAATATACAACTAGTCAATATACAGTTCCTGAGTGTTCTTTTACCACTTTTGTAGGCCAAAAACTATATAAAGCCATCAAATTTACCGTTTAATTTACGTTCTAAAAATTTCATTAGGGTTTAATTGTAGTCTTGGAAATGGAGGTAAAATTTTTTCGCAAACCGTAAATTGGAAAAGAAGTGTTTTGAGACCTATATTTATATAAATGTCTCCTTTATTTCAGCCTGTAGTACGCATTCCTAAAGTATGTCTCATTCCTCACGGGACATTCTGTATAAGTTCTGATATCTGATACCGACACACATTTAAAGTGTATAAAATTTTGTTTAGATTGCAACAGCATTAGAATGTATAAGGACGGTTAAAATCGGAAAGTAAACAGAAACGATTATTAGTCTCTAATACGATAAAGCAATTTGTATCTATGTGCCAGAGACGTAGATTATAACAAAATTTAAACTTGGTTAAAAGTGAATTTGATTGGTAAAAATTGTGTGTCTTTGCATGTCAACAATTGAGAAGAAAAATTTAAGATAATTTTGTATATCTTATATTCCAAGTTTGGTCGTTGAATAGACTCCAGATATTTGTAAAGCCTGTAGTTGGAGAGGACCTGTGCACATTGAAAGAAGGTTGAGCTAGTACTTGGGATGCAGAATAGTTAAAAGAAGGAGAAGAAAAAAGTTTGTAGAATTTTCAAATAGAAGCAAGACAGCAATTATTTGCGCATTCCGATGGATTGTAGTGTAGTATCTATTACATACAAAAATACTTCCAAAATTATGCGCACGGTTTTTCCAGTTGGAAAAAGCGATAAAAACATGTGAGGTAAAGATAAATGTATTTAGTTAATAACACTGAGAACGTGGCAGTCATGACAAGAGTAGGTAAAATGTAACAAATTAGAGAGTACATATATTTCGAGAGAACTGGAGTTGGCTTGGCTAAAGAAGCCTTTGATAAGCAGTAGCAGTGTCGATCTGAAAATGAGGAAGGGACTGTTATGCGGATGTGAAACGTAGACTGTCAGGGAGCAAGACAGGGAGGAGAGGGCGGAGGTTTTTGAGACGTGGTCATGGAGAAAAATGGAGTGTTGATAGGGTCAGTAGCGTGGACTAAAGGATAACACAATACTTTTAGATACTTTCCTGAAGAGTAAGGGAAATTGGATAGCACTCACTCCAAGAGAAAAGGGAATGTTATCGATATCACTGAAATAGCGAAAAGGAGAAGTGGAAGGACGAAATTAATTGTGATAATAGAAGAGGACAAAAGAACACGACTGGTAATCCAAGTATGCAACTTTTGGATTGAATTTTACTTCAGTCAATAGAGCAATTTAAAAATATTTTAAAAACAATCCAAATAACAATCTAAAAATATCGGTATGGAGAACCATACATGACTTCCATGTTCTAAGAATTATATTTAAAATTATTTACGAAATGAAATGTTTCCGTAGAAACTACTTCTTTCCACTTATTGCTTCAGTCTTAACCACAGTACTGTGGTCACTAACGTATACCACCACACTTTATCGCACTCGATTTTCACTGATGATGGCAGGCGATGGCACTGCCGAAACGTCTGGTTTTGCAGAAAACATTGGACTGCGGCCAAACAGCCCGGGAAGGAATTTTAACAACAAACTACTACTTTGTTGCCGATAACGTAGTACACATATAAAAATTATCCCCTCCCCCTTCAACTATAAATTTGCACGAAACCAAACATTTATAAATATAATACTGGCACATCCCATGAACGTGAATTCCCAGACGAAAATAACATGTCACCAACACAAAGGCACTGTAATGAACACACACACACACACACACACACACACACACACACACACACACACACACACACACACAAAACAAATTAATGCCTGAAAAAATTCAAGTTACAACAAAACATAGCACAATTTTTAATGGAGAAATATTCCAAACACTAACAAAAAAATGATGCAAAAACATTAATCAAAACAATACGACCAACTAACTCCAAGTGACACCAAAACGAAATTAATGTCGGACAGGAAATCACTATAGAATACTGCATGACCAAGTCAGAATAAAATGTTATAAGTAACGTTATATAAATTACAGTTTATTAATAGAGGAACTGTACCAAGTAAAAAATTACATACACAGGTATAACATACAAGGTGTCTTCACTGTACATATTCAGCATCAATATAAGAAAAAAGATCCTATAAAATTGGTCCGAAAACGTCTCCTTTTCGTCTGGGCGCGATTTTCTGTTTTTCAACGGAAACTTTATGTCTCAACAAGGGACTGGGGGATCTAACTGATATTCGGTACACTTTATTACATTCATAATCTGTGACAAATAAAATCACACGTTAATTTTTTAATCACTAATAGCTCTGAAAACTTTAATTTTATCAAATTATGGTTTATTACGTAACACGTTCAACCACGATATTGTGAACACGACACCTTGATTGTTCAAATTCAGTAACCAACAACGGGAAACAACTTAACCATAAATTCTGTCTACTTTTCTTGCAAGACTCTTCGATGTATCCAGTAGGCTGTAAGAAAACTTCATTACCTTGCAAATTTTTGTTTGTTTGTTTACAAATTAATTCACTAAAAGTAATTGTCAACAAAGTAAACTATCGACTTTTTAATAGAATTAATAATTTCAACAAATTTAACTACAAGAATTTACAATCGCACTGTCAGTCACAACAGTCAAAACTATTTGAAATGAACAGGAACCAAGAACGGCATATGTACCGTCCGTTTATGGATATTGACAAACTTCATATTGCAATCAATGCCAAGTCCCACCAGTGATATCAAGTCGTTTTGGAAAGGTCTCAATACGCAACAGCTAGCAGTTAAAACTACGTTGAACCTGACGATGAGGAATAAATTACATTAACAATCCTCAAATCTGATTCCCTCTCTCGGAGTAAGCGACCTGTTTGTGCGAGGCAGCAGTTTCAAGGTCACACGGACTGACCCTGCCGCGTTATCACGCAACGACCTAAAAATGAATTTCGCGTGTTCGTTTGTCTGGAACGGTCTGTACTTTCATCGCGACTGGAGAACACACAGAAGGTGATAATCTGCTTAGACACAATACACAAGGCGCGCGTGTCTGTATGTGTGTGGGTACTTCGAAGTCACGTGTTATCACATTTCTGAACAAAGAAAGTTGCTATTCGTATCATTACTCCGAACTATGTGTATACTTTAGTGTTCCACTCACCACTAAGGTATAATGAATTACTAAATTCACCTATACATACAGAACCAGTCTTGAATAATCTGCAAGAAGCAATATATTAACTATTTACATCAAATGTGAAACTATACAGGCAGATTGAGAGATGCAGGTTTTAAACTATGTAAAAAAACATATCACTTTATTTACTTGGAATTAAACAGGAAGACGAGTAAGAAAGTTTATAGTTTAATTAAGGTAACCTAATATATTATGAGATTTTTTAAATTTGAATAGTAAAATAGTTTCAGAGAGATGTATAAGTGACCAGCACTGATTTGAGATGCCTGTCTTATAGCATATCATTTGCTATAAACCCATGTATACCAACATATTCACTTTTACGTATAATATGTTACAAACAGAATTATCACTGTTGCACACCACTATAGAAAAGTATCCCGATTAGCGTTTTCAAGCTTCTCAGCATTCTCAGCTCATCGTCAGATCGGAAATAACAACAAGAAAATAGAACCAAACTCTTCACACCCCCACCCGCCCCACTGTCTACACACCCCCCCGCAAACAAGCTATAAGTCAAATGTCCCTTCCCAACCTCCGAGCCCAGTCACCCCCGTCTGTACAGTTACATATTTTTCTACCACATTCCTTGTGTGTGTGTGTGTGTGTTGTGTGTGTGTGTGTGTGTGTGTGTGTGTGTGTGTGTGTGTGTGTGTGTGTGTGTGTGTGTGTACATTCTTTTTAAAATCTAACTTTGTAAACCCTTTCTCATTCCTGCTTTTGGGCGCGGTCACTCACCCTTATTTCAAAAACATCCATATATGCAAGTTAATTCTTAAAGTTATCTATCCGTCCTGTATCTTTTACTTCTTAATTATATTATAAAATATTTGGTCATTATCAAACTTAGTTTTAGTATTCATTAAATTGTCTAACCATTTTTGGTGAGTGACCACTGTGATTATAACCACTAACACAACTTTCTTAATTAAACTTATAATATATTAGTCACGAGAAGTGTATCTTAAAATATCGCCAAAATATGATCAAACACTGAGGATTAGTAGACAGTTTTCAATGAAATTTCATTATGACGTATTTAAAAGTGGACTGTGTTTTACAAAATTTGTAGAAAATAAGAGAAGAAAAAATAAAATAGTCCTTTAATTGAGTAGATACAATTAAAAAAATTACTGACAGGAGTTAATAAAGAAAGTACATAATAATAATTAGAGCACTGCGGCGCATTTAATGAAATACGGACAGGAGGAGTTAGAGATACGTTTGCGAATGTGACCCAGAAACCTCAGCCCACTTTACATTCCAAAGGCGGTGGAACAGACATTCTGCATCCGATTACCACGTAATTGCTTTACATTAGATAGGGAATTGTGTCAGCGTTGTAGCATAAGAGCATAAAAAACTCAAACTCTAAATTGATAAACCTTTCTACTTGCTCCGTTTTTAAGAGTTAACATCTTGTTGCATTTTAAAATATTTATATTAAGGACTAAATTACGTGCATAACGTCTGTGCACCCAGTTCTGTTATACACGTGGTCTGCAATTGCTGGACGTTTTGGTGTTATAGAAATTGTTTTATCAGTCAACTAATTAACTACTCTTCATGAATTTGTAAAGTCGTTAAACATATTGTTTAATTGACGCCAATTACGTCACTAATCACCAGGTTTAATTATCACAAAAAACAGTTTGTAATTAACAAGGTAGTCTCTTACAATAAATCAAATAAAAATTGTTCAAACCTAATAAAAAGTCAACTAATATAAAACACAATTGTATTACAATTGTCCGCACGATTATAATTACTTTTCTACTTTTCACTGACAACCACTTGAACGCACAGAGTAATCGCCCGACAATAACTAACTTGACCGTCGCTGAATGGCTGTATTTATACTCCACTGATTCCTAGAATAATCTGTCACTTTGGATGGCTTGCTAAACAAACAAGGGCTCTCGAGAATCCACTAGAAACAGTGTCCTTGAACACACTGCGCTTACCGGTATGGTCTGGTATAGACCCGATAGTTGACGCGTAATTGTCTTTCACTGCAAAGTAGCGGCATTATGTACGCACACACACACACACACACACACACATTACAGCTGGAATATTCTAGAAACTTGTAGAACTTGTATTACGTAACATTTTTTCCGCATTACGTAGCAATATTGTTTCGTAAGTGTTGTTTAAAATGAAAACATTTCACCACCTGAGGTAGTAAAAAAATGTATTTAATTATTCCGTCTGTACGATGTTTACACATTTTCCGGAACCAACGATTATAGAAGTAATTGAATTCTCATCTTCCACTGCTGCTTGCCCATCCAAAGATCTTCTTCAATTTCTCGTTCCCTCAATATAGTCTGAATTTCTTCTATCCATATGATAGGTGGTCTTCCTCTTTTCCTTTTCTCTTTTCATTCCATAACTCTCCTGGGCCATTCTTTTCGTGTGTCCATACAACTGTAATTTTTTTGTTTGGATAAAATCAACAATTGACTTTTTCACATTAATTCTGTCTTTAATGACTTCATTTCTAACTTTCTCACTTATGGATACTCTTGCAGAACGTCTCTAAAAGTCCCATCTCTGCTGTCATTAATTTTGTTCTAGTGTGTTTATTAGGAGTCCAAACGTCTGAGCCTTAAGCCATGATACTTTTAACAATGGTTTTTAAATCATTGTTAGTAAAAAATAATTTTTTTAAAGCGAAGCTTTTTATGTCGGGCGTCCGCACGGAGAGGAGTGAACAGAAAAAAATCGTTACGAGAGAAGCGTCACGAAGAATCGTCACGCGCGTTCGTTTGGCAAACGATAACAGCCGCAAATTCATACAGAATCAAATAATTTTTTGCATACAGCCCTGATTTGTAGAGTACTCAAGACCTTTTGTTTTTGGTGAAGATCGGTTAAGGGAAAGGGGTAGTTTACCTGTAACGATTTTTTTAAATCAAGGGTATCGAATAAGTACACCAGCGTAACCATTTTTTCATCCAGCGGGGAACTTTTTTCCAAAGCGATGACTTATACTTTTTTTTTGCTTAACCGTTTTCTGAAAGTCAAAATAAAATTTTAAGATCACAATCCGATAAAGTGTTAAGGAAAAGTTTCGGGATATCAAGGATGTAAGCAGAGCGTAGCGGAGCATTAACCAGTAAACACGCATTAATCTGAACTGTGTTGTCTACATAACTGTGTTACAGACACACACGTTGCAGTTTGTGCAACGACTAAACGCTTTGTTTAGTCTAATCGCAAACTTACTATCAACGTATTTGGAAGGAACGTTTCTTGGAAGTAAGTTGTCACCGATTTCTGAATCGTGATTCTGCGTATTTGTGAACAGTTCAGTCACTGACCAGGGGGAAGGGGTTTTGAGACATTCCAATGGTTCCGAAATTCCCTACTCGGCTTAATATTTTTATAATATATTATGTGTTTGACAATGTACACATAGATTTTTCCTATTTTTAATAATTAATTACAAAATATTTGATTAAGGTTTTATGTATTTATTACTGATGTTAACCTTTAATTAGCAAATATATTTGGATAAATTTTTGTTCTTTCCATTAGTAAACTACTTCATATTTTTTATTGTTCTTTCTATTAGTGAACTACTTCATATTTAATAATTTTCAACTTAATATTTAAAAATTAATATCAATTTTTGTTCATTAAATTTATTAGTTCTCTATATAGCTTAAAAGCTTCGCTTTGGTCGGTCACTCCCGAGTGCCACACACCCTTGTTTTTATTTATCAGTTTATTTAAGTCATTCGGATCATCATATTTCAGATGTGATGATAGGCTCCAAAGCACTAAACGAGAATATTGTATATAGTGGTAGGCAACAGCTTAATTTTTGTTTGTGATTATAACCTCCAACACAACTTTGTTTATTAAAAAAATGCATTACAGTAATCAGTGGAATAGATTTATTATATCATATATACAAATTAACATTAAAAAACGTCATTTCAAGAAAAGAAATTGAGATTTGAAAATTGTATAGTCCTTTGAAAAGTGACATTTAAGACGGAAGACTGACCAGCCGAAAAGAGAACTGAATTTCGCACATGTTCAGACACCTGTAATTTGATATATTATTAAAGAATATTCATGAATATTTTATTCTTAATGTTTGATTTGTAGCAGAAATTTAATTATGATTATATGTGTTATGCTGTCATGATATATTTGTATGTTGGCCTATTAGCATAAGGTTTACAGATACTAATAAAGTTTTCCATGTCTTACCGGAGTTAGGCGATAAGCCTCCAGTATGTAATACCCACCAACTAACTATACCACATAAATTATTACTCTAATCTCTTAATATCCGTGGTTTGTTGAAAATGTTTAACAGCAACAGTTGTTAAATATATAAATAGTTTACTATTAATACTAAATATTTCTATACTTATTTATATTTAAGTTACCAGATTATAACATTTAAGGGGAGCATGTACCCTTTAGGATCACAATGTATTTTAAATGAGCAGACGTTGCATTACGTCGGTACCATTATTTCAAAAAATTAGTGATAGATTGACTTGAAATTTTTAACATTTATTACAAGTATATACCTGCTTAAAATTATGCACATTCAGCAAAAAATAATTTCTAGTTTTGGCGAAAAAAAGTAATTTATTTTTGTAATTTCTTTACAGCAATATTTGTATTTATTAATGTATAAATATTTAGGTTACACTTAACTTAATTAAACAAAATTGGTACACTTTACTTACCAAGTAATGAAGAAGAGTTGTGCCAAATTTAAAGTTTGGGCGTATTTGTTTTTACAAAAATGGTACCTAAAGTTAAAATACTGCACTTTTGGGAAATTGAGATTGGACTTGGATTAACACTTAAACTGAACTAAAAGCCGCCAGGACAATAATCAGCATTATCACCGTCTTCTATTTTTCTTTTTAACAACCTCCTTCTGATCATCTTGTTTTTGTTTTCCTCCTCAACTTCTTTGCTTGCTTTTTTAATTCGATTTTTGTCGATTTCTGTAAGTCCTTCAGCCATGAACTTTCCTGGTTTTATACCCAACCTCTCAAGCACATTACATTTTGTAAGTGACCTATAATTAAAACATATCACTGGATCTGTAACTTCTAGTTGTAATGTCTGACATCGCACAAAAGTTGATTTTGGCATTCTGTTCCAAATAACATTGTTTATGCTCTCATTAGGGTTTTGCGTTTTTCCGTGCAGGCAGCGTTTCAGCAAGTTTGGGTGTGGTAGGTCCTTGAATACAGGCTTGATCACCTCCATAACTGCTTCTGGCAGTGAATGCTCATCCTTAAAATCTGTATTATATACACCTATATGAAAGTTGTTTGTAACAATAAAGTAAATACGAAGTTGTACTGCATGAATTCGTCGGCGCCACCTACCCAAGCGCGTGCCCAAGATGTGCAGGGCATGTAATTATTAATTTTTTACACCTAGTAAATTACTATAAAGATGTGTTATGTTATATATTTTCTTAAACAGAATCAACAGTAGAATGTTTTGACCTATTATTAAAAAATCGATACTTTTTAAGTTAAAGGGTACATGTTAAATTATATATGTATGAAAATCTTTCTCTTTGCAAAGTCAATGCGGAGACGTGGATAGAAATATTTGTATGTCGCCAGATGACTCTGTTAATAAAATTACTCTCTTTCTGAAATTGCAATTATTTAACTCATTTTGCCCCTTTGTTTACAACTATTTCCTAGAAAAAGGCATTGCGTATACAAATTTTGTCTTGAATTTTGCTGAGATTATTATGCCGTTGACGTTACTATTCTCTACAATAACAAGTAACAATTCCGCTAGATCGAGTATCTTGGCGTCTATTAATTTAATTTTATGAGAGTTTTTCTATAAACTTTTTTCTACTTCTCATTTACTTAAACACCTAATTATATTTACTCTACATTCTGCCTTATGTTATTTTCTTTAGCTTTGTGTACCAGAACCTTTTAATTACTTTTAATGATTCTTTGTCTTTCTCCCAAGTGTTCATGACACAGAAGCAGAGAGAGATTTTCCTTTCTTCCTACACATCACGAATAAATTATGAGTTTATCTGCCTCTCTTTTCCTATATTCTATATATTCTTGTTTGGGCTATTTTGGATTTATTTACATCTAAGAATCACCGATCCACTGTTCTCTGATGCTGTAGGACGGGCAAAACAAAGTGCAATTAAGTATAGTCATACTTTTGTTATGATTTTAAAATAATATAATACATTATTACTTTAAAGTAAAATTGATGGTTCTTGAAATTTATATGCTTTCTACGTACGGTACTTTAAAGTTTGATCCTTTGATATCAAGATTGTTTTAGCGTAACATCTCTCGTCGACTTATCCTCTCTTTTAACTTAATATTGCTTGAAAAACTTGCTTAAAAGAAAGTTAGTTAACGTTAGGCTATTTTACTAGATACCTAGGACCACGGCTTAGTTATGTAAATAAAAGATGTACGGATTCTGTAAGCTTGTGCTTTATTTCCTAAAGGTGCACACTTTAATTGAGCTCTCATGACTGAATAACTTTTCTTGTAGCTTAGAGTTTATCATACAGGCCTAACATATTGTCGGAAAATTTTCATTACTTTTTGTTTACTTACACTTAGCTTGGTTTTATAATTTTTTAAGAAAATATACATGGTGTTTAATGTGTACATCACATTACTAATATAGTGTTTCAAAAGTTTACAATGCCATTTCTTGTTAATTGAAACACTTTGCTGGCGCATTTTGATCTGTTTTGTTTTTAATTAAAGTCAAATTTCTCAAATTTACACTTATTTTTAATAGACATTATACATACAGATTTTCTCATAATTAAATTTTCTACAAAGTTAGATAGATATTTTTATTTGTTTATTAGCAAATTAACGAAGTTATTTTATCCCAAGTCTAAACATGTTTGTTTTTCGACTACAATTTTTTGTTTTACACAGTTTTCTTAAAATTTAATTAAGTCAGAGCTTTGGGACCTTTTTTATTCTATTTTCAGATGAAAAACCATAAGAAACCACCAAATTTACCCTTCACTTTATACCCTATTAATTGTCTGAATGTCGCCATGTTTCAGTATGTCGCCATTTTACGTGGGAGCATAAATCAGGGCGAACTGGTTCGCGAGCCGTAAATCGGTAACAAACCATTTTCGGACCTCTGTTTATATGAACGGTTTTTCTTAGTTTCAGCTATATAATAAAGGTCCCGAGAGATTACCGTGCAATTTTGAATCACCCTACATTTTAACTTATAAATTTTTTTTAAATGACATTCTACACAACGTTTATTAGATTTAGTAAACTGAGAAAATATATTTGATTAGTTCTTTCTATTTCTAACGTTTAAAGGAAGAGAAAGTATAATGACTGTTTTAGGTGTTCAACCTTCCATTGTGTGTTCAAACGATGACATTCTTTATTCGCTTTCGTTTTCATTTAAATATTAGGTAAGTTAATATAATCCCGAGTTCAAAGCTAACCATGTGTTACGAAGTTTTCTTTTTGTTTTGTTTGTGCGGTTCTCTTTCCTACGGACGTGCAAAATCTTCCAAGACACCAGTGGCGGCTGGTGTTATGGTTCCAGCGTTGCACAACCACCAATATTGAATAACTAAACTATAAAATAGCATACGGAAACATTAAGTAGCTAAATGCATCATAAATTTCAACGGAGAGCTTATTAGTTTCTATGCGGCAATGTTCGCGTACAATTTAAATGTGGTGCATAGGCTGGTGGTGGTTGTAGGCTGCCTTGCAACTTCAACAGTAAACGGCAGCGCATACTACACAAACATATGGGAGGGCGTGCGCTACTTTTCACAATTGCCCTATGTTCTCAATGTTAGCTAGGCGGTTGCAAAGCTTCTGCAACGCTCTACTAGTAGCACTGTAGAGCAACTTTGTGTAGGAAGTCAGCACAGAATTCTTGATTTATAAGCTGTGTCACGTTTAGTGTTTACGTTGGTTCAAGGTAAACGTTATCCGTTGTTTGAGGTTACATAATTATAGTAATAATTTTTTATTACTGTGATTATGACAGTTTATGTTTTTTAACCCCACTCAACCAACTACTGCAACCACCAAAATTTAGAACCACAAGCCGCCACTGCAAGACACTCTGATAACATGTTGTCATGCATTCTGTGTAATGTGTAACGCATGCTATATCCTGTTTCCTGTAGTCTGGAATGCGATCATTTGACCTTATAAATATTTAGTGCCTCTCTGAATCCATATCCTGTATTAGAAAGTGTAAAAACGTCACTTCTGCAAACTAAATTCTACGCGAATTGAGCCCAAATTTGGGAAGCATACAGAGGAGTACAAGGAAGAGGAGTGCAGATGTTAATTTAGAAATTTTCAAAAGGGTTTTGACCTGTGTTTTTGTGGATTCGGTTGTAATAAGTGTCTGTGTACTTCTGTATCAGTAATAATAAATATACTTAAAAATCTTTTCTGTTCCTTGCGCTCTATCTGTTATCACTCTCTCACACACTCTGTCTCTCTCTAGCTGTCTTAATCTCCGTCTTCCTGTAGAGCTGAATCTGTGAATATACAGTTCTACCAATACATTTGCCAAACAGATTAGTTGAAAATGTGTCAGTATAAGATACAGCGAAAATAAAAATGAGAATTATAAAAATTTTCTACAACAAATATTCTACATCAAATGTTTAAATGAAGACTACACAACGTGTTTCAAAAAGACGTACAAAAAGATTATAGCTTTATGTTAATTTGTTCAGAAGGCTATAAATTAATAAACACTAGGGTCACTGTATTAAGTAAAATGTATACATTTTATTACAGCTTGTACTTGGGAAAATAGAATTTATTTCTATGATTTTTAAATTTAGAAATTATAATTTTATTTATAGTTACGTATAACTATATACTTATAGTTGTTTATAGGTAATTTACATACAGTTACGTGCATTTAGAAATTGGTTGCAGCCGTAAAACACCTGAAATTTAATTCGTAAATTTTATGCAAATCCAGAATACTAACTAATCATGACAACGTACACTAATACAAAAATTTAATTTTTGTTCTAAATCTGTTAAGTGCATATTTAAGGGAGAAAAATGTTTTAATAAATGACATGTTTGATATCATTACATGTAAGATAATTGATTAAAGCCCATAAATATTCAAACATACAATATTATGAAAATTTATTTAAAGCATATTTAGCATGAAATAAAAAATTAATAATGTGGATTCAAAAAATAAATAAATAATACTTAAAATTTGAATAGCTTTCATTTTGTAAATTATAAAGTAAATACGTTTTTATAATTTTATAAAATCTGTAACAGGGTGTAAGCAAAATACATGACATTGGACATTATACATACAGATTTTCTCATAATTAAATTTTCTACAAAGTTAGATAGATATTTTTATTTGTTTATTAGCAAATTAACGAAGTTATTTTATCCCAAGTCTAAACATGTTTGTTTTTCGACTACAATTTTTTGTTTTACACAGTTTTCTTAAAATTTAATTAAGTCAGAGCTTTGGGACCTTTTTTATTCTATTTTCAGATGAAAAACCATAAGAAACCACCAAATTTACCCTTCACTTTATACCCTATTAATTGTCTGAATGTCGCCATGTTTCAGTATGTCGCCATTTTACGTGGGAGCATAAATCAGGGCGAACTGGTTCGCGAGCCGTAAATCGGTAACAAACCATTTTCGGACCTCTGTTTATATGAACGGTTTTTCTTAGTTTCAGCTATATAATAAAGGTCCCGAGAGATTACCGTGCAATTTTGAATCACCCTACATTTTAACTTATAAATTTTTTTTTAAATGAGATTCTGCACAACGTTTATTAGAGTTAGTAAACTGAGAAAATATATTTGATTAGTTCTTTCTATTTCTAACGTTTAAAGGAAGAGAAAGTATAATGACTGTTTTAGGTGTTCAACCTTCCATTGTGTGTTCAAACGATAACATTCTTTATTCGCTTTCGTTTTCATTTAAATATTAGGTAAGTTAATATAATCCCGAGTTCAAAGCTAACCATGTGTTACGAAGTTTTTCTTTTTTTTTGTTTGTGCGGTTCTCTTTCATACGGACGTGCAAAATCTTCCAAGACACCAGTGGCGGCTGGTGTTATGGTTCCAGCGTTGCACAACCACCAATATTGAATAACTAAACTATAAAATAGCATACGGAAACATTAAGTAGCTAAATGCATCATAAATTTCAACGGAGAGCTTATTAGTTTCTATGCGGCAATGTTCGCGTACAATTTAAATGTGGTGCATAGGCTGGTGGTGGTTGTAGGCTGCCTTGCAACTTCAACAGTAAACGGCAGCGCATACTACACAAACATATGGGAGGGCGTGCGCTACTTTTCACAATTGCCCTATGTTCTCAATGTTAGCTAGGCGGTTGCAAAGCTTCTGCAACGCTCTACTAGTAGCACTGTAGAGCAACTTTGTGTAGGAAGTCAGCACAGAATTCTTGATTTATAAGCTGTGTCACGTTTAGTGTTTACGTTGGTTCAAGGTAAACGTTATCCGTTGTTTGAGGTTACAAAATTATAGTAATAATTTTTTATTACTGTGATTATGACAGTTTATGTTTTTTAACCCCACTCAACCAACTACTGCAACCACCAAAATTTAGAACCACAAGCCGCCACTGCAAGACACTCTGATAACATGTTGTCACGCATTCTGTGTAATGTGTAACGCATGCTATATCCTGTTTCCTGTAGTCTGGAATGCGATCATTTGACCTTATAAATATTTAGTGCCTCTCTGAATCCATATCCTGTATTAGAAAGTGTAAAAACGTCACTTCTGCAAACTAAATTCTACGCGAATGGAGCCCAAATTTAGGAAGCATACAGAGGAGTACAAGGAAGAGGAGTGCAGATGTTAATTTAGAAATTTTCAAAAGGGTTTTGACCTGTGTTTTTGTGGATTCGGTTGTAATAAGTGTCTGTGTACTTCTGTATCAGTAATAATAAATATACTTAAAAATCTTTTCTGTTCCTTGCGCTCTATCTGCTATCACTCTCTCACACACTCACACACTCTGTCTCTCTCTAGCTGTCTTAATCTCCGTCTTCCTGTAGAGCTGAATCTGTGAATATACAGTTCTACCAATACATTTGCCAAACAGATTAGTTGAAAATGTGTCAGTATAAGATACAGCGAAAATAAAAATGAGAATTATAAAAATTTTCTACAAATATTCTACATCAAATGTTTAAATGAAGACTACACAACGTGTTTCAAAAAGACGTACAAAAAGATTATAGCTTTATGTTAATTTGTTCAGAATACTATAAAGTAATAAACACTAGGGTTACTGTATTAAGTAAAATGTATACATTTTATTACAGCTTGTAATTGGAAAAATAGAATTTATTTCTATGATTTTTAAATTTAGAAATTATAATTTTATTTACAGTTACGTATAACTATATACTTATAGTTGTTTATAGGTAATTTACATACAGTTATATGCATTTAGAAATTGGTTGCAGCCGTAAAACACCTGAAATTTAATTCGTAAATTTTATACGAATCCAGAATCATGACAACGTACACTAATACAAAAATTTAATTTTTGCTCTAAATCAGTTAAGTGCATATTTAAGGGAGAAAAATGTTTTAATAAATGACATGTTTGATATCATTACATGTAAGATAATTTATTAAAGCCCAGAAATAGTCAAACACACAATATTATGAAAATTTATTTAAAGTATATTTAGCATGAAATAAAAAATTAATAATGTGGATTAAAAAAATAAATAAATAATACTTAAAATTTGAATAGCTTTCATTTTGTAAATTATAAAGTAAATACGTTTTTATAATTTTATAAAATCTGTAACAGGGTGTAAGCAAAATACATGACATTGGAAAATCTAGCAAAGCTTTTTTCGTACTTTCATATTGTACATTAAAGTACACTTTTTTAAAACGCACCTAAATCTTCGTTCAATAATATTTGAGACGAGTGACATAAAATTTATTTCAATTGTTATGCTTTGTTGACCTGGAAACGGATTCTGGCAAGCGTTTCCCCACAGAACGTGTGGTGTTTGACAACACAGAGTTGGCGATTGTCGGGGCCGTTGACCGTAATGATTGCGGTTAATCTGTTAGCCCGTATTGCTACAAAATGTCACACTACATTGCGCGCCATTTGTGTAACGTTTACAGCGATTGTATCACGTGTAACAATTGCTGTTATTGTGAAACAGTAAAATTGAATAATATTACAATTGTATGTGACTTGGTAACCTGCAAATTAAGAGAGCCTCCAGTTCGACTGATTATGTAGGAAAAGGGTAAAAGCTTCAAGTAATAAGGCAAAACAGTTGGTTCAGTCATCGCTTTCCTTTGGGAATCATACAAGTAACTCAGTCTAACTTATGACTCGCCGCTTTTATATAAAAATATTGAATATTATGAAATTATGTATTATACGTAATTAATTTTAATCGTAACTACATATTACGAAATTCAAGTTTTACAAAATTTGTCAGCACATTACAAAATTTAGCGTTCTAAGTTTTTCCACTTCTTCCATGCTTAACGATACTTATCAATTTAGATAGGTTATGCTACTTTTCTGATAGCTTCACCTGTGTTTGCATTATTGCTATCTGTATTAAGTAGTACTAAAAGTTGTATTGCAAATATTGCATTCAGTTCAGTAATCAGCATACACTTATGTTTAGTGATAGACTGAAAAATTATCATGAAAAGGTGCCATTTTGTTAAGTAACCAAATACATCTAAAATGTGTATTATTTCAAAAAAAATTAAAATAAAGAGACAAATTTTCATTAAATATAATTTTAACTAATTACTTTATCTAAGTCAAAAACATCTAAGTTTTATTTCGTTTTGTTCCCGTCATTCACAACATTCTATATGTAGTGAAAATAAGAACTCTGATCGAGTAATTTTAAAAGATAAAACTAATGAATCCCAAAGTATTTGTGTTAATTTATTGGTTATAGATTTGCTTCTTGTTTACTTTAAAAAAAAAAGCCCGAGTGTTTACATTCAGCATTTTGACTGATTACAATTTGCGTGACCTGAATATTATGGCCGATAATTATTGAAGGGTTCTGTAGAAAAAATTATGCGTTGTTTTTAGTACAAAGCGGCACCAATTTTAAATTTGCTGACACAAACCTATATTGCTTTCACAAGCAAACTTCAATACTCGTAGGAATTAAAAAAGATATTTAAATATTTGTATATGTCGTCTTTGAGCTTGGAACGGTCGTGGGTGGTTCGTTGTTGCCTAATAATTTTTAATTTGTCACCCTTAAGACTTTTACTTTAACAACTTACAAATTGTTAAGTTGTACATTAATCTGTTAAGATAAGTAAGTAAATAAATTCCGTTTCTAACAAAACACGGTGTAACCACATGTAGTAATACAGAAACCAAATCTAAAACTGTGTAGAAAAGGAGAATACCTTACATAGATGATATTAACGTAAAAAGTTTAAACATTTTATTTCTAAAAAAATGTTGACTTTTAAAACTTTAGTACTCTGCAAAGCACCTTTAAAAATCGGCATTCATTTGGAAAGCAATAAAATTCAAAAAGGCGATCAGGGAGAATAAACAAATGGAATAAAAAAGCAATGCAGCACACAGACTGGGTAAATCAAACTTCTCTTATAGTTTCTAATATAACATGAGAAGTGGCTTCAACATATTATTGGCCTACACGCATTCGTTTACACATGATCGTTTGTATAATATGTTAAATAAATACAAGAAGAGTTCCAAGGAATTCAAGACATTGAAACAGATAAAAACAAAGTTATTCGGGAATAATGCACTTATCACAAAAGCGGACAAAGGTAAAACGATCGTTATCAAGGGCAATGAATCGTATACAACGAAGGTTAACGACTTTATTTCAAATAACAAAATAATATCTCTGAAGTCTGACCCTACACACATTTACGTTAAAAATCAAAACAAGGAAATTCAGAAATGCGTAAATTTGTTTAACAAACAAACCTAAAACTCTGCAATGCTAAGGCTCCGATGTTTACAGGTCTACCAAAAATTCACAAATGCAACATACTCAACAATTTTACTACAGCACCAGGATTTCGCACAGCCAAGAAACCTTTAAAAGTCATTGGGGACAGTACAGATATAAAAAACAACTACTCTATTGCAAGTCCTACTGACTTTACAATTAAGGTTAACAATGTTAAGTTACCCGTTAATTATAAATTGGCTTCCTTTGACATTATCAACTTGTATACTAACATACCAGTTAGGAACACGCTGCGGATTCTAAGGAATAACTTTTTTGAGAGTAACAAATGAAACGCCCAAATGATAGAAGAGCTAATGAGCCTACTTGAAGTCATTTTAGGACAAAATGATTTTACTTTTAATGACCAATTTTACAGTCAAAGTGACGGTTTAGCAATGGGCTCGTCACTATCTGGTTTACTAGCTGACATTTATTTGAATTTCTATGAAAACACACTTATGTTTTCTAATAACATTAACAAACATAACATCATATTTTATGCACGTTATGATGATGATACATTTGTAATATACTCGTACAACGGTACTTTGCGACAGATTAAAATTTTAAAAAACTTGATGAATAATTTAAATAAAAATATTCAGTTTCCTCTTAAGACTAAAACAAATAATAAATTAAACGTTTTGGACTTAACAGTTACTAAACACATTGATAAACTGAAATTTAATATCTGTAAAAAACCAACCACCACCGATGCCACCATACCTGTCGACTCACATCACCCCTTTTCGCAAAACATGGCAGCCTTTAATTGCTTTACACACAGAATCTTAACAGTACCTCTTTACGACGAGGATTTCAATGACGAACTAAACACAATAAAATACATAGCTCAAGCCAATGGCTACAATAGTTCCTTGATCGACAGCCTCCTCGAAAAACATAAGTACTAGCAATCTAAACCTCGTATAGAAAAACACACGAAAACCACTTTTATTTCAACAACGTACACCAAGATAATGCCAAAAATTTTAAGTAGTTTATTAAGTAAGAACAATAGAACCATAATACTTAAAATCAACAATAGTCTTATGAACATACTCCGTAATCAAATAACTACGCCTTTAGAAAAGAAAACGTATAAATTGTCATGCGACGATTGTGAATGCTTTTATATCGGCCAAACCGGAAGGGGTTTCCAAAAACGTTTTATTAAACACACACTAAAGCACAATTTGAAGGATCAGACAACACTATTCACCATAAAATCCAACTACGCACGTCATTAATAAATGAAGTTCATAAACATAGATTTAGTTCCAACTTGAAACCCATATACAGCGTGTCCCGGGAGGAAAGGGAAATAATTTGAGAAATGGTTCTATAGTGTAAAAGAAGAAGAAAAGTTCATATAAACATATGTCCGGAAACGCTTTGTAAGCGAGTTACGGCTAGCGAAAGATTTCGCCCGGGTTTCGGTAAATGAAGACTTTCTGAAATTCTAGGAAGGTAAATTAAGGGGCGAATTCTGTTGTTTCTTATGGTTTTTGACCTGACCAATCGAATAAAATAGGTCGCAGAACTGTATCTCCCATAACGTTTATGATATCCGACGTAAAACAGAAAAATCTTTGCCTAAAAACGTATTGTATTGTTTTTAACCAAAATTGGAATTTTTTGTTGATTTTTATTAACTTTATTTATACCATTTTTCTCAGAATTAAATTCTTTACAAGTTTTGTTTTTAACTGTTATGCATTTATTAATCACTTAACAAAGTTATTGTACTTCTAACCTAAAAACACGTTAACCTTCAACACGATACCGCAATAAACGTCTTTACACAATAGCTACTAACAGACAGTGTCCTATCGGTCCCACTCGAGTGCGCGCTCATGTAACGCCGATATATGTAGAACTGTTTTTAATATTTGCAATTTTGATGTTAACAGCCTCAGTTTGAGTGTTTTTTATTCTAAAGACGAAACATATGTTTCGAAACGCGTAAAGGTAATCGATAGAATGCAACACGAAGTCACACGACGGAAGAAATACGGTAAATATTACATATATTTTTTCATTATGTGACGTAGATACCCATTCAAACATGTTTTTCAAATATTTCGTCAGTATTATGATTAACGTGCTGGTAATAAGGATTTTCAATATTTGCTCTATTTTTAATTTTGGGCTCAATAAAATTTGTAAATAGTTAATTGTAAAAAAGTAAACAGGATATTAAATGAGTATTTACTGTATTTGATTTAATTACCAAATCTTGTCAAATGTTTTCACCTTAGCCATTACTAGACTACTCATGTTTTTAAAATCCGTATCTTAAGTAAGGGTTATTTTTTTCCAGTTTCTGCAGCTGCAGGTTATTGTGTGTATAATAGTGTCTCAAAATGTTTGGGTTTTTTAGGTCTAAAACTCGTTTGGTCTGAAATCGGTACGTATAACACAAAACTTGTTATACTATAAATAACGGATAGTGTAATTAAATACTTGTACATATTATTATTAGACCCTTTTTTCTTTCAATAGTTTACATACTACGTACAATTGTATGCTGATTGTTTGAACAAACTTTTACTCATCCAGCTCACCTTTAGCACTTATCATTTGAACAACACGCGCGTCAGTAGTGACATAAACATTGACTCTACTTCAGTCTGATCCATTTTACGCTTCAAAATAAATGTTCCCAGTGCGCACATTAAGGTCTAGGCGGAAATAGTTACGTCTCAGCTAAACAGTTACATGCACGGATGGGGAACCATTACCTGCGCCAAAGGGAGCGGATTCAAACGTTATTTTGTTCTGCCGTTAGAAACAGGTTTATTCAGTGTAAACATAAGCCGAGAAAATATTTTCTGTTTTGACCTTTGCTGTTCCGTAGCATTGTCGCTACAGTGTCACGTTTCCCGGGATGAATAAAGCCTACTGGAGGTAATCGTCTCGTAAACACATTTTGTAAAACTTTTGTTTTAAATCAGGCTAAAATTATGAATTCTCTTGAGTGGCTTACGTTTGTTTTAATAAACCTAAAGTGATATCGTCTTACACAAAAGTTGCTCTTACAACAATTTTTGACACTAGCCTTATAGGGTTTTTATCATAGTTAGATTAGTAGAAAATTATTAGAAATCACACTTCTACTATTATTATTATTATTATTATTATTATTATTATTATTATTATTATTATTATTATTATTATTATTATTATATTCTTCGTTAATTAAGACTGAGATTTTGGTAATACACATTATTAGTTACGATAACACTAATAAGGATATTATATTTAATCCACTAAAATTATATACAGGATGGGCCAAAAGTCACTACCCATTGTGAGTTATTGAGTTACCCATAGTAAACATTAAGATAACTTTGGTTGTGATCTTCCCATCGTTTTTAAATTACGCGTCTTTGGTTTGTGTCTGATAGTTGCTTATGTAAACACTAGAGTGCAATTTTATCGACAAAGATGGAAAGCAATTTGAGAAACAATTGAGAAACTCAGTAACTCACAATGGGTAGTGATTTTTGGCCCATTCTGTATATATATATATATATATATATATTTATTTATTAAAATGGAACATAGCAGAAAAGGGTCTTTGTAGCAATGATTTGTACAGGCTTTTATACAATTTAAGACGTTATAGATATGTTGAAAATTGATTTTGTTAAAATTTTGTAAAATAGCTGTAAGTTTTGAAATAAGTCATGGGTAATTAACTGTTGTATGTCAAAATGCCCATAAATTTATTTTCTGTCATGTCAAGTGCGAATTTAGTGCACGTATGCGCGTGTGCGCGTGTTATTCGTATTTACATGAATAACTCTTGAGTAAATTAATGTATGGAATTAAAATTTAGGCAGCTCATACTTATGAATTAGCGCCACATTTTTCATATGTCAGATACTCAAAAAATAATATTTTAAAATGTATTTTTTAACAGAATTCACTTTTCTGAAGAATCCTTATCTTCTTAAAGTCATAAAACTTTTAGATAAAATCTATACATGCTTTCGCAGTCTTCAGAAAACTTGAGCAGGACATATGGCTATCTATCTGACCCATCTATCACGTGCTGTGGGTTTTAACCAATCAGAAGCTCCAATTTTCATTCAGTTTTGTCTTTTGCGGAAGAGTTTCGTCCAGTTCAACCTAACAGCTCGGCACTTAACAGACGTTGTCTCTGTGCGAGTTTGTCTTATCAGTATACGTTCTTCATAAGGGTTACGAGAGTACTTGGTCTTAGCAACGAGTTGCCCGTTTGCTATATCGATTGGGTATTAGAACTCAAAATAATTTAATTATAAATTAAATAGAGCTATCTCGCGATAGTCAAGATTTTCCGCATAGGAATCAGTGTAGTTGGCGAATACATCTGGGCGAACGCGAGGACACGTCAAGATACCGGAAGGTGTATGCAAAACACACCGAAATTGAATTAATAATTTTTAAACCCATTATCTGACCCTAAGATAAATGAGATAAATGTTATAAACTATGTCGGTGATAAACGGCGTGCGTGCGTGTGTCGCGAGAGTTCCACGTGTCATCATTGCAGCAGGCGACGAGTGCAGCATTGGAGCAGTTGAACGGTTCGTTAACGGAATCCGTCGAACAAGTAAAATAGACTATAAGAAACAGAAACATTCAACCATTTTACAGACACTATTTAAATTTAAGAATAAATAATTTATTATCAAATCACTGACCATATTAAATTTGTTTTAAAATAAATACCTAACTCCAGATAAAAGACTCTGATATTATTTTGTTCTAATTTACTATGCCTTCTATTTGTTACGTTGCAATATACAGTATATATATATATATAATATTTAAAATTTATATTTACTTTACCTCAAGATGTTATTTTCCCTTATTTGGAATATGTTTTGGGATTCTTAGTGATCCCATCATCAGCCTTTCTAATTTTGAATCTTGTGGAGAACCTGTGTGCTGGTTGGCTGTTGTTATGGATTCCCGTTGGGTTCTGTTTTTTAAATTGTTATTATTGTGTGTGATTTTGATGTATATATTAGTCCTTTGTGTATTTTCGATGTTGAATGCTTTGAAAATTGAATCATGTTTTGTATTGATTTGTATTTGTTCAGGTATTAGTTTGTTTTGTGTTTGTATATTTGCAAATTTTCCCAAATGTTTATTATGGTGTCTTTTATGTGGTATGTGTTTTATTAGTGCCATGTTGGTTATGTCTGGGAATTCATGTTTAGTGTTTATTGCATGTGTGGCCAAATTAGATTTATATATTTCTGATTTTTTGTATGCGTTTAGATGTTCAAATAACGTTTTTTCAGTTAACAGCGGCCGCCCAGTACACAGGTACTCCATCTATTATAATATATTATATAGATCAAGAAATAGACTGTAGGAAAAACTGTTTGAATATATATTATATAAATATATATATATATATATATGTATTCGTTGAATTGTAATGTCAACGGTGCTAACAAGGAACAGACGAACATGAAGGCGTCATTTTACTTGGGCTCACCTACGTCGTCTCACCTTGGGCTCACCTTGAGGCTGCTGAGGATTCCAAAATAGAGCGGTATAACATATGGTGGAGAATATCACGTTTGAGATGGCAGACCTGGCGGATGTGGCAGTAAAAGTAACAGTAATGATATGTCATTTAAGCGCAGGAAACAATATTCATGTCTTATTGTTTACACTATCTTATTTCGATCTGTTGATTGAATCACCTGGTTTACCAGTGTGGGTCGATGATACGTTCGGCATACACACCCAGGCTCATAAACATTGCTAAAACTCTTAAAATACAACAACAACGTATATTGCAGTGTCATGAACGGGGACAATAACAAATTAAAGCGGAAAGGACAATTGTTTTAGTTACTTGGAATGTAAAGTGGTAAAAAAGTAAAACCGAGCCGGCCTATCAACGGCGCGCGTTATGCAAATTAAATACATCATTGTGCCGCAGTGCGATATAGGATTCACGGGGTTGTTTTTATTCCTTAAATTTGACAGAACATAACTTAAAAAATAAAAGAATCATTATTAATTTATTATTAATTTTAATTAATAAAATTAATTTATAAATATATTACCTATAAGTCTGTGTACATATAAGCGTTACTTAAAGGTTTCACAATTTTAATACAATTATCATATTTTTAAAAAAAGGTTAAAAATTTTTTAATTTAACTTCTAGTGACACCTTTATTTGAATAATATTTTTAGGGCTTACTGAAAACGTAAATAAATCTATTATTGCTGAATGTTTGTTAACAAATTTAAATCTTTAATTGTATGTCTTAGAAAAAAAAGGTTATTATTAAAAAAAAAAAATCAGGCGACGAGTACAGGTTGTATGTATATATAGGCGGTACAGAAAAGTTTATTAAAACTCTCAAACGCCCTGAAAGACAAAACACTAGACGAGACTACCACAAGACTGGAGTGAAAACCACAATAATGACGAACACATTCCCAATTACTGAACGCCGGGGAAAAGACCCCGTGCAGTTTGTTTATAAAACCATGGTATTATGCCACGATGGCTACAGTGGTCCCAGGTCTGACCTCCGCGCTCGAATGCGTACTATGTATGAGTAGTATGTATACCCAGGATGTACTCCAGAAGACTTACCACTTGTCTCCCACCTTCAGACGCAGACAGATTTGATCCAGTCGCCGTGCTCTCAAAGGATTCACCAGTATTTCCAACGGAAATCGGTGTACACTGCTAAGTGAAGCGTGAGCTCTACAGACCTCTCCCCGGTCACAAAGCACGGGTCGTTACTAGGATACACATGCCACAACACTAGAGGTGTGATAAACTAGTATTTGAAAATAACAGGTACGAACGAAACCGTTCCCAAAAATAACACGTACAAATACCTGTTATTATATACTTATTCTACTCATACCTCTATTATATAATTTGTTGTAAGAAACAAATTGAAACTAAAAGTATTAACAGTGTCACTTTTCACTGTGACTTTATTAAGCTGTTACTGTTTAAAAGAAAATAAGAAACAAGTAAATTTATAAGCTTATCTCCCTTTGGTAATACTGATTTAAGTGTTTACTAGGCGCAAACAAACTGACACAGATTTAATATTAAATTGTTGATTTCATTTTGGTTAGACAAATCAGTCGCGAAACTCAGGCAATGAAATTTATAGTGCACGTAGTAGCACAACAAAGAATGTCAAAACATTTTTCGTGAGATGTGGAGTGAATTTAAAATCATCTCCGAAATCACATTAACAAAAAGTACTATATGGCCTATCAGCCACTCTGTAGGTTATAACACAATTTAGTTTGCTTTTTTAAAATTTACCAATTTGCATAACACGCGGGAATAAATGTAACATCAATATGACTTTTTTATTTATTAAAAACAGTTCGTCTCTTTGGCCTAGAGATATCCTGAACCTCACTGTTTTGCTTCGTATCGTACTTGTATGGCAATCGGGACATGCGCAGAATGAAGTATTCTGCACAAAAAAGTGACTTTGTACTCGTGTACTCGTAATAGTCGTTGAATCGGAACAGGTATTTCAACTTTCCGTTCTCTGTTATATCCGTTCCACAAAAATAATCGTTCCAAAATGCCTGTTACAGGCGGTATATCGACCCACCACTACACAGCACCTTGTACCGTGCTAGTGAGCGTTGTAGATATTACTGTTACCGTGACTATCAGTTTTTGGATGCGTGACTGATTTCACCAATGGAAGCCCAAACAACTGGCAACCCAAACAGGCCATAGAAGAGACCCATGGTTGCCAGACGCGCGCCGTTACTGATCAGATGCGTGACATACCTAGCTCCATTTCACGACTGCTCCTAAGATTTACCGATCCTCGTACAGCTTTTCAACAGGGAAGACAGCCGTGGTACACGTTCGCAAGACACATATATTCAGACTGGCTTACAACCAATCCAACCTGAATGTCATGTTTACTTTCCGGTGCTAAGCTGAGGTAGTGTGTGCCGGACGGGGATGGCGATGGAGGGAATCACCGAGTATGACAATGACGTTCCACAACCAATCGACCTAAGGGCAAAGTCTCAGGCTTCCAGCCCCACTAACGCTCACAGTGCCTAAACACGTTAGAAAATGTAGATCTAAGGAAGACCAAAACCATGGCCTTTAAAGGTAAATATCCAGTGAGGACTAAGATAGTTATAAACACCAGCACTTTAGAACAAGTGTGCCGTTTCGAATATCTCGGCTGCGCAGTAAGCTATGAATCTGAATACGATATAAGAGAGAACATAAATAAATTTAGGAATACTTATGGTACGATTCATAGAAATTTTAGAAATAAAACAAGACACAGCACAAGGATTAAATTTTATAAGACAATTGCAATACCCACATTGACATATGCGAGTGAGACGTGGGTCATGACAAAAAAGGAAAGCGGCAAGATTCAGAGTGCTGAAATGCAGTTTCTTCAAAATACTTTAAATTATAAATTGCAAGATAGAATAAGAAATGAATATATTAGAGCAGAACTCAAATTAAAAAACATAAATGAAATTGTGTCAACTTACAGAAAACAATGGTGGAAACATTGACAGAGGATCGATTGCCTTTGAAACCGGGACTGAACTATAAAGCCTTTGGTAAAAGAGCCGTGGGTCGTCCGAGGATGAGATGGGTGCCGGAACAGATTTACATAACCTAATCCTTAAAGATGAGAAGAAGAAGAAGAAAGTTAGATCTTTCACCCTCTCTACGCCAGTACTCAGATGCTACACCGTCAACCTTTGGCTACACGCTCTGTTTTGTTCATGACCTACTGTAAAGCCGAAGATCTATTTTCGCCGCACCAGAAAAGGGTCTGCTCCAGATTGTGCGGATTTCCGAAAGTCAAAGGAAAGAGTCTAAGGACCTTGCGCGAGGTGTAATCCTCGTATTCACTTGGCGGGAATCGCAGGTCACACAGCGTAATTTTTCCAAAAAGGCCAACCTCACTATTATTTTTACGTCGCCAGACTGGATTACGCTTCAAAGGTACTTGCCAAAGATCGGGGTCCTTTTGCGAAATTCGCGGCAAGATATATCGGGTGGCATCTTCAACAGGCATTCGCGGCAGCATTATATCGGGTGGCATCTTCAACTGGTGGGCCAGTGGTAATGTCAGTATCGGCTGTGAACTTTAATTATTCAGGGATCATTGCAGGTATAAATACTAAGATTGATCAAATAATTTAGAATCAGGTTTTTATCGTGCGTTTATTGTAGTCGGCAAAAATATATCGGGTTATAAATTATAGGGCAACGTGTCATTTGAGAATGAAGCGAGACACATTGGTACTGTCCTGGAACAAATTATCAGTTTTGAATACCAGGGCTACAGTGTGTGTCTCATAATTCAAGCAACGACGTTGTGAATAAGTTGCATAAGTTAAACCACATGTACGGGGCCATCAGGCAAACCCTTAAGTCAGCAATTAAAGGAACACACATAAAATTCTACAACGTGATGGCTCTTCCCACACTTCTTTATGGGTCTGAGAATTGGACTTTAACGAAAGGCCAGGCCAGTTGCATCCAAGCGGCTGAAATGAGATTCCTTCAGGCACGTGACAGGGTATAATCTCCACGATTGTAGAAGAAACATAAATGTACGGCAAGAACTGAATATTATGAGTATACTCGACAGGATCGCTCATTATTGGTGGAAACATCTTTGCAGAACGGATGACTGCCGCATCCCCAAACAACTCTGGAACTACAAGCCGAGGAGACGGACAGGTGTGGAACGTCCAAGGAAGAGCTGGAGTGGCCAGCTCTAATCTTTGCCTGTTTGAGACCGAAACAAACCATCCTTGGTTTATTCCATGAAGATGATGATGATGATGATGATGATGATGATGATGATGATGATGATGATATTTTCCCAACTCTTTTTAGAGCTCATCTAATTGATTGTAGAATGAAAACGACAAATATGTGTTATTCAAAAATACTGACATGGTTGCCAAGTATCGTAAATGACCTTTTTATAGTTTTTAACTGCTAAATAAAAACTACTGACTTTAATTAAAGAAGTAAGCAGAACGTTCATAGCAGTAACCGAATGAGTTTAACGTACTCTGACGGCGAGCAGACGTAAAATAGCGACAGCTTTAATTAAACATATATACGTAGCTAGTTGCTTTCAACAACAATGAATAGGAAGTCATTCAAGCAACAAAAAGAGTAACATTGCTATAGAAACTTCAGTTAATCTAAAAACCGTTTTAAATGCATCGTTAAATTTAATTAAAACAGATTTACGGAATAATTCTTGTAGAGAATTTAGTTGCAACTATTGAGCTGTACTAATGAAAGGAGAGTTAGTGTACTCGTTATAATAACTAATGTAAAACAAAACGTTCAATTGTTGAACCAATTACCACCTATGGGGCAGAATGTTGGACAATCAACGAAAAGAACCGCAGCAAGAATGAAGCTGTAGAAAAGCTGTAGAACCTCAGACGAGCTTCCAGAGTTTCTCGTCTGGAAAGTGTAAAGAATGACGTAATAAGGGAAAGAACAAATAGAAAAGAAACTGTAACAGAAGGTATAAACCGTAAACAGCTTTCCTGGTGTGGCCACTTAATGAGAATGAGTGAAGAAAGAATAACTGTGAGTGTGTTCAAATAAAGACCTAGCAACAGAAGAAAAAGAGGCAGAAATAGATTAAAATGGATAGAAGGGATCGAAAGGTGTATGGAAGAAAAGAATCTGAAGAATGAAGATACACAGAATACGTTGCTATGGAAACTGAGATGCGGGATGCGGGAATAACTGTGGGATCCCCGCCAATAACATCACAAATTTATATATATATATATATATATATATATACATATATATATTACATTTAATATTTATACATAAATTTACCTCAAGATGTTATTTTTCTATTTGGAACATGTTTCGGGTACTATCTTGTACCCATCCTCCAAAATATAGTACCCGAAACAGGTTCCAAATAGAAAAATAACATCTTGAGGTAAATTTATGTATAAATATTAAATGTATTATATACATCAAGAAACGGACTGTAGCAGAAAGTGATTGAAATATATATATATATATATTTTGTGTGTGTGTGTGATGTTATTCAATTTGTTTCTTCTGCAAGTAGTATAATTTCGTATATTCTTTTTTACGAAATTATAAAAAGAATATACGAAATTATACTACTTGCAGAAGAAACGAATTGAATAACATCACAAATTATATAATTACTGCAAGAAACGTCGAGTTACTTATATAGAAAATTATATATATAACGTTTTGATGTCTAACTAGTCTGATGCATAAGCATATTGTCTCCTAGTTCGTGTTAACAGTGAATTCTCGTAAATATTGTTTCCCTCCGTTAAAACAGATGTCTGCACTTTTGTTTTGCTCTTCTGGGCGATCTATTTTTAGATGTCGGTTAGGTTAAGTTTCGGCTTTTTTGGAGTAGTCTCCTTCAGAAGCATGAGGTGGCCTATCTCCTTCAGATCCGTTCAGCAACAAAAAGTATCTGCTAGGCCAAATTGCCATCTCCTATTATCAATTTTCTTTTAGAATATTTAATCGATAATATTATAATGGATGTAAACTCTTCTATTATAGTTTGTAATCCAAAAGGAAAACAATATTTTTTAGCTACTGGTGTAGCGCATTTTAATATAGTTCATATATTGTCTCTACAGTCCATCCAACCGTTCGTGCCAAAACACTTTATCTTATTCCTCTCTGTCCTGTCAGGCGCCGGATTTAATTTTTGCTTTATATTTTGTTAGTAACTTTTAAAGCAGTAGACTATGTTTTCAGGAAGGCGTCATTTGCGGTAATTGTAATATTTGTAATTCAGTGTCTGCTTTGCCTGTTACAGCGACAATAGTCATCGTTGTACTACCTATTTCTTAATACCCTGCTTTTTAAACTTTGAATGCTAATGAAAATATCGTTATGGAGAAACATATATGACTTCCATGTTCTAAGATTTATATTTAAAATCACTTTTGAAATGAAATATTTCATAGAAACTACTTCTTTCTACTTACTGCTTCAGCCTTAACCACAGTACTGTGGTCACTAACGTATACCACCTCACGTTATCGCACTCGATTTTCACTGATGATGGAAGTCGATGGCACTTCCAAAACATCTGGTTTTGCAGAAAACTTTGGTCTACGGCCAAACAGGACAGTAAGGAATTTTAATAACAAGCTACTTCTTTGTTGCCGATAACGTAGTACATATATAAAAAATTATCCCCTCCCCCTTCAACTATAATTTTCATTTATAGAAAATTACTTCCATCCCGATCAACTAGCCTCTTCATCTACGTTTCTACAGTGCATTATTAAGATCTTCTTATCAGGATACTTTATGTATCAAAATTGAGTACTTTACTCTTGTTACAACAAAAAATGTTTCAGGTAAACTACTCTTTCCCTTAACCGATCTTTACCAAAATCAACAGGCCTTCATTTCTTTACAATTCAGGAACGCATGCAAAAAAGTATTTGATTCTGTTTGAATTTGCGGCTATTATCGTTTACCATAGAAAAAGTAAAAATTACCCTTGATAAAAAACCGTTGCAGGTAAACTACCCCTTTCCCTTAACCGATCTTCACCAAAAACAACAGATCTTTAGTACTCTACAAATCAGGGCTGTATGCAAATAATAATTTGATTCTGTTTGAATATGCGGCTGTTATCGTTTGCCATAGAAAAAAATCTACAGACACACAGAGAGACAGACACACACACACACACACACACACTTTTCGAAAAATGACTTTTTTTCATGTTTTGAGTGTAGTACAATCAGAATCTGCAATAATCTCGAACACGATTTTTTTTTGCCATCACCATACTTCCATTTCCTTAAGGAACATGGAAGTAAAATGTAAGCAAAATTTATTGTTAATAATATGCAAGCGGAAGAAAAATTTGCTTTTTGATGCAGCTCCTAGCACACAATGTCGAGGTTGCTATTTTTTCGCCAACATTATGTGCGCTGTGGATTTACAGTGGATTTAAAGACTGCATCTTGACGCATGGTAACACTCTCTCAGTGTAACTGGTGTGGACCGAGTCTTTGGCATATTTGATTACACCAGTTTAGTTTCAAAAGTCAACGTTGCAGTCTGCAGACAAATATTACACAATATGACAGATAAACATACAGTTACGGAAGAGAACTGATAACGGAACGGAAAAGAACGTGTTGATCAGGAATCAGACCTTGACCTAAGTAAGTAAAGAAGAAGCCTATGCAAGTTAATTGGTTTATAGCAATTAATCACACTGATTCGTGTCTTATTATAAGAATTGTTAAAAGTCCGAGTACCTTTAATTGTGATCAAATGTTTCAATGCTTGTATGCCAAGATATTGTTAATTCTGCATAGAGAGTAGCGGTTAACTATTTATTATAACAATTGTTACATTGCATATTGTCACGACAATTACGGATCGTTCTCGAAAAGACGAGAGCGTCCTTCTAAGGCTTCTCGACTAGCCTAGCGTGTCTCGTCTGTGTCAAGGCCGTCCATTCACGTAGCACTAAAGTACCTTCCAGACCGTTTCAGAGCACTTGTTATTTTGCAAATTATGCTGGCACGCCGCCAAAGGATGGTAAGTTATTCTGGAAGCTCTGTGGGACCTATATATAGCAACAGTGGCGGGCTTTGGTAGTTAGTTACAGTAGTCAATTTCTTTAGTGCGGATCGAGTGGTTGTTGAGAATTTTTGGAAAGTGATCATTATGTTATAGTTGGTGCGGAACTTTATTACTTGAAATTAAAATTGCGTGTGGACCAATTTAACTAGAATCATTGTATGAGAGTACCTTGTCGATTACAAATTGTTATTTGTGATTAATTAAAGCAGGTAATTAGTGACTTCAATAGTGTCAGTATTTTGTTTCCACTGTACCATACGACGATCCGTCATACCGTCGTAACGGAATATAGTAGAAGTGAATATTATGGAAGCTGCACAATTTGTCGTGTCAAGTTACTGGTGTCACAGTAGGCAAATGTCATTTTAATATTAAATATCGGTATGGAGAATCATACGATTTCCATGTTGTAAGATTTATGTTTAAAATCATTTACTTGATTTCGGTTCGATAATTTCTGAAAACATATCGCCCACCCTTAAACTATTTTCACTATTTTATATTTTATAGATAATTTTGTTATTATGGGGTAGTCGTTTAATATAATGTTATCTTTGAGTCACCTTATTTTATAACATTAGGCATTTTATTCTTATAAACAAACTGAACTACGCAGATAATCATCCCTCCACCTCAACCGATTCCCACCTTAATGATATTTACACTTCCACAGAATAATAGTTTTGATCATATGTAGTTCCTAATGCAACGTATTCTTCAATATTAAATATTCGTACTTTACTTGATTTCTGCAGAGCAATATTTAAAAAATCACCTCTCCCTCTTCAACTACTCACTCCATTTATAATTATCTCATTTACTACTTACAGTAATCTATTGTAAGTATATATATTAATCTAATATGACTTTATTTTTGAGGTATACTTATTTATTAAAATTAAGTACTTTGCTCTTGTTAAAATACAAAACAATGCAGGTAAACTACCTGTTCTTCCTAACCAAACAACCCGGTTCCCTAGCAACAAAATTATTTAAACTAACAAAATTATTCCCTAGTAACAAAATTTGTTAAAATAAACAATTACCGTTTCTTTGAAAAAATTTAATTAAATTTTTAAGTACTTTACTCTTGTCAAAACGTAAAACGTTGCAGGTAAACTACCCCACCCCTCCTCCTTAACAGATCTTCACCAAAATCAATAGGCCTTGAGTCCTCTACAAGTCGGGCGCATATGCTAAACCTTATTTGATTCTGTTTGAATTTGCGGCAGTTATCGTTTGCCATAGAAAATATTCTACAAGCAGACGCACAGACACACAGGACACTTTTCGGAAAATGACTTTTCTTCATGTTTTGAGAGTAGTACAATCAGAATTGGCCCTTATCTCAACACGATTGGCCCTTATTTTCGCGAACACCATACTTCCCTTTGCTTACGGAATGTGGAAGTAAAAAGTGGCATCTTACTATAGAGAAAAATAAAAAATGTGTGATAAATAAAGCGTACAAGCTAGTGTACTAAATGTATTATATGCTGCGACAGCAATACAAAGAGTTGTACTAATAAAAGCATTACAGATATTAATTATATACACACACTTTATGTTTCAGCCTTTCTTAACAGCAGCTGCTGACGACATCGATTTAATGAACAATCTTTGCTTCCAATAAACGCGAACTTAAATAACGTCGTTGTAAGAAACACACTGCAGACAGTCATTCTAAGAAACGGTTTTCATTACTTTGTTACTGTAACGAAAAGCGGATTACTGGCAAAATTTTCAGTACTAAAGAATTCTCAACTATTCGAACTGTTCGTAATTAAGGAGCGTAAATTCTATGTGCTAATGAACGTAAATTTTAGCGTTTTTACATCAAGTTTTTCTACTGGTATGAGTTTTTGTGTGCGTGTTTCAATTGTTTGAGTAGTTGTCTGCGTTTGAGTTTATAAATAGTCCTTACAGAAACAATTTTATGTTAAGCACTTACAACGATTATGGTACCAATGTAGCACATACTGTAGCTGTGTGTCATACCCCATACCCCATTTCCACCACTGCCTTCCCTGCTCCCACTACGATCTACGCAATCCGTTTCAAGTCTCACTATTTCATGTATACAGATGTATGGTTCTCAAATGTATACGAATACACTTGGTTAGATTTCTTATTAACCCTGGTTTTACCCAGGATAAAAGCCCGTGGAAAAATTTGTTTTATGTTCACGGCTTGTTTCTTTTAAAGCATTTGTAACTTCGATGGTTTTCACACAAACTATTAAATAAGTGTAAGATTTATTTATTATTATCAGTTATTAATCATATCTAGAATGTTACCAATAATATAATCTAGATATATTCATATCTAAGATTATGCTTCAAACAAAATCATGCATGTCGCTAATCAACATGTTATGTATCACCGGTAAACTCTTCCAAGCTTGTAATTCATGTTCGTGTTTGATTTTACGGCGCAGGCATCTCCCTGTAGTAAATATTTTTCATACACACCTGTTTTCAGACAAGACATTAACTAAATTTTGAATGAATATGAAAACTCATTGTAGAAATAAAGATATATTGTTTAATTAAGAAAGTTGTGTTAGTGGTTATAATCACAAACAGAATTATCACTGTTGCATACCATTATAGAAAAATTATTCCGATTAGCGCTTTGAAGCCTCTCAGCTCATCGTCAGATCGGAAATAACAAGAAGAGGATAAAACCAAACTCTTCACACACCCACCCGCCCCACTGTCTACACACACCCCCGCAAGCAAGATATAATTCAAATGTCCCTTCCCAACCTCCGAGCCCTGTCACTCCCGTCTGTACAGTTACATATTTTTCTAGCACATTCCTTGTGTTTATGTGTTGATGAGAAAGGCTTTACAACGTTAGGTTTTAAAAAGAATGTACACACACACACACACACACACACACACACAACACATAAACACAAGGAATGTGCTAGAAAAATATGTAACTCTACAGACGGGGATGACAGGGCTCAGAGGTTGGAAAGGGAGATTTGAATTATAGCTTGTTTGCGGGAGGGTGTGAACTGTGAAGAGTTTGGTTTTATCCTCTTCTTGTTATTTCCGATCTGACGATGAGCTGAGAGGCTTGAAAACGCTAATCGGAATAATTTTTCTATAGTTATGTGCAACAGTGATAATTCTCTTTTGTTAAAGGTATATTGCCTACTGACTGATGGTAGACGCATTGTGCACCCAGAATTGTAGACGCTGCCCGTGTCAAAGCCAAATAAGCATTAGTTTTCTCATACAGTTTGATCATGTGTATTCAAGACAGAGAGTACAAGATGCTCGGCCTCCTTGCATTAACTAGCTTTTGTTTCAGTCTGGGATGGTGTATGTATTGTTCTTGTTTTGTGGTTGCGGCGCAGGCCCACCAGCGTCGAACACGGCAAGGGGTTTAGGGTAGAAGGTGCATCGCTGTCCACCTGCACATAACAGACAACGCATTCTAGCTTAGACTGTAATTGAACTACGTAAGCGAAAACCATGGGTGACAGATCGCGGACGTCGCAGGACGTCAGTCGTTTTGGTGAGATACCGCAGCACAGGCGAGGGGATTTCACAAAGACTTTCAGGGTAACAGCCTGTCATATTTGATATCTAAATGTTGTATTTTGTTTTTACTTCCACGTTCCGTAAGAAAATAGAAGTATGGTGATCGCGACAAAAATAGTGTTCGAGATAAGGGCTGATTCTGATTGTACTACCCTCCAAATATGAAGAAATGTCATTTTCCAAAAGGTGTCTGTGTGTAGAATTATTTCTAGAGTACACGATAACTGCGGCAAATTTAAACAGAATCATATAATTATTCGCATATATGCTCGAGTTGTAGAGAAATCAATGTCTGTTGATTCTGGTAAAGTTCGGTTTAGGGGAAGGCGTAGTTTACCTTCAACGTTTTACGTTTTAACAGGAGTAAAGTACTTAATTTTCATAAATTAAGTACCCTGAACAGTAGGTCATTAAAATCTCTTCTATAAAGGTAGATTAAATATCTATAACTACAAAGAGTATTTGAAGGGGAAGGGATAATTTTGTGAAAACTACCTTTTTAATGTAGAATAAAGTATTTCATTTTGAAAGATAAGCTATCTTAATAATTACATATAACGAAACTGTTACTCAATAAAACTGTAAATATAATAAATATGGTTGTTCGGTTAAGGGGGGGGGGTATTTTGCCTGCAGTGTTTTGTGTTTTAACATGTGTAAAGTACTCAATTTTGACAAATAAGTGCCCCGAAAGTAAAGTCAGGGGGAGGGGGTGATTTTTTGAAAGTTTCTTCAGTCATTCTACTTGAAACTTCTGCAGTCGGTAGAATTTGTATAATTAAGGATTATATATTTAACTTTCTCTGCTTTAAGAATTATGAACTACAAATCTGTTATCTCTTTATTCATCTATTTCGCTTCACAGAAAATCTATAATTTACATAAATGAAGAATATAAATCATTGTTTAGTTTGGTGTAAACATATTTTAATCAAATTAACTTTTTAAAACGCAACGTTTTGTGTCTTTTAAAATAGGCATTACCATAAATTTGGTGAAGAGACGAGATTCAAAACAATAACTTAATTGGCTACGAAAGTCTCTGCGTTTTTTATTTTGTAAAAAAAACAATTTATTTAAATTTATAGTCACTTTGCCAAATAAACAAAAATTTAAATAAAAAATACACTTTTGTTTTCAAAATATAGCGTTATTACAGCCTAAAAAACAATGACGTTATATTTCATTCACGAAACCCTTTTGTTAAATCAGTTTAAACCTACAAGGTAAGAATGCATTGGTCATGTTACCTCGGATTCTCTACTGTTATCTTAACACTAAGAGATATATTTAAGTAATAAATAACATTTAATGTTTATTAAAGACATATATACCCGAGAAATTGTATTACAGATTAGGTATTAAGTAAATGGAGATGACAAAAGTAAATTTATACGGCACACATAGAATGAGAAAATACTTTGCTTTTGTAAGCGCTAAAACACTTTCTATAAAAGTATTTTTAAATAATACTCCATTAAAAGCATTTTATAATAAAAGAATAACATACAATTACATATGAATCTTTTCATAAAATTATTGTATCTAATTTGTAAATATATAAAATTAGTTATAAAATTTAATTATTTACTTCATTATCAAATTTAATTTTAATATTAATTAAATATTAATGAAGAAATATTTTATAACATAATTAAGAAGTAAATGATAAAGGACAGATAGATAAGATTAAGAATTATATTGCATAGTACTAATTAGATGTTTTAAAATAAGAGTGTGTGACTGACCCACGTGTGTGGAGAGGAAGAGGGTAAGTTTAAAAGGATGCGCACACACACACACACACACACACACAACACTGAAACACTGTTGTGTTTGCTAGAAAAATATGTAACTGTACAGATGGTGGGACAGGGTTTAGAGGGTGGGGAAGGGACATTTATATTATAGCTTGTTGTGTGTGAGCAGGGTGGGGTGAGAGGGGTGAAGGGTTTGTTTTCACATAATTTCTGTCAATTCCGATCTGACGATGAGCTGTGAAGCTTGAAAGCGCTAATCGAGATAATGTTTATATAGTGGTGTGCAACAGTGATCATTCTGCTTGTGATTTCAATCACTAACACAAATTTCTTCATTAAACAACTTTAAATGTCTGAATTCTATTTCTCTACGTTTCACTGAAAAGTTTTCTTCTTCTTCCATCAGGAACTAGGCGAATCACCTGTTCTGGTGCCAAAGGAATATATACACTTTACGTTTCCTAGTTCTTTATATAGGCTACTACGGTGTCCAATAAGCTTGTATTCCCAAACGTCCTGCCAACTGGCATCCTATTCAGATAAGCAATCCTTCTCCCTTTGGTTTCTGCAATACAATATTAGTTATTAGAAAAGTTTAATTCTTTCCAAAGGTGCACTAAAAATAATATTAATATAATGTTACGACATCACGCAACAATCTACTTGTTTATCGAATGTTCCAGAGGGATCCGGAATGTAATGCGTGTATCGTACGTGACTGTCGACGCATTTGCTAGACTGTGTCAGAATTCGGGCGGCCGCTCGCTGACTGCGTCAAGGGCACAATTAGTTACGTCGTATACTGGCGCTAATGCGTAGTTTGGAATCTTCAGGTCTGTGAGCGTTGTATAAATACTACACGGCAGCGGCCTTAGTTTTCAGTTATAGTTGCGATATATTTACAGTACGGTTCGAGTTATTACCGGGGGCGATATTACTCTGTGCGTTCAAGTGGTTATTAGTTAAGTGTTGTGATTTATAGTCGGACGGTATAATTGTAATACAATTGTGTTTTATATTAGTTGACATTTTATTGCGTGTGAAGAATTTTTATTTGATTTGTTGTAAGAGACTGTGTTGTTAATTATTGAACTGTTTAACTGTGAAATTAAAGCTGGTGATTAGTGACTTAATTGGTGTCTTGTATTTTGTTTTTCACTTTACCTACGACGATCAAGTAGACCGTCGCAACAATAATGTTAATAATACATTGAAAAGTAATATTATATCTTACGTTTCCCAAATATATTTTAAAACAAGATGTATACAAATTAGAAATTGTCTAGACAAATAGTAAGTTACTCAAAATTATGATAATTTACAGTCTAATAATATACACTTTGTTCCCCTCTTTGTATGTAGACTATATACTTTAAAAAGTGGAAAAACAAAGGAAATGTTTGTTCGCCTTTAATGTACAGTGTAAAAGTAGTATCGTAAACGCACTATTATAGTAATTATGCGTGGACTAAATTTTAAAAATATAATCTATGCGGAAAAGGCATAAACACGGTAAATGGTTTAAAAAGAACCTGACTGAATTTTTTTTTTAAGAAAGACTGATTTATTTATGACTTAAAAATAGCAACGTGATTGGAATGGGTTACTAGTGTTAGGTACAAGTTAGCCTGATTATTGTTATTATTTTTTTTTTATAAATAGTATGCGTTTGCTTACATTAAGTAATAATTTGTTTTCACAAAATAATAGTTTGTGTTCAGGAAAGATAATTAAAATGTTTAAACAAAATTCAGACACAACAAAAACTTTTATATTATTCATATTTAAGCCATAATTAGATTACATTTTTATTTTAAATCGTTATTGCCTAAAATGATATAATTTTACGCTTTATTAATGAGCACATATTATATCTAAAAAGCGTAATAGACTATACCGTCTTTTTTCGTTAAGTGTCCATAATCATACCAAATACGTGTATTCTAATAAATGTGAAAGCATCTTCATGCTGATATTTGTAATATGAAATATGATATTTCCGAAAAATATGCTACAAAATTGTGTATTTTATTCCAACAGGAGAAGCTTCGAAAGAATATATAATTAGTTAATTTCATTTCCATTGTTAGAGGAGAATTGTTTTTAGAAGAGTCCTAGTAGCTGAATACGAAATTAAAAGAATAATTAGAATCTGAGTCAAACAATAGGCGCTTTACATTTGTAAAATTATTTCCGCAAATGTAAATTTAGTTTCAGACAAAATGCAAATGAACATAGTCGGAAAAAGGGATGCATTGTTTTCATTATGACAGACGAGGTGGCGCATGGAGTGAACAAAAAATAATTTTAATATTGCAGGAAAAGCACCCACAGTTTAAAAGAGAGAAGTTTTAGTGAAGCAGGACAGAATCGATACCATGCTATTTTTTCCCTGAACTGATTGAAAACAGACAAGTATCGATCTGTATTATAATACTCTGTTATACATAATTTTTTATTTGTACACTCCCTCTGTTGAATCAGTTTATAGAAATATTCATCAAATAATTCGATAAAAAGTTGTATATCATTCACTGGTTAAAAGTAAAACGGGTTACTTAATAAAATCAATAATATATCTGAATTTTTATATTTCATTGTTTGAGAGAGTGTGTGTGTGTGTGTGTGTGTGTATGTGTGTGCGTGTACTTAATATTTTTACATTTGTTACTTGTTTAATCATTATTTAATTTTACACTTTATATTTATGATCGGATTACTGTTTTTATGGTTTTGCTACTAAGTAAAAAAAAAGGTTTGTTTTAAACAAAAATGTAAAGATACGCGTACCTAATAATACACAAATTCACACTGAATGTTTTTTAATTTCTTAAAAAGGCTTTGTATTTATAACAAATATTTTGTATACGGATAAAAATTTTTTTATGAATGATTTTTCTTGAATTAAGGTTTATATAATAGTAAAGTGCGGAGAAATGGTGTAGGGCTACTACATACAACACACGCGCACTTTCAAGCATGGTCGTAAAAAAGATGTAGTTTAAATTGGTTGCACACTGTATAGAAAAATATAGTCGTTTCCTCATTAAGCCATATGTCTGTCTGTGACCCTGAATTTAGCTTTTTGAATATTTTATACAATAGTTCAACAATGTTTGTGTTTCCTAGCAACTCCACAGTCTCTGCTTGTTATTTTATAACAGCTTAATTTGTATTCTACTAGAGAAAAGTTTGATACCAAAATACTAGGCTGAGCTCCATTTAAAATACAATTAAACTTTTAAATGTAATTAGACTCTACGTAAGCTGATACTGTTAGTTGACAACTTAAATTGAGGCATTTGTTTAAAAGCTTATTAAAACATATTAAAAGCATATGTTTATTAATTAATTTACCTGAAAGTAATTATTATGTTTTGTACATTATGCTGTAAACCTAAATTCATATAGAGACTAATTTGTTTGTTTGTAAAATTGCCAATTAGTTATCTAATAACGGTCAAAGGCTCCATATTCAATTAATAAAGCTATTGTAAAAATAGAGATAAAATTTCCATTAATTTGTCGATTGTAAAATTAATAACTATCAACAAACCGAAACCGCTAATTTGTGCATTATTAAATATTTAACATTATCCGTGTTATGAGTAACTCTAAACGGTAAAATTTATTTTTGAGATGCAATTTGTAGTCGCGAAATTAAAAAATACTAATTGGATTATCATAGATTATTATAAATTCTATATATTTTAAACGGTTAATAAGCTGGGTGTCTTAGCAGTCATTTGCAGCTAGTTACACATAAAAGGTTGTAAGAAAATTAACTCATTAAACAAATAATTTAATCTTTTAGCAATTTGTTTTCTCCATAAAGTGGAAGTGTTGATTTCTCAAACGCTGTTATTGGCCAAGATACATCGGTCGTACGTGATCAAGTGGTTAATTCTATCAGACTTGAAAATGGTGAAGACATCAGATGTCATCGTCTAATATAAAGCTACAAAGCAACAAGCAGTTCAGTTAAAATAACAACTTTTTAATTTGCAAACGATGCTGCTTGAAACAGTTTTAACTGAAATAAGACTGATTCCATTAGAAAAAAAATTAATTGAGTTGTATCAGCTGTAAAGCGTAAGTGTTTAGTGAGCGTTAGATAAAGAACTCTTCAATCTGTCTGATCATAAATGTCAAACATAAAGAGCAAAGGGGTATTTTATCGCATCCTAAGTCTTTCAAAAGTACGAAAATTTTTATCATAACGCGTAGACAACTTCAATCAGTACACACGTGCTGACACACTTAGTTGTCCGGATGACTGCTCTCGTTTTCTATTTCCAACCCTTTTATCCCTTGTACCGTCAATATGCCCAAAAACTTACACACCCTTCCTCTTGTCTCCAAACTCTTTTCTGCTTTATATATTTCTATTGTGTTCTTATTTTCTGTGCAACTGCAATCCAATACACCCTCCCACTTTGTTTAATGAGCATAATGTATAACATTGCCGAAATTTATAAATAAAAGTACTTTAATTTTCCGATCTAGTTTTGGATCTGTTGTATGAATAATAATTTTTGAAAACATTCTTCACTTATTCTGTTCTTGATGTAACTTTAATTTACAAACTCACCATTCTTATCAATAAACAATCATCATTTTTACCATCGTCATCATTATCATCATTGTAATCGTCATCAACATCTAAGGTTTACTGGCTGGTGTTAATCTCATTTTTTAGCCATCTCATATTTTAGCCAGTACAACGTCTGCTTAAAAACTCTACATTAATTTGTTTCTGAGGTTTACAAAATTATAATTCTCCTCAGCTTACATTTTCAAATTGCCTAATTGTAAGTTATTAACCTCGTAACTTTGTTATCTGAAACAAAGCACAAATATTTTTGTCTGGGAGCAGTGATAGCCTATATATATATGTATATATATATATATATTGTCACCGGACAAAAGGCTTGCCGCATGACAAATGGCGCCAATCGTACACACTATCGTTTTTGGTGGCCCTAAAAAGGACCTTGTGGCGAGAATGCTGATGTTGGTCGTGCTGCGCTGAGATGTTCGGCGGCTGCGCCCGCTGATCGTGGCGTACTGCAGTCCTCCTCTTCTTCCGGCACCGGTTGTAGAGTCGGCTGCCGGCCCAGCGAAATCCATCGCTGGCGTGGAACTGGAGGGCGAAGACGCAAGAACGCCGGTTCTATTCTTCGGCCGTTCCTTCCGGCTGACTCCGCGCCGATGTCGTCCGAGAGAGGAGAGGAGATGAAGTTCGTCCGATGGCGTGGCGATGAAGTCGGCCCGGGTTTTATTAACTAACCGGGATCGCTGATTGGTTAGCTCCGAACACGTAGTTGGTCACGTCTCGGCGGCTGCTGATGCCGGATTGGCTCGCTGTGTCCACCGCTGGTACCGGAGAGCAGATGGTCGCATACCGCTGCTGTCACTATATATATATATATATATATATATACATAATATAAATCATATAATATATATATATATAATGATATATATATATATATACATAAAATTTGACTGTAAAACAATTATTATATTGCTCCGGGTTTTAGTAGCTCAAAAACTGTTTCACTAATTTTAATATTTGTGATTAAGTAAGCCGTCTCCTGAATGTTTTTGAATTCATGAGTATTAATTGTACTATCAGGCTCCTGTGCATATTTGTATTTTCAAATATTACTTATTGTAGTCTATTCCTAAATATGCGCATAGGGAACGTCTCTTCGCTGCTTTTAGCCAATTCGCCCAATTCTTTGGACATCTCTAACCTTACGTATTTTCAGCGTCTTCCGTTCTTCCTCATATATGTCACTATAACTTACGTATGCCTTACTAAACACTTCAGTGATGAATATGTTAGGTGCAAGTTTTATAACATTTAACTATTCGTTTTTAGTTCTATACAAATGCTGCGTAATTGAATATATTTCTAGACTTATAATTTAAAGGCTTTGTTTGTTTTCCTATTTTCATTTTTGACATCAAATTGTCCGGTTCATGCTTTTCATGTCAGGTATATTAATAGTTTTTTTTTTTTTAGACAAACAAGTATCATTAACAATCTTTCAACAAACTTCCAATGGTTAAATTGTTTAATAATATTATTACTTTTGTTGCTACTTACTGGTTCCTACGAGAGTCAGTTGAAAAGATTGAGGAGAAACATGTATAGTTCAGTGGTAGAACTAAAACCATTCGTGACCTACAAGACGCATATTGTTTACGTAAACCCCTGTTATTTTCCAGATACATCTGTCAATTTATTCCCTTTTTACCAGCTGTTTGAAATTTCCTGTCACGCGTGTTTTTAAAATTCACAAAATCAAACATCTTGTTGTGACGAATTCTCTTTTAAAAACGTTTTATCGCTAATGAAAAATCAAAACAAAATTTTAAATGTGTTATAAGATTCTGCGCCTTCAGAAACAACGATACGTGGGGCAGACTCGAGTTTAAACGTAGTCGTACAAGCACTGAAGACTATGCCAGCAGTGGACGTCCAAAAAGTGTAACAAAAAGTGGCATTATTGAAAATGCATTTCATAGGATGTTGGAAGACAGCAGATTGAGGAGGTGACGACGTTGCTGACATCATAGGCATCTCATAAGAGGGTGTGCACCATACTTTAACTCAAGAACTTGTCAAGATGGGGTGAAGAAGTTTTGTGCAAGGTGGCTCCCGGATCTGGAGTTGTTGCATTTCTTGGGCGTCCAGTGCGACCACGTTTAAACTCAAGTGCCTACTTACAAACCGTCGGTTTTGAAGTCGCAGCATCTCCTGACACATTTATAATTTCGTTTTGAATTTCCGTTGGCTTTAAACAATTTTTAACATAAAATCACACCACGATGTTTGATTTTGTCATGACACGTTAATTTTAAACAGCTTTTAAACAACGAATAAATTATTAGATAGATTTGGAAATTAACAGGAGCTCACATAAACTACAAACCTTACAGCACACGGCAAATATTAGTTTTACCACTAAGCTACAGTTGTCGGTCCGCGAACATTTCAACTGACCTCTATGTAATTATTTTTACTTAAATAAAACTACCTTAACATCACAATTTAAAAACTGACGTTGAATGCTTCAGGACAAGAAAACGATAATTCAGTCGGTAGAAATAAGTTTTTTTCAAGTCAGTGACGGAATGTAATCGACCATATGTAATGTCACGAGAGGAGGGTTTCTAATATGAGGATAAAAGACACTGCTAGCGCTTACTCCGGTATAAAATGAGGTTGGCAGACTAATTTCTAGAGCATAAATCGGTTTTTGAAAGTAAAACTTAAAACAGGATATGTACAAGTATTCCTAGAAAGAGTTAGGCTGTGAAATGCATGTGAAAAATTCGTAAAAGTGTTTGTAAAACTGACTGACGATGTCGATATGAAAGTACACACAGTGCTGGGGATACATCTGTACAAATACATTTTGCAATTAGGAAAGTAAAGAATCCTTCCTACGTCTGGCGTTATCAATTACGAATACCAAAGTACATATTTTTATAACAAGAAATAACATTTTAACGATTCACTAATCTAGTGAATACGCTGAGATAAATCATAAAAACACTGTCAGATAAGGTAGTGTGAAAGATATTTAAATACAATAAAATAAAATACTTGCAAGAAGTAGAAACCTATTGTGTGGAGACGACTTGATGCAACATGTGTACATTTGGTGGCAGGTATTTAGTTCACAGCGGTCACGTGTATCTATCTATACTAATTACCTTTGTTTAAGTCCGTCCTGTGAGTCTGTGTTTACACAAGAACATGTTTCAAGGATGATCCAAATTAGTTGGTTTTTAAAACGATCTTAATACGATTTACAAAAAAACAAAAGTTAATACACATTACAATTAACAATATTTTTTTAAATGTACCTTTTCTATTGGTATCTACATTAACTGTACTCTTTGACAAACCTTATTTGGATTACTTTTACAAGCTGATGACGAGCGATTATACTTGAAACGCATCGCTGTGTAAAAAGAAAATTCACTAGACGGAGTATAACGAAAGTAATTGGTATAAATACATTTGTCCCTACTACGCAGTTAGCCTGCCAATTTTTGTGTAGTTATCGTATTAACTAGGAAAAAGAGAAGACAACTACGTAGACTAAGTATTAACTGCGTAGTTGATTCGAGAAAGCAACTGTTAAGGAAACTCAATTTTACCACTGTAAGAAAGTGCGAAGTGTCACCTTGTCAAACTAAGCAGCACATTCCGATCGATTAATAATTTGGCTGCGACGGAAATCCTCGTATAAAGCCATAATTGGGGAATAGTTTCCCCGCTCAGCATTTCTTGCTGAAGCGTTAGTTTTTTTATTACTTTCTAAAGCTATATAACAGTAGTAAAAGAAGAACTTAGGTAAAAAATATATTACGAAAGAGGATAGATGCAGCCCAAGTAGAGGGTTTACCTTACAGAAATCACACATCGCTTAGGCGTTTTAAAGGCTAAACGTAGACTGTCTAACGAATGCAATAGTGCCATTACCTATTACAATAGATGATCCACTGTGCCCGGATTGTCCAAGGCAATTAGAAAAATCAGTAAATCCATACAGATTTCAAATTTTCCTTCACCTCTGTGTTCACAGTATCCAAGAGTTTACCACACTGTACACGGTTCGACAGTGTAGGCCTACACACTCGCCGCCTAGGGTGGATACCAGGAGTGGCAGGCATCTTCGCCCACCCAATTGGTCCGTTCCCGATCCATCCGCGAACGCAACGGTATGACTTTCAAATGTATTGGTCTAGGGCTGATTAGAAAATTGGTTCAGTTCAAATAGTTTGCACAAGTCCTTGCTTTTAAATAGCAGCATCGAGCCGACAATTTGGTTTGTGAAGCAGCCAGTGCGACAACTTGAAATTATAATAATAGTAGTGGTGATAGCAGTCCCCATGCGGGTACCATGGGCACCAAGAAAGAAAGATTATAGACAGATAGAAACGCCTGAAATAAAAAAAAAACTATCATAGATCTGTGAAAGGTTGTATAAGATTAGATCACATAAAGAACCGAGTTATAAGACAGGAATTAAAAGTACAACCAGTAACGAAACTAGCGAAACGCTATAAAAAAAGATGGAAAGAGCATGTTATGCGCATGTCTCCAGAAAGAATTCCAAGAAAAATCCTGAATTATAAGCCAACCGGAAGAAACAAGTTGGCAGACCGAGACAGAGATGGTGAAGTCGGAACAACCTGCTTAATCCTGGACAGATATGTTGATGATGATAATAAGTATAGTTAATATAATAGCATTAGTGTTTTCTTTTTTCCCTCATTTACTACTCGTTTATAAATGTAGGTACTCACACAAAATTGGTCAGATAAATTGGTAGCTTCTTTAAGAAATAAAAACCACTTTAAGATGGCAACTACTTGGAAAATCTGTTAACAACAACAAAATTTCTTTTACAGAAGAGAAAATGTACTTGTGACAGTTTCTTCTATGATGATGGGAGTCAAGTCAAATATTAATAAGTGTAGAAAAGAGCAAACACATATGATTAAAGTTGGTAAGAAAGTTTTGAAATTCTTGATGCCAAGGATATGAAAATTAAATTTAGATACGGGCCAAATACATTTTAAATGAGGGGGATGTTTTTATTCAGTTTATGAGGTCTGTCTCCCGTCCTTTAGTGAGACGGAGCTTTCATAATTTGTTGAATCTGAGTTCAAATAATTTTCGATTGCTTCTTGTGACTCAGTTAACAAATAAATGTGGTAAAGTTATTTAAGCCGTAAAATTAATAAATATCTTACGGCATGATGATGTTGATAATAATGATGAAGGCGAGAACGACGATGGCACTATCTTAGCTTAAACATCAAAGTCAAATATAAGACGTTATCAAAAAAATACCCGTTGATATGGGACAAAAACTAAATGAACAATGAGACGAAGGGGCGAACCTAGTTAGTTGAATTGAATTGGCATTGATACACAACGTTGTGGTGCTGAGAAGCGAAAGTTAATAACTTTTAATTTTCTTTTTCTAAGAAAACGGCTTTATTTATTTTGTAATCCTCAGACAAGTTGATTAGTAAAATCTACTTCTGATGGATTACTTTTAAAGGCGAATTTTTGTCTGACTTAAATTTAAATTATAAAAGTCATTACAAAACCATTTTCAACGGTTTATTATCGTTTTTGATCAATATTACTGGACAATTTAAGAATTTAAACAAATACATTTTGATTAGGAAATTTGTGTTAGTGGTTATAACCACAAAGAGAATAATAACTGTTGCACACCACTATAGGAAAATTATTTCGATTAGCGCTTTCAATCTTCACAGCTCATCGTCAGATCGGAAAAAAAATAAATTTTGCAAAAAATGATGTTTTGTTTTAGCGATTTATCATTTTAACAAACTTACTTTTTAATTTTTTTAATTCGTCAATAAGTGAAAATAGTTTGGTGATATTATTTAGAAGAAATATTAAATATAAAATTTGGAGACTATATTATGGATACGATTTTCATTAGTCCAACCTTGTTATTTTATTGTGTTATGAGAAATGATTGTATGAGTTGTATTAATAGGAATGTTGTCCTTAAAAAAATTAATTATCTTCTTGATCCATCCTCTTCGTTCACTTTATAAAATATTATTATATATATAAACTTTCACAACATGAACTTACTTTCTTTATCACTTCCCCAGACGTTCCGAGGTGATGTGCCTCTTCCTCATTGGGTGTAAATACTGAATGTCATTTTACAGAATAACGGTTATGGACTTAGGTGTGTGTGGTGGGGGTTGATGGTGGGAGGGAATTGGCGCTGAGGTTCAAATTGTGTGTTGGGATCAGTGTATCGAATTACATTTCGATTATTCGATACACTGATCTCAACACACAATTTGAACCTCAGCGCCAATTCCCTCCCACCATCAACCCCCACCACACACACCTAAGTCCATAACCTTTATTCTGTAAAATGACATTCAGTATTTACACCCACTGAGGAAGAGGCACATCACCTCGAAACGTCTGGGGAAGTGATAAAGAAAGTAAGTTCATTTTGTGAAAGTTTATATATATAATAATATTAAAAAAATTATTTACGTACATATAAATTTGTAGGCTTCCACGTCCCGAGCCATCAGTTATTTGTAAAAATGTTAGGGATTTCCTGCCGTGGTGTACTGTTGTAGTTTTAAACACGTCATCGATACTATCTGACCTTTCGACGACAGAAGTCGTCGTTACCCTCGAGGGTAGGGGACGATATCCCATAGTCCGGTAACAGATATTAATATAAAGACTGTTAACAGAAAGTACAGAAGGTATCTTATTTCACAGAAGGTATTTTTTATAGAAGAGAATCAATTTCTAAGAATTTCACAGTTAAATGTGTTACGTTAGTTGTAATATTACTACAATATTACAGTCGGTGTTAGAAATACCTCTGTTTCTTTGTACAACACACTACTTGGCAAAAGATTTTTGACTACAAAATAACATTCGTCAAATTAAATAAGAATTTGAACTTTCTACTACAAATACCATCGTGCGTTGGAAGCTGAGAAATATTTATGAATTGGAGTTGATTGTTCAGCATAACTCAAAGTTATTACGTTGGAAAACTCTAAAAATCTTGTTAATAAATATGCAATATCAAGCGACATTTATTATAAGAACATTACTAGGAATGTTAGGAATGTCAGAACTCAAGATAGCATCCAACATAGCATTTATTCTACACATTATACGATTCTGTGTCACATTTCGCCTACCTGAATAGTTTAGAATATATAAAGACAATGCCAATACAAGCAAATCGTCTTATGTTAACAAGCCTTGTGATAATATATAACTCTGGGAATATTTCTGAAAACAATAAAACATTTCAACAATATAACAATAAAAGGAAAACAACAAATACATAATATTTAAAAAGTAAAATTTAAGATAAATTTTACAAAAAGTGACGTAATATATTTCATTATAAAAAGTAATTATACTGCACTGGAATACAATCAAGATGGAGCATGTTTTGAGCATCAAGCAGTAGCCTTGTAAAAGACGGATTCTAAGAACAATATTTAGAGGAGTACAAGAAAATGGAATGTGGCGCAAGCGCTATAATTATAAAATATACCATCTTTACAAAGAGCCGGGCATTGTCAGGATAATCAAATACACAGGCTAAGGTGAGTTGGAAACATAGAGAGAATGAAGGAGGGATAGCCTACGAAATACATTTTCTACGAGAAACTAATGGGTAATAGAAAAAGGGGAAGATCGCGAAGTAGATTCAAAGACCAGATAGAGGAGGACCTTGGAAAGCTGAACATAAGAAACTGGAAAGCTAGGGCATGCAATAGTGCAATAGTAAGGAATGGAGTCGACTCTTGGAGCAGGCCAAGACCCACCAAAGATTGTAGAGCCACGGCTGATGATGTTGATGCAATAGTCCTGTGCCCACCGTCAGCCATGTTGGTTTTATTCTAGTCAATGTATGTATAAAACAATATGCAATAATATTATAAAAGTTGTAGAACAATTGAATCATTTAACTTAGTGCTACTGTACTATTGTAAATGCAGTCGGAACACTGCCTGCGTTTAACTGAATCTGACGCACGTGAAACCATATGAGTTGCTTGCACGTGCGTCTTTGTCTCCCTTTTCAGTTCAACGAACTTTAGTACAACAATGCGTAGCTTGCAACTGTATCTCGTATACTGACCTAGTTAAGTCTAACCGTCTGTTCTCTTTGTTCAATATCATTACGATGGTCTCACGGATGGTCGTATGGTGCGGTGGAAACAAAATAGACACACCAATAAAGTCACGAATTATCAGCTTTAATTAGTCAAAAATAACAATGTGAAATCATCAAGGTATTGTCATACAATAATTCAAGTTAAATGTGTCCACATGCAATATTAATGTCAACTATTAGAGTTCCGCAGTTTAGAACTAACTATAACACAATAATCACTATTCACTAATCCGCAACAACCACTTGATCGGCACTCTAGAATCTCGCCAGATGTAACTAACTAACTAAGCCGGCCACAATTGCTTAATGTAGACCGCAGGTGTTGCAGAATAATTGTTGATTCTTTTGGCGGCGTACCAGCATAATTGCTTAGTTATAGCTATTAGAACAGTTGCTACTGCACTGCACGGCCTTGACAGAGATGGTGCACTGCTCTGCTAGCTGAGAATCGAGTAGAAAGACACTCTCGATTTTCGAGAATGTTACATAATTTTTGTAACAATATTATAGTTTCTATAAATCCAACAAATAGAATTGTCTATATACTTGCATACTTAAAGTTTCCTAATAAAAAAGACTGCTTTATTTTTAAATAACCTTTATCTGATACCCTCGTACGACCTTCTTTGGAGCACGACAGAGACAGTGACCATCACGACGATTACGTTTGAAGTAAGATTAAACAAAAAATGAGTAATGTGCTTTACTAATGGCTACATAATAAGGCTTTAGTCTAAAATTTTTTCAGGCTGTCTGACAGGTATATCTATTTATATCAATGCGGAGAAAGTCATTTTGTATTAAGTACAAATTGTTAACGTTCATCAAAAAATTAAATCAAAATTATTGTAAGTTAACAATTAAGTTTTTAATATTATATCCAATGTTTGTGATTGTGATGTAACATTAACAAAAGTTTTTTTTAACTTACAGCAATATTTTAAACACTTTGGGACAGACAATTTTAAGAAAAGTCTTTAAAACCTAGTAATGTTTTTATCGCCACTTGAGTACGTCTCAGAAAACTGGGAATATGTATACTTCACGGTAAAACAATATGTAATGACATTGCAGCCGATAAAGTTTATGGTTCTTCGGTAGGCCATGAAGCGAATCCGTTTATTGCAATGTTTTGCTTACCGAAATATATTGGACGACTATGAAAAGATAGCTAATTCACGAGAACCAAACGCAGTTTAATTTACCTCATCAATGAGTGGAAAAGAAGACGGAAATATCCTGTAAATTACTAAGTTTTACAATTTTATAGATGACCACTACAATATTTTGTATACAGAGGTTATGTTATCAAATCAAGTAACGGAGTGGATCTGGTTTTATCATAGATGAACAAGAATATACTGCAACAATACATATATTTGCATATTTGCCTATGCGGTATGTTTTATATTGTAATTAGTGTAAATAGAATAAGGAACAATTTTAGACAATTTTGTGCAGGAAAGTGCAGGCTCTGTCCTGTCGAGAGTGCACCTGCTTCGATAGTTAAAAAACGGCGTGTGTGTGTTTGTGTGTGTAAAGCCAGCTGCGACAAGAATATACGCGTACGAATTGTTTGTTGTCAATTAACCAGGTTGTAACAGAATTAAAATAAACTAATTATACGTTTTAAACCTGTAAGCAAAGACTTACGCCAATTATAAAGACACCATTACGCAAATGAATTTTTGATGAATATGGTGAGATAAAATTTATTGACAAATATGTAATACTAAAGATGCTAACTAATTAATATTAATTACTAGTGTAATTGAAGAGTAATTAATATGTGTCGTATATGTGAGTGACCAGAAAAAAATTACGCAAACAATGATATCGCTCATTTGACGAGTATGCTCATGAGTTCGCGATAATTAACCCAAAAGTGAGTGTAATAAAAAGGACGCTTTGGCGCGAACTGACAATCTTTAACATGTGGTAAACAGGCCTGTACCTGTCAAATCGCCACCCAGTATAAATACCACTGGCAATTTTGGGCGATCACACAGTCGGACTCAACAAATCTACACACGACGTCACGCTGCCCGTTTGCAGATTGACCAGGACACACACGCACACTACCACACTCACACCAAGACGTATGGAGGAACTCTGGAGCATCACCAACAGCAACAACCCATAGAGACAACGAACACCCCATCAGCATAGTCATCATCATCATCATCATACTCTCAGGATTCTGGACACACACACACACCCGCGCGCGCGCGCGCGCGCAACGGTAACGGCAGATATATGCAGGTGATAAAAAACAATTATATTTTTTTATTGTGAAGAGAGTTCTCGAAAAGAACTTAAATATGAACAGATAATAATTATAGTTTTAAAGTTAATACTAGTTAGATAAAAGAGTTTAACTTAACAAGCAAATCTAGAAAAGAAACACTAATCTTTTGTTGTATTTTTGTGTGTGTCAGTATAAATCAATAACAGACTGGAAGTAAATGTAATATCATTTCTATTTGTTTATAGCAACAATAAATTCATTCTTGAATCTTAATATTATTTGGTTTGTAATGAGTTGCTATTATTAATTAAAATTTGAATTAATTTCAGACACACACAAAAAAATTTAAATAACTTGTTTAACATGTTTGTTTAGTTAGTAATATTATATTGGTTTTTATTTTTGTTGTATGTTGTGAATAGCATAGCAGGTTACAGTATATTTGTAAAGCTTATAAAGGTGAATATTTATTTGTCTAACGTTTGAAATTTTAATATTTAAATATTTTTCTATAAAGTAATAAATCTTAGAATGATTATTTGAATTGGTTTTAATTAATTACTTCATGTCAACAACAGATCACTCCTCTTTAAAAAATTATTTAATTATTGTGCAACTACATATACTTGACGCAACGAGAAACAAAATCCTGCGACCTGGCCGGTGTAATACACTATATAGGTAGGTTGAGTACATGGTAATGTATTTGTATAATTGTTGTAACTTTGTAACAAATATTGCAGTAAAAACAAATATTGCAGTAAACTCCCTTATATATAAGTTTTCTTTATGTTCTTGTCAGTTTAAATGTGGTTTATAATATGGTTTTTCTAAACCATGGTCGCCAAACATATTTTTAATTTTTATGTAACTAACTCTCTTTATTTTAGGTGAACACCAAACATCATTACATTACAATGTATGTTCTCCTATGATGAAACTAGGACTGGAAAAAAAGCTACGGCTGAGTTCAGAAGTTACTGAACCGTAAGTAAGAAAAACTGTTAAACATTACTGACAATACAGAAATGTGCTCTCAACATTCCATTATATGTGTTAGTCGGTAATGTACTCGTAAATGTTATGAATTAATGTGTAATCAAAAATGTGAATGAAGAATTTCTAGTTTTTACTGACCAGTTATCAGAAAAAAGTGACTAGTTTTCATAGGTTTCCTAGTTTAAATAGGTTACGAGAAATACGCAAAACGGAAATTTATCTTCAGAATTTTATGTTAACTAGGATAATTTTTATTAATTAATCACAGCTTGTAAATTATACATTCAAAATAAAAGACTTCTCGTCATTTAAATTGCTAAAAGGTATTAAAATCTGCAGTCTACTAATTTAAATGTTTACGAATCTTTTCTGGAACTTGAAAGGATGAAACAAGGGCTTCCTTTTGTTTTCTCACATCTAGATTCGACAAAGTTTTACAATCTATCATAATACACAAATAAATTAATACATGTTTCGGTTAGTCACTAAATAACATTTTGGGCAATTTGAGAATGAAGACATTGCTAAAAAGCCCTAGTTGATTTATTATGTCTAGGGATTACAATTGTTTTTTTAGATGTAAACCTAAAATACGCGAATAAGTTAATAACGATCACTGCAATCTTTTGTAGGCGAAAATATGGTTTGCATATAATTGTATAGTATGAGCATGGTATGTTTAACGTGGTATGAATAAGAAGAGTGATGAATATGAAACATTGTATGGAACTGGCTTTCCGCGACGCCATTGTATGCGGCCAACGATCCGTCATCTTGGGAAACCAAGTTAATAATACCCTATATAATATCCGTCCTGTATATAATATATAATATTATATAAGTATATAATATACTTATATATAAAAAGTATATAATATCCGTCCTGGTTTCCGAGGCTACTGTTGGAATTGTGAGTTGTTGATTGAGACGACCGTACAAGGCAACCAACCGGCTAGATTTATTATCGATCTTCTCCGTCGTGTTCTGTTACGCGACCACCTCGAAAAGGGTGTGGCTCTTCACCACGCACAACGGTCTTGAGTAGGTAGAGGCTCTGGCCCAAACGGCTCTATGTTCCGTTATAATAAAAGTATTATTATTCTTTTTAATATTATAACTGATGACGGTTTTGCAGGAGAAACCTATGAAATAATGTTTTACTGTTTCACTAATAGCCTAAACGTAAAGTAGATTTCACTTTCTTTAATGCAAAGTATATTTGTTATAGTCCTCTTTTATTTTCATCTTATTATCTGAGTCTTTAGACCCAGTCTATTTTCATCCGTTCTTCGGGTGGGGGGGGGGAACGCCCTTGTTTGATGTTTCGTCCTTGATTCGTAATCAGTCGCATCTGTTATTGAAAGTTAACATCGAACGTTCAAGTAAACGAGATCTAATTTCTATAAGCTGAAAGCTAGCTGATGAGCTAATTCTCCGCAGTGAAGTTAATCAAGAACTATTAGAGAAGTCGCCTCTCAACACATAAATACTTCTTCTTTAATAAGAAGAATTTACTTGTCAAAAATGATGCTGTTCGCCGATAGGTTACTGATTTTAATTGTAGCCAACTAACGATTTTAAGTTGGAAACCAGTTTATACATATGAAGAAGAACGTTATAGTGATATGATGTTGTCTACTATAATGATCCGTCCAACAGAATGCCTATTATTGGCGGCATTTGGTAGTTTCAATACAGCCACTACGTTTTAAATACATTAAATACATTACGATTTTTAAAATATATTAGATAACTTTTTAAAGTTTTCTTATAAGGTTAACATTAGCAAGCTTTTTTTATTATTTATACCGGCTGTACAGTGTTTACACATTTTCCAGAACCAAAGATTACAGAAGTGATTTATTCTCATCTTCCACTGCTGCTAATCCATCCAAAGATCTTTATAAATTTTTTGATCCCTCAATATAGTTTAAATTTTTTCTATCCAGGTGATAGGTGGTCTTCCTCTTTTTCTTCTTCCTGGCGGGGTCCATTCCATAACTCACCTTGGCAATCTTTCGTTTGCCATTCTTTCCGTGTGTAATTTTTACCCTTCTAATTTTTTTGGTTAGATACAATCAACAATTGAATTTTTTACATTCGTTCTGTCACTAATGACTTCATTTATAATTTTCTCACATCTTGTTGAACGTCTCTAAAAATCCATCTCTGCTGTCATTAATTTTGTTCTTGCGTGTTTAATAGTAGTCGCAACCTTTCTTTTTGATCTATTAATTTCAATAATTTATTAAAATTGACTTGTGTTTTAGAATTTCTATTGACTAAGAAGCTACCGGTTTACTTCTTCTGATGGAGATAAAAAGTATGAAGAGAATATTATTGAAAAGTATACAGATAAACAAATTAAGGTAAATTATACAGTTTGAAATAACAAAATTTAGTATGTATAACAGTATACCATATCACTAAGTTTTAATAAATTATTGGAAATATTGGTAATGAGATATCATGGTACACATAATACTATGTGGCCAGGACTACGTTTGAACATGATAATCCAATAATTTTTACAGACTGTTTCTAGGACTGAAAGAGGATCTTCATATGCCGGCCTCTTTATGAGTATTACTATTCTCTGTATGACGATGGTTGGCGTGTGGACCCTTAGCCTACCTGCTGCCTCTCCCCCATTGTAATACTTCCGCCCGGGCTCGACAGCAGCTAATTGCCGCGTGAGTGACCTCACTGTGCGTCCAGTGTGAAACAATTTTTTTTTTTTTGCCTCGCCCAATACTGGTAAAATTTTGTTATATTTGAAATCAGCTAAATAATACGATGAAATGACACCAAACGCGACTAAAAAATATTGAATTTTAAGGTGTTTCAAGGTAAAAGCTCAAAAACTACTTTAATACACATCTTCAGTGCATAGTGCTTTATAACGCCCAATTTTAAATATTCCTTGGTAGGTAAGCCAAGGGTCCACACGCCAACCATCGTCATACAGAGCATAGGATAGGACACAAAAAATAAAGTTTTAAATCAAGGGATACACGGTTTTAAAATGTGATATCACTGTAATTTGTTTAACGATACCTGTAGTGCAAAGGGGAGCATCGAGATACGGAAATACTACTACATTTCGAGACTTATAGGGGAGCATGAAGGCATACGGAAAGTATGCAGTTAAATTAGGACGTGTTGGCAGTTTACTGGAAGAAGGTAACACATGAATTGCCCTACGACATAATGCAGTAGAGGAATTCAGCGCTTTTAATGAAATACAAGCCAGACTTGAACCGACGCGTTTGAGAATGTGACCCAGAAACCTCAGTTCACTACTTTACATTTCAAAGGCGGCAGAACAGACATTCTACATCCAATTAACAAATGTATGCCGGCTTCAATTTACACGCTACACATGTTATTACAACGGAGAAATACGCTAAAAGGAAATTTAACTCTAAATTGTCTAGACGAAAACGGAGACGTATTTTGCTATGTTCTGTTTTTGATAGAAATAAACGAGTTCCCAGTTTTATCTCAATCATTTAGCATTTGTCTTTCTATATATATCTGTGTGTGTGTGTATGTGTGTGTGTGTGTGTGTGTGTGGGCGGGCGCGCGCGCGTCTGTCTGTCTATCTATCTGTAAATCTGTGTTTGTCTATTTGCCTATCTATTACTTCCATGTTCCAAAAGCAAATGGAAGTATAGTAATGGCGAAAAAAATCGTGTTCGAGATAACGGCAGATTCTGATTGTACTACCATCAAAACATGAAAAAAGTCATTTTTCAAAAAGTGTCTGTGTGTCTATGTGTCTGTCTGTCTATCTATGTGTAGATTTTTTTCTATGGCAAACGATAAAAGCCGCAAATTCAAACAGAATCAAATAATTTTTTGCATGCAGCCCTAAATTATAGCTTTTTAAGACCTATTGTTTTTGGTGAAGATCGGTTAAGGGAAAGGGGTAGTTTACCTGCAACGTTTTATGTTTTAACAAGAGTAATTTTTTTCTATGGCAAACGATAACAGCCGCAAATTGAAACAGAATCAAAGAATGTTTTGCATACAGCCTTAATTTGTAGAGTTCTCAAGGCCTGTGGTTTTTAGTGAAGATCGGTTAAGGCAAAGGGGTAGTTTACCAGCAACGTTTTATGTTTTAACGAGGGTAATTTTTTCTATGACGAACGATAACTGCCGTAAATTCAAACAGAATCAAATAACTTTTTTCATACCTTCCTGAATTGTAAAGAGCTTAAGGCTTATTGACTTTGGTGAAGATGGGTTAAGGGAAAGGGGTAGTTTACTAGCCACCTTTCATATTTTAACAAGAGTATTTGTTTCTATGACGAACGATAACTGCCGCATATTCAAACAGAATCAAATAATGTTTTGCATGCGTCCATGAATTGTAGAGGACTCAAGACCTATTGATTTTGGTGAAGATCAGATAAGAGAAAGGAGTAGTTTACCTGCAACATTTTATGTTGTGACGAGAGAACTTTTGCATGACGAACGATAACTGCCGTAAATTCAAACAGAATCAAATAATTTTTTACATATGTGCCTGAGCTGTAGAAAACTCAAGGCCTATTGGTTTTGGTGAATATCGGTTACGGGGAAAGGGTAGTTTACCGGAAACATTTTTTGTTGTAACAAGAGTAAAGTACTTAATTTTGATAAATAAAGTATCCTGATAAGAAGATCTTAATAATCCACTGTAGAAATGTAGATGAAATATCTATAAATGAAGAGGCTAGTTAAACGGGGTGGGGGTAATTTTCTATAAATGAAAATTATAGTTGAAGGGGGAGGGGATAATTTTTATATGTGTACTACGTTATCGGCAACAAAGTAGTAGTTTGTTGTTAAAATTCCTTCCCGGGCTGTTTGGCCATAGTCCAATGTTTTCTGCAAAACCAGACGTTTCGGCAGTGCCGTCGACTGCCATCATCAGTCAAAATCGAGTGCGATAACGTGTGGTGGTATACGTTAGTGACCACTTAAGACTGAAGCAATAAGTGGAAAGAAGTAGTTTCTATGGAAACATTTCATTTCGTAAATGATTTTAAATATAAATCTTAGAACATGGAAGTCATGTATAGTTTTCCATACCGATATTTTTTTGTATTATAATTATAACTTTTCAATGCATCATTTGGTTTATGTAAAAGAAGGAATGCGCGCTCACAATTTTAACCTAAAGACCTCTATTCTCCATTGTGTTTTATATATTATATCGTTAATAGAGACATATTATGTCAAACATTGTTTTGCTTATGTCTCTATCGTACACATAAGGTATATCACTGTCTGCTTATTAGTAGAAGTGCAAATTGCAACAATTAATCTTCCATTTCAGTCATAATTCATCCTATAGGTTTGACTATCAAAAATCAATCCTAGTGACTACTAAACAAATATGTTATTATTTTATTAACAAACCAGATGGGCACGTATATAATGAGTTAGAAACACGGTGGAAGCTACGTGGATTACGCACTTTTCAAGACACAAGACCACTCAAATTTATTTTATGTTAATACTTCTGATTCTGTGATGTTATATAAGACGATTTCTTTTTTTATTTTTACTACTCTGATAAAACAAAGATATTTATTATAAAATTTTTAAATAAAAATTCTGAAAAATTGTAAGAGAAAATAAGGCTTAATAAAATAAAGAAATTTATGTAGCTCTATTAATGAATGAAATGATTATGTTAAATCGTAAATGAAATTAACACATAGTCTTATTGATATACCATGTACAATATTCACGGAATATATACAAACTTAATATTGCTAATCATGTGGTAATAATGTGTTACCTTAATTGGAATTGAAAGCTAAACAGTAATGTAGCACTATCGAGCAAACAGTGGGTAATCTACGTTCTGTTCTGTAATGTAATATTGTTTTCATGTTAACGTCTAATCTCGTTAGTTCCCTTTAAATCTATTTTTATATTTTACAATAAATTATTTTTATGTCTATAATTAAAATTTCTTACAATGTGTATTATGGAAGGTGGTAAACGATGCAGCAGGTAAATGGTGCACCACAAATGTTGCGTTTAAATCTCAAGCTGTTTCAGACATTCAATATTCCCTAACTCTCATGTATGTGTAACAATTGCAGTAGCATTGATCGACCGGGTTTTTTAACAATTTATTGTATCAATACAATCTTGTTTATAGAGCGCCGAGTAACTAATTTTATTAGATTAGCATCGTCTCGAATTTTATGACTGCTTTAATGTCTTCTTGGTTTAATGTTTCAGATTTAATGTCTTCTTGGAGACTACCATCCGCAAGGCTCTAATATACTAGATAGAAAGTTAACAGCTTTTATTAATGAAAAAAAACTATAATATTTGTAAGGTTTTAAGGTATTTTAATACCTTGAAATTTATGTTTAATTTTGAAGTTTATTGACGTTTTCATGACCCTTTTTACATTAAACTGTCTATTGGATAGGAAAGTATTGTTTAAGGGCTTGAATATTCTTTTTTATTGAATGAAATCTTGTTGGACAACTTTTTTATGAATAAAGTTACAAGCTAGTAGGCAACGTTGGAAACTTCTTTTAGAACCAAGTCTTGTTCATAAAAAGTTCTTTGATTATGTACACTTATAAATTATTCCGTAAGTGTTAAAATTAAATTCTATTTGGATGAGAGGCTAATTTTACTTTTAGGTTACTTTATGGTTTGTTATCCGTTTGTACTTGATATTTAATATCTGATGTTTACTAAGTACTATGTACCTTTTAATTCAACTTTAATTGTTTACTCTTATATTCCTTACTCTACCTTCGTATTGTTCGTGTCTGACAGCTTGTAATAGTTTTACCTAAATCGAATAACTACTCTTCAGTCTAGAGGGTACTTACTGTGCGGACTTGACCGAGACACTATACGTGCTCGGCTAGCCGAGAAACGAGTGTAGGGACGCTATCGACTCTCCGAGAACGTTCCGTAACATTTGTAAACGCTCTCGACTCTCCGAGAACGTTCCGTAACTTTTGTAAACGCTCTCGACTCTCCGAGAACGTTCCGTAACTTTAGTAAACGCTCTCGACTCTTCGAGAACGTTCCGTAACTTTTGTAAACGCTCTCGACTCTCCGAGAACGTTCCGTAACTTTTCTAAACGCTCTCGACTCTCCGAGAACGTTCCGTAACTTTTGTAAACGCTCTCGACTTTCCGAGAACGTTCCGTAACTTTTGTAAACGCTCTCGACTCTCCGAGAACGTTCCGTAACTTTTGTAAACGCTCTGGACTCTCCGAGAACGTTCCGTAACTTTTCTAAACGCTCTCGACTCTCCGAGAATGTTCCGTAACTTTTGTAAACGCTCTCGGCTCTCCGAGAACGTTCCGTAACTTTTGTAAACGCTCTCGACTCTCCGAGAACGTTCCGTAACTTTTGTAACAGTACAAACAGATTCTTTTGCATTTGTACAAACGACTTTGATGTAAATGTTGTCTGAACAAATTTCATTACCATTCTTTTCGTTTGTCCTGTTACTCTTGTTTTATGGTATGACATTATTCAGTCGTATCGTACAACGGTTGAACTTCCTTTAAATTATTACTATGTCTAATATAGGCATATCAGTAATATGTAAGTTGAATTATCAGAATACGAGCTCATAAAGAACGTGGATGTTGACGGGAAAAGTACGTCCACAGCGTCATGGTACTGGAGACAAAAACAATATTAATTAAACTTTTAAAATTGCCATAAATATATAATAACTGGTGTGAAAGCTATTGTTAACAATTTTTAGATGCATGAGAAACTAATATAGTTAGGGACAATAAATCTGCTAAAAATAATTGTTTGGCACGGCGTAGGTGGAAAAGCGTTAATAAGCCTAATACAGCCGAGCAAACTTTACCAGGGAAGTCGCAAATAATATAACAGCAGCAAACTACACAGAATAAAGATGATGACGTCTAGGCAAAACGTCTATCGATAAGAATAAATTAAAAGAGAAAAGATTGCGATTTAACTCAAGTGCGATTTGAATATTACTCAAGCATAAACAGTTTTCAAATTTTCAAAATTAATGAGCTAATTACACAATCGATTCCTTAGGGTTTCGCGGCCGCGGCGTCGTGATTGTTAAAACTACTGTCCGGATTGTAAGGTTGTGGTCTTTCATTTCCAACAACAGACTTTTCAGCCTCTTCATCGTAGGCCACTTTCGATGTCACAAAGGACTTAAAAACGTACTGACATGATGTCCGTCAGTAACACCATAGTAAAATGGTCTGCAACGGCGAGGTTTATATCTTTAGATTTGGAAAATTTAAAGACTAAAAATTTAACCGATTTAAAAGAAAATGTAAAGTTAATACGATTGAAACTGCAAAACTTTTTTTTTTAATATATATATATAAACTTTTACGTATGAACTTACTATTCGTTGTCACTTCCCCAAACGTTTCGAGGTGATGTTCCTCTTCCTCTTCCTCAACCCCCACCACACACACCTATAGTCCGTAACGGTTATTCTGTAATCGACATTCAGTATTACTCCCACTGAGGAAGAGGAACATCACCTCGAAACGTTTGGGGAACTGACAACGAATAGTAAGTTCATACGTAAAAGTTTATATACATTAAATATTTCATAAAGTGAACGAAGAGGATGAACCAACAAGACAATTATATTGCACTTTATTTCTCTTTTCAGTTTATTTAGTTTAGTAATATTGATAAAATAATTATAAACATCACCTGATTATAGAGACTTATTTTTGTTTATTGATTAGTACGACAATAAAGACAGTAGTGATTGGTAAGTGTTAGTGTAGCAAAATAAACGTCCGTCTTCAAAATAACAAATGCTTGCTCACAAGTTACTACACAAGCAACTAACAAAATATTAGTTGTGCCCACCCAATAACGTAATAATTACTACCACACACAGACATATCAAATAATAGTAAATTATTATTACTATTGCTAATTTTGTTCTTACCCATAAAGTACGCAAGATTTAATAATGTTGTAAAAACTTTTATTTATTGAAAAATAGCAGATGTTTTAATGTTAATACAAAGTACACTTACTGCGGTTAAATGTGGAACACAATATCAGACAAATGTCCCCCGCGACTCTGTTGGCACACTGTTGTCCGTCGATCGAAATTTTCGATGACCTTCTTGCACAATTCCGGCTCAGTCTCACCAATAACTCGTTTCAATCTGTTCCTTGAGTTGAAAAATTGTTCATGGATTGCGGACATAAGCGCCTGATTTCACATATCCCCAAAGGAAGGAGTCGCATGGTGTTAAATCACAAGACCCCGGTGGCCAGTTCTGATCGCCGTTGCGTGAAATAAGACGTGCAGGAAACTTTTCAGATAACAAAGCAATTGTTTCGCTGGCAGTATGACTGGTTGCGCCGTCCTGCTGAAACCACATATCTTCGAATTCCATACCTTCCAGTTGAGGTCACAAAAACTCCATTATCATGTTCCGGTAACGTTCGCCAGTCACTGTTACTGCATCTCCAGCCTCATTCTCAAAGAAATACGGCCGAATCACGCCACCACCAGCCCAAAACCCTCACAAAAACAGTTGCTCTTTGTAAATGCAAAGGCTTCTCGTGAATGATACGAGGGTTCTCTGTACCTCAAAGCCGACTATTTTGTTTATTTACGTACTCGTTGAGGTGGAAGTGTACCTCATCGCTAAAGATGATTTTGTGGGAAAAATCACCGTCCGTTTCACGTTTACCCAATATCCAACTGACGAATTCTCGGAGCTTCAAATGGTCACACGGTTTGAGTTCTTGTGTTAGTTGGATTTTGCAGGCATTCAGATGAAGATCGTTTTTTAGAATTCGCTGCATTATGTTTCTTGGAATGGCCAGTTGTTGTGATCGACGGCGAATTGATTTCCCTGGACTCACATCGACACCGTCTCTCACTACCGCGAAATTTTCAATAGAACGGGTAGCGCGAGGACGTCCAGACGATTTAACGTCTAATAACGAAGCTGTTTCTTCGAATTTCTTAATCAATCTCTGCACAGTTGACAGATTAGGTGCTTTTCGTCGTCCAAAAATTCCACGCAATTTACGAACGGTTTCCGCATAACATCCACAGTTCTTATAATGTGTTTTCACAATAACAACGCGCTGTTCTTTCATGTAACGCTCCATGACGACTAATGGCGAGTAAACGGCAACAACAATACAACAGTTTCAGTGCTACCAACCTAACAAGACGACAGTGGCGCGTAATTCAAATATTGCGTACATTATGGGACACCCAATATTTGTACCTGAGACACCTAAAGTTTTACAGAATATTTACTTAGATAATGAACTAGTAAGCAAATTTGATATAGGTAAGAAGCAATTGGTTCCAAAAACCTAAGATGTTAGAGAACTACATGGATTTTCCTATAGGTCGAAGGAATTATCCATATGCTATTGCAAACTGGAGTACGGCCAAAAACGTACTGTAAGCAATTTTTATAAAAATAAACGAAAAGTAAATCTAAACGTATGGTTGCAACTATCGCGGTGGGAGGATGATTTAAGAAATCAAATCATAAATTAATTCATCAACCTCTCTCAACGAACTACTTCTTTTTTTTAACCATCAAACACACCCATTCACCCAAAAATTTTCAATGTTACTCTTTCTTTACATAATATACGTCTAGCCTCTTTAATTCATCATAAAATGTATGAAGAAAGACAATAATTATAAAAATAATGTATTTTATTAAATACCACGTTGTATTTGCAGTTATACTTGAATGTTATTCATTTTATTTATTACTTAAGTTGTTTTGTTGTATTAAAGTTTATAATCATCTATTTTCAATAACAACCACATATTAGTCAACAAAATAGCCATAGTCATAGTCAAAAACTACGTAAAGACCTCACGAAATGTGCTTAAGAATTTAATACTACTTTCTTTAATATAGTGTTACGACATCACAGAACAATCTACGTGTTTGTCAGAATGTTCCAGAAGAATCTCGCTCTAATGTGTGTGGCCTACGTGACTGTAGACGCATTCGTGAGAGTTTTCTCGAAGGCGCTAGCCGCTCGGACTGTGTCAAGGCCGAAATTAATTACGTAGTTCACCGGACGCTAAGACGCAATTTCGAACATTCTGGTCGGTGAGCGCAGGTATAAATACATGGCGGCAGCGGCCTTAGTTTCAGTATAGTGGCGATATAATTTACAGAGCGGTTCGAGTTATAATCGGACGAGATTACTGTGCGCGTTCAAGTGGTTATTAGTTAAGTGTTGTGTTTTATAATCGGACGGTATATTGTAATACAATGTGTTTTAATATTAGTGACATTTTATTGCGTGTGATCAATTTTATTTGCTTTGTTGTAGTAGACTGTGTTGTTAATTACGAACTGTTTAACTGTAAAAATTAAAGCTGTTGATTAGTGACTTGTACTTGGTGTCTTGTACTTATTTTGTTTCCACTGTACCTAGGACGATCGAGTAGACAGTCGTCACAATATAAACTGTTAGTAAAGTTGAACTATGGAGAATTATTATGTTTTAATATAAGCCACACTACTATTCTTTAGTTTACATTTTACCACCATTCTGAACGAATAAATCAGTAAATATATTTAGTTAAGTCTGTCTACGAGTAATGTAATGCAGGCTTTAATACAGGGTAAGTCAAAAAGTAAAGGCAAATTTTATTTTCCCTGCTGCAATGGATGGCAGCACTGACTGAACAATGACATATCATAACCTCAAAGTCTTTTTGTTCTTTAGCTGTGTTTTTTCAGTGCTCAGCTCCATTCGTAGTGATTTCAGGGCATTTTATTATGAGTGCCCCGTTCTCCGTGTGCACCAAGGAAGAAATGAGTGGAGTGGTACGTTTTCTGCACTCTGAAGGGACTAAACCTGGAGAGATTATTCGCAGAATGCAGCAGCAGTACGGTGAGAGCTGACTTAGTGAACGCAAAATTTATGAGTGGATAAATCGCTTTAAAAATGGTCGTGTATCTATCTGCGATGAAGAGCGTTCAGGTAGGCGGGTCACTTCGAAGACGGACAAGAACATCGAGACAGTTGAGCGAATGATTCATGATGATCGTCGTGTCAAAATTGATGATATTGCGCATGCGTTTAACATTAGCCACGGTTCAGCAGTTGCAATCATCCACGAGTCATTAACTTATCGCAAAGTGTGTGCTCGTTGGGTACCACATCGACTGACAGACCAGCACAAACAGAAACGTTTGGAAATTTCTAAATCACATTTAAGGCGTTTAGAAGAGGAAGGAGAAGAGTTTCTCAGTCGTATAGTAACCGTTGATGAGACATGGGTCCATCACTTCGAACCACAGAGTAAGCGGCAGAGTATGGTGTGGAAACATCCATCCTCGCCTACAGCAAAAAAGTTCAAAAGACAAGTTTCTGCAGGAAAGTTGATGATGACAGTGTTTTGGGATATGAAAGGTCCACTTCTAATTCATTACACTCCTAAAGGTCAAACAGTGAATAGTGACAGCTACTGTGAGCTACTGCGAGATCTGAAGCCCAAAATCAAAACAAAGAGGCGAGGAAAACTTTCAAAAGGTGTGCTTTTGCTTCAGGACAATGCCCGTCCTCATACTACGGGGAAAACGATCCAGTCCATTCAAGATCTTGGTTTTGAGCTGCTGGAGAATCCGCCGTACAGTCCTGACGTAGCTCCAAGTGATTTTCACCTTTTTGGTCCGATGAAGGAGCACCTGCGTGAATCCAAGTTTTCGTCGGATGACGAGGTTGTTGAGGCGGTGCGCGAGTGGCTGTGCACGATGCCACAAATCTTCTTCCAGGACGGAATTACGAAGCTGTCAAGAGATGGACCAAGTGCATAGAAGTTGAGGGAGATTATGTAGAGAAATGATGTTACTTGTCATCTTGTTTTCACAATAAAAACTTTTTAAATATTTGCCTTTACTTTTTGACTTACCCTCGTAGAATTACTTTGTTTACACGTTATGGGTCTTCACGTAATCATCGGGTATACAGCAGATACAGGTGACACATACCTTGAATCAGCATGATAGAGCTATAGATCCAGAAACTTTAAAATTCTGTTAAAAATAATTACTCTTAACGGGAGTCGGATGACCCTATCTCGCCCATGTTAATTTACATAACTTAAGGTACATATTTCTCAGGAACTAAAAAGAGATAGCTCCATAATTCTTTTTTTGTTTGAAAGGGGCTTCCTTTATCTACATTTTGGATGTTTTTTATTAAAAAATTTTAGTTTTTAGATTTTTTATAATTTAAAAAATACGTTTAAAAATTTTAAATTTTAAATATATTAAATGAGTGTAAGTTAAAAACTATTTACAACTTTTCAAAACCCAACACCCAAAATGAGAAGTTTATTAGGACAAGTACAACAAAAACAAAATTATAGAGCTATCTCTTTTAGTTCCTGAGAAAAATGTACCTTTGTACAGAAAAAAGTAATTTTTTAAGAAACGCGTTTAAAGTTTAAGGGGAGTGGGATGACCCTATCTCGCCCATGTTAATTTACATAATTTAAGGTACATTTTTCTCAGGAACTAAAAGAGATAGCTCCATAATTCTTTTTTTGTTTGAAAGGGGCTTCCTTCGTCTATATTGTGGGTGTTTGTTGTTAAACAATTTTAGTTTTTAGATTTTTTATAATTAAAAAAAGAAAATACGTTTACGCAAAATGTAAGGTGCAACATTTTATAAAAACGCTTATAAAATGAGTTTCACTGATCGGAATTGTATATAATTAGTCTTAAAATAAACCAGAGATTCTAAACAATAATAAAACATAAAAATCCAAAAATCGATATTTTTCCAAAAAAATCCATCCGACTCCCTTAAGGCAGTTGGCAGTAGCATTTAAACTTAAGAGCTGCAAGTTTTCTGCACAGTAAAATCTCCATTACACTATCACTAAACTTTGCAAATGTACGCATATCATTGAAAGAAAAGTTACATATCAGTTAGTGGCGAATAACACTCACTTAAGAAAAAGCGGAAGGAAAACAATACGTTTTCCGGAGCTGTTGACAATTGGCTACAGAAAGCAAAAAAACATTTAAGCCAATTTAAAGCAGGAAAAGTAGACTGTCAATATGCGCTCAGAAAATTAGGGTAAGGACTAGATCTTTGAAAAGTAAAGCTTAAATGTCTTTAGAGTAAACGACTGACGACAAAATGTAAAGACAGGATAGCGGATAAATTGAAAAAGCGTGATTGCATGCAAAAGTTGCTAGACACCAGTTGCAATAACACTGTAATTAGTAACTCGTTGCTTCCAATACACTTAACTAACTTGATTATATGAGCGGCGAGCGGCGAGCAGCGAGCAATACTGCAGGAAGAAACTTTGACTCTACAAAATAGTTTTCATTTCATCGTAACATTTAAGAAAAGCTGACTGCTGAATACTTTATTTAGTGTAATGAATCATCAATTTACAGCTCCTGAAATGTACTTAATTATTAAATTTGTAGGATTACTATAATCAGGCGCTACAGACGTAAAATACAATATCACTATTTTATGTTTAACACTTAATCGCAAATGTTATAATTACTGTATTATATTGACCTCAAAATATATTATTCAAACTTACAGTCTTTGATTAACAATAAAGTATGTTATAATGTAGGCCTATGGAAAAGTTTGCTTATTTACTTGGTTATTATGTCCGATTTATAAGTGAATAGACACAATATATCACAATGTAAAAAGCATAAATTCAACTGAGACTATCAAAGGTCTGGACATACTAAACAGACATACCAAGGTCTGGACTATCAAAGGTAGCTGCAACATTTGTGTAATTAATTGGTCAAAGACAGTTTCAGTTATTTCCAAATTTCACAGGACGGTTTCCAGTACAACTTGCAATAATTACACATAGTATATTATATTGTGTGTTTAAGTATATATGAATGTAATTAAGAGAAGTACATATTAGAAGTATACAGGGTACATCTAAATTGCTATATCACATTTAATATGTACTTCTTTTTCAGTTCCACTTACTGCGGTGTAGGAGGAAAGCCTCAAGGAAGATCCAAAATGGGCTTCCTAAAGAAAATTTGGAAGGGTAAGTTATTGTACTTTCTTATACAGTTTCAGCCAAAATACCACTGCCTGCAAATGTTAAATTATGGTGAAAAGTGCTTAATCAACCAGCTTCAGATAACTCTGTGTACAATGTAAAACATACGTTCAAAACCATTTTCCTATACTCGACCACAAAAAATACTGCTACTATATTATTTTTATTGTAAGACACTTATAAAAAATTATAAAATGTCCTTGTAAAAGGCCAGCAAGCGTCCTTATGCATTTGACAGCAAGAAAGAATAAGTCGAAAAGAAAAGATGAGTAAATTTAAAATATAATTCTTAACATTAAAGAATGGTAATAAACATAGACAAACGAAACATTTTGGTTATATCTGCGGCGGCCAACGTAAACAAGCGTAACATGGAGTTTAAAAAAAATTATTTAAAAAATCAATCAATTCATATTAAAATTTTTAATGAACCTTCTTAATTTTTATAAAGCCTCTATGATGTACGGTAAGTTGAGGAATGGACACACTATAAACGATGACAACAAGAATAAACATGAAATGGTTTTAGTTGCAGGCAGGAAAAAGAAAATTGAATTTAGATCACGTTTGAAAAGGATTTACATAACTGAAAACAAGTTTAGAATACAAAGAGACTAGAATATGAAAGGAATATAACTCATTAATATCTACAGAAGGAACTGGCTGAAGTCAAGCCGAAAGCAGAACAAGAAGAAGGAAAAGAAAATAAATAATACAAAAACAAGTGTTTTGGAAAAAGGAAATATTCTGCTAAATGGGTAAGCCAGTTAATGAAGAGCTGTCTGGTTTTTGTCCAAAGAAAACACAATTTATCAAGAAATGATTCTCGTTTTACTCTATTTCACCTTGTGTGTTTTTACTCAGTTAAAAAAACATCATTGTTTAAGTAACATGCTTGATTATTGATTACACCTATCACTATTATTTAATTGCCTTAAAGATCACTTTAAAACACTTAAATTGCCAACAAAGGAATAGAATTCAATTTGCCAACTGTCACAGTTGAAAGCGGGCGTTACGTTGCGTTGTTAACAGCATTTATTGTCTTCATGCGTTGAATATTCATGAGAGTTTATACTGAGCGGCGACATCAAGTACTTACACCACCGTATTGTACTATAAATAAGATTTATTGTCTTGTCCTACAAACAATGAACCGTCTACGGATCTGATAAGCACTCACGCAAGCATCCTCAGTACAGGTGTGGTCTCCAATGTATGTTCTAACGTATTATTAATACTCTTAACATTTACTATAGGATTATGAACGCCTTAGATAACTAATATACAATCAATGTGATGAATCTGGGGTTTCTGTAAACTTCTTCGGTGTACTGTAGCATTCATTAGGCGTATAACTATAGAAATTGACGAGACGTGATTTTCTGGTAATGAAATGTCTATAGTAAACTTGTAAATAGTCAAATTCTCTCCAAAGCTGTTTCCGACACTTGTACTACTTTAACTTACACTAAATTATTATATTGGTGCAACAGACTTTGGAGATTTAAAAGTACCCGTTTATAAAGCCTTTGGAAATATTTGTAAAGTACCTGTTAAATCAAAAACGCTAAATTCTTAATTTCAAATATTACTGTGTTAAAAGCATTGTATAACACATTAAACGTTATGTTTTCCTCAACCATGGAGTTTATTTATTTTAGCAGTAAACTAACAACCAAAAACCGTTGTCACCTAAATTCACAAATGAAAACAACTCGTTTTTTCGCTTTGCATTAAGTAATAGGACAATTTAGAAGTAGTACAATTCTCCTTTTCCACATCGTAATATATCGATAAAATCGCATATTTTATAAAACATCAAAAATTTACTGCAGGAATGGATAATTGTACAGTTCCGTGGCGCTAAATATCTTTTGTTTATTTACTTGTTTCTATGGTAATTAATTCTGCTCTCCATGGTGTTGTTGACATCTTTAGTAGTAGTATTTAATATATTTCATTACTTATTCATTGCATCATTAGAAATACGTATAAACAAAAGTTTTATAATCGTTTAAGTCAATTACAAAATATATAGACGTATCTGTATACAAAATTACAAAATATGTCGCTACAATCGCATATTAAAATCATTTAAAATTGCAGAAACGGATAAAGGTACAGTTCCAATGCCGCTAAATAGCATTTGTTTATTTACTTGTTACTATGGTAAGTCATTATGATCTCCATGGTGTTGTTGACATCTTTATACGCGTCAACAAAAGGCATAATTAAAAGGGCCTAAATCATGCGAACCGGGCAAAATATCAAATTCCAAGTTAGACAGTATTTTTTGCGCCACGAACAGCGGGCGCAGCCGCCGAACATTTTAGCGCGGCACAACCAACATCAGCCTTCTCGCTACAAGGTCCTTTTTAGGGCCACCAAAAACACTAGAGTGTACGATTGGCGCCATTTGTCATGCGGCAAGCCTTTTTGTCCGGTGATAATATATATATATATATATATATATAGATTGATCAAAATAATATAAAAGATTACTTGCTGAGATGAATTGCTGAGTTTGAGAAGAACGTATTAATAATTATGGCATTGACATAATTATGCCAATCGTGTATATTTCTGGTCATGATCATATTCTTTATATAATTTTGTTCTCTATCTAACTTACGTTGTGAGAGTTCAGATGTTGATTTTTTTCTACGCTTTAATTAATAAAAAAATTTAAAATATTTAAATAAAGACGAACGAAATCCTGAAGACCAAAACGTAGTAGATCACACAGTAACTGTTAACGTATCTAATGCGCAAAGTAAAAACATTTGATCGGATGATTTTTAACTTTAGTCATAGTTTTCCATGAGTATAAGTATTTTTCCCTTTGGGCTTATACACCTAGTATGTGCACTTTTTTCACAATATTTAAATGCGGTAGTAAAGTTTGAAGTATATTTTATAAACTCAAATCACTTTCATTTTTAGATTTTGTTTTGTGCGCTTATGAAAGTACTGTAGGTATTTCCAGCACCGTGGAGATAGAATAACGTGTTATTAGATACGGCGACCTCATATGTTTCAGTGCGTGAGTGTGTATAGGAAACCTAATAATTTTATGGATTGTTCTTGTAAATAAGGCTACTACAAATAATGACTAATGACTAATTGTGACCCTGCAAGGTACATTGAATTACATTGTTACGACGGTCTAACTAATCGTCGTAGGTACAGTGGAAAACAAAATACAAGACACCAATTAAGTCACTAATCACCACCTTAAATTTTCACAGTTAAACAGTTCGTAATTAACAACACTGTCTCTTACAACAAATCAAATAAAAATTGTTCACACGCAAAAAAAAATGTCAACTAATATAAAACACAATTGTATTACAATTACAACGCCCGATTATAAAACACAACTCTTCACTAATAACCACTTGAACGCACACAGTAATATCGCCCGATAATAACTCTCGAACCGCGCTGTAATTTATCGCAACCATAACTGAACTACTCAGGCCGCTGACGGCTTGTATATATTATAACAACTACAAAATTTTTGTTTTTTGAGTTACGTCTATCTGATACTCTGACTGTGTTATTTTTATTTATTGTGTAATTCTTTAGTAAAAATAAACCACGGGATCCTTTGCCGTTTTTTATCTCCTTGCAGGTATTACAGTTCAGTTGTTATGGAGAGAGAGAGAGAGAGAGAGAGAGAGAGAGAGAGAGAGAGAGAGAGAGAGAGAGAGAGAGAGAGAGAGAGAGAGTTCCTCTCTTGGTGTACTGTTTAATCGTTTTATTTAAACGCACGTTGCATCAGCTGTTTTCAATTTGATAACCAGTTACAGGTTATGTTGGCTGTTGTACTTCATACGCTACGATGTCTGAGCTAACTTTCTCACTCTACTCTGCTATTCTCCGGTTTCCTGTAACAAATCTACTATCTACAAAGAATAATACAAAGTCAATTCCCTAAAAGAAAGGTATTTATTGATTGAAATTCGTTTATTTTCTGGAAATTATTACATCCAGTTCATCGATTTTCAGATCGACTATTATCGAAATTACAGCAGTTTTCGATATACGTTTTTCTATAACACAATAGATATATTCAATTATAGTTATTAGTAAAATTAATAAATTATTTATCTCAGGTTTATTTGGGGATTCTTTGAGCTATAAGAAAGTCAGAAATGCTTAGATAATAGTGTCATACTGTACAATAATTAATATTTTTATTCTTAAAGTCTGATTCAATAAGTTCGTTTTTTAGACGCCAGAGCGCAGACTACTCGTATTCATACCGATGGCAAAAAAGAAATATGGCTGCTGTGGATTTCTAATGAAACAACGTGTTTACCGTTTTGGGTTAAATAAATAAAGTTTAAAATGTTCACACTAAGTTTTCTTATAAATTGAATTATGTTGTACTGGTTTCTAGTGTTCGTTACTCGGTGGTGATGTGTAGTTTTTTTTAGTTTAATAAGGTAGGCGTTCTCACCAACGTAATGACAGTTCAAATTTTTCAAGCGATCTGATGGTTGGACAATTTTTCAATGTTCTTGGATATTCCCGTATCAATTATTATGTTTTAATGGATGTCTCAGACGTAGTTTCTTGTGCTGAATCGTTTCGTCAAATTTCTATAGTGAATGGTTGCAATATTTCATTAATATTTGATAAATTTGCTGGACACTATTTCTGTATCATCTACCCTCTTGAAAATCCAATTTAACAATTACAATTCTTGTTAACGCTGTTACTCTTAGTAACCAAGGAATTGATGAGTTTTATTGGCTAACCTAGGTACAGTTTTAGTAAATAGGCTAGTATTAAGATATTATTAGTTCTTCCATTTTTTAGGAAAATTACTCCTTTATAAATTTTAACTCTAATTACATTTAATTTACATAATGTTTTCCTTCATATGATTACATAAACTTAGATACTTGTATGTTATAATTTAGTGGTTTTTTAACTTAGTTTATTTCTGACTTTTACTTCTGTAAATGTATTACTGCCCTAGGCACTATTTTATCTTCCACCATCTCTTTACAATTTATACTAATTAGCAGTGATTAATTTCTTATATAACCCTGGATCCTTCAAACATAAACAAAAATAACATTTTACTTACATTGATATTGCCTTTGTGGCCTAACAAAATAAAACTATAATAACTTATTACTAAACTTATTGTTTATTACCATAGTTTTGTATCTTTATCAAAATTTGTGATTGATGTCTTTTTTTAAATTTACATATATCATACTATGTTGCACTTTGTATACACTGCACTTCTATAGTAACACTTAGTACACTGTTTTTTCATTGCTAAAGTGTTTATTGTTTGGTGTAAAGATTATACAAATGTTTCATAGTATGATACTTAACTATTATTAATTTCTGACTTGGGGAATGGGGTAACTACTGTCTTTTATTATTATTATTTTATAAAATAATAATTTCTTTATTTTACTCAGTATTAGTCACTGATTATGTAATGTTACAATATACAACGCTCACAGACCAGAAGATTCCAAACAATTTGTTGGCGCCAGTGTGTACGACGTAAGTAATTGCGGCCTTGACACAGTGCGAGCGACCGCGCAAATTCTGGCATAGTCTAGCAAATGCGTCGAGAATCACGTACGCCACACGCATCACATTCCGGATCCCTCTGGAACATTCGATAAACACGTAGATTTTTCTGTGATGTCGTAACAAAATGTATAGAAAAACTGTTTAGTGTGTAGTAAAAGTAATCGATAAAAATGTATAGTAAAAATCGGTTTTTGTATCTGTTATCAGATTAATTCAAGTATAAAATACTATTAATTCAGTAGGACTTTTTTATTTGGAACCAACTGAGACAATGCAAAATTACGATCAAAGCGATTTATTTATTTCGACTTTCGTCAATAGTACTTAAACCTGTATAACTATACTTTATTCGATCTAGTTTAAATGGTCAACTTATCAACAAAACCGCAAAAGTGAAAACTTACCTATAAGGGGAGCCTAGGCTCATCAGTGTTGGCAGTTATGTCCCGTCACACAGAGAATATAGGACAGGAAGTAAGGGAGAGTGGAGTGCAATAAACAACAAAGTTGAAACTGTTTCAAACGAGAAAAGTTACTGTACATGGCTCACTCAAACTGAAACGTCTACTACAAAACGTGCTTTGAGATAAATATTTAATTGGACTAAACGAACCTCGCTGGATATTTTCCTAATTGTTTGCTACTCATTCAAATATATTGCAATAGAACACAAGATAGTAAGTTCATTTAAGTGGAATACTAGTGCTATTTAGATACGACCATTCCCCCTCGCAAGGCAATGGCAAACCAGCGAGAGGTATCCTGCTTAGTATAAACCTTCCCCAACTATGCCGTTCGGATCCGGCGTTAAACTGTAGGTCCCATATACCTGTGAGAGACTCAGTACCACACGCACCACGGGTATATGCGGGGAGGGTACTAACCAGTCGAAAGGCTGAAGGACTACGAAACTAATGCTATAACACATTTTCTGACGGCCATAGACATGTTTTAAATTGATTTTGTTTTTTTCTTTGTAAAGTAGTCATGCGTTTTGAAGAAGCTATGTTTAAAAAGGTATGTTATGTCAAAATGTTTATAATTTTATACTCTTTTATGTCATGTGAAACATTTGTGTGTAAGTGCGTGGGTGGGCGTGTGATTTACATTTTATTCCATAACTTCGTTGAAAATTAACATTTCGTTCTGAAACTTGGACAGGGTATTCCCATGGTTATAAGCTACATTTTCCATATACTCATTTCTCCACAACTATAATTTTTATATGGTTTTTAAATGAAATCAGTCTTTTTTTATTTTCGTTATCTCCTAGAAAGTAATGAAATTAGAAGATTAAATCTAGACAGGCCTTTGCAGAATCGGACAGAGTTTCAGCTCATGTCTGGATATCACTAAGAACATCTATGACGTTGCTAGATTCTCCACCAATCAGAAGGTCTAAAAATTATTTGAGTCGGTCGCTGACAGCGTACGGATGGTTCAGTTCTTTCCGAAGTCTTGTCAAAAGATGTACTCGCTGTCACGAGATTTTCGCGACAAGAAAAGTCGGTTTCCGTAAGACTTAGAAGTTGGTTCACGGTTCGAGTTCTTGCTAGCCATTGGCATTATAGAACTCAGGTAATTTTAAATAGATCATTCCTAGTGCTTTTTTGCGTAGAGTGGAAGATTTCCGTTAGGGGAAGTTTATCTACCGAGATAGTCTGAGAGTTAACTCGAGAACACTTCAGGAAGCCGAATTTGTGTAAGCTTAATACACGATCTATTTTTACCCAGTTTTGATCCCTGAGATTAAGATTATCTAAGTTATAGACAATAACAGTTTCATATCACAGTGCGTGCGTAAGCCGCGACGTAGATATTTCAGCGTTAGTGATCTTCGGTCGGTTGACATGCAGAGTCGCAGCGGTGCAAACGACCAGCGTGGGGAGCGCCTCGTGTCTACACAAACAGTTGGAATTTTACGGACAAGTAACATATATATATATATATATTATAACGGAACCAAATATTAACTATTTGGGGTTATATGTTTACCGCATGCTGAAACCATATTTAAATAAAAATTAACAGTTAAAACTCCATTTGAATGTAGCGCATTGAAAATAATGCTGTGTAAAGCAACGCACACGTGGTCGTTATGTAATCAGTTCGCTGTACAAGGAAGCGACCACACCCAAACTGTTAATTATTAATATCTCGGAAACTAATAAATAAAGGCGAAATCTAACATAGCCAAAATGTTTGCCGAGATATTAATAATGACGTGTGCAAATTTGATGCAATATAATTAACAAATGTAAGAGTTAATTAAAATAATTGAATAACTTCTGTTAAAATAGAGTTACAGTAATGAGATTTTAGTATGTCATAAAGATAATAATTTCTGACAGATTGTATATTTTAGATTTCACACAACTTGATTTGCAACCAAGTTATTGCAAAATTAAATAAGTACAGGATATCCTGAGCGACAAAGTGGTTCCGCCGGATAATTATATATTAGATAATAATTCTATTCTCCGTCTGTGGGAACCAGACTTCATTCTCACGGACTAAGGGAATTCTAAATTTTATGTGGTAGGGAGAGTGTTTCGACCAATGAAATCATTTCATGCAGCCCCGGCCAGTGCGATGTTTTCTGGTGAAAAAATCACTCTTCTGTCAGTACTCACGAAGTTAAGACGTAGTCCTTCGATCGTCTAGTAGCCAAAGTGGTGAAGATCAACAAGAAGACTCTACGTGGTCAACACACACGCAATTACGAACACACTAACTACAGATCATCTGTATAGCTCGTAATTGCTACGTAAAGGCGAGAGACTCTTCAAGACATCAACCAAGCTTATTGTGTACTACCAGTTAGTCATAAGCACGCAAGAGATCCACCAGACTTCAAGACCAGACTTCAAGAATACAGCAGAGAGGCCGTCTAAATCATTGGTTAACAGCTGACGAGCAGAGCGACCGCCCGAACGAAGCACACACACACACACACACACACTGACGTGCAACGTGCAAATCGACGGAGAACAGGAAGCAGTTCCAGCAGACAACAGCAGACGTTAAAATATTCACAAACAGCAGGGAAGCAGAGTGTTGCCGAATTTTGAACTCCACGACCGAATCCAGCAGTTCTAAGCAGATTACTTTCTCTAACCAAGGACTCGAATCGACGAGGGACAAATCGGGACGACATCCTCTTCAGTAACAGGAAAGCAAAATCCACTTATTTATTTTTCAGATCAAATTTTCTATTTTTCAAGTAAAACATTGTAATTCAAATAATTCAGGTGCCAAACAAAAAGCAAAGACTCTAGTAATTAAAAAGTAAATTCGTTGTGATAATCTGTATAGCAGTTTAAGGTTTTAGTAAGTTATAGTTAAGAAATAGAAGTAGTATAAAAGCGCTATACAAATCTTAACTGACAATCTAATCTTAGATCATACTGCAGTAGATCAGAAGTAGAATCACTAGAAATGAAATAACGTGAACTAGACTGTCACGTCTAATTTATTTTAATTAATTATTCTAATTAATTTCAGAGTTTTATATTTTGTTTCATGAACACTTAGATTCAAATTAATTAAATAAATTTAATTAAATTCAAATCAATTAATAAAGTCAAATTTAAATTGCAATTAACTCGCAAAGAACGAGCTCAGTTTCTTTTAACTATTAATCAATCGAAAAACATCGATTCATTGTATAGACTATAAGAAAATTCATAAGATTATAACCATTCTATTCTTGTGTGTTGTTGGTGTAATAAACAACGTTTTATTACCCCATATAACAGTGTTTTATTGTTGTACGATAAAGCCTACCAGTCTCACAAAACTCTCCCCCTTTAAAGTAACCCATTTTGTGTGTTGTTGTAATAATTTGAGATTACTAGCTTGCGAACTTCAAATCCAAAATCCACACGCCCTAGTCGGAAGAATCTGCAAGATCAGACAGCAGGTGGGTACTCACACACAACATTACATTACAATAACGCATAGTAGAGGTAGAGTTATAAATGTCGGCCAACGTGGGGCCCGACAAACTTACATCAAATTGAATTCACGTTCCGAACAAGAGTTATAAATGGCTTGCCCGGAACGTGGGGCACGATCAAATTAAATTAAATTAAATAAATTCAATTTAAATTTAATTTTCACTTTAAAACAAACTTTGCTGTTTTAATTAGTAAAACAGCTGGCGTCCAACTAAACAATTCCCAAAGAGTTTTGTGACTGGTGTGTGTACAACAGTAAAGTTATTGTGTGTATTTGAAACTGTTCTGTGTATTTTAAATTGTGTATATTTGAGATTGCTGTGTATTTAAAATGGAAACTGATAAAATGCTTAAACAGTTATTACAAGAAATGAAACAAAACGCGGCTAAAGCGGAACAAGCGAACGCGGAAATGAAACAAGCTAACGCGGAGTTGACCGCTAAAATAGACGCGAAATTTGAACAGAGTGCAGCCAAAGCTGAGCTCAGTATAGCGGAATTAACTTCTAAAATCGAAGCGCAAAAAGTTAGTCTAACCGAAGCATTAGATCAAAGTAACGCTGACATAAACGCCGAGATTAAGCAAAGTAATAAAGAAAGTAGTAAAGAATTAACTGCGAAAATAGACGAAAGCGTAACCGAGTTAACGGCGAAAGTCGCGGAAATCGCCGAAAAAGTAAATACGGTCGATACTAAAATCAATGAACGGTTTAAGGTTTTTGAGACCACTATGCAAAAATCGTTCATTGAACAAGTAACACGTATGGAGGGCCGGTTTAAGGAACACATAAGCCGTTGTGAAAAGCAAACACAAGAGGTTTCCAAAAAGGTGGAATCCCTAGAGGTAAAAATTCACGCGGATGTGACCGAAACGCAACGACGAGTAGATAAATTAGACGCTTCAATTGTAGAAACGCGATCTAACATTGACTCTAATAAAGAGAGTGTTTTACAAACGTTAAGCGACGAGATTTTGAAAGTACGACAGGAGGTACGAAGGAGATCTGCTCCAAATATTTTGGTACAAGGTTCTGTCGACGAGAAAAATCGCGTGTATTTTACGAGGGAAAATAACGAAAACCCCATTGAATTTTTATTAGCGTGTGAGAGTGAAATGGCTAGAGTAGGTTCCCGACTAGAAGATCAAGACAAAATACAGTGGGTGGTTAACGCGATGCGTGATTCGGCGCGTAAGTGGTATAACATTGTACGCGATAGAGTGTCCACATACGCGGAGTTCAAACAAAAATTTGAAAGCCGATACTGGAACTCGCATACCCAACGACTTCTGCGCAATGAACTGGAATATGGCCGTTTTGACAAGAAAATGGGTATTACCGCCGAAAATTATATAATCCAGCAGGTCGAACGCGCGAAGCATTTAACCCCAGCATTTGCGGAGATTGACATAGTCACCAAGCTTGCCTACCATTTTAATCATAACATTAGAGTAGCTGTATTTACCCAGGGTATTCGCACGGTAGACGAACTCCTCATTCTAGTGTCCCAAAGTGAGACGGTTTTTGATTTTGGTGGGTGGCGTTATAATCCCGATTTTCGCCGAAATAATGAAGGGCAGAATACGCGACTACAGTACCATCAGCAAACGGATCAAAAACCGAGTACCAGTTCTACTCCACCCCAAACACCGTCAAAACAGCCAAATAAAACCTTTGAGTACAAGGGAAAACAAAATTTTGGTAGACCAAAGGGGCAGGGTAAGGGTAACGACGGGGCACAAATTAGAGCGATTCAAACGGTCGAATTAGCCAAAGCAGATACAACTGAAAAAGACAGCGACTCCCAAGGCAATAAAAATTCGAACAATAAATCGAAAAGTTACCAAGCTACAAAAAACGTGCCAAAATGCGCATCCAGCAAGGACGCGCTATAAATTCGGCAAAATTGTGTAAATATAAGCATGTTAATTGTAAGGATTATATATTGTGTGAAATGTGTACTTTTAATTATGTAACTTGTGTGCCCGTTAATAATGTGTTCCCACCGGATGTCAGGGATCCGTTGCTAGAATCCGGTCCCACGCGACAAAGGCCCGTGAGCGCGGCGTGTCCGGTGTTACACGCCTTTGTCAATAGCGTTCCCACGAGAATTCTGTTGGATACCGGTAGTGTTGTATCCGGCGTCAGTGAAAGGTTCCTGCGTACCAATAAAAAATATTTTCGTACGGCCCCATCACTCCCAATCAATCAATTTTATATACGAACCGCTACCGATACAAAAGAAAAAATTGACACTCAATACTATCTAACTATCATGCTAGACGAAGTGCAATTTGAAGTGTGTGTAGTGGCTATAAACAATTTAATATGTGATATGTTATTGGGGGTAGATGTATTAGAACAAATACGTGCGGAAATTAACACCAGTGAACACTTATTAAAATGTACCATAGACAATGTTAGTTACACTTTTAAATTGAACACACATACACACACACAAAACCATGGTGACCCAATTAAAATCACACGGCCACCAAAACAAGTAATTCATTATAAAGAATGTGAAGAGGGGGAGACCACCTTAGATTCCCGAACTGAACGGAGATTGTCGTCGCTGCATGAAGAATTCAGCGATATCTTCAGTGAAGAACATTCAATCTCGTCAGTGTATGAACACAGAATCCACCTCACAGAGCCGGAGAAGTTCATAAGGAGAATCTACCAGGTCCCTATAAAATACCAGGCCGAGGTCCAGCAGGAGATACAGCGGATGTTGGAAGAAGATATTATTGAAAGATCTAATAGCAGCTTCCTCAACCCACTGCTGGTCGTCCGCAAGAAGACTGGAGAGATCCGACTCTGCCTGGATATGAGGAACTTAAACAGTCTCGTAGAGAAAGAGTTTGACTGCGCACCGACAGCGGAGGACCTCTTCATTAAATGTGAAGGAGCCAGGTACCTCACGAAGCTAGATCTAACAGCAAGCTTCTGGCAGGTCCCGCTGTGTGAGCAAGATCGTAAGTATACAGCATTTATATTTAATAACAAATGCTATCAAAACAAGGTGGTACCTTTTGGCCTTAGCACGAGTCTCGCTGCGATTGTAAGATGCCTCGAGAGAGCTCTAGGACCTAAGGTAGACCCATACACGGTAATATTCGTGGATGACATCCTCGTGATATCCCGCACGTTGGAGGAACACTTCGAGCATCTGCGGAGCGTCTTCCAGAAGCTGAGGTTAGCAAACATCAAGCTCAAACTACACAAGTGCGAGTTTGTAAATTCCCAAATGAAGTTCCTGGGACATATAATCTCAGCTACAGGTATCAGTACGGACCCAGAGAAGCTCAGGAGTATTATGGAGTTCCCGGTGCCCAAGAACCTCAAAGCACTGCGAGCATTCCTTGGGCTCACGGGATATTACAGGAAATTTACCAGCAAATACGCAGAATATACAGTCCCGTTGCTACAGCTGGTACGCAAAAATATAAAGTGGAAATGGGGTTCTGAACAGAACGATGCGTTTGAGAGGGTTAAGGGCCTGTTCCAATCTAATTTACAATTGTTCCATCCACAGCAGGGTAGGAAGTATGTAATGTACACTGACGCTAGCGAGTACGCTATCGGCGCCGTGTTGCATCAAGAAGACGAACAAGGTAGTCTTCATGTTGTAGCATACGCCAATAGGACGCTCAAAGGCGCTGAGTTGCACTATTGTACTTCCGAGAAAGAAATACTCGCCATAATAAACGCACTCAGAAAATTCAGACACTACCTATACGGTACCCATTTCGAGATTCACACTGATAATCAGGCGTTATCGTTTATATTAAAATGTCGATTAGCAAATTCCCGACTAACACGATGGGTGTTAGCTATTCAGGAGTACTCATTCACGATTAAATATTGCAAAGGATCAGAGAATACCACCGCAGACACTCTAAGTAGATATCCGCCTGTAGAAAAGGAGGAAGTATATGAAGCAGCTGACGACGAGTTGAGAGTGTTAAACATGCAATACACTGTCGCGCCTGAAGCTACTAATATGCTACAGAACTTAGGACGCGAGCAGGACGATAACCTCGCACTCCTTGCTAAAAAGCTAATGTTAGCAGCTCACCCAAATCCTCACTATCTTATACAAGACAATATATTGTATAAATTGTTACAGGGCGAATGGAAAGTGGTATTGTCTCCAGCGATGCTTGCGTGTATAACACAATCTTTACATATAAAAATGGCGCACGCATCTCCTGTAAAATGTGGCAAAATATTGCAGGAGGATTTTACAATAACCAACATGTACCGTAGGGTAAAGAAATTGCTAAAAACATGTTATCCATGCCAGAGAGCGAAAGTACCAAACGTACACACTTACGTGCCCATGGCCAATGTGATAACGGAAGGTAAGGGACAGATGATCGCCATCGACTTTCTGGGACCATTACCCAAGGCTACCAGAAATCTAAAACACATGGTAGTTTGCGTCGATGTGTTTACTAAAAAAGTTAGCCTTTATGCGATCCCTAGGCCCACCACGAAGTCTGTTTTAAATATTATACTTAATAAGTATATCCCACAACATGGACCAATAAGGAACGTACTTAGTGACCAGGGAAAGCAGTTCCAAAACAAACACTGGGCAGCCACCCTGGAACGTAACGGTATCAAAGCAGTCCTAACCTCGATCCGACGACCACAGGGAAACCTTGCCGAAAGGGTGAATCGGGAAATCGGTAAAATGTTCCGTATCTATTGCTATAAGGAACAAAGTAAATGGCCCGAGTTCTTACCATTCTTCGAAAAGGCAATAAATGAGAGTTATCATGATACCACGGAATACACACCAGCAGAATTAGACTCTGGAACCACGCCAGAGAGGTTTTGGGATAATTATTTAAGTAAGCCAAAGACTTATAATCTACCTCTGCCGGTGCAATGTAAAAATCAACTTGTGAGGGAAAGAATAGTTGAAAAAGGGCGAAAAAGGGCAGACAAATTTAATACGACGCATAAACTAACGAACTTTGTAGTAGGCGAGAAAGTATTGCTCAAGGCGAATCCTGTAGGCCGACGAGACATAAATGTGGCTGCAAAGTTCTTTCGTTTATATAATGGACCCTATCTGTTGGCTCAACAACTCGCACCTCACACGTTTATCGTTACGACGCTGGACCGAACGAAAACGATCGGTAAATTCCATGCGAGCTCTTTGAGAAAATACTTTGAGTAGCATGGCGTTCCAAAGCGCGTCGCGACGAAATAAAAAGACTTTAAAAAGATAAATAGTATTTAGAGTTAATAATAATTGTATTATAATAATTCAAATTAAAATAAGTAATTTGTGTTTTATAATATTATAAATAATAATTATAGGTAACTTGTGTACTAATAATAATGTTTTTCTATAGCGGTAAATAATAAGCGTATAGAGTGAACGAGCTCGCGGCAGGAAACAGTTACGTCACGCGATAACGACTACCTGACCCACATTTGAAACTAGGTCAAGCAATTAGCCGCGCGACGGGCGATAACGGTTCTAAATACTGTCAGCAAAATTCCTTAGTACGCGTGCCATTGTTTACAAATAAAGGCTACTACTCGTTTTAAAAACATTATACGCAATAAGTTGCAAATATGATAGTTTAATACATGTATTTAGAGTTAGATTGTATATAATGCAATAACATTAACACTTGTGTACGTGTCTTCAGAATAAGTAATACAATGTATAGTTAATAAGAATAATGATTACAGAATATGTGTGTAATGATTAAGAAAAAAAATATGGCTTCTGGATGTTGGTGATGGTGATGATATCCTGATTCCCACGTAGATTGTTAGTTGTCTGTGTTCCTACTGCATAATGATGATGATAAGGTGGTCCTGGTGCTTCTCCCTCAACCGTGGTACGTGCTTTTTACTGCTTGATGATAGTGACGATTCTCTGTCGCTAATTAGATAGATATGTTGTCCCTGTAAGTCAGTTATTAGCGCTTGTCCTTCTTTCGAAATTGTCGGAATTAGTTATTGTCTGGTGTAAATCAACATGTCAGGTATGGAAAATTCCGTCTCTAACCTGTTCAATTTGGAGAAAGCGTCCATTTTCGACACATCACTTTTTGTCTGTTTTTCCAATAACGTTAGAATTTATGTTAAAACCAGCGGTGCCATTAAATGCACAATTTTCCAATAGTTATGTGCACATAACCTAACTCTTTGTTACAGGTGTAACCAATTTCAATTTAAATAACTCCATTGCTTTTCCACCTCTTGCAAATAATTTTACATAAACACACGCGACAACGAGCACGTCTTTTAATGGCTTTGTCTAATTTGCAATGTGTATTTTCTGAAGTGTAAATTTCATTAAATAAATAGACGTTATCTACATTCATTCTTGACTGAATTATAGTTCACTAACACACGTAAAATATAGGCGTACACAGAGATATCCAATTTTTGTATCAGAAAACAAGTTACTGAATGCAGCGAAAAAATAATTAAAAATAATTATTGTAAGAGACTAAAATTTGAAATGAAATTGTATGTCGGCAATGTGAGTGGAGTAAACAAGTGACAGAAAATGAGATTTTGTTCTGTCGTCGGTAGGTGAAACATCACTTCACAGAAAATAGGGCAGGAAAAGGGCGTGGGTAGCACTGCGATAAACAAGGGGTGATAAATTGACATGCACGAAGTGAGATGTGACTACAGATGTCAGTGAGGAATTAAATATTTCTGTTTGAAAAAAAACGTTTCGTATAGTAATTACGCTGTGTCGTCAAACAATCGTAATCTTTGTTTCATTACTCCACTGTTTATATGTATTTTATGTGCATACATATTATGCTTCAAGTTATGTCAGTTACATAATATAATACACTTATCAGAATAAATTAATTACGCATAGTATAATTTGTATGCTAATTTGTACATTATAAATTTAATATAATTTCAGCTCTTTTTTGGTCTAGAATATCATTAATGAAATTTTAACTTATAATAAGTTTATAAATTTTTAACTTGTAATAAAATTCTTAATAAAATCTAATTAAATAACATAGCCAGCGATTAAGCTTAAACATGTTTAGAGTGCTTTCGTGTAACATTGTGTAACGGAAACGTGATAGCCTTTCTATCACAATAATTTTTGACAAATAACAGTGAAGGCAGACTGCATAGATTGCAATGGGCAGGACACAACATTAGGATGGAAGACAACCAAATACCTAGGAAGGTACTGTTTAGTCAAATCGAGGGTAGAAGTCCTGTCGGAAGACCCAAGAAACCCAGTGGCGAGAGATGCTCATACTGTACTTAAAATAAAACGATGGACATCGATCGCCAAGGACAGGGAAGAATGGAGGCGGATGATTATGGAGGCTAAGGCTCAACTTCGAACTGTGATGCCATAGAAGAACAATGAAGACAATGCGTATATACAAAACTATCATAGACCCATCCTGTGCTGTGGCAGTGAGGACCTGGATATTAACACAAAGAGCAATTAAACGCCTAAAGATATTTGAAAGAAAGCTCCTGAGACGCATCCTAAGGGCCCGTCTTTAGAAATGGAGAATAGAGGATACGGCATAATGATGAGATATATTGTCACTTCAACGAACCAACGGTAGAAGTGTACGTAAAACTGAGGAGGGTGTAATGTACTGGCCATGTCGTAAGAACGGACGACAAACGAACACCTAAAAGAGTCTTCATGGGGAGTTCGGATGTAGAGCAAACTGTATAACATTTCTTGTTTGCGAAATAACTTTCAACTCCGTTGTTTATCGGACACCACTATGTCACTTCTGTCCTACTTTCAGTGCGTGACGTGACGCGACGCTTTGTCTGTAAAACGAACGAACCGTCAACTTATTAAATCATATTTTTTAAAAGTTTACATTTTTAAATAAATGGTTAAATTTTAACTGGTTTATGAATTGTATATTACAAACGACTATTATCTACTCCGTCTACTAGTGTAATCTGAAGATTATACACTTTATTAAAATCACACTCAATTAAACAACCAATCTCCACCACAGTATTACAGTAAAAATAACAATGAATATAATTTTATATAATTATATTTAATTTTTATGACGAATTTACCTCAAGATGTTTCTTTCTTTATTAGGAACATGTTCTGGGTAATATTTTGTACCCGAAATTTCCGGATCCGCCTTCCGGATGTTGATGGATATTTAGTTAATTTTAAATAATTATTAAACATGTTTGAACACAGTTAAAACAATCACTTAATTAACGTTTTAAAAAAAATAAGGGCACAAGTGATGACTATGAAACAAGTGATTATACTATCAAGTCGCAAGCAAGACCACTCGCAAGTGACCATCAAAGTCGACACATACAGAATTATCCTACAGTTCAGCTTCACTAACCGATTACTTACTACTATATGCTATCTTTAAAATATTATATTATTTTCACTTTCGTTCAGCTTTAACTTACAGATAGGTATTGGAAAATTATTACTAAAACAATAAATATTTAACTTGCACATATTTCTCTGTCAGATTACTATAACCGTTTAATCAGTAACAACACAACCTAATTGCTGCGTCTGGTTATAGGTATAGTTAGTATGCTAATGTGGTGGAAAATTAAGAAGTCGCGATCACACCGATTCTACAGCATTTACCTGATGTTATCAAAACATTCGAAATATAACTAGGCACAGTGTTACGTGAGAGTAGGTGCATATAGAACCAATCTTCTCTGGGGTCACTTGTGTTACGTCTCTTCACAGACGTAGGCTATCGTTTTGAAGGCAACAGGATAATAAAACGTGTTTCTAGTACGATGCGATAGCAAAGTTGCTAGACTTAGGTCTGAAATCTTATGAGTATTCTACAGACGAAGGCACTGAATGCCATTAACAACCAGTAAGTAGCAATATTTATGTAATCCAAGTGTTTCAGAGTGGTTGTTTAAACACATAATACCGTTGATACATACTATCAGGCAGAATCTGTTTAAATTTTTGTTAGATTAACTGAAGATAGAATAAACAAATTCAAATTAGAATAAGAACAGTATGAAATATTCCCAATTGTATTTTGATTTTACAAAAAATCAAGTCAAGTCTGTTCAGTGGCTACCTAATTCTCTTAGGAGTATTAAATATTCCACAGCACTACATTTTAATTTTAATTGCTTCCTTCTTTAAATATATAAGGAAAATCCATAAAACGTATACTTAATAAAACTTTTTTTAAAGTTGTTTAACTACATTATTCAAAGTTGGCAATTCCTAGAATTATTTTCAATTTATTACAAGATGCCATCAAATTGCAATTGTGTTGCTACAGTTTATAATTATAGTTTTTAAACTCGCTCGTATGAAGCACAAGATTAAGCTAGTTGAACTTTTAGCTGAAAGGTTATGATCTCTAACAACACCCGTCTAAGGCAGTGTGGGTACTTGTGAAAGAAATACTTTTTGTCGGGTTAAAACGTCCTGCGACGTTGTCCGATGCCTAATTGCCAGTATCTCCTGTCGTTGCAGTTTTCTTCGGCTAGACCTCGTACACTCATTGATCTCCTCACACCCTGTATCCATGTTACTTTTGGCCTTCCCCTTTTTCCGTTTTCCTGTGGTATCCATTTCATCACTCTCTTTGGCAACCTCTCCTCCCCCATTCTCTGCACATGTCCATACCAAATTAATTGTTTTTTTTCACGATGTGTTCTAAAACAGTTTCTTTTATATTCATTCGTTGCTTAATTGTTTCGTTCCTGACCCGGTCTAATTTTGATAATCCACATATTCTTCTTAAGGCGACCATTTCTGTGGCTTCTATCTTTCCATTCAGATGTTTTTTCATTCTCCATGTCTCAGACCCATATACTAATGTGCTCTTAATCATTGTGTTGTATATTCTCATTTTCCTTTGATTTCCTATTTCGGTGCTCCACAGTATTCCGTTTAGAGACTTAATTATTGTTCTAGCTTTGTTCACTCCACACTTTATTTCTGTATCGTCTGTACCTTTCCTGTTAAAATTTATTACCCGATATTTGTAATTCTCACATTTTGCTACAATTTCACCGCTTTCCAGTACTATGTCAGTCGTGTCCTCTCCTATACATAAATACTGTGTTTTTTCTCATTCATCTGCAGTCCCAATTTTCCGTATTAAAATACCACAGACAGATATACTCTGGTATCAATATCTGCTACTCAAATGTAACCTACACCAAACAATGTCGGGTAGTCTCTGGAACATATCAGATGTTCTGAGTCTATGTTCCAGAGACTACCCGACATTGTTTGGTGTAGGTTACATTTGAGTAGCAGATATTGATACCAGAGTATATCTGTCTGTGGTATTTTAATACGGAAAATTGGGACTGCAGATGAATGAGAAAAAACACAGTATTTATGTATAGGAGAGGACACGACTGACATAGTACTGGAAAGCGGTGAAATTGTAGCAAAATGTGAGAATTACAAATATCGGGTAATAAATTTTAACAGGAAAGGTACAGACGATACAGAAATAAAGTGTGGAGTGAACAAAGCTAGAACAATAATTAAGTCTCTAAACGGAATACTGTGGAGCACCGAAATAGGAAATCAAAGGAAAATGAGAATATACAACACAATGATTAAGAGCACATTAGTATATGGGTCTGAGACATGGAGAATGAAAAAACATCTGAATGGAAAGATAGAAGCCACAGAAATGGTCGCCTTAAGAAGAATATGTGGATTATCAAAATTAGACCGGGTCAGGAACGAAACAATTAAGCAACGAATGAATATAAAAGAAACTGTTTTAGAACACATCGTGAAAAAAAACAATTAATTTGGTATGGACATGTGCAGAGAATGGGGGAGGAGAGGTTGCCAAAGAGAGTGATGAAATGGATACCACAGGAAAACGGAAAAAGGGGAAGGCCAAAAGTAACATGGATACAGGGTGTGAGGAGATCAATGAGTGTACGAGGTCTAGCCGAAGAAAACTGCAACGACAGGAGATACTGGCAATTAGGCATCGGACAACGTCGCAGGACGTTTTAACCCGACAAAAAGTATTTCTTTCACAAGTACCCACACTGCCTTAGACGGGTGTTGTTAGAGATCATAACCTTTCAGCTAAAAGTTCAACTAGCTTAATCTTGTGCTTCATACGAGCGAGTTTAAAAACTATAATTATAAACTGTAGCAACACAATTGCAATTTGATGGCATCTTGTAATAAATTGAAAATAATTCTAGGAATTGCCAACTTTGAATAATGTAGTTAAACAACTTTAAAAAAAGTTTTATTAAGTATACGTTTTATGGATTTTCCTTATATATTTAAAGAAGGAAGCAATTAAAATTAAAATGTAGTGCTGTGGAATATTTAATACTCCTAAGAGAATTAGGTAGCCACTGAACAGACTTGACTTGATTTTTTGTAAAATCAAAATACAATTGGGAATATTTCATACTGTTCTTATTCTAATTTGAATTTGTTTATTCTATCTTCAGTTAATCTAACAAAAATTTAAACAGATTCTGCCTGATAGTATGTATCAACGGTATTATGTGTTTAAACAACCACTCTGAAACACTTGGATTACATAAATATTGCTACTTACTGGTTGTTAATGGCATTCAGTGCCTTCGTCTGTAGAATACTCATAAGATTTCAGACCTAAGTCTAGCAACTTTGCTATCGCATCGTACTAGAAACACGTTTTATTATCCTGTTGCCTTCAAAACGATAGCCTACGTCTGTGAAGAGACGTAACACAAGTGACCCCAGAGAAGATTGGTTCTATATGCACCTACTCTCACGTAACACTGTGCCTAGTTATATTTCGAATGTTTTGATAACATCAGGTAAATGCTGTAGAATCGGTGTGATCGCGACTTCTTAATTTTCCACCACATTAGCATACTAACTATACATATAACCAGACGCAGCAATTAGGTTGTGTTGTTACTGATTAAACGGTTATAGTAATCTGACAGAGAAATATGTGCAAGTTAAATATTTATTGTTTTAGTAATAATTTTCCAATACCTATCTGTAAGTTAAAGCTGAACGAAAGTGAAAATAATATAATATTTTAAAGATAGCATATAGTAGTAAGTAATCGGTTAGTGAAGCTGAACTGTAGGATAATTCTGTATGTGTCGACTTTGATGGTCACTTGCGAGTGGTCTTGCTTGCGACTTGATAGTATAATCACTTGTTTCATAGTCATCACTTGTGCCCTTATTTTTTTAAAACGTTAATTAAGTGATTGTTTTAACTGTGTTCAAACATGTTTACTAATTATTTAAAATTAACTAAATATCCATCAACATCCGGAAGGCGGATCCGGAAATTTCGGGTACAAAATATTACCCGGAACATGTTCCTAATAAAGAAAGAAATATCTTGAGGTAAATTCGTCATAAAAATTAAATATAATTATATAAAATTATATTCATTGTTATTTTTACTGTAATACTGTGGTGGAGATTGGTTGTTTAATTGAGTGTGATTTTAATAAAGTGTATAATCTTCAGATTACACTAGTAGACGGAGTAGATAGTAGTCGTTTGTAATATACAATTCATAAACCAGTTAAAATTTAACCATTTATTTAAAAATGTAAACTTTTTAAAAATATGATTTAATAAGTTGACGGTTCGTTCGTTTTACAGACAAAGCGTCGCGTCACGTCACGCACTGAAAGTAGGACAGAAGTGACATAGTGGAGTCCGATAAACAACGGAGTTGAAAGTTATTTCGCAAACAAGAAATGTTATACAGTTTGCTCTACATCCGTACTCCACATAAAGACTCTTTTAGGTGTTCGTTTGTCGTCCGTTCTTACGACATGGCCAGTACATTCCACCATCCTCAGTTTTACGTACACTTCTACTGTTGGTTCGTTGAAGTGACAATATATCTCATCATTATGCCGTATCCTCTATTCTCCATTTCTAAAGACGGGCCCTTAGGATGCGTCTCAAGAGCTTTCTTTCAAATATCTTCAGGCGTTTAATTGCTCTTTGTGTTAATATCCACGTCCTCACTGCCACAGCACAGGATGGGTCTATGATAGTTTTGTATATACGCATTGTCTTCATTGTTCTTCTATGGCATCACAGTTCGAAGTTGAGCCTTAGCCTCCATAATCATCCGCCTCCATTCTTCCCTGTCCTTGGCGATCGATGTCCATCGTTTTATTTTAAGTACAGTATGAGCATCTCTCGCCACTGGGTTTCTTGGGTCTTCCGACAGGACTTCTACCCTCGATTTGACTAAACAGTACCTTCCTAGGTATTTGGTTGTCTTCCATCCTAATGTTGTGTCCTGCCCATTGCAATCTATGCAGTCTGCCTTCACTGTTATTTGTCAAAAATTATTGTGATAGAAAGGCTATCACGTTTCCGTTACACAATGTTACACGAAAGCACTCTAAACATGTTTAAGCTTAATCGCTGGCTGTGTTATTTAATTAGATTTTATTAAGAATTTTATTACAAGTTAAAAATTTATAAACTTATTATAAGTTAAAATTTCATTAATGATATTATAGACCAAAAAAGAGCTGAAATTATATTAAATTTATAATGTACAATTTAGCATACAAATTATACTATGCGTAATTAATTTATTCTGATAAGTGTATTATATTATGTAACTGACATAACTTGAAGCATAATATGTATGCACATAAAATACATATAAACAGTGGAGTAATGAAACAAAGATTACGATTGTTTGACGACACAGCGTAATTACTATACGAAACGTTTTTTTTCAAACAGAAATATTTAATTCCTCACTGACATCTGTAGTCACATCTCACTTCGTGAATGTCAATTTATCACCCCTTGTTTATCGCAGTGCTACCCACGCCCTTTTCCTGCCCTATTTTCTGTGAAGTGATGTTTCACCTACCGACGACAGAACAAAATCTCATTTTCTGTCACTTGTTTACTCCACTCACATTGCCGACATACAATTTCATTACAAATTTTAGTCTCTTACAATAATTATTTTTAATTATTTTTTTCGCTGCATTCAGTAACTTGTTTTCTGATACAAAAATTGGATATCTCTGTGTACGCATATATTTTACGTGTGTTAGTGAACTATAATTCAGTCAAGAATGAATGTAGATAACGTCTATTTATTTAATGAAATTTACACTTTAGAAAATACACATTGCAAATTAGACAAAGCCATTGAAAGACGTGCTCTTTGTCGCGTGTGTTGATGTAAAATTATTTGCAAGAGGTGCAAAAGCAATGGAGTTATTTAAATTGAAATTGGTTACACCTGTAACAAAGAGTTAGGTTATATGCACATAACTATTGGAAAATTGTGCATTTAATGGCACCGCTGGTTTGAACATAAATTCTAACGTTATTGGAAAAACAGACAAAAAGTGATGTGTCGAAAATGGACGCTTTCTCCAAATTGAACAGGTTAGAGACGGAATTTTCCATACCTGACATGTTGATTTACACCAGACAATAAATAATTCCGACAATTCCGAAAGAAGGACAAGCGCTAATAATTGACTTACAGGGACAATATATCTAACTAATTAGCGACAGAGAATCGTCACTATCATGAAGCCGTAAAAAGCACGTACCACGGTTGACGGAGAAGCACCAGGACCACCATTATCCTTATCATCATCATTATGCAGTAGGAACACAGACAACTAACAATCTACGTGAGAATCAGGATGTCATCACCATCACCAACATCCAGGAGCCATATACAAGCATACACCTAGCAACTTCTTAACGGTAACACTCCAGATATGCAGTTGATAATTAAACAATTATTTTTAAAAGAAGAACATTTATAAATAATAGTATAATCATCTTCAGAGAAAAGTAACTACACAATTGTAAATGGTGTAAATACTCAAATTGAACTAATTAATGTTCAAATTAAAGTTTTTGTTTGCAAATAATCTCCTATTTAATTTTAAATGGCTTTGCTATTTAAATAAAAATCCTTTTTACACGAAGTAAATAGACTATTCTCATATTCAACTATTAATGCTTAACTTTTCAACTATAATTTAGTAAATAAAATAATACGTTTGTATGTAATTTTCTTTTGCTATAAATATTCATTATTCAAAGTTGATACTCATGTCGACAATCAACCAATTTAAAGAGTTTTATAATTTGTTTTATATATTTCTCTTATGTTTTGATGTTTGTGTGGTATCTGTGTATTGTTACGACGGTCTACTTGATCGTTGTATGGTGCAGTGGAAACAAAATACAAGACACCAATTAAGTCACTAATCAACAGCTTTAATTTTCACAGTTAAACAGTTCGTAATTAACAACACAGTCTCTCATAACGAATCAAATAAATGTCAACAAATATTACAATATACCGTCCGATTATAAAACACAACACTTAACTAATAACCACTTGAACGCGCACAGTAATATCGCCCGATAATAACTCGTACCACACTGTTAATATATATCGCAGCTATACTGAACTGAACGTCGTTAAGTACTGGTATTTATAGTGCCCCAAATTACTAGATTATTCCATAATGCGTGTTAGCGCCAGTGCGTGCGACGTAATTAATTTTGGCCTTGACACAGTCCGCGCGCCTGGCGGCTTCGAGAAATCTCTCGTGAATGCGTCTAGAGTCACGTATGTCACACACATTAGAGCGAGATTCTTCTGTCACATTCGGCAAACACGTAGATTGTTCTGTAATGTCGTAACACTGCCTCCTCCTTAAGCCTGTTCGTTCCGAACTGGCAAACCGTCTCTGAAGTAATACTCGACCAGGCGATCTAGGTGGACGCCCTTGCGAAAGATAATTCTCCGGTTCTTCGAATTCAGTCTCGTGTGATCCGAACATCACGTTCCCAGGAATGCGAGTCTTCCACTAAACCACTAGTTTTGCTGGAATCACTTCCGTTGCGTCATGTACTGATGACCTTAACACCATTGGCTGATCCAAGTTTGTTTGGTTCTCGTCAACAACCACTTGCGTAACCTCATCTTCAGCCACTTTGCCCGCTGGCGCTTCTGTCCGCTCAGGAACAAGCAGGTTTTTTTGTCTCGACACCCATAGTTGGCTTTCCAATCACTTCTTTTGTAGTTACACTTATTTGTATTCCCTCTGATAGTTCTTCCTTCATTTCCGTTTGCAATAGAGAGGGTTCCTCTTGACCAGACCTGTTGACTTTTTATTCGGCTAATGACACTCGCTTAATCGAATGGTTGGTAGACCTTGTCATTTTAGCCATGCAAAGCTTTATCTTCTCATGGCCGACCTTCAGGACGTTCTCTCTTAAGTCCACGACGAATCCGTAGGTACTCATAACGTCCGTGCCAAGAATCACTTCATCGACAATGTTTGCAACGAACATTTGGTGGCTAAACTCGAGAAGACCCAGGCGTACAAGTAGGTCTACCTTTCCTAGGGGGGCTTCCAGTCACAATCTGTATTGTGCAAGAGCTAATTAAAGGCTGGCGGTTGCTGACTAAGTCAGGGCGCACAATGGACACTGTTGCGCCCGTGTGAACTGTAAATGATGTTCGTTTACCTTCCGCAAATCCATTAACAATCATGTTTCCACTGGTCTTATGTAGCGTGAAAACTGTGTGCTGTTCTGGGGCTTTACGTCTCCAATTGGTGCGATCACTCCCTTCTCGGTATTTTCTTCTCCCAACATTCTACCTGTAAGTGTCCACATTTGCCACAGTTGCAACACTTAGGTCTTTTGTCTTTACCCTTTTTTTTCGGAAGATCGTTGTGGATCTACTGACTTCTGAAACAGTTGTTCTTAAATCGTCTTTTTATTCCGTCCGTTATGACGATACTGTCATACTGGATCCATTTGACCACAACGTGATGACATACTTTGATTAATGTAGGTCGCCGACTCGGCAGCTTCAAAACGGAGAGCATGAACAAGAGCGTCTGATTTATTATCATGCCGAGCCATTCTTAACACTTGTTGTAACTGACGATCTCTGATACCGTCAATAAACATAATGAGAGAATTCCACTTCCGGAAGTCCTCCGATTCTTCGGGATAAGCCAATCTCGTCAGTTGGTCGATATTCGCTTCAAACTCTTGAACGCTCTCCTCTGAACGCTGTCGCCTCGCTTTAAGTTGTTCACGGTACACTTCGCACAAATGCTGGTCACCGTACCGTAATTCCAAAGCTTTAGTTAATTCGGCATAGACGTTCTGACTGTTAGATGGCACTTTGTGTATTACCTCTGCGGCAGGTCCTTTTAACGCAAGAACGAGTGAGAGGCCTTTCTCTTCTTCCGTCCAGTTATTTAAGCGAGCGGCAGCTTCAAATTGGCGATAATAATTACTTCACACACTACAAATATTATCTTGTTTTATCAGTTCAGTTTTTATCTGCCCTCGTACTCTATGTATTTTCTACGTTGTCCGTGTGTTGTGAGTAATTTTATGTTCACCTGTTTCGATATATAATTTTTTTTAATGTCTTACATATCTTACAACAGTGTACACTGTCCCCAGTGCACTTCTCAGCATTTTGTCAGAAATGATGACACCAGGTTGTATCACTAAGATGCTCATACGTAACCACTTATTTAAGAACTTCACCCTTTGTTTCATTGAGATTTGTTTTAAATCCTCTTAAGAATACCGTTTCCGAGGCCTGTATTTTACTGTCTTGATTGTTGGTTGTTGTCCATAATTAACACCCCAGAGGACAATACAGGGACAGCCATAACTTTGTTAAACCTTAATTTTATATCTCGACATACCTTGTTTCTAAAAATACGGTTCACTGTTCCAGAGATTGTCTGGAACGTACCTAATTTAACATCAATGTCATAATGTTTATCATAGCCAATATCAATTTCAAAATAACTCAAGTGACTTACCTGTTCTAAAAATCGATCACTAATCATTAATTTTATTCTTAGTGTCTCCTTACCTGGGAATGCCATTAGCTTTGTTTTATAGTGGAGATTTTTACATTGCATTGTTGGAAATCTGGTGACGCTTAAAAACAGATTTTTGCAAAGCAGATTCTGTATTTTGAAGTTCAAGCAAGTCGTCAGCAAACAAAAGCACATTCAAATATCTGTCTCGTGATAACTTAACAACAGGGTTCAATAGATGTTTCTATTTCCTTACCAGATCGTCAGTATAATTGTTAAAAAGAGTAGGTGATATACTTCAGCCTTGTCTAACACCTTGCTTGACAGATATTGTTTGGGATATACTACAATTATTTTTTACAACTGTTCTTGTCTTATTATATAGGCTTTGTACAGTTTGAGCTATAAAATGGTTTGTTTAATAAAATCTGTATTTACTCAAAAATGTTTTAAATTATTTGCTTAAACATAGCCTTGAGCAGACAACTAAAAGACAGAATTGCCTTTCTGTTTGTTCATACCAGTGTATTTTTGAAGTGTGTTTGATAAAATGAAACACAACATCACGTAAAGCTTCAGTTGTGACGTTAGCTGAAAGTAGGGCAGGAAGTAAGACAGAGTAGTGCGATAAACAGCTCGGTGCTAACTGTCACGAGGGAAAATTGTTACAGCACATACTCAGACGAAAAGTTATAATATGAACTTTGCGTTAGCACAAACATTTGATTATGTGCTGCTTCAAATCTGACTTCTTACTCACTGCGTCAACTATTGATCAGAAATAAATTCAAATAGACAACACACTTTTACGCTTCACAAGGAAACCTAAATATCGTTGAAAATATTCATGGCATTACGTTTTCGAGAAAGTACAGAGTCTTTAGAAGACGAATGCCTACAAATATTACAAAAATATTGCAAAAGGTGACACATGTGTTTCATTTTTATATCTGTCTGCTGATCAAAACAGTATGAATTAGTTCAGATGTCACTATCAAAGAAAGGCGGGATGTGGATATTGAAATGACAAAAACAACCAACCAAAAATCATGAAATATTAATGAGAAAGGGGTATTTTAACTAAATTTTTAATTTATTTGTTAGCCCAGCCAATTAAGATAATTGTACTACAGGGTTTTTTTTAAAGCAACTGTCTTTGAACGGAAAAAAATGAATCACTTACAACTTTCTGTTATTTGTACAAACTTTTGCTTTTCAAAAACGAAAACCTAATACACAAAAACGCGAAGTGTATGTAACCACGCATATATAAATAATTCCGGTAACGTAGATTGTGTGAATTGTGCTGTGTAAATTTTCTTCAGCTGCTTATTCTTTATTTATCTTTCACCTTCTATTACGATATACCTCAGAGGTGTGTCATTATGTATTCATTTAAACGATTATAGGAAAACACATTTAAGTACACAAACAAAATGAATACATATTTATGTTAACCAATAATACAATATAGAATGCATTAAATGAGTGTAATTTTAGCAAGTCTCATGAGCTAGTAAGTAAAGAATAACCAGCAGTTACATGAATAGGTTTTGTTTACAGAATGCGTTGTCAAGAATGAGAAAAGAAAAATAAATAAAATTGATTAGATTGCGTTTAAAAACTGTACCTTGACAATATGAGTGGGGTAGGCAGCTGAGAGGAAATGAGTGTTTCAGACCTTCATCAGAAGGCGAAACATCACTTATCAGAAAGTAGGGCAGGAAAAGGGCGTGGGTGACACTGCGATAAACAAGAGGTGATAAATTGACGTGCTACAAAAGTGAAAGCATTCACAATAAAATGTAACTACAGAAGGTAGACAGTTAAATTAATATTTTCTTACAGAAAATGCATTTTATGAAAGTGTTAATAGTACATTTATTAAATAACTGTAACCACGTATATTATAATAGGGAATTATATAATATAAAAGTGACTGAATTCATAAACTTATAAATGTAAAGTTTTTATATACAACTATACAATTTATATGAATATAAGACTGAATAAATTATAAGCTTTTGGATTCTATAAATATAAAACCTGACAACAAATTCTTTAAATCGTCGGTAAAATGACGCTTAAATAGGATTTATTTAAATGTGCGTAATTAATTGAGAAGGAATTACTCAGCATCTGACAATTGAATGAGCGTTATGTATGCGTAAGTTATTTATTAAAACTCACAATTTTTTAGTATACAATTATTTATTCTAAATTAATTAAACAAAATATTTTAAATTCTACTAAGCAACTAACTAACACCATATTCTAGTAACTTACAATAATGTATTGAATACAGAAAGTTGTTTTTAGTTACACAGGCCTGCGATGAAAAACTTTCTTTAATAATTTTATCTTTCCTTAATGTATTTTTCGGCGCAGAATTCAAAAATTGCATCAGAATTTTCTCATCGTGTAAGATTTTCTAGAAAAATGCATGTTTTCCATTTATCTATAGGCGTAACAAGAGGGTTTGCATTCAACATTTGTTAAATTTTGGTTAAATTGTTAAACACGTGGCTAATAATAATTACTAAGTAAATCACGTAAGCTGTCTGTTAACAATTAGTTATATTAATTCCCTTTAGTGATAGTTTTTATTTTTAATATTATTCCAGAAAACTTTAAATTTTAATGATTTAACCGGAAATATTCACTAGCACTAGTGAATGAATGATTCATGGCAGTACGCTTCAGTAGTAGTTGGCCATTCAGTTTACTTCAGAGAAAGCTATGAGAATTTAGAACTGGTTCTAGAAATTATTAAATACAAGGATCACGGTTGGATGATGTGCAGAGATTTAAAAGTATTAATCATGCTTTTAGGTCAGCAGGGTGGTTATATTAAGTAACCATGTTTCCTATGTGAGAAGGACAGCCGAGCGAGACATCAGCACTGGGAGAAGAAAAACTGGTCTGCAAGGAAATCTCTTGAACCTGGAAGCCAGAATATTCTATATAAAAGTCTTATCGACTCAAAGAAAATACTTTTACCTCTGCTCCATATGAAACTGGGGCTTATGAAACTCTTTTTAAAAGCTTTACCTAAAGAAGGAAACTGTTTTAAGTATCTGCTGACCAAGGTTCGTCACGTGTCACAAGCAAAATTGTTGTCAGAAGGAGTCTTTGTTGGGCCAGGTATACGAAAACAAACGAAAGATGAAAACTTCTTGCTTGCAATAACAGAGGTTGAAAAACATGCTTGGATTAGTTTTAAAAATATCATTAAAAACGTCCTAGGAAACAATAAGGACCCTGACGACGTTAATATAGTTGAAAGCGTGTTACAAACATTCAAAGCTTTGCTCAGTGAGCATCAAAATTTACTTTTTACATGCTCACTTAGACTTTCCCCGAAAATCCTGGCGCGGTTAGCAAGGAACAGAGTGAACGCTTCCACCAGGATATAAAGGAAATGGGAGAGTCGATATAAGGGTCGGTGGAATATTAATATGATGAGAGACTACGGCTGGATGCTACACAATGAAAATCTAGATTTCTTCTTCAAGAGGAAAAGCAACAGACCCGCCTTCAAGAGCAAAATAAATAGGCATTATGCGACTTCCAACTAAGATAATGATGTAACAAGTTTAAAATATATTATTGTTAAAAAAACGACGGATCTAATTAAAACGTGTTTTGCAAAAAATCCGGTTTTACTTAATGTACTTTCACTAATGTAGCTTTACTAGAGGACGCGTTCCAAAAAAAAAAAAAAAAAAAAAAAAAAAAAAAAAAAAAAAAAAAAAAAAAAAAACAGTACGTGATAGACAAAAACTCATATTTGGAGTCAGTCAGCAACACAAAAAACTATAAAATCAGATACAATTTTGAAATAAGTTTTTATGAACCTAAATTTTGCAGGCCTGTGTAATTTGAATAACGAACTACTTTTCTTATGGACTCTTACGAAAATCATGCTCTCTAAAATGGAAAAAATATCTTGCTGGAAGAAGGTTAATTTCAAATATGTTTTTTTTCTGAAAGGCAAGGGTATATGTACTTTATTTTATCACAGTAACCTAACTAAAATATACAGCGGTTTTGAAGAGTACGATACGTCATCTGACACCTGGAAATTGGGGACAATAATACCCATTTGATACTACTGGCGCTACCTTTGTGTTAAGCCGAGAATTTGGAACCTAGACTAATGTTCTGTAATTAGATGGACCTGTATGTCCTACATCAAATCAGAAAAAATTGCGTGAATATGCACAAAGCCTGGACGATTCAAGTATTTGTGTTCTACCTATATTGACGAATGTTAATGAAAACGTAAAAGGTTCTCTACAACTGGACACGTATACTCAGTATCAATTTACAAACAAGAAAAATACATTTATCTTTACATTTTACGATTATGTTATGCATTTAATGAATTTTTATGAATTATTTTAATAATTATCCGCAAAGTGAACTTATATAAAATTGAAAAAAAATTATCTCTACACATAACTTTGTCTAATATACATAGACTAAATACAAATAAAAATTCTAAATATTTTAGATTATTAAAAGTACGCTAATAGGAAAAGTTTCAAACAATAATTATGAAAATCGAAAGGCAATTTGAAAAAAGTGATAACACTACAAAATTAAAATATATTGAAAGCTGAGGTAAAATTTAAACTGAAAACAGACTCCGATAATCATTCACGAGGACGCTATGTCCGATTGCTCAGCAACACAAAACCGACGACAATCATTCTAAGACTGTGGACACTCTGTTCAACGGACTCCGGCACCAGAAACATCAACATTCACAAGGCAACACTCACACGTCACGGTAACTCACGGTGAAAAGCAGGTGAAAAATGAACAATTATTTGTTATAAACAAATACAATAAACAAGAATAATAATGGTGTGAAGAAAAGAAGAAATAAATAATTGTACATATTGTAATTACAAAATTTTAAATAATTAATAGAATTTAAGTATGTAATTGTAACATCTGTTTTCGAGTAACTTTTATAGTTAACTAAAATGAATGCATAATAATTGATGTTGACTGAAATAAAGTAAATATTGCTTTCGATTAAAATAATACAAATAAACTTTTCATTTTTATAATAAATATTTAATTGATATGTGATTCCAACAGTGAAAGTAATTATTTGAATTTCATATTGCAATATCAGACACCCAATTATTTAAAACAATTTTATAATTATCTTTCTATACAATTTTTTAAATTTGTAATTGGTTTTTTATACTTGTGTTTTATGTTTGTCATTTTCTTGTTCATATCAGTTTTTATTTTATTTGTTTGCATATTATGTACATGTAATTTATAATGTCTATTCTACAACTAATACGTGTAAAACAGCTTCTCTTAAAAGGCAATTTTTAGTACAGATTTTTTTAATTTTTGTAAAAGAATTTGTTTCATTCTATGAATCGATGTTTCATTAACATTTACTCCACGCCACAATAACTTTCTCCTCTCTTCTCACATCAAATTTATTGTGCAACAAAAGCGACCAACCTAACAAAACCGAAATCCCACGACCTAGCAGGTAAGTTATTTGATAGTTACGTTGAGTACTTCATCATCATCATCAGCATCATCATCATCCTCAAGGTTTACACCAAGAATGGTTTGGTCCGGTCTCTAATAGGAAAATATTACAGCTGGCCACTCCAGCGCTTCCTCGGACGTCCCACACCTCTCCGTCCCCTCGGCTTATAGTTCCACAGTTGTTTGGGGATGCGGCAGTCATCCATTTGCCAAAGATGATCCCACCAATTCAGCCGATACTGGCCGATAGTGTCGAGTATACTCATAATATTCAGTTCCTGCCGTATATCTGTGTTTCTTCTATGATCATGGAGGCTATACCCTAACACGTGCCTGAGTAATCTCATTTCAGCCGCTTGGATGCAACTGGCCTGGCCTTTCGTTAAAGACCAATTCTCAGACCCATAAAGAAGTGTGGGAAGAGCCATCACCTTGTAGACTTTTTAGACGTGTTACTTTAGTTGCTGACTTAAGGGTTCGCCTGATGGTCCCCTTAGTTTGAACTTATGCAAATTATTCACCACGTCGTTGCATGCATTATAAGACACACTGTAGCCCAGGTATTCAAAACTGCTAACTTGTTCCAAGACAGTACCATCTATAACTATATTTGCCCGTACGGAATCAGTTCTATAAAAAGCCATCACCTTGGTTTTAATTGTGGATATCGCAATCCAGACTCTTTGCGGTTTCCATTTAACAAATGTATACCCATCGTTGAGTACTTCAGATACAGAAAATATATAAAAATATATTTATGTTATATAAATTACAGTTTACATAAATTACACGTATTTTAATCATATCATAAGGCGTGAATTCGTGCGAAGAATTTTCCACACTTGTTGAAGTTACGATAGCAGATACTGTACATTCACGTATTTCAATTAACCAAATGCATCATACACACACACACACACACACACACAGCTCTACCCTTAGCACCGCGGAGTCGGGTGTGAACATAGTCCGTACCTTCTAACTATCACGTAAAATTATCCTCTGGCAGCCAATAGGCTCTACCCGGACGTTCAATAACACGTGCAAACTCGCCCTATTACGGCAACAAAACAACGGTCCACCAATGTCACTCTAAAATAAACAACACCCTCCATAATCTGTTTCTTACTTTAAGTTCTAGAGAAAAGTTGTCCATAATAAATTTACCTACTTAATCAAATTTTATCTGTCAAATGAATTTAGCCGAAAGTTAGAGGAATGAGGCTGCAAGTGGGGAGGAACATATGTTTAGCCTATATTTCGCTGATGATCAAGTTGTCGTAGCAGAGGATCCGGATGATCTTAGTTACATGATAAGGAAATTACAAGAACAATAGCAGCTCGCAGGTCTCGTGATAAACATGAATAAGTCTGAGAACATAATAGTCGGTAATGATGCTCAAGATAATCTCGATTTAGAAAATATCACCATTCACCATAAAAGGAGTTAGCACGTTTAAATATTTGGGAGTTACACTTAATAAACAAGGAAATAGCAGCGATGGAATAAAAGAATGATTAAACAAAGGGAAAAAAATAATATGATCTTCGAACTCTATTTTATGGAATAAATCAATCACAAGAGAAACAAAAAACAGACTGTATAAGAGCATCTTCCCAAATGTAGTCCCAAATTGTGGAACTCACCTTCTTTCCGCCGTTCCTTTCAAAAATTCTCCGTTGCCAACATTTCTTCGTAACTCAAAATATGTTACGTTTATTATATAAAAACCAATTCGGTTTTTAAAACTATCATAAACAACTATTATATCAGTAATGTATGTAATGTATGTATGGATAATAATAGTTTAATTATCCGATTCTCAAGCCCTTTATTTACACAATAACGTTCAAGATTATTTAATTCATCTTGCCGGGCGTACTTTTTATTTATTGCCGGTTGGCTATTCTGTTTATCGATCGGTGATAGTAAAACGATGCTCGATTTCGTTTAATCTCAGGGCGTGTAAGTGTCCTTTTGGCTACAGAAAAAAGTATTGAAACACACAAATAGAAGTACAAGCTTTACAATAAATATGAAAATATTATATATTTGGAAAAATATGGACGACTATGGTCACAAACTACGTTCGAGAGAATTAGTGTTTCTAGGTTAAGTTGGTTTATACAGTGTTGAATTAAATTACAATTTGAATACAAGAAATAGCTAAAATAGTGGTTTTGGTATTAGTTTTAATTGTTCATTAACAAAATAAGTCCACAATTTTAATTAGTGAGTGTAAAATTAGTGTTATTAGTAAAATTCACTTTGTCTGTCTTCGTTACGTGATAACTCAAAAATAGTTTATACTTAACGACTGTTTCTTCATCTCAGGTCCAGTTAACATGTCTTTGGTATAGTTGGTTTTCCTTTTTGTGATTTATCCACTTCTGTAATCCACTTGGAAATGCTTTAAAATTATTATTAATAACCCTTGAAGCTATATTCAGATTTTTATTATTTAGTTCGGTTGTTATTATTATTTTTTTCTTTTATTATTTTAATCTCGAGCTCTATATTTTATTCAATCTTTACTCATCAATGGTTACTAAAGAACTCCCAAAATTATTTTCATAAATTTGTTGTTGCTAGGGTTAAAAAACCAAATTTGATTGGTGGACATGATGAGATATTGTCATTGGAATACATTGTCTTTCTGTACAAAATTGGTCAAATATCTTTAAATTAGTTTAATTCCCTTGTACTAACTGTGAATCTAAATCTAATAACATCATTGTCTTGCTTTTAACTTGTACATCAATTTGGAACCAAACAAGGTTACTTTTAGTTCATAAATAATGATTTTACATTATTTTTACCACCTAATTTTCTTAATAATTAATGTTATACTACTTATTTCGAATACATTTTTGTTGTGCAGACTAATATCATTAAACCTATTCATATTACATTCATTATTTCAATAAACCTTGCTGTTATACTTTAAAATTTACAATTTTCTAGTTTTTTATATATAGGCCTAGCAGCTAACATGTCTGAAATTCTATCCCTACACTTATTCTAACAAATGATCTTTATGTTGTTATTTTAACACCTTCTACATAAACAAATTATTAACATAATTATTTAAAATACAAAATTTGTTGGTTTCTAAACCTTACAAAACAATATAATCTTTTACTTATAGACAAAATACATAATTTCTTTGGTCTAACTTTAATACAACAGATTATGTATTTTCTGTTAGTCTTTTACACATAACTTCATGAACATAATTAATTAAATATCACAATATAACTGAACAGTTTTAAACAATAATAATGAACATAGTACTTGTAAATGACCTATGATTATTTTAAAATCATCAAATAATAATGCAATTTAACATTTTACATTCATCAGCATTCTCCCCTTGACCTACTGATAATAAACATTTTATCTTTATTTATTTATCACTTTATCACTTTTTTTTTATTATTATTATACTGGTTCATTTACCCTTTTTATCATTTCATTATATGTTTATTTACTACTTATTATATAATTCCATACTTATTAGTTTGTACTTTTATATGGTCATTACAAATTATAATTTACTGGGAATAGGGTATTTGGTCTCGAATATTCCTTCATAGTTCATTTTATGTTGTTTTTATCTTTCCCCAATCATAGTTAGTGTCTGTCAAATATAGTCATTGGTGTTATGCTATCATTCTTTTATTTATTACTTGTTTTTTTTTTATTGTACAGCTTCTCATTTGTTGCAAATCTTACATGGTTTTATGTCATACCATTTGTCACGTTACAATATATTGCAACGTAACATATACATAAATTGTGAACGAATTTATATGTATTTTAATTTGTATTGATTGCCCCACGTTCTTTGGGACGACAATTCTTATACAACGATACATATTTTTAAAAATATAATTTACTTGTGTTTGAGGAGCTCCACGATCTGGGAGCGCCATTATTCTAACAGTAATATTTTTAAATGTAAGCGTGTCGAGCCCCAAGTTAACGGGCAACGAAATTATATAACAACACAATTATATATGCATGTTGTAAGTAATTATAACAATACCAGGTGTAACTAGAATAAGAGTATTAGATTTATGAGTATTTAAAAATTCATATTTATTGTTTTCTCAAACCTTATAAATAATAATACATCGTTAATAATCTTCGGTCAAGATATCACTCGTTATTAAGTGTTTATCTCTTAAACTATACGGTGTTTAAAACACTCTTACCTCTAGCCATGTTAATAATCTTAATCTAGACATTTATTCAATTTGATTTACTAAAACAAATAAAATTAAAATGTAATTTGAATTGTATTCTTTTATTTCAGATCTGACCTCAGCTTGCTTAGTCTATACCAATGTTTAAAAATTAAGTTTAAAATTATATTAATTTTTAGACTGGCATTTGTTTTATATTCAAAACTTAAATTATTCTTTTCTACAAATGCAAATATCAAATCAATTCAATTATTTACTTTGATAAACAAAAATATATTATCTCAAATTTAAACTTTTATTTGTTTCTTATTTCTTTATATGCGATCGCTCATTCTTACGACTAAACATTTATCTAAGATTCTAATATATTATTTCTAATTATAAACATTTTTTGTTTTAATTTATTGTCTTTTTATATAGTCTTTATGAGCTCTTTTAAAAATCATTTATAAATGCATTATGCATGTCACCTCGAGTTTTGATGATCTTACGACTTATTGACGGGGTCCAGCGTTGTCCACAGTTGGGTTTCCGTTTACTCCTGGCTTGGCGTGGTCCTGGATATGTCCAGAGTCCAACGTCGTTCTCCAGCAGTGTGTGGTCCGTCTCAGAGAATTGCTATCTGCTGCCAGGTGGATATCAATCGTCGGTTAGGCGTCAAAAAACATCTCCTAACGTCCAGCATCCCTCGTCGCTCCCTCGTAGCTTCTCCGTAGATACTCTTTGTAGACTTAAACGGTCCAGGTACTTTACGCTTCCCGAAATATTGTCGACATAATTATTGAACGTCTTATTCGTTTGTCAATGAGACTTGTAATAAAATAAAAACTGTTCTGCCGACGGACACCATGTCCGACTGCAACTGTGTCTTGAAATGAAGAGAAGGGTTTTCAGTCGAACCCTTAATTTATACCTTCTCGAGATTCCGCACCTGTTGGCTCAGAAATCATCTTGTCGAGACCTGCAGATCACACGCTAGCCCCCACTCCCGAACCTTTTCATATATTTGCAATTTTTAGCAAATAGCACTGTTTTGTACGGAATCGAGATAGCACAAATCATAGCTAATTTGATTAAGCACTCACTGTATTAATTTGAGCGTGTTATTGCAATTTGCGTATTTTTGACACGTTTATTTCGCACTGACTTCGCGTAGTGTGTCCTATTAACGTCATTTTCTCACTGGGATAACTATACATTTTACACACACTTTGGTGCCTTTGGTTTGTTTATACACTAATTAGTTTTCACACAGTGAATTAAAATAATTATTTTATTAATTACTTGGGGAGGGTAGCTGAGATTCCTGTCTGTACATGCATCACTAACTCACACAAGATACACGCGTAACACACATACAATCGAGCAGGTGTTCCTTGCCTGTTGAAACAGGTTGATTTCTCCAATATAACAATGAAACATTTTTACAATCTCAGACCTGTCCATTTACCCCTAACTTATAATAATTCTACAAATTTTATATTTATTTAAATCAATGCCCAATACAGCATATGGCTGTATCGTTGCAATATATATTGTAACGGTACATAACCCGGTCCCAATAAAGTAAATCATGAGAATAAAAGTCAGAAATGGGTAGAACTAAAGCTCGCTCAAAATTTAATGATATCACTCCACATAATAAACAATTCGAGTGGTATATAGTGCGAAGTGAGTTCTAGTGTACCCATTGAGGTGAAAAACCAAAGTGAAATTAATGTATTACTAAACTGTGCTGTATGTTTTGGATAGGATAAAACTATGGAAGTAGTATGTAATAATACTAATTGATTTTTGTAATTTTATTTATTTATTGTAATTTATATTGTATGAACCACAATTTGTTATACCCAAGTTAATATTATATTGTTTCAAATAATTATGTTAGATTGTAAGAAAACCCAGGGTTAATTTTAAAAGACATAAAAATTTTAACTACCAAAGATAATATAAAATTAAAATAATCCTATGAAGGAAATGACAACAGGAAGTAGTACCGGGTATGAACACTATTCGAGACTAAATAAATAATATACAAATTTATTTAATGATAATAAAATGATAAAATATTTATATACAATGTCATAAAAAAATTAACCAAAACATATTATGTAAATTAAATTAGTAAAGAAACCGGAATGGAAGGGAATTATTTTTCCATAAATAAAATATAAATTTATAATAATCACAAACTGCCTACATAATAAAAATACTATGTGTTACTAAGAGTGATGAAAAATAACAAGTATTGTTAATAAGATATAAATTTTGAACTAAACCAGAGAGTTGAAGAAACGATGCGACAAAAATTATAAAAAATAACTTTTTTTTGGACGTTGGAGGAGGCGAAATTCACGCAAGAGTAATAAACAAAGTGAATACTAACTAATTATACCTGAGGAATCCTAATTAAATGGTGTTATACATTAAAAACCAGTGGATGAAACCATTCTGAGGATCCAATATAGTTCGGCCTACTTCCAGTATACAATCAGAAAATACTCTAAACGAAAAGAAAATAATAACGCAAGACGTACCTCATCACAGAATAAAACTTCAATTCAGTAAGGACAACACGGAGCGAGATAATATAAACATTTTTTCGTAATAAGTCCAGAAGAAAACTCGTTTTTTAACAGTGAAATTGAACAAAAAATATTCATTTTATCATATGTTTCTTTCAAAAGTAAACAAATACATGCTGCTCTCTTACGGCAATTCCGGAAACTACGTAATATTTGACAAATAAACAAAATTATTTATTAATTTTTGATATTTGTAAAGCGTAGCAATTATCCATTTCTGACACTCTCATAACACAAAGAATTCACCCTGAACCCTGGGGAATTACTAAGAATTATGTAATAACTGATGTATTTTATTATAGCGTAATATTGGTTAAATAACAACATATATGTTTTGTTCCTTAGACAGATCTATATTTACTCGGTAAAGTCGAGATGATGTTTTTTTTTTTAAAAGGATTAATTGTGATACCTATACTTTGGTGGCTAGAGACAAAAGTCAATAATCAATAAAGCAATATTATTGAAAATTAATATTGAATTATAACGTGTTATAATTTATTGTAGTGGGTAGTTAATGAAAATTTCAGCACAACATACAGAAGGAATCGTCACAACAGAGGGGCAATAATGATACTTACTCTCTCTTCTGCATAAGGCTGAACAAATTGCCTCCTTGACTCCAAATCACACACTCTCGATTTCTTTTAGATTGAGTAAAACAAGATAAACAAAATCCTTTATTTATACCGTTTAAAACGTCAGTTAGTATAATTCAAAAGTGACGCATACTACTTAAGGTATATCATAAAAAATCTACAAATCTACAGAAAAAATAACATCATAAAATATAGTCTAATGAAGAGTGACAACACACTCCAGATGCCATAAAAAAAAAAAATAGCTTGCCGTAATGTCAATTCTGGCCAGAGGCGGAGTTAAAGTACCGCTGGTTAATATAATTACACTAGAAATTAAATGGATTCTCTGAGAAATTAAATGCAAACTTGATATGTAAGCCATTCTGAGAAACTCACTGTACTGTACAAGCGGAACAAATTTCTTGTTTTTACTGTTTCAACAGAAAGAAGATACTTTAATATTCATGTTTAATCTGGTATCCAAGCACTTGATCGAATTAATAAATTAATTTACCTTCAATAATCCGCCATGTGACTTCTTATAAATCTCTTCTATTACGCGTTTCGGAGACTATGCTCCATCTTCAGATAGTAAAATAAAAAATAAAACTATATCACTCTTACGAGATCGTTAAATAATAAAAAATGTCAATTTGCATATGAACTGTGCGCGATGTTGGGCGCGCACCTGATCAAATTCAATCTGCTACACTTGAACGCTACAAGAGTGTATATATTGTAGCACAACGAAGTTTTTACCTTGTTCTACAAAATAAGATAATATATGAAAGGAAGGGAAGAAGTCATCTAGAAGGAATAATATCAACTTAAATAAAAATCAACAGAAAAGTATTTACAATTATAAACAAAAGAACTTGACAGAACTAGAAAAGTCAATTCAAAGGAATTATATGTAGTCAAATCATAGCCATAAAGTGTTGAAAAATAAATAATAAGAGTATCATATCAGAGTAATAATTAGTGAACCCAGTAAGATATGAAGTAGTGAAGAGTAATAGCCCAGGACAAATAAAATAGAAATGACAATTTTAAAATAGGAAACAGTGAAGAGTAATAGCCCAGGACAAATAAAATAGAAATGACAATTTTAAGATATGAAGTAGTGAAGATTAATAGCCCAGGACAAATAAAATAGAAATGACAATTTTAAAATAGGAAACAGTGAAGAGTAATAGCCCAGGACAAATAAAATAGAAATGACAATTTTAAAATAGGAAACAGTGAAGAATAATAGCCCAGGACTAATGAATTGAAGGGAAATAATAATCCAGATACCAAAAGATCTATTATAATGACAAAAAGCCTCTAGAGCAGCCAATAAATGGTTCAAGGGAAATTAAATTATATTAACTATATCACTTTAAATGAAATGACTAGCCCAAACAAGAGAATCCAATGCATATAATTAAAAATAATGTAAAAAATTAATTATACTTAGAATAAATGTGATTAAGGGGCACACCCCAAACCAATTTGTCAAAAAGGACAACAAAAAGACTATTATTAATATAAAGTTTTAATGTATTTATTTATATAATTATTTACCATGTTATGTTATTATTGTTTGTGATTACCATACAAAGTATGTTAATACTAGTAAATGCTAGGTGTTAGAATCTAAGAATTTATTATGTTTTAATCATGTTAATTAATATTATATTTTGTAAAAGTAAGGAAAGGCAAATTAATAATTCAAACAAACCAGAAATAGTGGATCGAAAAATATGACCATAATAAGATGAATTAATAATAACTTTGCTAGGAAAATTGTACACTGATGACCAAGACAAATTCAAGTCTGACCATACAAATCTAATAAGAAAATACAAGTTAATAGAACCCAAACTAATTTAATGTAAATTACCCTATTCAATATACAAATACATTATCATAATAATAACCACGACCTATAATAGTAATGAGAGGAATCAACAGGTAAAATTGACTTAAATTAGGTGTTTGTACCCGGTAAAGCCACAATCAGTAAAGTGTACTAGTAAAATGCAAATAATTTGTTAACTGTTTAAAATAATAGCCAAATGTAAATTAGGCAAATTACAGACATTTAATGAGGAATCGAGTGAAAAATAAATTGTAACATAAAACATATTTTAAACCATGTTATGGGTAATTCTGTAAGTCAAGATAAGGCCTACAGATAAATTTCAAAGAATGTAATTCAGAAGCACAATTCAAACCAAAATAGGGAAAATTTAGTATTAAATTGTATAAAATAAAATCAGGAATATTGTTATATAATTAAATTTACATAAAGGTACTAAACAAATAATTTATAGCCATTTAAACATAAAAATGTCAATATTTTTTATATATAATATTGAATTCAAAGAAAACAGCTGATGGCTGAACAATGAGAAATGATACCGAAATATTATAAATCTTATATAGGAAGGAACAAAAATCAGTTACTTGATTGTTAAAAGCCAAACGAGATAGACGTGTCAAAAGACTTCTCAAGGAAATATTAATGAAAATTTTACTAACACTAACCGAGATATATGACGAAGCCATATAAAGATGAATAGAAAATAAACCAAAGTGAAGACTGTTATAATATTGATCAATGAACAATAAAACTAAATTAAATAATATTAAATTAAACCGTTACTACATCTAGACACGACAGCAGAACAAAATTGAACTCAAATAAACGTACACCGAGTGAAGGGAACCTTTTGGAACATAACACTACTATTACCGAACCAAAACCTAATATCAACTCTTTATATACATTACACTTTATCATTTTTGTCTGTTTCATGAATATGTTTTTTTAATACCTTGTAAGTATTGAATTCTCTTGTCTTTCCTGACTATTTCAACAGTTAAAAGAACCTTATAATATAATAATTACATTGAAATATTTTGCATATATAAATTAATCAAAATGTAACTTCTTATCGAATCAGATTCAAGCCGTTGCGGCAAATTCAAATAATTGTTTGACAAATAAATTTATTTATTGTTTTAATACTGTTTTATTGATCAGCTAATATTTAAATTGAATTACTTTAATTATTTAAGAGTAAAAAGTGAACTTCTTAAGTAGACGAGCTAGAAGAAGAACAGATTTTAAATTGGCTACTACATGCAATCGATACGGCTTAGATAATCTATTTGAAGTGAAGAAATAAATAATTTTACATCAGAACACACACAGTCATTAAACAGTATATTTTTTATTAATTGAGTCTAAACAATTAAAAAACAACTACACTAATTAAAATTAATTAAATCAAATAAAAAAATAAATAAATAAAATTTTTTTTATTAACCAATTATTATCTAATTATCCAATTATATATTTATAATATTATTTGTGTTATTACAATATATGTACTAGTCTATGCCTATGTAACGTTTTACCCACGTTACAAATCCAGGGAACCCATCATAATTGACCCTAGCCAATTATACGGGCTGCCTACGTTGTAACGCACTGAAATTAAACTCAACACAATTAACAATAATAATAAAGCTAATTATTAGGAAACAAGGGAAGGTATTGCACTGATTTATGCACTCACTTCAATGTGTAATAAGATGACTTCTCTTTATTAACAAATGATATGAAAGGATCCCATAACATAATTATTTATACTAAAATATTCAAAAGTGTTTTCTGGAAAACTAGGGATCATATTGATCATGTACTTTTACCTCGGATCCGAGTTTACTTTAAATATTGTAAGGCGTCTGAGTAATACTATGCTCATCTAGGAGCTTGCAAGATTACATTTACCATTTGAAGAATGGTATTATTTACTAACGGGATTATAATTAACATTTACATCTTAACGTTACAACGTATGATTTTCAATATTACAGTATACATCTATTTGATTTCATTTATTGTTTAAAGAAAATTATAGTCTTTGAGAAGTCTCTTTCATCTATAAGTTATGTCTCAAATGTAATTAACTCTCGATAGTCAAGCTATCGAGTCACCTTTACAATAAGTGGTGCTGTCCTCGTCCTGGTGTGTTACACTTGGGAATTCTGGTAGTCGGCGTCGTCATCTGGGTCGTGTCTTCGGCGAATACTTTATAGCTGGTTCACTGAGGAGATTGAAGTAATGCTGGTTAAACTTGGGGTAGATCCACGTAGGTCCTGGTCAGCGTCGTAGGGGTCGTAGACGTCCATATGTACAGTTTATGCAGGTCACATATTCACATGTAGAGTTGTACTGGAGTTTACATCTTGAGTAGAGACGTCATCTTGCTTACGTGTTGTTAATTTTTCTTAACTTATTACATTTCTTAACAAAACCTTTCTACATTTTATATATTAAAAACTTGCTCCCCACGTTTTGTAGTGGTAGCTAATAATTACATTTAACTTTAATCAACACATTTCTGAAGAGCTCTCGCTCGTAGGTGTGCACTGTCTGACGGCTGCATAGTAACTCTTAACTCGATTCGACTGGCACATTACAACCAAGCGGAGCGAGTACTCCGCGATAATATAGTTCCTATTTTTATTTAAATTGACATTATTATAACAAGAAGAAACAAATTATTTATACTTATTTAATTTACGGGAATTATTTTAACTACTACTCGTGCCTTCAAATTACTAATTACAAACATTACGATTTTTATACATTTCTAAGTTACAGACGGTTCGCTAAGCACGTTGAGTCCGGAATTAAACAGGTCAACGCATGATGACTTACAAAAGGGTTAACGGTGATATTAATAGCTTTTTACATATTCGATTTTTTTTTTATTAATTGTTTAGTTAGATTTTTCCATTTACCTCTCATACTTATTCTGAGTTAGTACAGGGGCATTAGGTTTAATAGTGCGATTTAAAAATACTTAATTGCTTTTTAATTTTTTTTTATTATTAAATATTTTATTATCAATTAAATCGTCACACCTAGACGACAAAGACATAGTCGGTCAGTCAAAGACCGCGGATTTATCGTACGTTTCCCTGTGTCTTCAAAACTAGGAAAGTGAAAAAAAGAAAACAACTTGTTCCATTATCTTTTTATAAAGGAACATATGAAAACGTTTCATAACATTTTTTAAAGCACTTTTACTAATTATAAATAGCCTTTGATAATATTAAAAGATTGGAATTTGTATAATTTTGATTATATCTTCTAGATAAAGTTGAGCTAAATTTTCTTATTTCCGAAAATGTGTTTAGTAATATTTTTTTGAGCATATTATTGCATTTGTTTTAGTATCATCGTTTATGTGTCATGCGAGTTTTAAAAACATACAAAATCCAGAATTATTTGTTAAAAGAAGTCTAGCGCCAATTAAAATCCCCCCCCAAATGGTAAGTGCACCTTCAGAAAACAGTGGTTTGTAAGTTGGCACTCGAGTTTACACGTGGTCTTACGAACATCAAAGCTAAGCCTCTTAGTGGACACCAAAAAAATGCGACAACTCCAAATACGGCTACAAAGTTCTTAACACCAATTTCTGTCAATACGGATTTTAAATTTAAAATTCTAAACAGATTGGTACGTTTTTAAGAAAAATATAATATCACTTTTATGAGTTTTTGTACAGGAAAATTAAATCAAATTTAAATTTTAGTTTTCAAACGTACATCGAATTTTAAAATAATTAATTTGCGGTACTGAATGTTACTTACGGAAACGATTTAACTAAAATCGTTATTAATAAAAGGAGAAAAGCAAAGTAGGGCTTTACCGTGTTCATTCCCACCACTCACGTGCGCGCGCACAGACACACACACACACACACACGTCGGGCGGCCCGCATGTAAGCTTACCCTACATTACAAACAGTGGATACCGGCCACCTGCTAGTCTAACCACATCTAATCGTCTTCTCGTTAAACCTTGTGTCCGCCGCTAAATTTTGCCTTTATGTTTTCGATATACCTACTTTATCAAGTAAATTAAATTCACCATTCCAAAGACTCCATATGCGTTTTGGCGTTCCTACCTGCTTTATAATATTCTCTGCCAAATTAATTTTCAATTTTTGTAAACACAGATTTTGTTTTCTATTTTAAAGCAAATATTGTCCTATTTAAGACACAATTACATTTCGGGATTTGAACTTGTTTCTTGTTGTCTCTTAACGAAATCTACATATTAAGAATTTTAATAGGAATATTGTAAATACGCTTTAAAAATTTAATTATACAGAAACTTATTCGTAACGACAATAAGTAACGCCCGACTCAATTATTACTAAAAAACTACATTATTTGCATGTTTATATAATAGACAAAGTTTGAATATAAATCGTAGTTATTAGTATTACACATTACAAGTACAATATTTGAAAGTTTTGAACAGAGTTTTGTTGCCAATTTTGTAAAAAGTCGGAAACCTTGCTTGTATTGTATTTTTATTAAGAGCTTACTACAATCTAGATCTAATACTGAATCAAACTGTAGCTGTATTACAAGGAAATTCCTCATTATCTTCTAAACGGTTTTAGCCTTTAGAAGCCTGTTCCTGTCCACAGTCTACCTTTTCTTATGTCTATCAACTTTTCTTCTGCCTCTAGGGTAATCCGCCCTGGTTTCCGAGGCTACTGTTGGAATTGTGAGTTGTTGACTGTGACCACCGTATAGGGCAATCGACCCTATGCCGGCTAGATTTTTATCGACCTTCTCCGGTCTAGATCCGTCGTGTTTTGTTAAAGGACCACCTTGAAAAGGGTGTAGCTCTTCACCACGCATGACGGACGCATTGAGTAGGTTGAGGCTCTGGTCCAAACGGTTCTATATTCCTCGCATCCTACTCCTGGATGTGAAAACATCTTAAAGTCCCGTATAAGGTTACAATAAAAAGCTTAGTTAAATTAAATTAGATTTAGCATTTAGAAATAAAATTATCAAAATATAATACAAACTACTTATTTGTAGGGGTAACAGGACATTTAACTACAGCTATATTATAGTTTAAACTCCGTTCTAGACAAGCATTATTACATCAATTCATGGAACAGCTCTTCATTTCAAATGTGAGTACTGTAATTTTTATCAATACATTATGGGATCTGAAATAAGTTTTGTGTAGACTACAAGTCAGTATACTGCGTACTTTCCTATATAATATACAAACATTATAATTTATATGGAAATTATACAAATTAAGTATTGACCAAAATCTTAAATTTTAAGTAGCGTAAATTTAAACTTATAATCGTACAAAATTTACACAATTAATAATATGGGAATTGGTAAAGGAAATGTAGTGTATCTAAATACACTGTTGTTAAAAATTAAGAGTGAAATTTGAGAATAAAAGATGAATAATTGACGTGTGTGTGAAGTGTCACCCAGAGTGCTATCCCGTTAGAAGTGCTACACAGCAATACATGTAAACTCTTGTATTTGTAATACACTGTATTTGTATTTGTAATACACTTTGCAACGAATCACAGGATCATGATAGGCGGGGCAAGCTCATATATTACACAGACAATGGACATTCATGTTATATTGGTAGATGGTTAAGTTTGGTTATGTTATCAGTTGTATTTAGTAAGGATAAGGGTTTAGTTTATTAAAACTGTGCATTATTTATTTATTGTTATTCATGTACTGTGTTTGTGGAAATGTGCGCGCGTGCGCGAGTGGTAAACGTTTCCCGGGCTGTGCGTGAATAAATTCATTGTGTTTGACATTGAACTGAACATAGACATATGTATTGCTACAATCCCTATATATTTCTGACTATTGTTTACGTTCATGTATGATATTAGTAAAGTATGCAGTTATGCATGTGATAAGGGTATTCTGATTACCGCTATGCATGCTGTTACAAAGTAAATGCACTTTACAGCACGAAAAGTGCATGTCACGGCGTACTAACCATGTGACTTCCGTCCACCAATAGAATGCTGAGTGGTGGTTGGAAATTTTCTTAAGCCTGTTGTTACACAGGTAGTTCTTCTCCGCCAGCTACCGCGAACGGGAAGTGCAATCCTTGTACAAGATTCTACCGCTTCCAAGGTGTTGTAAAAACTATTCGTCGTTAGTGAAACGGGAAGACTCAGAACTGTGTGTGTAGTATACCTGCACACAGTATTGTTTTCACGCATTGTGCGTATAATTACAGGCAGTTCTTCACTGCTGCTACCACGAACGGGTCGTGCACTCCTTGTACAAGATTCTACCGCTTGCAAGGATCTGTTAAGACTTTTCGGGGATAGTAACGCGTGTGACGCATAACAGTTGATATTATCTATTTACACACGGTATTATTAATATTGTAGTACTACGTGTGTAATAAGTGAGTGTAACTGTATCGCTGTGTGAGATTTTCCGCAGTGTCAGTATCATTAATAGTTACGCAATAGTAAGTTGTTTCATCAAGACGTTTCCGTGCTAGTGCAAGATTTCCTCATAGGGTGGTCTGCTGATCGCGGTAGACCTTGGTATTCGCGTGAACACTTGAAGAAGCCGGAGTGGTATAAGTTCAATATACCGTTATTAGATTAAACTCACTGTCACCTGAGATATTACTTGGTCATAAACTCTATATTAATTTTACGAGTTGTAAGATCCGTAGTACCGTTGTGTGTGCGAAGCGTCAGATTCATCGTGGGCGTTACAGGACACCAGCCCAGCTGACAGGACACCAGCCCAGCTGTTACAGGACGCCAGCCCAGCTGTTACAGGAAGCCAGCCCAGCCGTTATAGGACACCAGCCCAGCTGTTACAGGACATCAGCCAAGCTGTTACAGGACGCCAGCCCAGCTGTAAACGTTTCTGGGGAAACGTCTGTCATTTATAAGCCGCACCTGACGAACCAACTACACCGCAAAGACCTGCCCTTCTCTTCAACAACATCATCGTGGGAATCTTCTTTATGTAACGTATCACGTCTTGCGTATGAACATTATTTAACATTTTAAAAGAAAGACTCTATATCAAACATTACATTCTGTACATATCAAATATATCATATAAACAATTACTTGTGTTTGTGCAATAAATAATCTTAAACCCTCCAATATAGACTTTTAATTTGAGATACACATACTATCATATCCTATGCTCCAATAGTTTAGTAATTTGTGTTGTCGCAACTTGTATTTGTTTCCTATACGCTGCTACACTTATCTGTTTGTCGTCCTAATTTTCCATGTTGCTTGTTCATGTACTGTGTAGCAGATTTTTTTGTGACGTCAACGAATACAAGCAAGAGCCGCCGGGAACAAGAGACACATACACACACATGTTTGCCAAAGGTGTGTCTTAATCCCATTAAATCGAATATTTGTGTTTTATGTTTTATAACTGTTACCTTTAGTCAAGGTTAGTTCCTTTACTTAAGTCGATTTGTATTTTATAGTTAGTAAAACATTTTTACCAAAGACTACAGACCTATTCGTAATTCTGTTTACAGAACACTCGGGCAAAAGGTCGAAAGTCTGTCTCTATGTCTGTGCGTGTCATTCCTGAGTTTACAGTCACTAATTTGATTTTATACCTGGCAAAATTTAATCTTGCAACACAATCGGTCTGTAGCTATTTTGTCTCAATTATCATTGTACTGTGTGGTGTAATGGCAACACTGTTGCACGCCACTATAAAAAAATTCCCGATTAGAGCTTTCATGCTTCACAGCTCATCATCAGATCCGAAATATGCTTCCAAGCTCATGGAATGAGCTAATCGGGAATTTTTCTTTAGTGGTGTTCAACAGTGTTATTTCTGTTTGTGATTTAAACCGCTAACACAACTTTATTAATTAAGTAATAGTATCATTACATATTTTATTGTTTACTTTGTTCTGATATTGAAAGTCCTATTTGTGTCAACCATAACTTTATTATATACTTGAATAATAGTAAGTATGTGTGTGTACGTGTGTGTGTGTGTGTGTCTATTTGTCTGTGAGCGCGAGTGTGTGTTCGCACGCGCGTGTAATTTTATATAATTAAACATTAATAATAAAAATTTTAATGATATATATTGGTATATATTTGTGGTGCATTATGGGTCGAGTCACGGATAGGTGTGGCTCAGAACAGTAGTAGAAACAAGTTACTAAGAAAACAGAAATAAAATTTAAATATAAAAATTTTATATTTAATTAGTCCAAGTAAAATAGTGACTTTGTTAACAATCTGTTACTTCAACATACGCAGGCGACAAACTGATTGGCCTGGTCATTGTAGTCAGAAAAGAGACGGTCTCAGCAAGAAGTATCGTAAAATATCATCATGAAATTGATGATTAGTAAGTGTATAACACTTTTCGTAGGCGTGTAGAAAATATAAATTTTATTTGTTCTGTAGTAGGTGCAGGTGTCCTAGAGAAATGTTTCATCAGAATCACACGTTTTCTTGAGAATCTTTTTTTGTGTTGTAAAATAATTCAAAAAACACCAGAGAGTGAACAATTACAAATTTTCCTTTATATATATATATATATATTGTAATAAAACAAATTTATTGTATGATTTTGATGGCGTAAGTTGCCCTCTCTTAAGCCCCGCGATGGGCGCCAATTTGTAATAAAACAAAATTTTTTCGGTCGTATGGTTTATTAATTGTTTAATAAAAATTTTATTATTATTATATATTTTTTATTTGAATTTAATAATTTAATTACTTTATTTGTTTTTATTGTTTTATGATTAGTGTTCAATTAATAAAAATAATAATTAATAATTAGGGATGAGTTGGTGAAGAAATATTGGTTTCTCCGCGTTAAATAGATTGTCGTGGCCAAATCGATTGCATGCCGCGGTCAATTCAGTATCTTTATTTCTTCTTCTGCTCGTTCCTTTCCCTCAGAAGTTCTCGTTTATAAGTTAATAATTAATGTACTTTAAATTAGTTCTTAACTAATCAATAAAACGATATTTTAGAACAATAATTATATTTATTATGATCAAAGTAATTATTCGACTTGCGTCGACTAATGCTCTCGGAGTCGAGACTGGATCTCAGGTCGATTATTACATATTCCAAAATTATTCAAATTAAATTATTATCTAACATGGGTTCTTTGAACTGTCGAAATAGTCAGGAAAGGCAAGTTAGAGAATTCAATACATACAATTATAAAAACTTATTCATTAACAGATAATAATAATAAAATATAGTAAATAGAAAAATTTAGATCCGAACCAGCTGACTGTTCTGACGTCACTCCGTCCCCTCCAGTTTAGATTTCGTTCCACTCGAAATGACAAGATGGCTGCCTTCGTGAGTTGTTCTACGCTGAAAATCAGACTCCGATATTTCCTTTAAATAAACGTAGCAGTTGATTAATTCCTCTTCTGTGATGCCGCTATTGGAATATCCACAAGTTGTAGTGTGTTTAGTTTTAGTCCTTCACTGGATTTCGTTCGGTAATAGGTGTATAGTGTCGAATGGTTCTTGGTTTATCAAAGGCTAAAGGAAATAAACCTTGATTAAAAATTGTCTGGTCCTCCATGTTGGGGGTCAATACAATGGGCCAACTCCCAATTCATTGGAAAAAAAAATGTTAAAAACACCAAATAGATTGCAGCCGGATGGATTCAATAAAGGTAAAGGAGAATTCAATCACTTCTGTAATCTTTATTTCCGGACAATGCGTAAACATTGCACAGCCGAAATGTTACTAATAAGTTGTCTAACAACAACGGCTACAAAATGGACATTCGATCAACAAGCCATTGGTGCTTCAATAAATAACTGCACGGTACAAATATATTATCATATATGGTTGCGTTAAGTCAAGAAAAATTTGCGTGAGTACTTTTAGAAGTACAATATATTGGTTTTATTTGTAAGACATTGTTGTAATTTACAGTGACTTTGATAAACTTGTTACGAAATCAAAAAATCGCCCATATCAAACACATAGTTGACATCAAACCTAGGAGTTGATCAAATTATAGAAGAATTCTTCCAGTTGTTAAGGAAATGATGGCCATGCGGATGTTGTATGGGTTTATAACTTAAATTATAGTGATATACAACTTAACAGTATGCGGGCATTGGAAATGAAACTCTTTCGATGTGTCAAAGGCGCACGCAAAGGGGTAGACCTAAATTTAAGACCTACGCAAACGCTGACAATTTTTAATATTGAAAATTTCACTGATGAAAACAATAACGTGATATATGTTACTCATCTGAATAGGACGTAGGAAGGTGAGTTTCATAAGGAAATTACGCAATACAACCCTACTGGACAAGAACTATAAGAAAACGTAGGGAGCGTTTGCTATGTGAATTGAATTCCACCATGTCACTAACACTTACGACTCACCTTATCTATGATAGAAGGAAAGACAAAAAAGACAGACACCTAAAGAAACTAAAACGATTTAAAAACAGCAAATATGCCGTTATACTCAAGTGGTTTCTAGCCACAGGAAAAAAGCGATTAGAATTTCAGTAAAGAATGTCAAGCAAGACAAAAATTAAAACGATTAATTTAGTTCTTGGATTCCGTTTTCCATGACGTGTCCGTTTTTTAACTAAATATAATTATTTCACTACGACTCGGAACACAAAACATTTTATGGGTAAAAAAGTAAAAGCTATTTACCTTACAACCTGAACCGGTTTTCACTTTTAAAAAGCTTCTTCAGAGGTTGGCGCTGGTACCACTGTCCTTCTTGTTGTTGGCGACGAAATCGATCTTTCGAAAATCGATTTCGTCGCCAACAACAAGACGGACAGTGCTACCAGCGGCAACCTCAGAAAAAGCTTTTTAAAAGTGAAAACCGGTTCAGGTTGTAAGGTAAAGCTTTTACGTTTTTATACATAAAAAGCTTTGATTAATTTAGGTTACAAGGAATAACTTGGTCACCAAAGGTAACCTATATAATCTATATGATACAATAAGGAAATGTTTGAACAAACGAGAAAAGAGGCTAGAAATGGACACCAGAAAGAAAAAGCATCAGCAATTCCCGAAATGACGACGTCGATTTAGAAACGGCAAATAAGTTAGGCCTCTATTACACTAGGCAACTGATTGCAGAGAAAGTTGTGGAGCATTGGTTTAAATGAGACCTATTACAATGACTTAAATCGGTTGCAGGGTCTGCAATCGATTGCAAGACAATTTTCAAGCCATGCACCTGCTTGTGCAACTATTAGTTTCACTAATATATCGTTGTGGGGCATTGTTTCAAATGTAGCCTATTACACTACATAACTGATTGCACAGCAGTTGCAGCCTGTTTTTAATACCCTGCAGCTAGTTTCACGTAGCCTTGAAATCAGTTGCGAAAGGTAACATAGGCCTTAAAACATGATAATAGGCATGATGAGCTAATACGGCACGAAGGTTCGAATATGCCTTGTATAACCCTAAACATCTTGTACTATAAAATAAATAACGTATACAAACTAAAATAATGGACGTTAAATCCCAAAGACGTTTTAATGGCAGTTGTGAGTCGATTTCACCAAAGTTTCTTCACATAGTGAAGTGCAAAACCGCGTTCAAAGTTTTTTAAGTTAGCACCGAAAATTACGGAGCGTGCGGTTAAGACACAAACGTATTGAAGTAAATTATAGACTAGCGAATGACTACTGTGCGTCTCAATGAGAAACTTCAATAGCGAACCACACAACTCCGCGAGATCCCGTCATTAACTTCTGTCGCTTTCGAAAGTAAAACATCTCAGCTAACTACACACCTCTTAGCCATAGAATCGATTTAATATCACTACTCCTAGCACGCTCATTTCACAATACGTGTTATTTATATAAATACTTTCACGCAGCCATAAAATAATATGTATAATGTATCAGTAGCATAAGAGAATACGGAGAAACGCTTTTTTTTAAGTATTTTTACAACTATTGACGAAAGAAGTATCTTGTAATTTGTGCGTTTGTGTGACTTTGTGTGTATGTGAGGGGGAATGTCAATTTGTTTGGGGATGTCAACTTCCAACTTCCAACTTCGGTTAACATAGCCGATCGTGGGGCAGCTAACCTGGTCGTGCCCCAGTGGTCGCTGTGTCCGGGTAAACCCGATGAATGCTTGATGCGTCTGAAACGTGAGTGAGCCTTGTGCCAGTTAAAAAAAAAAATGGAGCCATCCTGCAAGGAGCGCTGGAGGCTGTGTTAGTTTAGTGTAGAACCAAGGAGCGATTCGCAAGGCTGAGTTTTGTTTTGTTTTTATGGAAAGGAAAGGAAGCGAGAGATCTGGTCATTTTTATGTTCTACTACACAATATGCGAAGTGTTATAATGTTGTTACGGCCATTACAGAACAATCTACGGAACGATCCAGTGGAATACGGTTTAGGTATAATACGTTAAAAAGTGTTGTGTAAGTAGTAAAATTTTGAAATTCATGACTATAAAAGCAATTTCCTGACTATTATAAGTGACTATAAAGATGACAAATTTTGTATATAAAGAGCTGTCAAACAATAATATCGAAACCGATCAGTGTTGTTGTTGGTAGAAAACTGGAAGCTTCTTTTATAAAACAGATTGAATGAGTTCATAGCCATAAAAATATTACGTTAAAATGACACTAACTAATAACTTATAAAAATATTGTTACGACATTTACGCTTTTTTCGACCGATCCAGTTGAATCCGGCTGTAATGTCGTGTGCGTACGTGATTCTCGACATGCGTTGCGAGATTGTTTCTGATACACCGGTCCGCGCCTGCTGTGTGTAAGGCCGCAACCAATTATGTTCTGGTGTTTTCTAGTAGCATTTTCGACGCGCAGTTAGCGAATATACTGGAACCTCAGCGGGGTATAAATACAAGTACTCAGAGTCGTTCAGTTCCGTCTGAGTTGTGATTTATTGAAATGCGGTTCGTAGTATTATAGTTCAGAGTTATTGTCAGGCGATTACACAGTGATTACACAGTGCGTTTAAGTGACGATTTACAGAGTGCGGTTTGAAGTATTGTGGCGAAGTATTACGTGCTTTATAATTATGTGGGACAATTTTAATACAATTGTGTTTTATATCCGTTAACATTTTTATTGCGTGTGAAAATTATTATTTGATTTTTTGTAAGAGACTGTCTTGTTAATTAAAAACTGTTTAATTGTGATAATTGAAGCTGGTGACTAGTGACTTAATTGATGTCTTGTATTTTTTATCCACTGTACCATACGACGATCAGTAGACCGTCGTAAAAATATGATGCAGTTATTGGTAACAAAATTAACGTAAGATGGGTTGTAAATCCGTATGTCACAAGTGAGAATTGGGTTAAATATCGTAAGGGACCGATGAAAATAAATTTTTTTTCATTTTCCTAGTTAAAAATATAATTAAAATATCTGTAGGGATTTCAGTAAGAATTGTTACGATGACCAGTATGTGAAGAAGATTATTTCTACGTTTGCACGTGGGAAGAATCGTGATGACACGAGAAAAACGAGGGATACTGCTGTTATTCCATGCAATCTAGGGATTTCGGAGAGGTTCTAAGAAGGTGCGGTGTACGGACTGTCTTTCGTTTTCGTAATACCATAGGCAACTTGCTGAGTAAGACCACACCAACATTGGATACAAAGAACGTAATATCCGGACAACGCACATACAACGCACCCATAATGTACGGCGCCTCTCTGAAGAACTTTATTTAGCGCCCCTATACACTCCCCCCCCACAATAAACAATCACTTTATAAAAACTTATCAGTGAGTACAAATAAAACACGTAATACATGTTAATTATTGGAGTTGGGCGACCAAGAATATCATGGCTGAGAAATTTAAGGACCTGGTTTGGCATGAATACAACTGACTTATTCCGTGCAGCAGTACAGAAAGTTAAAATAGTCTGTATGATATCCAACATCCGAAACGGATAGGAACTATCACAAGAAGAAGAAAAGTTTATTGAACAAAAACCAATACTTACAAAAAATGTATAAAAACAATAAACATACAGGAAGGGCATAAAAATACAAAATCAAAAATAATTTGGAATAAAATTATTTGGAATAATTTAAAATAATTTGGAATAATTTATGTTATTTGTCATGAAAACCACTTGCCCATTGCACTTACACAGTTTTACGTAAAATGACTGGTAAAAACAAAAATATTTAAACATTTAGTACATAATTAAAGTTGCTATATTTTATTTGGCAAGAAAATCACTTTGGCGTTTGTATTTTGTATGGGTATCACATGTATAAGTAAAAAAATAGGTGAGTAAATATTTAAACAGAAAGGAAAATCATTTAGTGAATTGGACTTTTGTAGGTTTAATTTTAAAAAAATTTCTCGAATAATATCGTGTATATCAAGTTGATCCACAGACGCACTGAATGAACTCTTTTTGTTTCAACTGCTGAGTCATAGCTAACGATAAACAATTGGCCTTTTATGCACAATGCTAGTCCCGTCAGTTACAACCATAGGCATACGAAACTGTTCTGAAGAATTTAACAATTTAAAATGAGATCAGACATCAGAAGCACCATAAAGCCATAAAAATAACTTAATTATTAATAGTTTTTTTTTAAAATATTTTCTCCTTGCGTGAAATTGTTGGCTCCTTTACTATACTATCCTGGCGTAGCACACTTTGCAAACTGTGTCGGCCCGCCACTGACAAATCTCTACTCTTGTTAGACACTTAAGCGATTTAAAAAATTTTATAGTTTTTTTCACATGTATTTTATGTTTTGATCATTATATGTTTGTATTGTGTGATACATATAAGAGGTATAACATATATTGTCATTGTATCCTCTGATAACAGGAAATATTCTTAATTCATATTTTCAATTTTTGATATTTAATTATTTTTGAAATAATAATAAATAAATAATTTATTTTTTTAATAATTACTAATTTCTTTCCATCAACGTCTCACTCCTCTCTCTCTCTCTCTCTCTCTCTCTCTCTCTCTCTCTCTCTCTCTCTCTCTCTCTCTCTCTCTCTCTCTCTCTCTGAAAGAAAATAAGTTTATTGTGCAACAATTATATTTAACACATACACAAAATACTACGACCTAGCCAGTGGTTTACTTAACACAGTTGCATTGGGTACAGACACAGAATTGTATTCATGTTAATAATGTCACTTCTAATGTTGCCATATGTACATATGGATATAAACATTAGAAATCCTAATAAAATCCTCACAAACAGGTAATACTAATTTATGTGAACGTAGAATATTCGATAGAAATGTCAAAAATTAGTTGATTTTCATCAAGACTCGCGCCATTGCAAGCAAAGAATAAATACCAGGTCTACAGTAGCCTAAACAAAGTACAATTTTTATAATATAATTTTCACCAAGTAGTTTATTATAGATTGAAAAGGATAAAGAAGTAGAACTGATTAGATTGTGGAGTTGTATGTTGACAATATGAGTGCAGTAGTAGGCCACAGAAAGATGAGTGTTTTTGATCGTCGACGGGAGGCGAAACATCACTTATCGGAAAGTAGGGCAGGAAAAGGGCGTGGGTGACACTGTGATAAACAAGAGGTGATAAATTGACGTGACACGAAAGTGAAAGCACTCACAATAAAACGTGGCTCCAAACGGTTGGAAGTTAAATTAACCTTGTTGTAGGGGAAATTCAGTTCATTAAAGTCTATTAAAATATTTACTATTTAGCTATAACATTTAAGGTAGGCTCTAAATTATTTATATCCGTAAGTATAAGAACATTAGATGTGTGTGGTGTATGATAATAAATCTGTAATATTCAATTTACAGAGTAATATTAATTTGAGAATGAAAAAAAATGTACAGTCATTGCACAAATGGAATGCACAGAGAAGGGTATTGAAAATGCTTCAATATATCTAAAAAATATATATATTTATGTTCATTCACCAATCAATGAATTCATTCTTCATTCACCAATCAATGAATTCATTCTTCATTTACCAATGTACAGATTATAAGTTAAATGTAGTCGCATTCATAAGCGAAGTTTTATATGTGTACTACGTTATTGACAACAAAGAAGTAGTTTCTATGGAAACTCACTGGTTCCCATTTTCGATCACGCGCCAGCGATCGGCCGCAAATGTGCGACACGTCCTTATAAATATTTTCAATGTTAAAAACAAAAAAAAAGTGAAACAAATTAACAAACTGAATTCTGTGTATCCTCTTTATTAAAAGCTGTTGTATAGTTTAGTTTATTTTATATTTGCATTCAGATTATATTTAGTTCGTTAATTTTATATTTTGCATTCTACACCTGACCTTCCCTTGCACACCCCCATCTCCAGCTCAATCACCCTCACAGATGTTCCAGATACGCCCTAAACAGATGGTCACCACCGCTCACATCCTGTGTTTAGGTTTTCATTCATTCTCTCTTTGACAATGGCTTAGGTAGCCGAAACAGCTGTCAGAGTTAAATAAAATCTGTGAAACTTACCAAGCGTTTTTATATATTTTACAAAACCTTTGTATTAATATGTTTCACCAAGTGCCCAACGAGTCACCAATTAATATCATGAGAGTGATTTGTTGTAAAGTAACCACCTATACATTAGATATTCTGAACACAATTAGTAACGAAACTTTAAAAGGTTATTTAAGTTAATTAAACGCTATAGGAGTTATAAATCGAAAGTCATAAAACTTGTCTTGCAATTTTTGTAGAGGTGACAATAAACTTTGTCGAACCGTCAGGAAAATTATTTTAAATTATATCTAATTAGTGTTGGAAACAAACTGACCAAAGTGCAGGCTAACGGGTCGTGGTCCACTCCTGTTGCTACTAACAGACCTTTCGGCCTCTTCTCTGGTGGCTATCTTCAGTGTGCAAAACGATTCGCCAACTGACATGGTTTTTTACCATATTACTGTGGTTAACTGGTGACACGGTGTCAGTTACTGGGAAAACATTGCTATCACGTCGCGTGAACTCACGTGAGATCAGGACTTGCCTTAATCCGTGAAATCGTAGTGCAGAGACACAATTATGTCACGTCACGTCACTTCATGTTAACGTGAACTCATGTGAACACGCGTTAAGTCGTGTGAACAGTCGTGAAGGCAAATACAATTCTACTTAATCAAAAAATCAGTTAACATAAGAAGGAGCTGCGTACACGATATAAACTTAGAAAGACAAGAAAAAGGTGACTTTCAGAATCTAACACAAGATTCAAAGTACAAAATACACGAAGCTCCAGCTAAATTTCAAATGTATTTCAGACTGAATAAGGAAGAATTTTTATTATTTACATAATCTTATTAAAGATGATGTACAAAAAAAGAACACCCATGTCCAAAATGCTATAAGTTCTTAAGAGAGATTATTAGCCGTATGTTTAAGGTAAGCGTGAAATACACGATATAAACTTAGAAAGACAAGAAAAAGGTGACTTTCAGAATCTAGAAGGTCTGTTAGTAACAAGAGGAGCGAGGCACCGCCCAAGAGCCTGGAGTTTACTCAGTTTGTTACCATCACTATTGACGCCGGGAGTGAAAACCTTGGGTACACAATGTATCTAAATAATTTATAAAAATTAGCTAAGCCTCTAGTAATTAAATAAAAAACGTTTCACATATATCACCACGGCCCTCTATCAAACTGAGAATACTTTCGACGCAAAAAGTATGCTCTGTATAGCGGTGGTTGGCGTGTGGACCCTTGGCCTACCTGCTGCCTCTACCCCCTTGTAATACTTCTGCCCGGGCTCGACAGCAGCTAATTGCCGCGTGAGTCTTATTTCCAGTATAAAATAATTTTTTTTTTTTGCCTCGCCATAACGGGTAAAATTTTGTTATATTTGAAATCAGCGAAATAACACGATGAAAATGACACCAAACACGACTAAGGAATATTAAAAATTGGGCGTTATAAAGCACCAAGATGTGTATTAAAGTAGTTGTTGAGCTTTTACCTTGAAACAGCTTAAAATTTAATATTTTTTAGTCGTGTTTGGTGTCATTTTCATCGTATTATTTCGCTGATTTCAAATATAACAAAATTTTACCAGTATTGGGCGAGGCAAAAAAAAAAAATTGTTTCATACTGGACGCACAGTGAGATGACTCAAGCGGCAATTAGGTGCTGTCGAGCCCGGGCGGAAGTATTACAATGGGGCAGAGGCAGCAGGTAGGCCAAGGGTCAACACGCCAACCACCGTCATACGGAGCATAATATTGTAACGACAAGCCTACTGAACAGCCCAGAACATTCTCCACCACCACCACCCCCGTCCAGTGTGCCAGGTGTTGGCTCTGTCAAGGCCGTGAACAAGTAGGTTCTAGTGTGTTCAAGAACACTAGCGATACGCATTAAGCCGGCGTGCAGTAAGGATGGAAAGCTATACTGGACCTCTGCGCTGCCTATAAAAGGAAGAGCGTCTGGCGTTGTCAAATCAGTTACGTGTGCAATTTTCCTTAGGGTTTGTCGATGTATTATGTGAAGTGTTATTGTGTTATAAATTGTGCGGGACTCTATTAATTGACATTATTATTGCGTGTGGACGAATTTAACTGGAATTATTGTACGAGTTGATTACGAATTATTAATTGTAATAATTAAAGCTAGTTATTAGTGATTTTATTGGTGTATTGTATTTTGTTTTCCACTGTACCATACGACGATCAGAGAGACTGTTGTAAAAGTAGTATTGTTCTACTTCAATCCGGCGTAGCAGTGAAAGTAGGATAAGTTTATCTTAGTACCGTATTTCCAGTAATATTTCACTGCCTTCTCACTTTTGAACAGTTTTTTTTTTGTTCTATTCTGCAGGAAAATTGGGTTCAAAAATTATTTTCAAAACTTTTGTTGCAAATGTTACGTTTTCCTGTTTGTTGGTTAAATTGATTAAAGGAAGTTATTATTCATATAATAATAACGGCTCCCATGTGTACTACCGAAGCAGCTTAGGAGTCAGGCAGGGTAGGCTGCCTAATGTGAGCCGTACGGCATACAAGTAAGGCAGTGGGGCCAGCACTACGCTCCAGCCGCCCATTATTATCCCCAGGAAGTTATCCCAGGTACTCATTTTCAACAGGCTGAGTCGCCCTGGCGGCTGAAAAACGCACCTTGATTTTTATGGTGCGGGCCCGGGAATTGAACCCGGGATATCTAGGTTAGTAGCCAGGTGCCATACCCACTGGTCTACTGAGTCGCCCAGTAAGTACATTTTCGGTGAAAATGGGTAGAGAAAAACAAGTAAAAAAATACATATAAACACTCGACTCCTGTAAGAATAAGCACAACCGAAATTTAACAAACGCCACGGTAAAAACAGTTACTTAATTGTCGATTAAAAAATCTACTCCATGTTTACATCTCTGAAAAGCGTAAACAAACCAATGTATTCTGAATTTATAGGCCGTTTCCAAAGGGCGTAAAAATGTGGCCGTAAATAAGTACCATGAAAATTAGGTTACAACGAAATAACAAAAAACGAACCCAAGCATATTTAAATTTTACTCGCAGTAAATAGAGTATGGCTAAATCGTGAATATATTCATTCATATACTTAAATTATGTGAACAAGTATTTACTTTCACACGTAATTCAGTTATATGTATAGTATAAATTTCATCCTACGATTCTCCCGAATTTGACAGATTTACGGAAGCAGATACGGTACATGTACCTACTGAAATTTAACAATTTAATCATGAATATGTGTGTGTGTGTGTGTGTGTGTGTGTGTGTGTGTGTGTGTGTGTGTGTGTGTGTGTGTGTGTGTGTGTGTGTGTGTGTGTGTGTGTGTGTGTGTGTGTGTGTGTGTGTGTGTGTGTGTGTGTGTAATTCATACTCGCTTGCGTAGTGTTATGTAATTCATAACACACACGTAGACAGCCCCGGGCATGTGTGGTTGTAGAACCAGACCCTTACACATTTCTATGGCTTCAGAGAATTTGGTGTCTTGGATCGTTGATAGAGGGTGTTGGGGAACTACACGGGTATCATAATTATATTATATTACTTTTTATTTGCAACACGCAAACCCGGTTAGTAGGGCCATGCCTTTGCGTCGTTGGAACGTGGTGGAACTGGGTGGAATAGTAGCGACTGTGAACGCGGTTTCGGATAGTGTCCCGTCAGAAAATATCTAGACAGAGAGCGGTGGAGGCCGTCGTGGGCATTATACCATTGTACCGGTGGACGAATCACGTCGCTGACGTGAGACGGAGGAGTTTAAGCGAATAACATAGCGTAACTTTGCAGTACGTGCCTATTATATCTTGGCGATGGTTCAAGAACCTGACCGCCTGATCGTCGTGTACGATACAAACAGTGCGAGATAGTCAAGACGTCTACGTCGGGGGCAGCGCAGTAGTCGATCCTGTGACTCGACCTATGGAACGTCATGTATGGCTGACTTCTTCGCTTGAAGGAAGCAGCGAATGCGTTTCTGGTAGGTTACGCGATGACGTGGCGGTTGACGTCACTGCCCGTGACGTCGAATTAGTTCTGCTCTTACTGTCCCAGGCGAAGGGCCGAGTTACCGGATAGGGGTTAGAGCTAGCGGCTTCAAAGACCGAAGTCGTCGTGCTGACCAGGAAACGGAAACCGACGATTATCCCGATGAGAGTGGGGACTTAGCGGTACAGACCATCCAAAAATTTGGGGGTGTCATTGGGTAGCAAATTCATTTACAGGAATCATATCCGTAAGGCATGTGACAGGGTAGCGGAGATGACAGTTTCTCTCAGCAAGTTGATGGTAAATTTCGAGGGAACGAGCTCTGGCAAACGACGGCTCCCGATCCTGACAGTAAAGGCGGTATTAATTTATGGCTTTGAAGTGTGGGCTGACGTGACAAAGGTTTTAAAGTACCGAATGCGCATACCATCTGTTCAGTGGAGGGGGGGAGGCACTGTACGTAACGTGCTCGTACCGCACCTTGTCTGATGAAGATGTGTTGGCGGTTGCTAAAATGGTCCCTACTGGCACCTTGGTGTACTTAAGGGCCACCGATCCCAGTACAACTGAGTTAGAAAGATGGCGTTTTACGCACGTTTTTAAACTGTGTGAAGTTCACGGACGATCGGCTAGTTCTCAGTACAATTTTAGGAGAACTCACACTTTTTAATGTTGTCGAAGTGATGATGAAGGTTAAGGACAGCTGAGAAGCCATCGAAGCGCATGTTGAGTCCGTCCTGTGTCACAAAAGAGTTGACTGAAATTTAGGTAAGACGCTGTTGTTGGCACTGTTATGCGGGTAGCCTTTGGAAAGGCTTAGTAACAGCACTCTTCAGTCTGAAGTAATGCTGAAGCTGTTTCAGACTGAAGGCTTTGTGGGCAATGCGGTAAAATCCATACTACCAGACAGTCACCCATCCTGTCTGTTTTCACAGTTTCAAAAAAAAAGAGTAATAACAATAGTAACAGTTGTATAAATTTCCAAACACTGAGACAGCATTAAAAATGTAAAAGCTTTATAACCTTGTACCTTGCTAAATTTCTGCGTGCCTCAAGTTTCAAAGAGCAACCTCTTTCCAGCCAATGGAACCTCGTCTCCTCATAAAAATGCCATTTTATCTTAAAACTACGTGTATCATCGTTACAGTTGTCTTTAACCCCGTTGCTCATTGCCTGTCGTTGCTAAATATTTTCCGACTACCATTGGTAACCTGTAGTCATTCACTCTTTCAATGAACGATCTTTGTTATTTGTAGAGTACCTAAATATTCTCTTTGATTCGTCACTTCTGTTTCGACCTGATCTCGGTACCCTTTATATTTTTAACTTCCACTTGTGCTTTGTATAATTTTATGTGAACCTGTATTTATATCTAATTTTGTCAAAAGATCTACCCACTGTATATAATTTTGTACACTGTTCCCAATGTACATCTCCGCATTTCATATTCTCTTAGGAATTAAGTTGCTCCTAAGTCTTTAACTAACAGTTTACACCACCAAATTACTTAGTCATCCGCTTTTTTACAATTTCTTTTAAAAATATTTCCATTTTATTAATTTTAAAGCCTTAAATTTGAACAGTAGACATTAAAACACACTTGCACTATACTTACATATAAATTATAAAGTACGCCTTCTTAATGGCTAGTATTATAGAATATGAAGAAATTTTTAGTTCATATAAATGATAAATTTTCTTTTCAACTTTATTAGTAATTTTTCTGTACAGTGTGGAACAACGTTCTCACTAATGCAATTACGGATCATTCTCGAAAAGGCGAGAGTGTCATTCTACACGCTTCTCGACTAGCCCAGCGTGCCCCGTCTGTGTCAAGGCTGTCCACTCACGTAGCACTTAAGTACCCCTTCCAAACTGTTCGAGAGCATTTGAAATACGCAAATTAATCTGGAACTAAAAAGGGATGGAAAGTTATTCTGGAACACCTGCGCTACCTACATAATCAACAGTGGGCGGTTTTGTCAGTCAGTTACAGTGACGAATTTCTTTAGTACTGTTCGAGTCATTGTTGAGTCTTAGTGAAAAGTGATTATCGTATTGTAATTAGTGCGGAACTCTTAATAGTTGACATTATTGCTTGTGGACGAAATTAACTTGAATTATTGTACGAGTTGATTGCAAATTCATATTTGTTATTAACTAAAGCTGGTAATTTAGTGACTTCATTGATGTCTGTATTTTGTTTTCCACCGTACCATACGATGATCAGTGAGACTATCGTAACAATATTTTTAATCACGATTAAAGCATACTTTCGGAATACAAATGTTTTAACTGACTAATGAGAATGTCTCGATTGTAAAAATTACAAATATTATTGGTAACCGAAAATAAACGAATAAAGTAATAACAGCGTTTTTGTGTTTAATATTACGGAATAATCGTGTTATTTACATACAGAGAAAAGCAGTTTGTTTCAAAATAGCCTATCTATGTAATTTAAAAACGTTAAAATGTTTGTTTAACATTGCGAGACATAAAATTGAGACATAAAAAATAAAACTCACTGAACTGAGTTTGCTTTAGACCTTAGGGTCAAGGTCATAAACTCGCATTGTCACGGTGATGAAGTTGGTTGGTTTGTCGGGCGTGAGTGTAAAATTTATTACACAATGGTTCTCTCTTGTAACTGTCTAGAGTGGTCAGGGTTTGCAAGCCCGCCAATAACTCACTCCCTTAAAATTAAAATACCTCAGTTAACAGACTGCTACTTTACTTGTAATTGTGCGTGTCTATGTCGGTGTGTGCTATGTTTATGTAATTTAATAACCCTAGAAGGGCATAAAATAAAATTATGAACAGAATTAAGACAAGAAACAAACAGGTTTCTACAAGAACAGAATTTAATAAAACCTTTCATAGAGGCGTTTACACACAGTAATTATAAAATACTTATATTCGTTTTATGGTTTTATATATTATTTACGTTGGGCTCAGTTTGCTGTATTTTAACTGGAAACAATTTATCATTTCTGTAAATAAAGCAATACAAAGAAAATTCCATTGATTTATTAATTAACTTGAAGTCTTTTTTTATCTTTTAATCTTTTTTGTTGAATTAATTTTATTATTTTTCTGAGTAAACCAAAGCGGTCTGTGCGATCGTATACAGGGTGATTCACGAAGATATGGTATACGTTGGTCCCAGTCTGTTTGGTTCTCGTCAACAACCTTTGAAAGATACTGCTCAAATGTCCTATTGAATCTCTCAGCCATCCCGTCCGACTGAGAATGGAGAAGTGTTGTCCTGGTCTTTCGAATTCCGAGTAGACGGCATAATTCTTTAAACACTCCTAATTCGAAATTTTTCCCTTGATCCGTATGGTTTTCCATAGGGGCTCCATAACGACTTATATTATTCAATTTTTCAGGTCAAAAACTATATGAAACCATCAAGTTTGTCCCTTAATTTGGGTTCCTAGAACTTCAGTACGGCCTAATATGACCAGAGGAGCTGAAATCAGGATAAAATATTTGGCTAGCCATAACTCGCTAACGAAGCGTTTGCGGACCTATATTTATATGAACTTTTTTCTTTATTTTTACATGTAGAATGAGCTCCTAAAGTCTCTGCATATCTTCGTGAATCACCCCTTATACTCTAATTCCGATCGTCATCCAGTTCCATCATGTTCCAACGAAGGCATGATCCTACTAGGTCGAGCCGGGTTTGCATCTTGCAGCTGAAAGGTGATATAATCCGTGTACCAACCAGTGTAGTCCCTCATCGCCTTCTAGTCAACGATCCAAGACACCAAATCGTCTGAAGTCAGAGAAATATGTAAGGGTCTGGTGTTACATTCTCACATGCTCGGGGGGCTGTCTACGTGTGTGTTCGCGAGTGAGTATGAATCACACGCGCGCGCGCGCGCGCGCGCACACACACACACACACAGTGTGTACAAATTTCCCTCGCTTTTGATATATTATAAATGGAAGATATTACATTTTCTCTTAGTTAATGTCTTATTTAATATTAAGGGTAATAGACTATTTCTGAGGTAATTAATAAATGCTTGTTTTGTGGCCTGTATTTATTTACTTATATATGAGAATAAAACCTCACGTTTGTCCGCGAATCTGTATCCGAGCGGACGCGTAACATTTTTTTTAACAAATGTTTGTAAATATCCCAAAAATCGCTTTTGGTTTTGTTTTTAGAAAATAATAACGTAGAATTAGGTATCTGCATTTTGCTGTTACGACACCACTAAAATGCTGACTCTGAAACCCTGATTACTGGATTAACTCAGCAACGTATCCAATAGTTTTCTGAAGCGGTCAGGTTTAACGTTTAAATAATTTATTTTTTTTCGGCCATCTAAGGACCGCATGCCAATTAATTTCAGTTCTTTATTCTTTGTTCTTTTCTTTTTCTCCAATATTGTTTCATCTTTTCAACGTGTCTCTTCTGCCTGTCTTTGAGCCTGCGTTTTTCTCTGCCCTACCCTGGACTCCTTCCATTTTTAACACCTTTGCCCGAAAAAAGTCTCTTTCAATTGCTTCTTCTGAGTGTATATTATTTTTTTCTAAATTCCTTTGGACTCCTTTAATCCAACTTGATGTTGACTTCTTCCCCCGCAGATATTTGAAGATCTGCTTTGTTAACCTATTTTCGTCCATTTTATATAAATGTTCAAAAAATAATAGCCTTCTTTTTTTGCATTATTTCTGTTATATTTTCTATACTATGATTTATTTCATCATTACTTCTTAATTTCCAACCTTCTGAAGTTTTTCGTGGGCCTAGTTTAATATAGTTATTTATTTTCGTGAAGTTTAATTTTTTTTTAATCGCGTTATTTTTAACTAATAAATATCATCATCATTATTAACCTCAAGGATTAGGCTCATCCTGAACCTGTCCCGGGACCCACTTCGCTCCCGGCCGACCTACATCTCTCTTCCCCACCGGTCTACATTGCATTGCTAGCACTCGAATCGTGTCACCCGCCATTCTTCCCAAATGTTCACACCATCTTCTTTTGTTGCTACTTACCTGTTCCTACAATGGGTCGACCCCCATTTCCGTCTTTATATCCACATTCTTCTTTCTGTCGAGAATGGTACAGCCCAGAGTACTCCTCATAAATTTCACCTCCGCTGCCTGAATCTTTGTTTATCTCTTTCTGTTATAACTCTGGCTTCATATCCATGTATTACAAAACCTTATCTTTGTTCCCTCCTTTGTCTTATTATTAAGGCAACTGTGAATTGTTCTACAGATATTCCTGCATTTGTTTAATTTTTCATCCAGATCAATTTCTCTCTCATATGTAACGTAACATCCCAAATAATTGAAATGCTGGACATGTTCCGTAATCTTTCCATCTACAACTGTCTCAGTTCATACCGGTTGCTTCTCTCTGTGCCATTATTTTAGTCTAGTACATGTGTTACGCAAATGTGTACACTAGCAAGGCAACGTACTCTCTATAGTGTATTGAGGCAAACAAAAGGAGAGGTAATCTTATGTTGGTTTAAAACACGTTCATTAAGAGCGCGATAATTATTATAGTCTGCACGTGTGTATAATCAAACATATAAATGTAAACACATTCACAACATTATGCTGAGAAAGCCACACGTGGGCAATCAAGTGCTTTGTAATCACGTACGTTGCTGTGCGTTCGCAGACTTCAGTGCCACAAATTACTGACGCTGCTACATGGAACTGTTTACCACTGGAGTACTTTCGACTCGAAATATCTATACGTTCACTTTACCATGTAATTATTTAATATTCTCAAATACTTGAACTGAAACGAATGTTACTGTGCAATGTTATTGTCGAATCTTCCTTTCCATTGAATAAATACATCGTTATACTGCAATATATTGCAATAGCACATTGCAGTAAAGGAAACTGTAGCTAGGACTACATGCTGATATAGCATGTTTATGACGTTATAGACATGTTAAAAGTTGATTTTTGTTTGAGTATGTTAATTAGATATACGTTTGGAAGTAAGAATTGTGTAAAAAAGCTATTATGTATCAAAATGCCTATAAATGTATTTCTGATCATGTCATGTGCGAGTTTAATGTGCGAGTGCGCGTGTCATTCGTATTTTATGGATAACTCTGTTATAAATGAACGTATCGAACTGAGATTTGGGCAGCGCAAGCATCTTAAATAGCGCTATATTTTCTGGGTGTCAGAGACTTGTTACATACTATTTTAATAGGGATTTGTTTAGTAAAATTCAACTTCTATAAATTCCTTATGTTTTAGAAGTCAGAAAATGTATAGATAAAATCTATACCTGCTTCTGCAGAAATCTGCCAATCTTTTCAAGAAGTTGTCTATCAGTTCTATCCATCAATCACGTGATAGGTGTTCCGACCAATCAGCGGCCCCAATTTTCATTAAGATTGGGTCTACGACGACGGAAGTCTAGGCAGTTCCATCCAGCAGCTCGAATATTACGGACGTGCTCTCTGAGCGAGATTTTCGAACAGAAACTTTCTTATGTAAGAGTGATCAAGGACAATTTAGCGACGAGTTACCCGTTAGCTAATACCTTGTATTGGTACAAACTCAATATTTCAGATAATAAAATATTTATATTTAAACAGTGCTAGTCTCGCGTGAGTCAAGATTTCCGCATAGGGGAGGTTTATCCATCCGGGATACTCCTGTGTTAACGCTAGGACACCTCAAGACGCGGGAAGGTGCACGCTTAAAGCACCATAGAAAATAAATATTAAATTACAGCCCAGTTCATGTACCTTGAGATAAAGAGTAAACTGTTAACGGTGTGTCGGCGTGCGTGCGTACAAGAGGAGTGTCAGCGAAGCGGCAGTGTGCAGAAAGGAGGAGACGAGAGAGGAGCAGATTGCGACGAATCACAGGACCAGCAGTGAAACGAATCAACATATTTGGATACAACGTTCAAGTAACAATTGACATTTTTAAACAGATCAGTTCTGATAATTCAAAGACAATTATTAAAATAAAATAAATTAATTGTGAATTACAGACCATTTTTATAATTGCTTCAAAATATACAACCTTGCTCGAGATAACTGACTAAATCAAATCACTACTATGCCTAATATATGTTTGGTCGCAATATTGACTCTGATACCATTATCATTACGGTAGCGATGTGAGTATGAAATTGAGTAATCCATAGTAAATATTATTTTTGAGGAATACATCTCGTCTAGATACAACGGCAGAACAACATTTTCACTTCCATGTTCCGTAAGGAAATGGGAGTATGGTGAACGTAAAAAAATCGTGTTCGAGATAACGGTTGACTGTGATTGTACTACCCTCAAAACATGAAGAAAAGTCATTTTCCGAAAAGTGTCTGTGTGTAAAATTTTACCTATGGCGAACGATAACTCCCCCGTAAATTCAAGCAGAATCAAATAATGTTTTGTAATGTTTTGCATATTCTATGTGCACGAGTTGTAGAATACACAAGGTATATTGATTTTTGGTGAAGATCGGTTAAGGGAGACGGGTAGTTTACCTGCAACGTTTTAAGTTTTAACAAGAGTGAAGTACTTAATTTTGATAACATATTTTGAAACTAGTCATACTTGTACCCATTTGACATTTCTTCCTTTATCCAGATGTTGTCTATCAGTTTACGAATTCTATTTCACAACGCGTTCCCTTTCTTTTTTTAATAGATCCGCAGTACAGTAATGCCATCATACCTCAGTGTTCTTGCATTTTCGCAACCTGTAATTCCATTTTCCATTTCTCCATAATTTGATTCGTCTAAAAAATTACCTTACATTAATATATTTAGCATCAAATTATAGCCTATCATGAATGGATCATTTTTTTCTTTGGCTTTCCCGAACACTCTCCGATAATTACGATCCATCGTTTGTATAGATATAGAGAAAAGTTATTATCGGTCTTAAAAATCAACTAACATAAATACGTGGGAAAAGTAAACATTACAATTGTAATTTTCTTTACCTTTTGATGAGGTAGAAGGCAGCACTGGCTGTTTTGTTGTAAATCGTAGTTGACTGATTGTTGTGAATCATCATAGCAATAAAAGTATTGCTTCATTATTAGCAGTGTACAATAAAATGTAATTAGAAAGGAGATTTATGTTTTTTTTTACTACACCAAGCAAGAAAAGTGAGATGAAATATGTTTTTTGAACTGAAACCTGCAGAGACTATTTGTAAAATGCAGGAGGAGCATGAAAAATAGTATTAAAGTGGCAACAAGATTGATGAGCAGATGAACTTTATACAAAAAGTCAGAATTCTCTCTGTGTTAAACAACAGAAACGTTGGCCTTCCAATTCAACAAACAATGTGACAATAAAACATACGATTCACGATATTTAGCAAATTACAATTAAAGAATTTGTAAATGAGTTAAATAAAGCCAATGGCTTATTCAAAAGCCGGGGAAAGATATGATTTTGATTCAGACAACGAACGATTTCATAAGGATAACAAAACAAACCTTTCTTTTTAAGATCTTAGTATGTGGCTGCTGGATCACCCAACTTACACTACTGACTTGAAACCAAACAATTTTCGTATTTTTCATAAATTAATGTGAGAACCACGGAGAAAACATTTACATTTAGATGAAGAAATCATAAATATGGTGAGAAATTGGTTGCATATTAAACGAATCGTTTTCATCCAAGAAGGAATTCTAAAGCTCGTTAAGAAGCAAACTAAATCCATGGAAGTAGGAAGAGATTAGATAAAAATATCATAGGTTTTTTTGCATAAAAATGGAGAACACAATCATGATACCTTAATTTTTTTTTATAGTTTTTCATTTACCCTTATTTTACCGTTTTTCTTTTATTATAACTATTTTTGGGTTATAACTAATTTTAATAACTAATATTATTTATTGAAACAATTTATGCATAAAAATGTTTTAATTAAAATTCTAAAGAAGTTGATTAATTATTTAGCGGATACATGTTTTCATTAAGAAGAATCTTTATATCCGTAAAGGTAATAAAAGGTAAATTTAAATTTTCGAACGTACTTACGTAATTTTATATAAAATTTTAACACATTTTATGTGCTCTGTTATACCCGTTTTTAGCAAGAATTACAAAAGCGCATACCCTTGTGCGCTGCGTATAATTTAGCAAGAATTATGATTAATACAAGGAGGAAAGAAATGCAAGGTTTTACTTTGTTCACATACAACACTGGCGCGCACTCACGTATGATGAGTCGTATGAAAGCTTACATAACAAATATTGCCTACCAGCCAGCTACGAACCTAATGGTTTTCTCATTAAGCGTTGTGTCCGGCGCTATACTTTGGATTTACGTTTTTGTCATAGGCCTATTTATAAAGTAGCTACTGAAGGGTCGCTGCTCTTAATAGGTCCGACCTACTCATTTTTGTTCTCTGCCAGTAATTTTTTTTTTTTAAATACCCTTTTTTGTTATTCAGAAATAATGACTGCCCTGTTCAAAATTTACTTACGCTTCTAAAAATAATATTCGTTTCTTGTTGGCTCGTGACGGAATCTACATGTTAAAAATGTTCATATTACAAACATTTATTTATAATTTAATTTAAACAGAAAATTGATTAGTAACGGCATTACTATAACGTTCAAATTCCTTGAAACTATAAAACTATGTTATATTATTTAAAACTTCTAAACTATGGGTGATTTCTTAAGGGTAAATAGTGATACTTTTTGCTTACCGTTTCGACCAGTTGAACCTGGGATCGTCCCAAAAAGGTGTGAGTAGCGGTTGAAAGCTCCAATTGAAAAACCTAATAGTCTTTTCAACAAGGTATTTCAGCTCCCACTCACAAATTATGAGGACGATTCTAGGGATAGAAACGTGAATTAACAAATAAATATATTACGACTGGATCAGCCAGAGTACAGGATTTACCAGTAGGTTATATTAATTTGCTTTTAAGCATTATTTGGCAAATTGAAACTTATATATTTGTATATTTACTAATTATTTTACGTAATACTCGAGTGTTTTATAAATAAATTTATTATAAAATTTTGTGAAAAGAGAAAAAGCAGTAACTTTTCTTGTTTGTATTTTCTCAATTACATATAAAATCTAGACCCAGTAGTGCATTGAACAGTAGTAGTATTATAAGGTAGTTGTTATGTTTAATAATATTAATACAATTTAATATAGATACTTAGAAAAATAAGAGATTAAAGTAGATTAAACTAAATTTACTTTAAATACAATTATCAAAATCTGTTACACGCCACTTATTTTATATACTTTATTTACTATATAGGGTAATATCAACATATTTTACTACGACTGTACTTTAACTTAAGCTCCATCGAAAGAGGAATTATTACATAAATTGACGGAGCAGTACAGCCAAACGCAAAGGTTATAAATAATGTGACTGAGAACTGTATTTTCATCTGTACGTTGTATGTAGACTTCATTCGAGTATATTGTTGCTTTCGCGTCTAGTTGACAAAGAAAATCATCTAGAAATCATAAAACTTAAATATCAAAAAAAAAACTAAACTTTTAAGTAGAGCAAATTTTAACTCATAAACAAATTAAGTTAGTAAATATATTTTGGTATTTACAAATGAAATACAAGCGTACTGTTGGTAAATTCGAAAAATGATATTTGATGGTAACAGCTGGATGTTTCCACGTGTATATGGGAGTGTTATCAAGCGACCTTCACCGTTACAAATGTAACACAACAGTACAAGTAAACCCTTGTATTTGTAACATTTTTCCTGTACGCTGCTACACTTATTTCCTTCTTTCCTCTCATCTTTGGTAAATGTGTGTGTGTGTGTGTGTGTGTGCGCGCGCGCGAGAGAGAGTGTGTGATCCATTAAATTGTATATTTGTTCTTTTTGATTACTGAATATTACATTTATATATTCTTAGTAAGTTCAACATACTTCGTTGATTTGCTTTGTATTTTATAGTTAATAAAATCATTTTTATGAAGGATCCTGTGTTTATTCCTAATTCTTCTTAACGGACAATTGAACAAGCTTAATCGTGGTCTACCTGTAAGCCTATACGTATCTTATTTAGGTTTAAAGTACTTTTTCTTTATTAACCTGGCACCCTTTAATCGTGCAACATGATGGCCTCAGTTTCATTTCATCGTATTTACCATTGTACATCGTTAATGTAAAATAAGTTTGGTTAATGCTACTTGTGGCATTAGATATTTTATTTTTTATTTTGCCCTAATATTGACTGCCTCATCGATGTTTGCGCCATACGATTCTCTGCTCTAAACTTTTAGTTTCTGTCAACGCTTTGGAGACAAAGAAGAATCAATATCACATATTTAGACAATATTCACCCTCTTTGTTAGCACGTGCAATTTTTGACGCAAACATGGTTTTTAATTTTCTATAGAACGCTTATGAAAAAAGGAATTCTTATTTTAGTAATTTAATTTAAAACATCATCGGTACAATCTGTGTAATCAATGGATTAGGCACTTGACCCGTTTCCCAGTAACACGCCTATATCTAACATTTTAGTAACTTTTTAGAAAAATATAATTTCATGCTTAAAGTGTGATGATAGCGTTGATGTCTTTTCATATGTGAAAAGTTGCTTGCTGTCATCTGAATGTACATTATTAGGGCCTCTGTATCGTCGTAGATTACAATTCTAAATATTATTTACGTGTTTGTAGTGTATAATTCTGAAGTCAGAATATTATTTGCTTCCCGGGTTTAGTATGTTGGTGGTATATAACCTGAACCAAACGGTGTACTATGTTTATGGTAAAACATCTTGCGGATACATAGCGAATAGGTGTTTAATCTGTAGCACAATGTTGCTTGTATATCTGTGTTCTGAAAACTGACTGACTCCAAACCAAGAGCTAAGCAAACACAAGTATTTCTTTATCGTTGTAACAAACCAAACAATGCATAATTTACAATAAATAATAATAATAGTCAATAAATTAAGAAAGTAACTAAAGGGTACAAATAAACAATTGATAAACGTGCAACCTATTGGTGAAAAAATAATAAATTTGTGAATAAACGTGTTTCTATGTATATTTGTGTTTCATTTGAAATATATATGCGGTTAAAATAACATCAGATGAAGTTATACGGCAGAAACTGAATATTGTGAGTATACTCGACAGAATTACCCAGTATCGACTGAATTCGTAGGAACGTGGGAACATCTTTGCCAAATGTATAACTTCCCAGACAATTATGAAACTATAAGCCGAAGGGACGCAGAGGTGTGGGACGGCCGAGAAAGCGTTGGAGTGACCAGCTCTAGACTTAGCCTGTTTTAGACCGGAAGAAACCATCCTTGGTTTAATCCTTGCAGATGATGATGATGATGATTATAATATAAATTAATGTGTTTAATAACAGTAAAAGGAATCCTAATATAGTGTCAACGTAATGCAAACTAAACGTCATTAAACATTAGTAAACTTTGATTATTCTGGTTAATATTACTGATTCTTACTGGTTAGCCACGCCTCTAATTATAAAACTGTCATTTGTGTAATTTGTGGTGTAAAAGAAACTTCATCTCTAAAAGAAGTCGGCAATGGTCCTGGTCATATTACGAGGTGTCATATTACGAAAACTGTTTATAATGAGTCACTTCGTTCGTCTTTGTCACTGTGTTGTGAGCCTATGTAGTTTATGTAAACTTATCGTATGCAACGCCCAACGTTTTAATATATATATATTAAAGTTGGTCAGTAGCAACAGTTACGGTATAAACCATTCGATCAAGAAGGCACTGCTGCGTCACTAATTAATCTTATAGTACTAATGTAACTTTTTAAAGTTTCGTCAAATTATGTTGGGCATTAAATCTTAAAATGTTCTTGCGTGTGTAGTATCTTCACAAGCTCGATACATTCGTTTTGTTGTTGCGGAGAGTAGATGTAAAATGCACAGCTTCATAGAGAAACACAAAGCACTCGTATACAGCTGACAATTGAAACCCTATACGCTGACGGCTGTATAACCTTAAAGCAGAATGAAAGAAACTGAACCCACTTGAAGACAACAAAGACGACGGAGGAAAATTGTTAGAATTTTATAATGAAACATAAAACAAAACAGGACCCGAAAGATTAATTTAAGTTCCATTAAATAACTTACTTAAGCCATGATGTCATGATAGGAAACTTACATGATGTTCAGTGAATGGATAAACAAATATCGGTATGGAGAACCACACATGACTTCCATGTTCTAAAATTTATATTTAAAATACTTTTCGAAATAAAATATTTCCCTATAGACGACTCTTCCTCCTTCAGCCTTAACCACAGTACTGTGGTCACTAACGTTATCGCACTCGATTTTCACTGTCGATGGCAATAAATGGCACTGCCGAAACTTCTGATTTTGCAGAAAATATTGGACCACTGACAAACACCCCAGGGAAGGAATTTTAACAACAAACTACTTCTTTGTTGCCGATAACGTAGTACACATATAAAAAATGATCCCCTCCTTCTTCAACTATCCTTTTCATTTATAGATAGTTCATCTACTTCCCTACAGTTGAATATTATGACCTTCATTTCAGGATACCTTATTTATTAAAATTAAGTACTTTACTCTTGTTAAAACATAAAACGTTGCCGGTAAACTACCCCTTCCCCTTAACCGATCTTCACCAAAATCAATAAGCCTTGAGTCCTCTACAACTGAAGCATATATGTAAAGAATTATTTGATTCTGTTTGAATTTTCGAGAGTTATCGTTCGTCATAGAAAAATTCTACACCCAGACACACAAAAGACACTTTTCGGAAAATGACTTTTCCTTATGTTTTGAGGGTAGTGCAATCAGAATAAGCCCTTATCTCGAATACGATTTTTTCACCATCACCATACTTGCATTTCCTTGTGGAATATGGAAGTAAAAATGGTCAAAATAGTCTAACAATTGATAGTCAGGAGGAAGAGTAGAATTCGTACCGTATTGAGAAAGATATTGAAATATTGACGTTTATTCAGCAGTGGCGGGCAGGTTACTACAAAATTTTAATTGGCATGAGTAGTAGCCGATATAACACTAAAATTTGAATTCAACTTGTGCAAGAACTTCGAATTAAAATAAAGTAAAAGTACGAACTCAAACAATGAACTTTTTAACTGCTTTAAAATACTGTAATGAACGTTTCTGTGTATTTCACCAAACTTTTGTCAGGTTGTAAAATACAAAGCTGCGATCCAAGTCTCTGAATAGGCGCTGAAAATTACGGAACGTGCGGTTGAGACACAAACGTATTCAAGTAAATTATATAGTTAGGAATGACTGCTGTGCCTCTCAATGAGAGAAACTTCAGTACCTAACCACACAACTGCGTGAGACCCCATTCATTAACTACTGTCGCTTTCGAAAGTAAAACGTCTCACTTTCTCTCACAGCTGACTACCCACCCCATGGCCACGGAATCGATCCGATACCATTACCCACGCTCCTGCTGAAAGTAGTGCACGCATGTTATAACACACTTTACTTAAAACGAACACAAACTCGCAGAATAATACACGTAATACAGCAATATAATTACAGAATCGTTTTAACATAAAGTATCCTTACAACAGTTAACATCAAAAGGTAGATAATTGATTATATATCAGTGTGTGTGATTACATATTTGTATACTCACAGATACGAGTAACGTCGCTGACAGTGAGGTGAGACATAACAGTGGGAGGAGAATAGTCTGAAATTGACAACGGTGTGACATAATTGACATATAGCGAGCGGTCTGACAAGAAATAGAAACTATTTAAACTCATGAGCTATTGTATTAAACGCGTTCTTTCGAATGCCAGAAATCAGACGATGAATGTAAAAACGTGAGGACGTTTTCTCATCTGCAGACGCCACAGGTGAGATTGGTGAACTTGGTTGGGCTGACATGTACGTAGACGGCAATAAAGTAGATAGTCAGTTCTACGAGTAATTTATATAAATAAATAGCGTGTATGTTATTGAAATTCGTTCATGGCAAGGGTTAGGTGCAGCGCCTGATTTCGTAGCTAGCGTGACTGGAGGCGCATAACTACAATACTCCACCACCTTTCGTCAGAAGAATGTAGCTTCAATTCCTTTTTTTATTTTGTGGTTCCTTAATAAACACAGTTTTGAAAAGGCAATTTATTACACACTTAATTTAGTCATAGTATTTATAGTTTGAAGTTTCTAATTTCTAATTCACTACTCGGCAGGATCTACACAACTTGCATCAGGCCGATTATTATCTTATAACTTATGCACACCCGATCCTGCTGCCGACTGAGACAAACAAGATCGACTCATACAGAATCACAGGACGGCGGGCCCTGCGCCTGATCTACCGCCGTCCTCCCATCACCAAAACCCCGAATACGACTTTATATGCCCTAAACAAACACTTCCCAGATCTCTTCACATTTCTACACAGACTAAACTGGAAGTACGCAACTACAGCAATGCCCGGTGATCACACTTCATTCTAAACATCTTCTGACTCTTGCGGACGAACCCCCGCCCAGGATACTACGTAGAAGACCACGTAACAGAAGGGTTCCAGGACCCGTCTAGGGTTCACCTCTGGCATAAGTATTAAAAAAAAAAAACTTGTCCTGCATCTTCCTACTTCTTCAACGTCGCTATCAATAAATAAATAAAAACAAACAACCCTCCACTGGTAGACTAATTATAACCCAACAACCTGTTCCTTAACCCGCCCCTGCCCTTGAAGCCTCTACGACGCTTATCACCAACTTTAGCGTCAATTGCTGCACGACACTGGCATTATAGTCCGCATGTTTGGCACTGATCACCCCCCCACACCCTCTCCTAGAGGCTACACATACCTGAACTCCAACATCCTCCCTATACGCTGGTACCACCACCTTCTCATCGGCCGGTCACCGCTGGCGTACGCAATCCTCCCACAACTCCATACCCACATGGCTGAAGGGAGCTTGCTCCAAAACAGACCAAGAGGACCAATTGGCCTTCTCAAATAACACAAAAACAAATTGCCAAACGTTTATGACTAAATAAGAAATTATTCCATCATTTCGTTCGTCTGGCGCTACAGAATTGGCTTCACCTCCAAACACCTTGGTCCTCCAGCTCCACCTTCAATCCCCAATACTCATCTTCTTGAGATCATCTTCTACGTCCTGTAGCCACCTCCTCCTAGGTCTTCCTTTTCTTATTTGCCTGCCAAGTGCCCCTCTAAGAATTGCTTGGCCCATTCTGCCGTTCTCCATGAGCATCCCATGTCCCAGCCAGCTGATACTAAAAAAAAAAAGAAATTATATCAGTCATATTGACACAGATAGTAATAGAAGAGAGAGTTACACACATATTTACTTTCAATGTCGTACTTAACTCAGTGTTGAAAAGGAAAGGTTGAATTTCTATTGTAAAGACATGTGTAACTTCATTAACGTATTTGCTACTCAATTCACCCGCATAACTAATAATGCTTTCTCAGTATGTTATGTGTCCCAAACGGTCCATCGAAATATGTTTCCGATATAACATTCATGTGAATCGTTTATGCGTAATGTATCACGACTGAGATTTATGAGGAAATCACCGTCATTTATTGTCCGCCACATTCTTATCTTCACTGATATATCTACGGTTTACATAAGCTACATACCACGGTAGTTTTATAAAAAATTTCCTTCAGCATGAAAACCTGAGTGACAGTAGTCACATTAATTTTATTAATCAAAATAATGATCAAATTTTATGAATAAAATTCATATATGCAAAACTGCAGCATTCTAGCTAATTATTTTTGGGATTATCTTTAAACGAACATATTCTTATAGCAATTATAACTGTCTTTGTGATAACACATAAGCGAATAACAGAAAGGGCTTCAAAATATACTAAGTTTTTAAGATTTTCATTTACTTGTCAAGACTGAAATTGTCCTTTACGTTAAGTCATAAATTAGCTTCAAAATACACTAAATTTTTAAAAATTTCCTATTCTTGAAAAGATATTTGCGTTGATATCTCTTCAATAGTTGAAGTGAATAGTTGTACACATAGGTTTTGTAAACGTCACGATGACGAAAAAGGATGTTTCCCCCATTTGTCCCATTCGTTAACAAGGGTAAAAATTTGTTAGTATAACTTCCAGTCGTTAGCACACTTCAATTATACCTCCCGCATTAATTTTTCATGTTTTTACGATTGTCCAACACAAACCAGTGTACAGTACACAGTAAATATCGCCTATTTTACCGTGTGGCACTAAATAATACAAGTCACCACATACAGATGTCCTCACACGGTAATTGACAATATTATCACTTTAAACACAACGCACACTGAATCGCATTATCTATAACATTAATAAATTACTTTACCTTCAATTATCCGCCTTGTGACTTCTTGTAAATCTCGTGTCTATGACGCGTTTCGGAGACTATGCTCCATCATCAGAGATTAAAATAAAAAATAAAACTATATCACTCTTTCGAGATCGTTACATAATAAAAATGTCAAATTTGCATATGAACTGTACGCGAATAGTCTCCGAAATACACGCGGACTCCCACCGTCCTTATACACAAAAAATTGCCTTTGACAAACTACTGAAAAAACACGAAAGAAGCAAGCTTAAACCCCGAATAAACAGTAACACACACACAATTTTTATATCCACTAATTATACAAGCTTTATGCCTAAGATTTTGTCCTCTGTATTGAATAATAATAGTTTTACTATTTCATTCAGAACTATTAATAATAAGTTACTAAGGCCATTTCTTGTTTATTTTACATTTTACATACTAAGGCCATTTACATTTTATGGAAATATATCTTCTTTAAGCGTACAACCAAACGTACATCCGTCCGGCCAGTCCTTATTTGAGGCAATTTAGTAATGAATATGTCCTCTAGATATGTTACTAGCATATCGCAGGGTAAGACGTATGGTGGGGCTGCCACCTTCAGGTTTAACGTCCAGCCCGATTTTCTGTCTGTATGTTCTCCCATAAACTGGCTGTCTTACCAGACTAAAGAGACCAGTTTTCCCTGTTGAGATATTCATAAGGATCTTAATGTGGTGGTTTCTCCTTGCCTCCCACATCCAATGTCGTTGGGCAATGAAAGGTCATCCGTCTTTATGGGTTATTTCTCACTCCAAAGGCAATAGGGTGCCCTAACCTCTGCTTGACAACGGCAAGAAGAGGAGGGACAGCTTATACCGGCTCAGGCACGTGACAGGGTATACTCTCCATGATCATAGAAAAAAACACAGATATACGGCAGGAACTGAATATTATGAGTTTACTCGACAGGATCGCCCAGTATCGGCTGAATTGGTGGGAACATCTTTGCCGACAGGATGATTGCCGCATCCCCAAACAACTACGGAACTATAAGCCGAGGGAACGGAGAGGTGTGGAACGTCCGAGGGAGCGCTGGAGTGACCAGCTGTAATATTTGCCCATTTCAGACCGGAACAAATCATTCTTGGTTTAAACCTTGAGGACGATGATGACTTCGGTTTTTGAATACGTAGCTGCACTATTTTGTATGGAAGTATATCTTCATTAACCGTACGAACAAACGTACATTGAATATTAACATAAAGTAATCTGCGCCGCTGTACACTACCTGCAGAAGGGGTTTAGCATGATATATGATTGGTAAAAAGGGAAAACAAGATACGGCTTTACCGTGTTCACATAAAACACTCGCTCACGCACACGCTCTAACATCAGCATGGGGGGTCGGGTCGTACGTAAGCTTACACCGCGAGCATTGAACACGTGTTGCCGCTACCCATATCTAATCGTTTTCTCATTAAGCCTCGTGTCTTCCGCTAAACTCTGGCTTTAAGTTTTCGTCATATTTTAAAAAGCGGCTCAGCGTTCCGAGAGCATCTCTGCTCTTAGTTGGGGCTACCTGTCTCATGTTATTTTCTTGGTTTATTTTCTTTTTTTTTTTAATTTTTCTGCGATTTTTAAAATTATTATTAATCTATGGCGCAATATACTGATTACAAATTACAAGATTTCTGACGTCACCATCGTAAGTTAAAATTAACAAAAACGACGTTTCGACCTCTATAGAATAAGAAGTCGTCTTCAGGTAAACAATAAATTAATACAAAGATAAATCTATCAATAACAAATAGCTATCGTCATAACTCCAAATATATATACAAATATTGTGCTAAAACAATAATATATTTAGCACTAATTATTATATATCAAAATAATAATTATCTAGCACTAATTAACGTTTAACAATAATTATTATTTTAGCACTATATTTGTATAACTAAAGTTTGGAGTTTTGACGATATCTATTTGTTATTGATAGATTTATCTTTGTATTAATTTATTGTTTACCTGAGGACGACTTCTTATTCTATAGAGGTCGAAACGTCGTTTTTGTTAATTTTAACTTACGATGGCTAATGTCCGAAACCACACAATTTTTCTGGTCTATACAAAATGTAATCATACTACTCGTTGTATCCATCCCAGCTGATGATTGTAACTTAATTTTAAGGATTTTAATAATTACTTTTTGTGTTTTTAAAAATTTGTTTAGCCTAATTCATCTTGTTATTTGAATAAGCAACCTCTGTAATTCCATCTTTGTTGTGATTACTTGCTGAACTTCTACCTGATACTTCGGACGAGGCATTTCAGTGTCTCCACCACTATCACGTCCTAAACCACGACCTAGGACTTGATAATGATTTAGGATTTAGGATGTCGTGGTTTAGGACTTGATAATGGTGGAGACACTGAAAGACCTCGTCTGCTGCACGACAGGTAGCAGTCCAGCAAGTACGCACGACAAAGTTGGCATCATTATTTCGAAAGATCTCTATTAGGCCTACTGTTCCCATTATTTCTACACATTCTCTTTAACTACCGAGTTCCTTGTAATTATAAAATTATTTATTTTTCTATTTCGACTATAAGTAGCCAAAATTAGACTGATTAAACTCTTCATATGTAATTGCTTTTATTAGGCTGACTAAAAAGGATATTAATCAATAATTTTAAACGTAGGCATGTTACTGAATTTTGTGAAAAGACAAATTTTGTAAATTTGTAAATAATGTAATTATATTGTCACGACAACCTAAGTATTATGATAATACAAACTCTCTTATTATAATTTTTCAGTGAAGGGTTAGTGAGGATCGGTCAAAAATAACACAAATTTTTAACTTATTTGTCAATGTTTACTGTCATCATCAGGACCTGTGTATGAAATACAAAAGAAATGTCAAACACAGCAGAACAATTAAATATTTGGGTGAACGTGTTCGTGTATGTGAGTGTGTGGGCGTGCGTATGTATGTATTGTTGTATATATGAAGACTTGAGATAGTTTGTATACATATTCCAATATTATCTTTAAGAAAACGAAAAAATTATAGTATGACAGAACTTAATTTATGCACTATTACAATTTAAATTACTATATGTAATGATATTTTAATTAATTAAACAAACAGTAATCAACAATTGGATGTTAGATTGGTGCACAAAACGTTTATACATATAGCAGTCAACGTAAACATAGTAAAATATATTACCTATAACTAAAAACAGATTAGGGGATGTCAACTATGTAATTATTAAAAGTTGTTTTTAACATGTTTCACTCACTACAGGTATTAAAAAACAATCATAATTTAGAAACATATAAATTACACAATAACTGTAGAACTTTACGACCTTATATCAGATAGTTGACATAGTTAACTTATGTTTGTGTTAAAAATAAGTTAAAGTTAACAAATAAGTTAATTTGTGTTATTTTTGACCGAGCCTCACTAACCCTTCACTGGAAAATTCATTGATTGACGGTCACTAGGAATTTAAGGATATCTTATTATTTTGGTTAAGGTTTGTTTAGTATTAACATCTAAGCGCTAATTCATTAATTGTAATAAAATTCATAATAATTAATGTCATTCATAATCCATGTGTGAAATTAAATAAATGTTTGTAGTATATTTTTCTAACTATTAGATTTAGTCAGCGTTAGCTAACTCAGAATAGCTTTTACACGTTGTTGTGCATTCTCCAGTTAGTGCAAATAGAGAAGACGCATATTATCGCGTCTCCAACTCTATTATGCCTTAAGCACACTTAGTTTTATTGCGAGAGTAACTAAAATAAAATTATATTTAACGCAAGTTAACATAATTGAAAACTGATGTAGAATATTATTGATTTTTACTTTAATAAACTGTCGTTTCCGACCATAGTTAAGTGTGACGATCGGTAACAGAAACAGAAACACTTTAATGATTGTTAACAACGAAAAAAAAAATTTAACGAAGATAACTAAAATAATTATGTCACTAACAATTATGTTACGTCATCGGACGCAGCTAAAAAAATGAGATAACGTGCAAAGTGATTCCCCCAATTACTGGAGTCCTACGGATACATAAGGATAGACTACACAGATCGTTAAAAAAATCTTCTTTATTTGGTGATAATTGTGTAGCCTTTTTCCGCGTAGCTAAAGGAAAAAAGTATACTCCATATCATGGCAATATGTATATCGATTAGGTATTACCTCCAAACACTGCTACTTGTACTGCTATATTCAGTGTTGTGAAATAATTAACTGAATACCAGAGAGTAAACAATCACAATTTACTTTTAACACTTCTAACAAAATTTTTAATGACAGTACAATGATTATTCCATACATACTCAGAGCAACGATATGTTTTATTTATATTAGTCAATAACTAAATATATTACTGAACAGTATAAATAAAATTTTACAATAGACGCACTACATAAAACGCTCAGTAACCGCTATAAAAATTACTCAGTATGTATTCTTTCAGCATTTTTTAAATCCTTCAATTCGTAGCGACCGTCGATCAATGAATTTTTCGGTGAAGGGTTTGTGAGGATCAGTCAAAAAATATAAAAAAAATTTTAACTTATTGTGTTGACGTATCGACAATGTTTATTGTCATCATCAGGACTTGTGTATGAATACAAAAAAAAAAAAAGTGAAACACAACAGAACAATTATTTGAGTGATCGTGTTTGTGTATGTGAGTGTATTCGTGTGTTCGTGTGTATGCGCACACGCGTGTACGTGCGTATGTATGTATCATTGTATATGTGAAGGAGTTGAGATAGTTTGTTTACATCTTCAAATGTTTTCTTTAAGACAAATAGAAATAATATCACAGAACTATTACAATTTAATAAGGCTTTCACTAAAAGTCTGTCATGCAGCAATGTGCGATACGGTATTCCAACACTTAGCATACGATCTCAGAGTGACGAAGCGTGGGGATGAAACACAAACGTATTGAAGAAAATTACAGGCTAAGCGACGACGTCTGTGCATCTCAACGAGAAGCTTCAATACAAAACCACAGAACTCCGCGAGGCCTTGAGCGTTAAGCTGGAAACACATTGCTATCGTGTCACGTGAGCTCACGTGAGATCAGGACTTGCCTCAACCCGTGAAGTCATAGTGCAGAGACACACTTACGTCACGCACGTCACTTCATGTTACATAATCTCACGTAAACTCATGTGAACACGCGTGAAGTCGTGTGAACACTCCTGCAACCAAATGAAATTCTACTTGTTACTTGAGGAAAATGGAACACGGAGTGCCTTGTCCTGCCTTCCATGTACATCGTGTTCTATATCACTTACGTATTCATCCCATGAACTTCGCTTGATTTTCCTGAGTTCTCTTCTAGCAATGGCACAGCAGCGCTTATATTCACACCTTGTCTGAGCAGTCTTTAAGGTTAGATGTTTCAGGTATGCCTGCTTTTTAGCATCTATTATTATTTGTCTAATAGATGCATCGTAAAACCTGTAGGCCTGTTTCGTTACCTTTTACGTCTCGTCACCAATGCTTCAAATGCTGCTTGTGATATGACATCTCTGATGTTGCCCCATTCTTGATTTATATTGCTACTGATGGGTTTATGTTGAGAAAACTGACTCAACCGGGTCTGACACAGGTATCTTATACTTTCATCTTGAAGCAGGTGTACTTTAAAAGTTTGTTTTGAGCACTGGCGCTCTGTAGCTCTGGGCTTTCTCCACCCACCTGGAATACTAATTTTTGATATGAGCGGAAAATGGTCAGACTCAACGTCACATCCTCTAAAAACCATAGTATCTTCCACTAAATATCCTAATTTCCCATTAACTAAAAGATAATCAATTATTGAACGAGATCCTCTTGCTTGCCACATATATTTATGTATCTCTTTATGCGGGAAAAATGTGTTGCTTATCCTAATTGTTTTATGAGGCAAAATCGATGAGGCATCGTCCATTTCCATTTTCCATTCTTTCGCCGCGACATCCCATGATATTTCTTATAGGGGAGATTCTAACACGTGCATTGAAATCACCTGCTATTATCACATAATCATTCATGTGTATATTATTAACAACTTTCTGTAAGTTGTTGTAAAATTCTTCCGAGTCTTCTCTGCGACCATTTTCTGGGCTATATACAACTACCAATGTTGTGTACCCCCTTATGGTTTTGCACCGTATTCTTAATATACGCTCATTTACAAAATGGCAACTATGAATACTGTTTTCCAACCGCTTCTTTATCATTACTGCTGATCCTGCAGCTGCGCGCTTCCCAGCAGCTACACCACTGTGTATTAATACGTAGTGAGCCAATTCGGTTGAACCTTTAAGCTTCTTCTTAGTCCCAGGAATGATGGCAATATCTACATCAATTAAATTAAGTTCCCGTTGAAGTTCCATTTCCTTATGTGCAAGTCCTCTTACATTCCATACACCGATTTCAAATTGTTCCGCAATATCAAGTCGTTTTTTCCTTTTATTCCCAGCTTTGGTCAGCAACTTTTGATCCGTCCGGCTAGTCCTTATTAGAGGCAATTTAGTTGTGAATATTTCCCCTGGATATGTTACTATCATATCGCAGGGTAAGACGTATGGTGGGGCTTCCACCTTCAGCTTTGACGTCCAGCCCGATTTTCTGTCTGGGTATTCTCTCATAAACTGGCTGTCTTACCAGACTAAAGAGACCAGGTTTCCCTGTTGAGATATCCATAAGGCTTTCAACAACCCAGCCAATTGTTTGAGCAAATCGACAACATGATACCAAAAAACAAGAATGCCACAAATACTATATAAGAGGAATTTTTTTTAATTAAAACGTTTTGTTCTTCATTCTATCGCTCATTGTTTCTGACGTTATTCCTTTCCTGTTATCTATATCTATTTAGTTTTAGCAGATTAATCATGCATGTAACAGTCTACACCAAAACACGTTTTACAGAATACATGAATGCTCTTTAATGTGGTGGTTTCTCCTTGCCTCCCACATCCTACGTCGTTGACCAATGGAAGGTCATCCGTCTTTAAGGGTAATTTCTCATCCCAAGGGCAAGAGGGTGTCCTAACCTCTACTTGACAATGACAACAAGAAGAAGGATAGCTCATACCGGCTGTCACTCGGTCTCCAGAGCCGCGTTAGCCACCTGTAGGTGTTGCCCATCCCCTACCACTTGGAGGTGCGGCTGGATTTATTTCCCTACATCAAGGAATGAGACCATAAGCCTTTACTCATCCTCTCCAGTACTTTGGGGGACATCCTCTCCAGCAGTAGTTGGATATATAAGAAAAGTAATGAGCAAATACTGCAGGACTGAACTATGATAGGTAACTTTCAAAAATGTTTGGAAGAAGGGCAAAATTATTAGTGCTCGTGTTACAACTCAATCAATTCTTAAATAACATTTTTGAAGTAAATGTATTGAGGGATAAGTAAGAGGACGTCTAAGGGCAGCGTTATTGAGAGATATGAGAAAGGAGATGAAGATCCTATCGTACTGCGATTTAAAGAGGGGAAGGATGGAGTGAGAGAGAGAGACGTGGCTAACTTGACAAGACGTGGCCTTTAGATGATGGTGATGATAATGAGGTTTTGTTCTTCATTCTATCGCTCATTGTTTCTGACGTTATTTCTTTCCTGTTATCTATATCTATTTAGTTTTAGCAGATTAATCATGCATGTAACAGTCTACACCAAAACACGTTTTACAGAATACACGATGGAATTCACTATTAGACCATTGGGCTAATAACTAATCGTACGTTTGATCAAATTACCACCAATTCTTATTAGTGAATATCTTTTCATACATGATCACGTTCTATCACTATCTACATACACTTATGTTTTCAATCTAATTTTGTCACAAATAACATATAATAGCAAGTAATAAGGTTTACGTAGCCACGTGTACAAAGCTATAATACCCGATATAAATAAAGTACTTAACATTATTTGGATTACCACATCTGTACACAAATCTTCGGATGTTTATTATTTATTCCGGGTGTACAAAATTTACACATTTTCCGGAACCAAAGATTAGAGAAATTATTTAATTCTCATCTTCGGATATTTCGTTTTGTTAGTTTTGACAACACTTCAGAAAATTAATTAATAAAAAAAACGTTGTTACGTGTGCGTGAGACTAATTAATTGGTTTTAGGAATTTTCTTACCATCAAAAACGCCTAAGAGGTAGGCAACATACTATCGTCGTGACTGAAGAGAACACGATGTCTCCGCAGATTTGTTGCTCCATTTGTAACCAAGGGTAGCAATTTGTTGGTGTAACGCTCAGTCTTCCTCTGTGTCGTATAAAACACACTTCAATTTCACGTTCTCCAATTTGTTGTCACGTCCTTTGCGTACGAATAAGAGTGATGACAGCACATTTGTTACGAGGATACAATCTTACATTCGCGGAGTCAAACGCGTCACTTTGTCATGCTTCCGGCACTAGCTTTATTGCTGATAACGTAGACCCATGCAACCAAATATTACTAATTCGTGACATTTTTGTTGTTGGTTTTCAGTATGTAGCAAACTCTGAAAGTTATTTAATTCATATTGAAAGTGTTTACCATAAATTCATTAACTGGTTCTATGATATATATCGAAAAGAAAGAAATACAAAATTGGTTTAAAAAAAAAGAATATAATAAGATGCTAAAAATCTTTTTGCGTCGTGTGAAGCATAGGAGTATGTGAAATTTTACATGGGTTGGTTACCAGCCAACCGCATAAGAGCATGTTATGCGCATGTCTCCAGAAATAATTCCAAGAAAAATCCTGAATTATAAGCCAACCGGAATGTTGGTAGACCGAGCCGGAGATGGTGAAACCGGAACAGGGAACCTGCCTAATCCTGGACAGATAGATGATGATGAAACCTTTTTGCAGAATATATTAGTAAGTGGGTAATATAAGTTAGTAGATGATTAGGTATGGTCCTTAACCGAAAATCTATAAGTCCCGAGTTTCATATCATGGCGTACCATAAACAAGATACTTTTCAACCCCAGATCAACTTAGCCTATCATAACGTTTTTGCGGCAATAATTAATAGGCGCCTGAGATGTAATGTCGGCAACACTAGGTTATTTGTATGGCTTATGTATGTACCCTACCGTGCTTCTTCTAAATTACTTCGGCGGTAAATAACAGGCTATTTCTTATTATTATTATTATTGTTATTAACCTATAGTTGTTGTTGTTGTTGTTATTAAGAATACTTTTGTGTGCATGTATATCTTTCTCAAACGTGTTTGTATATTAATCGATTTATAAGTCTTATTTTATACAAAAATTTGAAAAATAATGACAAAATCTGTAGGGTCTTTTTTTAAAAAAAAAACAAGTTTATGAAGAGACATATAACAGCTACAATAATAATAATCATTGTTACCAAATAAGAGTTGTTATCGTTTATTTACAGATGACCACTAAAGAACATGTTAATAAAATGCACTAGTTCCAATTAAAATGTTTATTTGTTTTATAAAAATACTGTGTGACGTAACGTGTAAAAAGTCTAGCTAACTTAGGTATTGAAGACGTAATAAATAAATATATCAAACATGTATTTTACCTTTAAACTAAGAATAGTGTTATTAACGAATGTAAACTTTTAATTTCAGTAAGGTTGATTTTCATAACAGAAACTATCTGGCAGAAACTATAGAACTCGTGAGGGCGTGCAGATTATCACTACATTAATAACAAGGGGGTATTGGTCTGTCAAAATGTAGCAGTAAAAATTAAAACAAAACATCTCATTTGTAACATTGACGTAACTCACTATTTATGTAAGTTAATTTAACACATTTCGAAGAATGAAAATATTATATTATTTAATGCTTTGTATTTAAATCCTTGCTTTTTCGCAATGAAAGCAAAACTAAATACATAATAAGTTAAGGAAGAAAAACATATTTGACCACTGTAATTAATCTATTTTTGCTTTAGAAGACTGGGGTTACTTAAACCCGGCTTGACGTCATTAATCTGAAATCAATAACTACACTTATAATAATCCGATTTATTACATCGACTGTTAATCAATGCTCGTACTAAAAATGTTTCCCTTAAGTTTTTGTTCCTTTTTTTTTCCTTTACATCGACAAAATTTAGTGCTCCCTAAACTACATACATCCTTTAACTACTCGCAACCACATACAATTCATTTTTTTAAAATATGCTGGTTTGTTCAGCATGTAGGCTTAGTTAATAAATAATTGTAATTTAAAGTAAAATTATGCTAACTGAACACTTTACTACGGACAGATTATCGATTTGATCTAAAACAACGATCTGACTTATTTTTGCAAAATTAAGTTCACTGAGTCTAAGTATTAGCGTCGTATTTAAATATGCTCCATGAAAGTTTTACTACATTTAGAGCACTATATGACTTTGCCAATTAACAATACATACTTAAAGGATTGGTTTTGTGTTACTTCATATTAACATGCACGAACTACAGTTCCTGTGTACTGTGATACAAAATCTGATACTGTATTTTGTTTTGCGGTACGCACAGATGTATGAGCATGAAGGAGTTCACAAATGACGTGTTAAACACCGTCCTGTCTCTGGTTTCCAAATTCCGTAGACAATACACACGTTTCGACACGAAAAAAACATTTGCTAATCAAAACACGAACATTTTGCTTGTTTCTCTGTGTAAAATTATTATGGAAATTATTTGTTTCTGAGTATTCTAAATATCGCGCTCGTAACAATATATTTTTTGTTATCTTACCAGTGCCCTCCAAACTATGGGCGTGCGTGGCACCCTCTGCCTACAGCACAATTTATTTCGTATCGCGCCGCACCGCAAAGCTTGTTTCAAATTTATACTAGTAGCGTTTGATAGCTGTTGTTTGTAACTACCAAGCGTAGTGAGAGTATGAGAAAAATTGCTTCTTTAACCGAGAACAATGAATATATAAAATACTAATATACTTCGTTTCATGTTAGTCCTTTAGTCCTTTGATGTTCCAAAGTTGTCAGAATTTTACTATATTCATACTGTTACGTAATACGGAACGTTCTACAAGTATCTCGGCTATCCCAGCGGAACCCGGCTGTAATGTGTGTGTGCGTACATATTGATGCTACTTTGAGATGAAAGACAATTACGTGAAACTTATCATGCGTTAAAAATCGAGGCTATTCCAGACCGTACCAGTCGACGCACTGTGTTCAAGGCCAGACAGTTTGGACGGTTTCAGTGGATTCTAGAGTGCCTGTAATACGCAGTTTTCTCGACACGTCTTCCATAAAGTGGCCGATTATTCTGGCATCTCAGCGAGGTATAAATATAAGCATCCGGCGACTGACAGTCAGTGCGTCGGGCGATTACTCAGTGCGTTTAAGTGAAGAGGGGTGTGCAATGGAAGTAAAAAGAGTGAAACAAGGAGAAGTGACAAAGAGAAAAGTGAAGCCGCAGTAGAAAGAAAGGTAGAGATAATAAAGAATAGTGGTTTTCGTTAAAGCTTACGAACTGTTTTGTTTTCAAAAGTAAGTTAAGCTCTACTGGAAAGCGTGTCATCAGGATTAAAACCAATTTTTTTGCTACCTCCTATTTACGACGATAAAAGCTTTCCTTACGGCTTTATATTAGAGTGTTTTACTGGTTTTGTAGATTGTTATTAGAAGTGAAATAAACCTTGTTTCTTGAAACAAAATGTGAGACTGACTTGTTAGTGTATGCACAAATATTTCACAGACTTTCCTTGCATTCTGTGAAAAATAGACTACAAACGACCCATAAAGTAAACCTTTTAAAACAAAAGCATCTTCTTTATTATAGTAATGTTACAACTACAAAAAAATTAATAATACTGTTTTGTAAAAATTTATTACTTTCGATATTGCTTCTTTTTGTTAATAATATAAGTTTCCCGTCTTGCTATCTTATGTTTCCACTTATGATATTTGATTTCATTTTTTAGTATGGTATTTATGTAACGACCGACTTTTTTTCTCTTGTAAAGTATGGGATTACAGTTATTCCTGACACGTAAAATATAATCTCATGTTTATATATTATAAATTGTGGTTTAGTTTAGTTTTTTCCTTTTTATGAAGCATTTTTATCGGAGATAATATTTAGGTGAATACTAAAACAGGTGTCAAGCTTTGTTACATTTTTACCTGTTTACAAGCGAATATCTAGGAAGGTACTGTTTAATCAAATAGAGGGTACAAGGCCTGTCGGAAGACCCAAGCATCGTTTGTTTGATGCAGTGGCGGGGGATGCTGATGTTTTGCTTAAAATAAAACGATGGACATCGATCGCGAAAGACAGAAAAAAGTGGAGGCGGATGATTATGTAGGCTCAAGTTTGACTCCGAACTGTGACGCCATAGAAGAAAAAGAAGAAGTACAGTAAAACAAAAAAGAAACAGAAAAAAGGCGTGCAAAGGAAGTAGAAAGAGTGAAACAAGGGGAAGTGAAAAAGAGAAAAATGAAGCAACAGTGAAAAAGTAGAGATAATAAAAGAAAAAAAATGGTGGTTTCCTTAATAACAAGAATTTCCTTGTTTCCTACATCAAAAGTGACTCACGTGTTCTTACACATGGCACCATGTGTTTGAAAAATATTTTAATTTCAAGTAAATTCACATTATGTTCTAATGGTTTACTTTTAACAAATTTTTAGTTATATTACATAAATTGCAGTTAGCTTATATTCTAAAAAAACAAGTAGTTGATTTCGTACGGAAACGTTTCGTGATTAGCCAAACACATACTCTTAAAAATTGTATAGTATTATAATTTCTTCCATCCCAAATCAAAACCTACAAAACTGAGTATACCTGGAGTTGGGTAACACTGTAGGAACATGGACGAAAATCAAGTCACTTAGCTGGTTCGAAAGCAACTGTGAACCACGGTTATACAGGCAAAAGCTGTTTAATAGAATAGATTATAAATAATAAGTAATGATATTTAAAGTGACATGGATTACCAGTGTCTAATCTTAGGTTTACTCACGACTCATGTGTTAACCGTCACAAGAAAAAACAGTCAAAATATTGTCATTCCCAGTTATCAGATTGCAGTAGTTATTTCTTACCTTTAATTATTAAATTGTTAAGTTGGTGAAAACTAATTAAATCTGATATTATATAAAATTAATAAATAACGTACGTAATTATTTTGTAATATTATCACTTGTTTATTCGTTTTCTTTCAAGCTAAGAGGGGGTTGGAAGGAGAAGACTGCGAGGAAGACTGCTTACATGAGCTTTTGGCATACAATGTAACCCGCAGTACGCTGTTGTTATTACTACTTTAAGACGTGTTCATTTTAAAAAAGAGTTAGTAGAGATTGGTTTGGCCCTGCCGGCAATACAGTAAGCTATGTCTTAGGAGCTGTAAATATACGCTGTTTTACACTCAGTTTTGTTTATTTAATATTGTTTATTGTTTTCAACATATATATTGTTACGTGACATTTTTACCATGCCCTAGTAACATAAATATACCATGATTGTATTATTAAAAAGTACCAGGAGACATAATATTTTAAGAAAGACTTAATTGAATATGTTTAATTTTAACTGTTTATTGTATGTTATGTTTATTATAATTAAAATAAGAACTTACTTATGAAATGTGTTTTTTGTGTGCAGACTGTAAATTTATAAACACAGTCAGTTAAGGGGAATTATAACATATTACTAATAGTTGCTAGTAATCAGTTTTTGTCACATTTATTAATATTATGTATACTAGTGTTAATAACACTAATGTTAGTCTTAACAAGAAAGTATCAAAATCATAATCAGTCAAATTATATGAATAAGATTTCTATTAAAATAATAAGGAAACAATGTCAGTTTATGTTAAAAGATTACCAAATGTATAAAATAAATTTAAGAAAGTGAAAGGTACAAAAAAGAAATAATAAATAAGTTTGTAACAAAAATAAATAAAAAGTGAATCATTAACTCAGGAAATATAAATCAGAAAATAGTCAAGAGTGATGTCAAAATGATCAGTTGTTTATCAGAAGAACAAAGAAACAAATAAAAAGAAGATAAGAGCTTTAAAAAAAAGTATATCCTTTTAAAAGAAAATGACATATAAAATAGTAAAAGGTTTGTTTATACTATTCTTATGATGTCACCAGGGTGATATAAAAATGTTACTTGGAAACCAAGGAGATATCTAGGAGAGGCCTTAGCAACATATATGTTGAGGAAAAAAAATTGATTGATTCTAAAAAAACTGAATGCAAAAAGGTTGATTTAAATACTTACAGTGAAAAATAAATTATAATATATGTGATATCAGTGCATCTCCAGATAAACAATTGAATAATTATATATAACAAGATTCAAATAGAAGAAAGAATTGCTACAAGACTCTACAGAATTAAACCAAGACATCTCTGAAGAAATTGGACCAATTGACACAGGGAGAGAAGTATATTTTGATCTAAAATTCATTTGAAATATTCCCTGTTAAACCTGATTTAAAGGTTTCAAAAAACTTTGAATACACTTTTTATAAAAACCATAATTGACTTTCACTAAGAACAATAATTATTAATAATATGGACATAAGCATAAGCCACCAGTGATGTATAGTGCTAATATAATTTAAAGATATTTAAGTCTAAAAACATTTTTATAACTTAACCTATACACAGAACTGTTTTACACTTTTAATATAATCCTTTTAAAATACATTGTGACTATTTCTCATCATATGTATTTTGGTACTTTCCCTGTCAATACTGTTGTTATATTGTAGTCTAAAGGACCTACAGAACATCATAATTGTATTTTATTTATTAAATACAAAATATAAAATGTTTTAAAAAGCCTGAGATCTAAGAGTTACTGCTGCCACTCTGAGCTTATAAAAATACAGCTGGCCCAACTTTGTTAAAAATTATGGTTTACATTTAGAACAAATTAAAGAATAAATAAAGGATTTGAGTTTACACAATACAGAAAAAGGTTTATTTCTTTCTTATTTTATGAAAACATAAAGGGTATGATATTCTGAACAAAATATCTGATACTGTGAGTTGACCTCAGTAATTAGATTAAGTTGGCAACACTCATCAATTGAAAATCTTAGCCGATTTCTTTTAAGAAATGTGGTGATGAGCACAAGTTATCATATCCATTGCTGAAAGAAAAGAATAAAAGAGAGTTCATTACAGAATAAAGAGACCATATACTATTTACATCAATTTGAACAAAAATTTATTATTGATATTTCACCAATAAAATTTTATTTGCAAACGGTGATTGCAAATTGGCGCTCAACAAACATCCCCCTGAACAGATACTCATCATTAATTTAATATTAACAAAAATATATACAAATAATAACAGAGTTAAACAAGACACAAATTCAAATACATAACCATAGATTCGAGTCTAGATGTAACAAATTGGCTTTCCCAATAGTGAGGCTAAATAAAATATAATTTAGAAAGAACGATTAGTAGGTTTGTATAATAGACTAAGAGAGATTAGTCACGTTACACACGTTACACACGTAAACACGTTACAATATATATATATATATATATATATATATATATATATATATATATACGTAAACTTAAGTTGTAGGACAGTTATAAGTTTCAATGGTTATTTAATTTTACGTTTAACGATGTAAATTATTCCAATATTCGTGGCATGAGCGGAATACAGTATGTGTTTCAGTGTTTAGCTCATTATATCCGCACATCGTGCAAATGCATTTTTATGGGCAATTTCTCCTTGTATTCTTAAACAGATATGTTTAAAAACGTTCAGAATTAATTTTAGCGTTTGGCAGAATAGCATAATATTTTATCTGATTCTCTTTCACCATTGTTTTTCTTTTTCAACTGTAATCCGTTTTATTTCCAACATCCTACTTTAACCTCACTGATAACGCCTGCTTATTTTATTTTCTACCAAATTTCATATACAACTTTTTAATGTACCCACATCTTTACTGCCTCTAGCCACGTCTATTTCATCTCGTCTCTAAGTTTTATTCTTCACTAAACCAAAGTATTGGTAACATGAGTCTTTGTAAAAACTATACTAACTTTGGAATATGTTATTACGATTGGTTCAGCACCCATGAACTGAGCCAATGCAGGTATGTATTTACTGTACAATAATTTGTAAAGTTATGTTATCTTATCACAAAGCCCGCCTAAAGCTTTTGTAATTTTGACAAACTGCTAAAGTCTATATTTTTAATAATAATAATCTTGATCATAATAGGCAGGTTAGGACAGAAACTTTGCTGCTTACCTCTATCTGATATCACAGAAATCTTCCGAATGAAGGCCTTCAGTTCGGTTAAAATATCGCCAGGGTTGTCTGCCTTCCTACACTCGTAGTAAAATTTTTTTTCTTTATCGCTTTAGAGATATCTTCTTTCTATGATCTCATGGCTAAAATGTTTTTTCCTTCTTGTACCTGAACCCAGTTTAACAGCTTTTGTGGCCAATGATCACCGGTAGTCATTCCATACCAAAGCGCTATGTCTATACTCTATGAAGCGGTTTATATTTAAGGATACTAATGTTGCTCTCTCTGTATGTGTTTGTGTTTTAATATTTTTTATATGTTAGAGTATGGTTACTCTACAACTTTTTTCTTAGAGGATTAGGATGTTTCTTTTGTTTATCTCTAGTTTTGAAGCCAAAGGTGACTACGCTTTAAGATCGCAGAGTAACACATCTCCAAATGCCTTCATAAGAGTTAGAAATATTCATATAAAAACATATATAAAATAAAATTGACACAAAGATTTGCGAAGCCAAAATAGAAGTTGTATGCAAATCAAGCAAACAGTAATAATTATGTCATTACAATGATAATAACATTAACTATAGCCAACGACGAATAACAATTCGCCTAAACTCTGAAGTGGCTTCTTATTTGAAATTGAAATTCGTTATCCATCTCTGTAACGTGCAGGTAATACACTCACTTTAATATGGAACTGTTCTAAGCTTTTCAGTTCGCAAATAAATAAACGGACGATTTGTCAGTGACTCAGTAGAAAATTGTTAAAGTATTATTAAGAAGATCCTTAAATTCGTAGTGACCGTCAATCAATGAATTTTCCAGTGAAGGGTCTATGAGGATCGGTCAAAAATATAACACAAATTTTAACTTATTTGTGTCGACGTTTCGACAATGTTTATTGTCATCATCAGGACCTGCGTATGAATACAAAAGAAATGTCAAACACATCAGAAAAATTATTTGGGTGAAAGTCTTTGTGTATGTGAGTGCGCGCGCGCGTGTGCGTATATATGTGTCATTATATATGTGAAGCAGTTGGGATAGTTTGTTTACATCTTCAAATGTTTTCTTTAAGAAAACGAGAAAATTATAATATCACAGAACTTAATTTATTCACTTATACAATTTAAATCACTGATAATGTAATGGTATTTTTAATTAATTATAAAAGCAATAATCAATAATTAAATATTAATTTGGTACAGAAAACTTTTATACATATACCAGTCAACATATAGCATAGTAAAATATATTATAACTAAAACAGATTAAGGGATGTTCAACAAAAGTTATTTTTAACTACGAAAAAAAATGATTAAGAAGAGAAGACTCATAACAGAATTAAACGGAGTTCCCTGCAGCGCAGTTGTGAGAAAGTAGCCGTTAGCGATTACAATTGGAAAGCGCTCCAAGTACAACTGATTTCAAACTCTCATCGTCTCCTGGCAACTGAAGCAAATACTGTGGTGGAAGTAACAGTAATTGCACCGCCGAGAGAGAGAGAGAGAGAGAGAGAGAGAGAGAGAGAGAGAGAGAGAGACTGAAAACGGCACTTGTTTGTAACACGTACCTAATTGTGATTAACCACCTACTTTGTCACTTTCAGTTAATTACTATGTCTAGTTAGGAGTCAGATATGTTTCCTTGAGTGCAATACAAGCTCCTAGACCACATACAAAGCCAACTGGTATTAAAATTATATTTATGGATTTCGTTGTCCATGACGTGTCCGTTACTTAACTAAATATAACTAATTCACTACCGACACGGAACACAAAGTTTTTTATGGGTAAAAACGTAAAAGTTTTACCTTATAGCCTGAACCAGTTTTCGCTTTTAAAAAGCTTGTTCAGAGGCTGGCGTTGGGAGCACTGTCCATCTTGTTCTTGGACAGTTGGACAGATATATATATATATATATATATATATATATATATTCAAACTCTTTTTGCTACAGTCCGTTTTTTGATTTATATAATATATTTATTACTTATACTGAATTACCTCAAGATGTTTTATATTCCTAACTAGGAACATGTTTCGAGAGCTATTGTGCTGTCATCCTCAGCCTTCGCGATTCCTAACACATACCACACAAAGGGACCGTAATGAACATTTGGGAAAATTTACAAATATACAAACATAAAACACAAAACAAACTAATACCCGAACAAATACAAATCAATACAAAACAAGACACAATTTTCAAAGCACTCAACATCGGAAATACACAAAATACTAACACATACACCACAACCACACACAAAAATACCACTTTGAGATACCAGAAACCAAGAGGAGACCACAATGGCGACAGACCAACACATAGGTACTTCACTAGACGCAGAATCTCGAAGGCTGAGGATGAAAGCACAATAGCTCTCGAAACATGTTCCTAGTTAGGAAAATAAAATATCTTGAGGTAATTCAGTATAAATAATAAATATAATATATATATAATATTTAATTTTTATAATGAATTTTCCTCAAGATATTTCTTTCCTTATTAGGAACATGTTTCGGGAACGATTGTGTTCTCATCCTCAGCCTTTGAATATATATATTCAAACACTTTTTGCTATAGTCCGTTTCTTGATGTATATATTATATTTAATTTTTACAATGAATTTACCTCAAGATATTTTTTCCCTTATTAGGAACATGTTTCTGGTACCATTCCCCTCAACAAGGCTGAGGATGGGTACACAATGGTACCCGAAACATGTTCCTAATAAGGGAAAAATATCTTTAGGTAATTTCTGTATAAATATTAAATATAATATATATATATTTAATTATTAAAAGTTGTGTTAGGGATTATAATCACAAACATAGGCTATATGTATTTGCGATCTGATGATCAGCTGCAAAGATTGAAAGCGGTAATCGATTTTTTACTTCCATATTCCTTAAGGAATGGAAGTATGGTGATGGCAAAAAAAATCGTGTTCGAGATTATTGCAGATTCTGATTCTACTACACTCAAAACATGAAAAAAAGTCGTTTTCCGAAAAGTGTCTGTGTGTGTCTGTCTGTCTGTCTGTCTGTCTGTCTGTCTGTCTGTGTGTCTATCTGTAGATTTTTTTCTATGGCAAACGATAACTGCCGCAAATTCAAACAGAATCAAATAATTTTTTGCATGCAGCCCTGATTTGCAGAGTACTCGCGACCTATTGTTTTTGGTGAAGATCGGTTGAGGGAAAGGGGTAGTTTACCTGCAACGGTTTTTTTTTAGCAAGGGTAATTTTGTTTGTTTGGCAAACGATAACAGCCGCAAATTCAAACAGAATCAAATAATGTTTCGCATACAGCCCTGAGTTGTAGAGTTCTCAAGATCTGTTGATTTTGGTGAAGATCGGTTAAGGGAAAGGGGTAGTTTACCTGTAACGTTTTATGTTTTAACAAGGGTATTTCCTATGGCAAACGATAACAGCCGCAAATTCAAACAGAATCAAAAGATTATTTGCATACAGCCCTAAATTGTAGAGTTCTCAAGACCTATTGTTTTTGGTGAAGATCGGTTGAGGGAAAGGGGTAGTTTACCGGCAACGTTTTTTTAACAAGGGTATTTTCTATGGCAAACGATAACAGCCGCAAATTCAAACAGAATCAAATAATGTTTTGCATACAGCCCTGATTTGTAGTGTACTCAAGACCTATTGTTTTTGGTGAAGATCGGTTAAGGGGAAGGGGTAGTTTACCTGTAACGTTTTTTTATCAAGCGTATTTTCTATGGCAAACGATAACAGCCGCAAATTCAAACAGAATCAAATAATTTTTTGCATACGTCCCTGAATTGTAGAGGTCTCAAAGACTTTCGATTTTGGTGAAGATCGGTTAAGGGGAAGGGGTAGTTTACCGGCAACCTTTTACGTTTTAACAAGAGTAAAGTACTTGAAAATTTATTTAAACTTTTTGAAACAATGGTAATTGTTAAAAATAAAATAATTTTGTTGCCAGGCAATAAAATTATAATTTTTCATTTTAATGTAATATAATATTTTTCATTTAATACAGCAATAAAAAGGCAGGTAAGACACAGCCTGTCTGTTTGGCTGAAAATGATTTTAAATATAAATCTTAGAATATGGAAGTCATGTATGGTTCTCCATACCGATATTTACTTCCATATTTCCTTAAGGAATGGAAGTATGGTGATGGCAAAAAAAATCGTGTTCGAGATTATTGCAGATACTGATTCTACTACACTCAAAACATGAAAAAAAGTCGTTTTCCGAAAAGTGTGTGTGTGTGTGTGTGTGTCTGTGTGTCTGTGTGTCTGTGTGTCTGTAGATTTTTTTTTTTTGGCAAACGATAACTGCCGCAAATTCAAACAGAATCAAATAATTTTTTGCATACAGCCTTGATTTGTAGAGTACTCGCGACCTATTGTTCTTGGTGAAGATCGGTTGAGGGAAAGGGGTAGTTTACCGGCAACGGTTTTTTTTATCAAGGGAAATTTTTTGTTTTTGGCAAACGATAACAGCCGCAAATTCAAACAGAATCAAATAATGTTTCGTATACAGCCCTGAATTGTAGAGTTCTCAAGACCTTTTGTTTTTGGTGAAGATCGGTTAAGGGAAAGGGGTAGTTTACTTGTAACGTTTTATGTTTTAACAAGGGTATTTCCTATGGCAAACGATAACAGCCGCAAATTCAAACAGAATCAAAAGATTATTTGCATACAGCCCTAAATTGTAGAGTTCTCAAGACCTATTGTTTTTGGTGAAGATCGGTTAAGGGAAAGGGGTAGTTTACCAACAACGTTTTTTTAACAAGGGTATTTTATATGGCAAACGATAACAGCCGCAAATTCAAACAGAATCAAATAATTTTCTGCATACAGCCCTGATTTGTAGAGTACTCAAGATCTACTCTTTTTGGTGAAGATCAGCTGAGGGGAAGGGGTAGTTTACCTGCAACATTTTTTATCAAGCGTATTTTCTATGGCAAACGATAACTGCCGCAAATTCAAACAGAATCAAATAATTTTTTGCATACAGCCCTGATTTGTAGAGTACTCGCGACCTATTGTTTTTGGTGAAGATCAGTTGAGGGGAAGGGGTAGTTTACCTGCACGGTTGTTTTTATCAAGGGAAATTTTTTTTTGGCAAACGATAACAGCCGCAAATTCAAACAGACTTAAATAATGTTTCGCATACAGCCCTGAATTGTAGAGTTTTCAATACCTTTTGTTTTTGGTGAAGATCGGTTAAGGGAAAGGGGTAGTTTACTTGTAACGTTTTATGTTTTAACAAGGGTATTTCCTATGGCAAACGATAACAGCCGCAAATTCAAACAGAATCAAAAGATTATTTGCATACAGCCCTAAATTGTAGAGTTCTCAGGATCTATTGTTTTTGGTGAAGATCGGTTAAGGGAAAGGGGTAGTTTACCTACAACGTTTTTTTAACAAGGGTATTTTCTATGGAAAACGATAACAGCCGCAAATTCAAACAGAATCAAACAATTTTCTGCATGCAGCCCTGATTTGTAGAGTACTCAAGACCTATTGTTTGTGGTGAAGATCAGTTGAGGGGAAGGGGTAGTTTACCTGCAACGTTTTTTATCAAGCGTATTTTTTATGGCAAATGATAACTGCCGCAAATTCAAACAGAATCAAATAATTTTTTGTATACAGCCCTGATTTGTAGAGTACTCGCGACCTATTGTTTTTGGTGAAGATCGGTTGAGGGGAAGGGGTAGTTTACCGGCACGGTTTTTTTTATCAAGGGAAATTTTTTTTTTTTGGCAAACGATAACAGCCGCAAATTCAAACAGACTTAAATAATGTTTCGTATACAGCCCTAAATTGTAGAGTTCTCAAGACCTATTGTTTTTGGTGAAGATCGATTGAGGGAAAGGGGTAGTTTACTTGCAACTTTTTTTAACAAGGGTATTTTCTATGGCAAACGATAACAGCCGCAAATTCAAACAGAATCAAATAATGTTTTGCATACAGCCCTGATTTGTAGAGTACTCAAGACCTATTGTTTTTGGTGAAGATCGGTTAAGGGGAAGGGGTAGTTTACCTGCACCGTTTTTTTATCAAGCGTATTTTCTATGGCAAACGATAACAGCCGCAAATTCGAACAGAATCAAATAATTTTTTGCATACATCCCTGAATTGTAGAGGTCTCAAGGACGTTCGATTTTGGTGAAGATCGGTTAAGGGGAAGGGGTAGTTTACCAGCAACCTTTTACGTTTTAACAAGAGTAAAGTACTTGCAAATTTATTTAAACTTTTTGAAACAATGGTAATTGTTAAAAATAAAATAATTTTGTTGCCAGGCAATAAAATTAAAATTTTTTAATTTTAATGTAATATAATATTTTTCATTTAATACGGCAATAAAAAGGCAGGTAAGACACAAACACACAATTCACGTTATTTCTGGCCTCACTCATGTTTATTTTCTTACGTTTGCACGCTTTTTAAATGGAAAGTGCCGAAACCCACACCAACATAACGCGTGCAAGCCGAAAAAATGGACATCAATTTGCTTACTGGCGAAGCTAGTAGTTAATGAATCGGTAGGCAAAAATCTTATCTTAAATTTTTTTTAAGGAATCACTAAAAGGACGGTGGGTCAAATCGGACGCTGAGGTAGAGTTTGCTGTAACCGAATGGTTCCACAAACAGCCGTAAGAATTTTACTAGCAGGGAATCTACAGGTTAGCGCAACAGTGGAACTCATGTCTTAATGTTATTGGAGACTTCTTTTAAAATCGTTGAATAAAAATTGCTTTACAGCTCAATACGTGTGTCTATTGAACAATCCTTGTATTAGTCATACACGATAATACAACTGATTAAACTTCAAATTTTTAAACTTGGTTAGTTTCTATATATATGTTTAATGTTACAAATAATTCAAATAACAATCTTGATCATCTGTTAGTTCAGCGGAATAACAGTGACACTTTTAATAACCGCATAAAATAAACACTTAGAAACAACACAGGCGCTTTAACTTAACTGTTTGGACCACAGAAGTGAGGCATGCCTCAACGCTCTATGTGTACAGCGCGGGACAATCCCCCCTCCCTACACTTCCGTATCACACCACTACATTGCTTACATACGATGTATACAAAAAACGCTGAGGCAAGTTCAGGTTGCCTCATTCGCTTTAAACGAACTATGCCGAATCTCACCTGTCACCATCTAGCGGTCGCTCAATAAAGCACGTTTCGGTTTAATAAATTTGACAGTCACAGTAACAATGTATAATCTTTACGTTATGTAGTTCATACGTATTTATAATTTTTATTCTACAGAATTTGTTAGGGTAGGCATTGCCTCAATTGCCTCCATGTAACTTCGCCACTGATATATATGTGTAAAACGTTATCGGCAACAAAGAAGTAGTTTTTGTTAAAATTCCTTCCCGGGATATTTGGCCGTAGTCCAATGTTTTCTACAAAACCAGACATTTCGGCAATGCCATCGACTTCCATCATCAGTGAAAATCGAGTGCGATAACGTGAGGTGGTATACGTTAGTGACCACAGTACTGTGGTTAAGGCTGAAGCAGTAAGTAGAAAGAAGTAGTTTCTATGGTAATATTTCATTTCGAAAATGATTTTAAATATAAATCTTAGAATATGGAAGTCATGTATGGTTCTCCATACCGATATTACTTCCATATTCCTTAAGGAATGGAAGTATGGTGATGGCAAAAAAAATCGTGTTCGAGATTATTGCAGATTCTGATTGTACTACACTCAAAACATGAAAAAAAGTCGTTTTCCGAAAAGTGTCTGTGTGTGTGTCTGTCTGTCTATCTGTCTGTGTGTCTGTCTGTGTGTCTGTAGATTTTTTTTTTTTTGGCAAACGATAAGTGCCGCAAATTCAAACAGAATCAAATACTTTTTTGCATACAGCCCTGACTTGTAGAGGACTCGCGACCTATTGTTGTTGGTGAAGATCGGTTGAGGGAAAGGGGTAGTTTACCTGCAACGGTTTTTTTTAATCATGGGAAATTTTTCTTTTGGCATCGATAACAGCCGCAAATTCAAACAGAATCAAATAATGTTTCGTATACAGCCCTGAATTGTAGAGTTCTCAAGACCTATTGTTTTTGGTGAAGATCGGTTAAGGAAAAGGGGTAGTTTACCAGTAACGTTTTATGTTTTAACAAGGGTATTTCCTATGGCAAACGATAACAGCCGCAAATTCAAACAGAATCAAAAGATTATTTGCATACAGCCCTAAATTGTAGAGTTCTCAAGACCTATTGTTTTTGGTGAAGATCGGTTAAGGGAAAGGGGTAGTTTACCTACAACGTTTTTTTAACAAGGGTATTTTATATGGCAAACGATAACAGCCGCAAATTCAAACAGAATCAAATAATTTTCTGCATACAGCCCTGATTTGTAGAGTACGCAAGACCTATTGTTTTTGGTGAAGATCGGTTTGAGGGGAAGGGGTAGTTTACCTGCAACGTTTTTTATCAAGCGTATTTTCTATGGCAAACGATAACTGCCGCAAATTCAAACGGAATCAAATAATTTTTTGCATACAGCCCTGATTTGTAGAGTTCTCGCGAACTGTAGTTTTTGGTAAAGATCGGTTGAGGGGAAGGGGTAGTTTACCTGCAACGTTTTTTTTTATCAAGGGAAATTTTTTTTTTTGGCAAACGATAACAGCCGCAAATTCAAACAGAATCAAATAATTTTTTGCATACTTCAGTGAATTGTAGAGGACTCAAGGCCTTTAGATTTTGGTGAAGATCAGTTAAGGGGAAGAGGTAGTTTACCTGCAACCTTTTACGTTTTAACAAGAGTAAAGTACTTGAAAATTCTTTTAAACTTTTTCAAACAATGGTAATTGTTGAAAAAAAAAATAATTTTGTTGCCAGGCAATCTGAAAATTTCAGATTTTGTACCACAAAATCTGAAAAAATTATACAATAGTTTATGAAATGGTTAATAATACATCAGTGGAAGGTGTAATAAGAAATTAGCAGAAATGGAAACCTGGGGAATGTTAACTGTTCTGTAGATACAATTTTGTCAGAATGTTTGGAAATGATCATCAACATTGAAGAAAAAGTAAGCATATTAAGAAACATATGTAAGTACTTATTATAAAAAAATAATGTTTGTTTTTTGATAAAGTCATTTTGATTATAAAATATAAATATTTACAACAAGAAAAGAATTTTCAGTTTTCAAAATTTAAATATATTTTTATAAAACAATGGGTTCTTCATTGAGGTGGGGACCATGTCACTCACTCCATCTCAAGCCTCCTCTCCCATTTTGCAGAAAAAGAGGACCCTGTCAAGGCTGATACTTTGACGACAGTGACAGGGCATTCCACCAAATTCAGGAGAGTGACAGGCCCAACTCTGATTGGCTCCTCAGATTTCCCCAGCGTTAGTAGGTTCTATGAAAATATTTTATTTCAAAAATGATTTTAAATATAAATCTTAGATATGTTTTATAAATCTCATGTTTTATGTTTTAACATGGGTAATTTTTTATATGACGAACCATAACTGCCGTAAATTCAAACAGAATCAAATAATTTTTTATATATATGCCTGAGCTATAGAGAACTCAATGTCTGTTGATTTTGGTGAAGATCGGTTACGGGGAAAGGGCAGTTTACCTGAAACATTTTTTGTTGTAACATGAGTAAAGTACTTAATTTTGATAAAGTATCCTGATAAGATCTTAATAATCCACTGTAGAAACGTAGATGAAATATCTATAAACGAAGAGGCTAGTTGAACGGGCTGGGGGTAATTTTCTATAAATCAAAATTATAGTTGAAGGGGGAGGGGATAATATTTTTTATATGTGTACTACGTTATTGGCAAGAAAGAAGTATTTTTTTGTTAAAATTCCTTCCCTGGCTGTTTGGCTGAAAATGATTTTAAATATAAATCTTAGAATATGGAAGTCATGTATGGTTCTCCATACCGATATTTTACTTCCATGTCCCTTAAGGAAATGGAAGTATGGTGATGGCAAAAAAAATCGTGTTCGAGATTATTGCAGAATATGATTGTACTACACTCAAAACATGAAAAAAAGTCATTTTTCGAAAAGTGTCTGTGTGTCTGTGTGTGTGTCTGTGTGTCTGTCTGTGCGTGTGTCTGTAGATTTTTTTCTATGGCAAACGACAACAGCCGCAAATTCAAACAGAATCAAATAATTTTTTGCATACAGCGCTGACTTGTAGAGTACTCGCGATCTATTGTTTGTGGTGAAGATCGGTTGTGGGAAAGGGGTAGTTTACCTGCAACGGTTTCTTTTATCAAGGGTAATTTTGTTAGTTTGGCAAACGATAACAGCCGCAAATTCAAACAGAATCAAATAATGTTTCGCATACACCCCTGAATTGTAGGGTTCTTAAGATCTGTTGATTTTAGTAATGATCGGTTAAGGGAAAGGGGTAGTTTACCGGCAACGTTTTATGTTTTAACAAGGGTATTTTATATGGCAAACGATAACAGCCGCAAATTCTAACAGAATCAAATGATTATTTGCATACAGCCCTAAATTATAGAGTTCTCAAGACCTATTGTTTTTGGTGAAGATCGGTTAACGGAAAGGGGTAGTTTACCTGCAACGTTTTATGTTTTAACAAGGGTATTTTATATAGCAAACGATAACAGCCGCAAATTCTAACATAATCAAATGATTATTTGCATACAGCCCTAAATTGTAGAGATCTCAAGACCTATTGTTTTTGGTGAAGATCGGTTAACGGAAAGGGGTAGTTTACCTGCAACGTTTTATGTTTTGACAAGGGTATTTTTTCTGTGACGAACGATAACTGCCGCAAATTCAAAGAGAATCAACTAATGTTTTGCATACAGCCCTTAATTGTAGAGTTCTCAAGACCTATTGTTATTGGTGAAGATCGGTTAATGGAATAGGGTAGTTTACCAGCAACGTTTTATGTTTTGTCAAGGGTGTTTTCTATGGCAAACGATAACAGCCGCAAATTCAAACAGAATCAAATAATTGTTTGCATACAAGCCTGAATTGTAGAGTACCCAAGACCTGTCGTTTTTGGTGAAGATCGGTTAAGGGAAAGGGGTAGTTTACTAGTTTACTTTTACTTCCATGTTCCTTAAGGAAATGGAAGTATGGTGATGGCAAAAAAAATCGTGTTCGAGATAATTGCAGAATATGATTGTACTACACTCAGAACATCAAAAAAAGTCATTTTTCGAAAAGTGTCTGTGTGTCTGTGTGTGTGTCTGTGTGTGTGTCTGTGCGTGTGTCTGTAGATTTTTTTCTATGACAAACGATAACAGCCGCAAATTCAAACAGAATCAAATAATTTTTTGCATACAGCGCTGACTTGTAGAGTAATCGCGACCTATTGTTTGTGGTGAAGATCGGTTGTGGGAAAGGGGTAGTTTATCTGCAACGGTTTCTTTTATCAAGGGTAATTTTGTTAGTTTGGCAAACGATAACAGCCGCAAATTCAAACAGAATCAAATAATGTTTCGCATACACCCCTGAATTGTAGGGTTCTTAAGATCTGTTGATTTTTGTAAAGATCGGTTAAGGGAAAGGGGTAGTTTACCGGCAACGTTTTATGTTTTAACAAGGGTATTTTATATGGCAAACGATAACAGGATAGAAACTATTCTGGAACACCTGCGCTACCTACATAATCAACAGAGGGCGGTTTTGTCAATCAGTTAAAGTGACGAATTTCTTTAGTACTGTTCGAGTCATTGTTGAGTCTTAGTGAAAAGTGATTATCGTATTATAATTAGTGCGGAACTCTTAATAGTTGACATTATTATTGCTTGTGGACGAAATTAACTTGAATTATTGTACGAGTTGATTGCAAATTCTTATTTGTTATTAACTAAAGCTGGTAATTTAGTGACTTCATTGACGTCTGTATTTTGTTTTCCACTGTACCATACGATGATCAGTGAGACTATCGTAACAATATTTTTAATCACGATTAAAGCATACTTTCGGAATACAAATGTTTTAACTGCCTAATGAGAATGTCTCGATTGTAAAAATTACAAATTTTATTGGTAACCGAAAATAAACGAATAAAGTAATAACAGCGTTTTTGTGTATAGAACTTATTTAATATTACGGAATAATCGTGTTATTTATATACAGAGAAAACCAGTTAGTTTCAAAATAGTCTATCTATGTAAATTAAAAACGTTAAAATATTTGTTTCACATTGCGAGACATAAAATTGAGACATAAAAAATAAAACTCACTGAACTGAGTTTGCTTTAGACCTTAGGGTCAAGGTCATAAACTCGCATTGTCACGGTGATGAAGTTGGTTGGTTTGTCGGGCGTGAGTGTAAAATTTATTACACAATGGTTCTCTCTTGTAACTGTCTAGAGTGGTCAGGGTTTGCAAGCCCGCCAATAATTCACTCCCTTAAAATTAAAATACCTCAGTTAACAGACTGCTACTTTACTTGTAATTGTGCGTGTGTGTGTGTGCGCGCGCTCGTGTGTCTATGTCGGTGTGTGCTAGTTATGTTTATGTAATTTAATAACCCTAGAAGGGCATAAAATAAAATTATAAACAGAATTAAGACAAGAAACAAACAGGTTTTTACAAGAACAGAATTTAATAAAACCTTTCATAGAGGCGTTTATACACAGTAATTTTAAAATACTTATATTCGTTTTATGGTTTTATATATTATTTACGTTGGGCTCAGTTTGCTGGTTTTTTAACTGAAAACAATATATCATTTCTGTAAATAAAGCAATATAAATAAAATTCCGTTGATTGATTTATTAATTAACTTGAAGTTTTTTTTAATCTTTTAATTTTCTTTGTTGAATTCATTTTTTTATTTTTCTGAGTAAACGAAAGCGGTCTGTGCGATCGTATACAGGGTGATTCACGAAGATATGCAAAAAGACTTTAGGAGCTCATTCTACATGTAAAAATAAAGAAAAAAGTGCATATAAATATAGGTCCGCAAATGCTTCGTTAGCGAGTTATGGCTAGCCAAATATTTTATCCTGATTTCAGCTCCTCTGGTCATATTAGGCCGTACTGCTGGTTTCGTATAGTTTTTGACCTGACAAATTGAATAAAATAAGTCCCAGAACTTTAACTTCGACAGTTTTTGGGAAAACTGGTGAAAAACGCAAAAAATCGTAGTCGAAAAACACACTTTTTATTTAATTCAATTTTATTAAGCCCTCTCTTTAAGCCTGTTCGTCCCGAACTGGCAAACCGTCTCTGAAGTAGCCAGACGATCTAGGTGGACGACCTTGAACTTTCGCTGTCCCTCCTGTTGAATCCAATAAACAACATCGTTGATCCTTTTTTTCACAGTGTAGGGTCCTTTCCAATTAGACTGACGCTTAGGTGAGCGACCACGACGGCGCTTTGGGTTGAACAACCAGGCCTGATCTCCTTCTTGAAAACCCACACTATAAATGCGAGTGTCATACCGAGGTTTCATTTTGTCACTGGTAATCTTCAGCTGTCCTCTTATCAAGCGATTCATTTCTCGCAGTTGGTTTTCTAATTGCGAGGAATAGTTTTGTGGCTCTTGGGACTGAGTCTCAGGTGATCCGAACATCAAGTCCCCAGGAAGACGAATCTCCCGCACAAACACCAATTTTGCTGGAGTCATGCCGGTTGTTTCGTGTACTGATGACCTGTACGCCATTAGGAATAGTGGTATACGTTGGTCCCAGTCTGTTTGGTTCTCGTCAACAACCTTTGAAAGATACTGCTCAAGTGTCCTATTGAATCTTTCAACCATCCCGTCCGACTGAGAATGGAGAAGTGTTGTCCTGGTCTTTCGAATTCCGAGTAGACGGCATAATTCTTTAAACACTCCTGATTTGAAATTTCTCCCTTGATCCGTATGGTTTTCCATATGGGCTCCATAACGACTTATTTTATTCAATTTTTCAGGTCAAAAACTATATGAAACCATCAAGTTTGTCCCTTAATTTGGGTTCCTAGAACTTCAGTACGGCCTAATATGACCAGAGGAACTGAAATCAGGATAAAATATTTGTCTAGCCATAACTCGCTAACGAAGCGTTTGCGGACTTATATTTATATGCACTTTTTTCTTTATTTTTACATGTAGAATTAGCTCCTAAAGTCTCTGCATATCTTCGTGAATCACCCCGTATACTCTAATTCCGATCATCATCCAGTTCCATCATGTTCCAACGAAGGCATGATCTTACTAGGTCGAGCCGGGTTTGCATCTTGCAGCTGAAAGGTGATATAATCCGTGTACCAACCAGTGTAGTCCCTCATCGCCTTCTAGTCAACGGTCCAAGACACCAAATCGTCTGAAGTCAGAGAAAAAAAATATGTAAGGGTCTGGTGTTACATTCTCACATGCTCGGGGCTGTCTACGTGTGTGTTCGCGAGTGAGTATGAATCACGCACACACACACACACACACACACACACACACACACACACACACACACACACACACACACACACACACACACACACAGTGTGTACAAATTTCCCTCGCTTTTGATATATTATAAAAGGAAGAAATTACACTTTCTCTTAGCTAATGTCTTATTTAATATTAAGGATAATAGAATATTTCTGAGGTAATTAATAAATGCTTGTTTTGTGGCCTGTATTTATTTACTTATATATGAGAATAAAACCTCACTTTTGTCCGCGAATGTGTGTCCAAGCGGAAGCGTAACATTTTTTTAACAAATGTTTGTAAATATCCCAAAAATCGCTTTTGGTTTTGTTTTTAGAAAATAATAACGTAGAATTAGGTATCTGCATTTTGCTGTTATGACACCTCTAAAATGCTGACTCTGAAACCTTGATTACTGGATTAACTCAGCAACGTATCCAATAGTTTTCTGAAGCGGTCAGGTTTAAATTTTAATTAATTTATTTTTTTTCGGCCATCTAAGGACCACATGCCAATTTCAATTCTTTATTCTATGTTCTTTTCTTTTTCTCCAATATTCTTTCATCTTTTCAATGTGTCTCTTCTGCCTGTCTTCAGTCCACTTTGAGCCTGCGTTTTTCTCTCCCCCACCCTGGACTCCTTCCATTTTTAACACTTTTACCCGAAAAATGTCTCTTTCAATTGCTTCTTCTGAGTGTATATTATTTTTTTCTAAATTCCTTTGGACTCCTTTAATCCAACTTGATGTTGACTTCTTCCCCCACAGATATCTGAAGATCTGCTTTGTTAACCTATTTTCGTCCATTTTATATAAATGTTCAAAAAATAATAGTCTTCTTTTTTTTCATTATTTCTGATATAGTTTCTATACTCTGATATATTTCATCATTACTTCTTAATTTCCAACCTTCTGAAGTTTTTCGTGGACCTAGTTTAATGTATTTATTTATTTTCGTGAAGTTTAATAATTTATTTTATTAATCGCGTTATTTTTAACTAGTAAATGTCATCATCATCATCATCATCATTAACCTCAAGGATTAGACTCATCCTGAACCTGTCCCGGGACCCACTTCGCTCCCGGCCGACCTACATCTCTCTTCCCCACCGGTCTACATTGCATTGCTAGCACTCGAATCGTGTCACCCGCCATTCTTCCCAAATGTTCATACCATCTTCTTTTGTTGCTACTTACCTGCTCCTACAATGGATCGACCCCCATTTCCGTCTTTATATCCACATTCTACTTTCTGTCGAGAATGGTACAGCCCAGAGTACGTACTCCTCATAAATTTCACCTCCACTGCCTGAATCTTTGTTTGTCTCTTTCTGTTATAACTCTGGCTTCATATCCATACATCAAAACTGGTATCGCTGCAGTATATTACAAAACCTTATCTTTGTTCCCTCCTTTGTCTTATTATTAAGGCAACTGTGAATTGTTCTACAGATATTCCTGTATTTGTTTAATTTTTCATCCAGATCAATTTCTCTCTCATATGTAACGTAACATCCCAAATAATTGAAATGCTGGACATTTTCCGTAATCTTTCCATCTACAACTGTCTCAGTTCATATCGGTTGCTTCTCTCTGTGCCATTATTTTAGTCTAGTACATGTGTTACGCAAATGTGTACACTAGCAAGGCAATATACTCTCTACAGTGTATTGAGCCAAACAAAAGGAGAGGTAATCTTATGTTGGTTTAAAACACGTTCATTAAGAGCGCGATAATTATTATAGTCTGCACGTGTGTATAATCAAACATATAAATGTAAACACATTCACAACATTATGCTGAGAAAGCCACACGTGGGCAATCAAGTGCTTTGTAATCACGTACGTTGCTGTGCGTTCGCAGACTTCAGTGCCACAAATTACTGACGCTGCTACATGGAACTGTTTACCACTGGAGTACTTTCGACTCGAAATATCTATACGTTCACTCTTTACCATGTAATTATTTAATATTCTCAAATACTTGAACTGAAACGAATGTTACTGTGCAATGTTATTGTTGAATCTTCCTTTCCATTGAATAAATACATCGTTATACTTCACTATATTGACTCTGATACCATTATCATTACGGTAGCGATGTGAGTATGAAATTGAGTAATCCATAGTAAATATTAGTTTTGAGAAATACATTTCGTCTAGAAACAACGGCATAACAACATTTTTATTTCCATGTTCCGTAAGGAAATGGAAGTATGGTGAACGTAAGTATACCATGTTCGAGATAACGGTTGATTGTGATTGTACTATCCTCAAAACATGAAGAAAAGTCATTTTCCGAAAAGTGTCTGTGTGTCTATCTGTGTGTAAAAATTTTTCTATGGCGTACGATAACTCCCGCAAATTCAAGCTGAATCAAATAATGTTTTGAATGTTTTGCATATGTGCACGAGTTGTAGAATACTCAAGGTCTATTGATTTTGGTGAAGATAGTTTAAGGGGGACGGGTAGTTTCCCTGCTACGTTTTAAGTTTTGACAAGAGTGAAGTACTTAATTTTGATAAAATATCCTGAAACTAGTCATACTTGTACCCATTTGACATTTCTTCCTTTGTCCAGATGTTGTCTATCAGTTTACGAATTCTATTCCACAACACGTTTCCTTTTTTCTCAATAGATCCGCAGTACAGTAATGCCGTCATACTTCGGTGTTCTTGCATTTTCAAAACCTGTAATTGTATTTTAAATTTCACTATAATTTTATTCATCTAAAAAATTACCTTACATTAAAATATTTAGCATCAAATTATATCATTAATGGATCATTTTTTTCTTTGGCTTTCCCGAACACTCTCCGATAATTATGATCCTTCGTTTGCGTAGATGTAGAGAAAAGTAATTATCGGTCTTAAATATCAAGCAACATAAATACGAGGGAAAAGTAAACATTAGAATGGTAATTTTCTTTACCTTTTGATGAGGTAGAAATCAGCACTGGCTGTTTTGTTGTAAATCGTAATTGACTGATTGTTGTGATTCATCGTAGCAATAAAAGTATTGTTTCATTATTAGCAGTGTGCAATAAAAGCTAATTAGAAAGGGGATTTATGTTTTTTTGACTACACCTAGCAAGAAAAGTGAGATGCAATATGTTTTCTAAACTGAAACCTGCAGAGACTATTTGAAGAATGCACGAGAAGCATGAAAAGTAGTACTAGAGTGGCAGCAAGATTGATGAATAGATTAACGTTATACAATCAGCCAGAATTCTCTCTGTGTTAACAGAAACGTTGGCCTTCCAATTCAACAAACAATGTGACAATAAAACATACGATTCACGATATTTAGCAAATTACAATTAAAGAATTTGTAAATGAGTTAAATAAAGCCAATGGCTTATTCAAAAGCCGGGGAAAGATATGATTTTGCTTCAGACAACGAACGATTTCATAAGGATAACAAAACAAACCTTTCTGTTTAAGATCTTAGTATGTGGCTGCTGGATCACCCAACTTACACTACTGACTTGAAACCAAACAATTTTCGTATTTTTCATAAATTAATGTAAGAACCACGGAGAAAACATTTACATTTAGATGAAGAAATCATAAATATGGTGAGAAATTGGTTGCATATTAAACGAATCCTTTTCATCCAAGAAGGAATTCTAAAGCTCGTTAAGAGGCAAACTAAATCCATGGAAGTAGGAAGAGATTAGATTGATTAGATTATCATAGGTTTTATATATAAAAATGGTGAACACAATCATGATACCTTAATTTTTTCTATAGTTTTTCATTTACCCTTATTTTACCGTTTTCTTTTATTATAACTATTTTTGGGTTATAACTAATTTTAATAACTAATATTATTTATTGAAACAATTTATGCATAAAAATGTTTTAATTAAAATTCTAAAGAAGTTGATTAATTCTTTAGCGGATACATGTTTTCATTAAGAAGAATCTTTATATCCGTAAAGGTAACAAAAGGTAAATTTAAATTTTCGAACGTACTTACGTAATTTTACATGAAATTTTCACACATTTTATGTGCTCTGTTATACCCGTTTTTAGCAAGAATTATAAAAGCGCATACCCTTGTGCGCTTCGTATAATTTAGCAAGAATTATGATTAATAAAAGGAAGAAAGAAATGCAAGGTTTTACTGTGTTCACATACAACACTGGCGCGCACTCACGTATGATGAGTCGTATGAAAGATTACATAACAAATATTGCCTACCAACCAGCTACGAACCTAACGGTTTTCTCATTAAGCGTTGTGTCCAGCGCTATACTTTGGATTTACGTTTTTGACATAGGCCTATTTATAAAGTAGCTACTGAAGGGTCGCTGTTCTTAGTCGGTCCGACGTACTCATTTTTGTTCTCTGCCAGTAAATTTTTTTTTTTAAATACCCTTTTTTGTTATTCAGGAATAATGACTGCCCTGTTCAAAATTTACTTACGCTTCTAAAAATAATATTCCTTTCTTGTTGGCTCGTGACGGAATCTACATGTTAAAAATGTTCATATTACAAACATTTATTTATAATTTAATTTAAACAGAAAATTGATTAGTAACGGCATTACTATAACATTCAAATTCCTTGAAACTATAAAACTATGTTATATTATTTAAAACTTCTAAACTATGGGTGATTTCTTAAGGGTAAATAGTAATACTTTTTGCTTACCGTTTCGACCAGTTGAACCTGGGATCGTCCCAAAAAGGTGTGAGTAGCGGTTGAAAGTTCCAATTGAAAAACCTAATAGTCTTTTCAACAAGGTATTTCAGCTCCCACTCACAAATTATGAGTATAATTGAAACTTATATATTTGTATATTTACTAATTACTTTACGTAATACTCGAGTGTTTTATAAATAAATTTATTATAAAATTTTGTGAAAAGAGAAAAACCAGTAACTTTTCTTGTTTGTATTTTCTCAATTACATATAAAATCTAGACCTAGTAGTGCATTGAACAGTAGTAGTATTCTAAGGTAGTTGTTATGTTTAATAATATTAATACAATTTAATATAGATACTTAGAAAAATAAGAGATTAAAGTAGATTAAACTAAATTTACTTTAAATACAATTATCAAAATCTGTTACAAGCCACTTATTTTACATACTTTATTTACTATATATGGTAATATCAACATATTTTACTACGACTGTATTTTAACTTAAGCTCCATCGAAAGAGGAATTATTACATAAATTGACGGAGCAGTACAGCCAAACGCAAAGGTTATAAATAATATGACTGAGAACTGTATTTTCATCTGTACGTTGTATGTAGACTTCATTCGAGTATATTGTTGCTTTCTCGTCTTGTTGACAAAGAAAATCAACTAGAAATCATAAAAAATAAATATTAAAAAAAAACTAGACTTTCAAGTAGAGCAAATTTTAACTCATACAAATGAAGTTAGTAAATATATTTTGGTATTTACAAATTAAATACAAGCGTACTGTTGGTAAATTCGAAAAATGATATTTGGTGGTAAAAGCTGGATGTTTCCACGTGTATATGGGAGTGTTATCAAGCGACCTTCACCGTTACAAATGTAACACAACAGTACAAGTAAACCCTTGTATTTGTAACATTTTTCCTGTACGCTGCTACACTTATTTCCTTCTTTCCTCTCATCTTTGGTAAATGTGTGTGTGTGTGTGTGTGTGTGTGCGCGCGCGCGAGTGTGTGATCCATTAAATTGTATATTTGTTCTTTTTGATTACTGAATATTACATTTATATATTCTTAGTAAGTTCAACCTACTTCGTTGATTTGCTTTGTATTTTGTAGTTAATAAAATCATTTTTATGAAGGATCCTGTGTTTATTCCTAATTCTTCTTAACGGACAATTGAACAAGCTTAAGCTTAATCGATACGTGTCTTACTTAGGTTTAAAGTATTTTTTCTTTATTAACCTGGCAGCCCTTAATAGTGCAACATTATGGGCTCAGTTTCATTTCTTCGTATTTACCATTGTACATCGTTAATGTAAAATACGTTTGGTTAATGCTACTTGTGGCATTACAGTAGATATTTTATTTTTTATTTTGCCTAATATTGACTGCCTCATCGATGTTTGCGCCATACGATTCTCTGCTCTAAACTTTTAGTTTCTGTCAACGCTTTGGAGAAAAAGAAGAATCAATATCACATATTTATACAATATTCACCCTCTTTGTTAGCACGTGCAATTTTTGACGCAAACATGGTTTTTAATTTTCTATAGAACGCTTATGAAAAAAGGAATTCTTATTTTAGTAATTTAATTTAAAACATCATCGGTACAATCTGTGTAATCAATGGATTAGGTACTTGACCCGTTTCCCAGTAACACGCTTAGGCCTATATCTAAAATTTTAGTAACTTTTTGGAAAAATATAGTTTCATTCTTAAAGTGTGATGATAGCGTTGATGTCTTTTCATATGTGAAAATTTACTTGCTGTCATCTGAATGTACATTATTAGGGCCTCTGTATCGTCGTAGATTAAAATTCTAAATATTATTTACGTGTTTGTAGTGTATAATTCTGAAGTCAGAATATTATTTGCTTCCCGGGTTTAGTATGTTGGTGGTATAAAACCTGAACCAAACGGTGTACTATGTTTATGGTAAAACATCTTGCGGATACATAGCGAATAGGTGTTTAATCTGTAGCACAATGTTGCTTGTATATCTGTGTTCTGAAAACTGACTGACTCCAAACCAAGAGCTAAGCAAACACAAGTATTTCTTTATCGTTGTAACAAACACAATGCATAATTTACAATAAATAATAATAATAGTCAATAAATTAAGAAAGTAACTAAAGGGTATAAATAAACAATTGATAAACGTGCAACCTATTGGTGAAAAAATAATAAATTTGTGAATAAACGTGTTTCTATGTATATTTGTGTTTTATTTGAAATATATATGCGGTTAAAATAACATCAGATGAAGTTATACGGCAGAAACTGAATATTGTGAGTATACTCGACAGGATTACCCAGTATCGACTGAATTCGTAGGAACGTGGGAACAGTTTTGCCAAATGTGTGACTTCCCAAACAATTATGAAACTATAAGCCGAAGGGACGCAGAGGTGTGGGACGGCCGAGAAAGCGTTGGAGTGACCAGCTCTAGACTTAGCCTGTTTTAGACCGGAAGAAACCATCCTTGGTTTAATCCTTGCAGATGATGATGATGATTATAATATAAATTAATGTGTTTAATAACAGTAAAAGGAATCCTAATATAGTGTCAACGTAATGCAAACTAAACGTCATTAAACATTAGTAAACTTTGATTATTCTGGTTAATATTACTGATTCTTACTGCTTAGCCACGTCTATAATTATACAACAGTCATTTGTGTAATTTGTGGTGTAAAAGAAACTTCATCTCTAAAAGAAGTCGGCAATAGTCCTGGTCATATTACGAGGTGTCATATTACGAAAACTGTTTATAATGAGTCACTTCGTTCGTCTTTGTCACTGTGTTGTGAGCCTGTGTAGTTTATGTAAACTTATCATATGCAACGCCCAACGTTTTAATATATATATATATAGACTTCCATGTTCTAAAATTTATATTTAAAATACTTTTCAAAATAAAATATTTCCCTATAAACGACTCTTCCTTCTTCATCCTTAACCACAGTACTGTGGTCACTAACGTATACCACCTAACGTTTGCGCGCTCGATTTTCACTGTTGATGGCAATAAATGGCACTGCCGAAACTTCTGGTTTTGCATCAAATATTGGACCACTGACAAACACTCAGGGAAGGAATTTTAACAACAAACTACTTCTTTGTTGCCGATAACGTAGTACACATATAAAAAATGATCCCCTCCTTCTTCAACTATCCTTTTCATTTATAGATAGTTCATCTACTTCCCTACAGTTGAATATTATGACCTTCATTTCAGGATACCTTATTTATTAAAATTAAGTACTTTACTCTTGTTAAAACATAAAACGTTGCCGGTAAACTACCCCTTCCCCTTAACCGATCTTCACCAAAATCAATAAGCCTTGAGTCCTCTACAACTGAAGCATATATGTAAAGAATTATTTGATTCTGTTTGAATTTTCGAGAGTTATCGTTCGTCATAGAAAAATTCTACACCCAGACACACAAAAGACACTTTTCGGAAAATGACTTTTCCTTATGTTTTGAGGGTAGTGCAATCAGAATAAGCCCTTATCTCGAATACGATTTTTTCACCATCACCATACTTGCATTTCCTTGTGGAATATGGAAGTAAAAATGGTCAAAATAGTCTAACAATTGATAGTCAGGAGGAAGAGTAGAATTCGTACCGTATTGAGAAAGATATTGAAATATTGACGTTTATTCAGCAGTGGCGGGCAGGTTACTACAAAATTTTAATTGGCATGAGTAGTAGCCGATATAACACTAAAATTTGAATTCAACTTGTGCAAGAACTTCGAATTAAAATAAAGTAAAAGTACGAACTCAAACAATGAACTTTTTAACTGCTTTAAAATACTGTAATGAACGTTTCTGTGTATTTCACCAAACTTTTGTCAGGTTGTAAAATACAAAGCTGCGTTCCAAGTCTCTGAATAGGCGCTGAAAATTACGGAACGTGCGGTTGAGACACAAACGTATTCAAGTAAATTATATAGTTAGGAATGACTGCTGTGCCTCTCAATGAGAGAAACTTCAGTACCTAACCACACAGCTGCGCGAGACCCCATTCATTAACTACTGTCGCTTTCCAAAGTAAAACGTCTCACTTTCTCTCACCGCTGACTACCCACCCCATGGCCACGGAATCGATCCGATACCATTACCCACGCTCCCGCTGAAAGTAGTGCACGCATGTCATAACACACTTTACTTAAAACGAACACAAACTCGCAGAATGATACACGTAATACAGCAATATAATAACAGAATCGTTTTAACATAAAGTATCCTTACAACAGTTAACATCAAAAAGTAGATAATTGATTATATATCAGTGTGTGTGATTACATATTTGTATACTCACAGATACGAGTAACGTCGCTGACAGTGAGGTGAGACATAACAGTGGGCGGAGAATAGTCTGAAATTGACAACGGTGTGACATAATTGACATATAGCGAGCGGTCTGACAAGAAATAGAAACTATTTAAACTCATGAGCTATTGTATTAAACGCGTTCTTTCGAATGCCAGAAATCAGACGATGAATGTAAAAACGTGAGGACGTTTTCTCATCTGCAGACGCCACAGGTGAGATTGGTGAACTTGGTTGGGCTGACATGTACATAGACGGCAACAAAGTAGATAGTCAGTTCTACAAGTTATTTATATAAATAAATAGCGTGTATGTTATTGAAATGCGTTCATGGAAAGGGTTAGGTGCAGCGCCTGATTTCGTAGCTAGCGTGACTAGAGGCGCATAAATACAATATTCCGCCACCTTTCCGTCAGAATAATGTAGCTTCAATTCCTTTTTATTTTGTGGTTCTTTAATAAACACAGTTTTGGAAAGGCAATTTATTACACACTTAATTTAGTCATAGTATTTATAGTTTGAAGTTTCTAATTTCTAATTCACTACTCGGCAGGATCTACACAACTTGCATCAGGCCGATAATAACTTATGCACACCCGATCCTGCTGCCGACTGAGACAAACAAGATCGACTCATACAGAATCACAGGACGGCGGGCCCTGCGCCTGATCTACCGCCGTCCTCCCATCACCAAAACCCCGAATACGACTTTATATGCCCTAAACAAACACTTCCCACACTTGGACACATTCCTACACAGACTAAACTGGAAGTACGCAACTGCAGCAAACAATAGAACAACATTACAAACCCTCCTCACCCCCCCTAATAGACCTGCCCAAAATGCCCGGCGATCACACTTCATTCTAAACCGTCTTCTGACTCTTGCGGACGAACCCCCGCCCAGGATACTACGTAGAAGACCACGTAACAGAAGGGTTCCAGGACCCGTCTAGGGTTCACCTCTAGCATAAGTATTAAAAAAAACAACTCTCCTCCTGCATCTTCCTACTTCTTCAACGTCGCTATCAATAAATAAATAAAAACAAACAACCCTCCACTGGTAGACCAATTATAACCCAACAACCTGTTCCTTGACCAGCCCCTGCCCTTGAAGCCTCTACGACGCTTATCACCAACTTTAGCGTCAATTGCTCCACGACACTGGCATTATAGTCCGTAAGTTTGGCACTGCTCACCCCACCACACCCTCTCCTAGAGGCTACACACACCTGAACACCAACATCCTCCCTACACGCTGGTACCACCACCTTCTCATCGGCCGGTCACCGCTGGCGTACGCAATCCTCCCACAACTCCATACCCACATGGCTGAAGGGACCTTGCTCCAAAACAGCCCGAGAGGACCAATTGGCCCACTCAAATAACACAAAAAAAAAATTTGCCAAACGTTTATGACTAAATAAGAAATTATTCCAACATTTCGTTCGTCTGGCGCTACAGAATTGGCTTCACCTTCAAACACCTCGGTCCTCCAGCTACACCTTCAATCCCCAATACTCATCTTCTTGAGATCATCTTCTACGTCCTGTAGCCACCTCCTCCTAGGTCTTCCTTTTCTTATTTGCCTGTCGAGTGCCCCAAACTAAGAACTGTTTGGCCCATTATGCCGTTCTCCATGAGCATCGCATGTCCCAACCAGCTGATACTAAAAAAAAATAAGAAATTGTATCAGTCATATTGACACAGATAGTAATAGAAGAGAGAGTTACACACATGTTTACTATCAATGTCGTACTTAACTCAATGTTGAAAAGGAAAGTTTGAATTTCGATTGTAAAGACATGTGTAAAGTCATTAACGTATTTGCTACTCAATTCACCCGCATAACTAATAATGCTTTCTCAGTATGTTATGTGTCCCAAACGGCCCATCGAAATACGTTTCCGATATAACATTCATGTGAATCATTTATGCGTAATGTATCACGACTGAGATTTATGAGGAAATGACCGTCATTTATTGTCCGCCACAGTCTTTTCTTCACTGATATATCTACGGTTTACATAAGCTACATAGCACAGTAGTTTAACAAAAATTTTCCTTCAGCATGAAAACCTGAGTGACAGCAGCCACATTAATTTTTTTAATCAAAATAATGATCAAATTTTATGAATAAAATTCATATATGCAAAACTGTAGCATTCTAGCTAATTATTTTTGGGATTATCTTTAAACGAAAATATTCTTATAGCAATTATAACTTTCTTTGTGATAACAAACACATAAGCGAATAACAGAAAGGGCTTCAAAACATACTAAGTTTTTAAGATTTTAATTTCCTTGTTAAGACTGAAATTGTCCTTTACGTTAAGACATAAATTAGCTTCAAAATACACTAAATTTTTAAAAATTTCCTTTTCTTCAAAAGATATTTGCGTTGATATCTCGAACACAAGTGAAGTGAATAGTTGTACACATAGGTTTTGTAAACGTCACGATGACGAAAAAGGATGTTTTCCCCGATTTGTCCCATTCGTTAACAAGGGTAAAAATTTGTTAGTATAACTTCCAGTCGTTAGCACACTTCAATTATACCTCCCGCATTAATTTTTCATGTTTTTACGATTGTCCAACACAAACCAGTGTACAGTACACAGTAAATATCGCCTATTTTACCGTGTGGCACTAAATAATACAAGTCACCACATACAGATGTCCTCACACGGTAATTGACAATATTATCACTTGAAACACAACGCACACTGAATCGCATTATCTATAACATTAATAAATTACTTTACCTTCAATTATCCGCCTTGTGACTTCTTGTAAATCTCGTGTCTATGACGCGTTTCGGAGACTATGCTCCATCATCAGAGATTAAAATAAAAAATAAAACTATATCACTCTTTCGAGAGCGTTACATAATAAAAATGTCAAATTTGCATATGAACTGTACGCGAATAGTCTCCGAAATACACGCGGACTCCCACCATCCTTATTCACAAAAAATTGCCTTTGACAAACTACTGAAAAAACACGAAAGAAACAAGCTTAAACCCCGAATAAACAGTAACACACACACACAATTTTTATATCCACTAATTGTACAAGCTTTATGCCTAAGATTTTGTCCTCTGTATTGAATAATAATAGTTTGACTATTTCATTCAGAACTAATAATAATAAGTTACTAAGGCCATTTCTTGTTTATTTTACATTTTACATACTAAGGTCATTTACATTTTATGGAAATATGTCTTCATTAAGCGTACAACCAAACGTACATCCGTCCGGCTAGTCCTTATTTGAGGCAATTTAGTAGTGAATATGTCCCCTGGATACGTCACTAGCATATCGCCGGGTAAGACGTATGGTGGGGCTGTCACCTTCAGGCTTAACGTCCAGCCCGATTTTCTGTCTGGATGTTCTCCCATAAACTGGCTGTCTTACCAGACTAAAGAGACCAGTTTTCCCTGTTGAGATATCCATAAGGATCTTTAATATGGTGGTTTCTCCTTGCCTCCCACATCCAATGTCGTTGGGCAATGAAAGGTCATCCGTCTTTATGGGTTATTTCTCACTCCAAAGGCAATAGGGTGCCCTAACCTCTGCTTGACAACGGCAAGAAGAGGAGGGACAGCTTACACCGGCTCAGGCACGTGACAGGGTATACTGTCCATGATCATAGGAAAAACACAGATATACGGCAGGAACTGAATATTATGAGTGTACTCGACAGGATCGCCCAGTACCGGCTGAATTGGTGGGAACATCTTTGCCGACAGGATGATTGCCGCATCCCCAAACAACTACGGAACTATAAGCCGAGGGAACGGAGAGGTGTGGGACGTCCGAGGGAGCGCTGGAGTGACCAGTTGTAATATTTGCCCATTTGAGACCGGAACAAATCATTCTTGGTTTAAATCTTGAGGACGATGATGACTTCGGTTTTTGAATACGTCGCTACACTATTTTGTATGGAAGTATATCTTCATTAAGCGTACGAACAAACGTACATTGAATATTAACATAAAGTAATCTGCGACGCTGTACACTACCTGCAGAAGGGGTTTACCATGATATATGATTGGTAAAAAGGGAAAACAAGATACGGCTTTACCGCGTTCACATAAAACACTCGCTCACGCTCACGCTCTAACATCAGCATGGGGGGTCGGGTCGTACGTAAGCTTACACCGCGAGCATTGAACACGTGTTGCTGCTACCCATATCTAATCGTTTTCTCATTAAGCCTCGTGTCTTCCGCTAAACTCTGGCTTTACGTTTTCGTCATATTTTAAAAAGCGGCTCAGCGTTTCGAGAGCATCTCTGCTCTTAGTTGGGGCTACCTGTCTCATGTTATTTTCTTGGTTTATTTTCTTTTTTTTTTAATTTTTCTGCGTTTTTTAAAATTATTATTAATCTATGGCGCAATATACTGATTACAAATTACAAGATTTCTGACGTCACCATCGTAAGCTAAAATTAACAAAAACGACGTTTCGACCTCTATAGAATAAGAAGTCGTCTTCAGGTAAACAATAAATTAATACAAAGATAAATCTATCAATAACAAATAGCTATCGTCATAACTCCAAATATATAATATACAAATATTGTGCTAAAACAATAATATATTTAGCACTAATTATTATATATCAAAATAATAATTATCTAGCACTAATTAACGTTTAACAATAATTATTATTTTAGCACTATATTTGTATAACTAAAGTTTGGAGTTTTGACGATATCTATTTGTTATTGATAGATTTATCTTTGTATTAATTTATTGTTTACCTGAAGACGACTTCTTATTCTATAGAGGTCGAAACGTCGTTTTTGTTAATTTTAACTTACTATGGCTAATGTCCGAAACCACACAATTTTTCTGGTCTATACAAAATGTAATCATACTACTCGTTGTATCCATGCCAGCTGATAATTGTAACTTAATTTTAAGGATTTTAATAATTACTTTATTGTGTTTTTAAAAATTTGTTTAGCCTAATTCATCTTGTTATTTGAATAAGCAATCTCTGTAATTCCGTCTTTGTTGTGATTACTTGCTACCTGATAGCCTACTTCGGACGAGGCCTTTCAGTGTCTCCACCACTATCACGTCCTAAACCACGACCTAGGACTTGATACTGATTTAGGATTTAGGATGTCGTGGTTTAGGACTTGATAATGGTGGAGACACTGAAAGACCTCGTCTGGTGCATGACAGGTAGCAGTCCAGCAAGTAAGCACGACAAAGTTGGCATCATTATTTCGAAAGTTCTCTATTAGGCCTGCTGTTCCCATTATTTCTACACATTCTCTTTAACTACCGAGTTCCTTGTAATTATAAAATTATTTATTTTTTTATTTCGACTATAAGTAGCCAAAATTAGACTGATTAAACTCTTCATATGTAATTGCTTTTATTAGGCTGACTAAAAAGGATATTAATCAATAATTTTAAACGTAGGCATGTTACTGAATTTTGTGAAAAGACAAATTTTGTAAATTTGTAAATAATGTAATTATATTGTCACGACAACCTAAGTATTATGATAATACAAACTCTCTTATTATAACTTTTCAGTGAAGGGTTAGTGAGGATCGGTCAAAAATAACACAAATTTTTAACTTATTTGTCAATGTTTACTGTCATCATAAGGACCTGTGTATGAAATACAAAAGAAATGTCAAACACAGCAGAACAATTAAATATTTGGGTGAACGTGTTCGTGTATGTGAGTGTGTGTGCGTGCGTATGTATGTATTGTTGTATATTTGAAGACTTGAGATAGTTTGTATACATATTCCAATATTATCTTTAAGAAAACGAGAAAATTATAGTATGACAGAACTTAATTTATGCACTATTACAATTTAAATTACTATATGTAATGATATTTTAATTAATTAAACAAACAGTAATCAACAATTGGATGTTAGATTGGTGCACAAAACGTTTATACATATAGCAGTCAACGTATAGCATAGTAAAATATATTACCTATAACTAAAAACAGATTAGGGGATGTCAACTATGTAATTATTAAAAGTTGTTTTTAACATGTTTCACTCACTACAGGTATTAAAAAACAATCATAATTTAGAAACATATAAATTACACAATAACTGTAGAACTTTACGACCTTATATCAGATAGTTGACATAGTTAACTTATGTTTGTGTTAAAAATAAGTTAAAGTTAACAAATAAGTTAATTTGTGTTATTTTTGACCGAGCCTCACTAACCCTTCACTGGAAAATTCATTGATTGACGGTCACTAGGAATTTAAGGATCTCTTATTATTTTGGTTAAGGTTTGTTTAGTATTAACATCTAAGCGCTAATTCATTAATTGTAATAAAATTCATAATAATTAATGTCATTCATAATCCATGTGTGAAATTAAATAAATGTTTGTAGTATATTTTTCTAACTATTAGATTTAGTCAGCGTTAGCTAACTCAGAATAGCTTTTACACGTTGTGCATTCTCCAGTTAGTGCAAATAGAGAAGACGCATATTATCGCGTCTCCAACTCTATTATGCCTTAAGCACACTTAGTTTTATTGCGAGAGTAACTAAAATAAAATTATATTTAACGCAAGTTAACATAATTGAAAACTGATGTAGAATATTATTGATTTGTACTTTAATAAACTGTCTTTTCCGACCATAGTTAAGTGCGACGATCGGTAACAGAAACAGAAACACTTTAATGATTGTTAACAACGAAAAAAAAAAAAATTAAACGAAGATAACTAAAATAATTATGTCACTAACAATTATGTTATGTCATCGGACGCAGCTAAAAAAATGAGATAACGTGCAAAGTGATTCCCCCAATTACTGGAGTCCTACGGATACATAAGGATAGACTACACAGATCATTAAAAGAATCTTCTTTATTTGGTGATAATTGTGTAGCCTTTTTCCGCGTAGCTAAAGGAAAAAAGTATACTCCATATCATGGCAATATGTATATCGATTAGGTATTACCTCCAAACACTGCTACTTGTACTGCTATATTCAGTGTTGTGAAATAATTAACTGAATACCAGAGAGTAAACAATCACAATTTACTTTTAACACTTCTAACAAAATTTTTAATGACAGTACAATGATTATTCCATACACACTCAGAGCAACGATATGTTTTATTTATATTAGTCAATAACTAAATATATTACTGAACAGTATAAATAAAATTTTACAATAGACGCACTACATAAAACGCTCAGTAACCGCTATAAAAATTACTCAGTATGTATTCTTTCAGCATTTTTTAAATCCTTCAATTCGTAGCGACCGTCGATCAATGAATTTTTCGGTGAAGGGTTTGTGAGGATCAGTCAAAAAATATAACACAAATTTTAACTTATTGTGTTGACGTATCGACAATGTTTATTGTCATCATCAGGACTTGTGTATGAATACAAAAAAAAAATGTTAAACACAACAGAACAATTATTTGAGTGATCGTGTTTGTGTATGTGAGTGTGTTCGTGTGTATGCGCACACGCGTGTACGTGCGTATGTATGTATCATTGTATATGTGAAAGAGTTGAGATAGTTTGTTTACATCTTCAAATGTTTTCTTTAAGACAAATAGAAAATTATAATATCACAGAACTATTACAATTTAATAAGGCTTTCACTAAAAGTCTGTCATGCAGCAATGTGCGATACGGCATTCCAACACTTAGCATACGATCTCAGAGAGACGAAGCGTGGGGATGAAACACAAACGTATTGAAGAAAATTACAGTCTAAGCGACGACGTCTGTGCATCTCAACGAGAAGCTTCAATACACAAACACAGAACTCCGCGAGGCCTTGAGCGTTAAGCTGGAAACACATTGCTATCGTGTCACGTGAGATCAGGACTTGCCTCAACCCGTGAAGTCATAGTGCAGAGACACACTTACGTCACGCACGTCACTTCATGTTACATCATCTCACGCAAACTCATGTGAACACGCGTCACGTCGTGTGAACACTCCTACAGCCAAATGAAATTCTACTTGTTACTTGTCGAAAATGGAACATGGAGTGCTGCAGTTCATCAGATTTCGAAGAAGATTTGGAAAATGCTTGTGTTATTTTTGTAATAAGAAAATCAGTCAACAAGAGAAGGAGCTGGATACATAGTAGTATAAACTTAGGAAGACAAGAAAAAGGTGACTTTCAGAATCTGGTACCAAAAATACAAGAAGATCCAGCTAAATTTCAAATGTATTTCAGACCGAATAAGGAAGAATCTTGTCGTATTTTTTTATATCTATAATTTATAGATTTAATATTGTAAAGCACTTTGTGTAATCTTATTTTCCCTATAAACAACTCCTCCACTTTCTCGTACTTGTCACCTCACGCCTCACCAAAGTGTGGTTGAACAGAACATGTGATTCACGTGAGCCGTGAAATGGCCGGCTACAGCCTACATGACGTGAAGACGGTGTGTCTTCAAGCAATTTAACTCAAGCTGAAAACCCAATCTCACATTTTTTACTATCACGTGAATTCACGTGAGCTCAAGTGACGTGATAGCAATGTGTTTGCAGCTTTACTCACTCGCTTTCGCTTTCGCAAATGAAACATCTCACTTTCCCTCACGTCTGGCTACCTACTCTAGTCTCAGAATCGATTTAATATCACTACGCCCCCCACTTCATTTAAAGTAGTACACGTATTTTATAACTCATTCTGGTTATAGACCTATATCTACACGCTCAATCTCAGACATTAATTATAAACAATTTCTGTGCATAACAGAGTATATACACTGTTTAAAGTAGGAGAATATACACTTACAATATGCCTGTATTTGTGTGTGAGTGTGTGTGTGTATGTTCAGAATGCATTTTTCTATATAACTGCAAAAATATACAATATATACAACAATATATAACAATATATACAACAATATATAACAATATATACAACAATATATAACAATATACTGCAACAATATATAACATATTGTTACGACGGTCTACTGATCGTCGTAGGTACAGTGCAAAACAAAATACAAGACACCAATAAAGTCACTAATCACCAGCTTTAATTATCACAGTTAAACAGTTTGTAATTAACAAGACAGTCTCTTACAACAAATCAAATAAAAATTGTTCACACGCAATGAAAAAAAAATTGTCAACTGATATAAAACACAAAATTGTATTAGAAGTGTGCCGCAGAATTATAAAACACGTAACACTTAGCCACAATAATTACTTTTCACTAACGCACAACTTGAACGCACAGAGTAATCGCCCGACAATAGCTCGCAACTCAAAACGAACTGAGCGTCCCTGAGTACTTGTATTTAAAACCCGGCTAAAACCCAGAAACATCCATATACTACGCATCAGCAATAAAGGAAAACATTAGAGCGTAATTCATTTCTATGAAGTATTAAGAAGGCTGACTACTCTGTAGTTCCTGCAGTCATTACGATCACCTTTTTTGAATACGGGAATTACCTTTGCAATCCGCCAATCGTCAGGAACATGACCAGTGGTCCAGCATAGATTAATGAACTGCAGCAAACGATCATGCCGCAAGGCTGGTGCACACTTTATAAGCTCCACGTTCAGCCCATCAGTACCTGGTGCTTTTCTATTCTTACAGCGGTGTAGAGCAGCTAACAGTTCATCCATTGTTATTAGGTCCGCACAATCACTGATATCGGCAAAGGTTGTTTCTTCCAGTTGATCCTGGGTGCACAGTTGCTCATAGTATTCAAGCCATTGTTGTTCTGAGACAATACCAACCTTCAGGTTATCCCTTTCCGATCGATTTAAATGTCTTAATATTTTGTAAGCCTTGTCCTGCTTGCCATGTACATCGTCTTCTATATCACATACATATTTATCCCATGAACTTCGCTTGATTTTCCTGAGTTCTCTTCTGGCAATGGCACAGCAGCGCTTATATTCACACCTTGTCTGAGCAGTGTTTAAGGTTAGATGTTTCAGGTATGCCTGCTTTTTAGCATCTATTATTATTTGACTAATAGATGCATCGTAAAACCTGTAGGCTTCGTTTTCCTTACCTTTTACGTCTCGTCACCAATGCTTCAAAGCTTCAAATGCTGCTTGTGATATGACATCTCTGATGTTACCCCATTCTTGATTTATATTGCTACTGATGAGTTTTTGTTGTGCAAACTGACTGAACCGGGTCTCATACAGGTATCTTATACTTTCATCTTGGAGCAGGTGTAGTTTAAAAGTTTGTTTTGAACACTGGCGTTCTGTAGCTCTGGGCTTTCTCCACCCACCTGGAATACTAATTTTTGATATGAGCAGAAAATGGTCAGACTCAACGTCACATCCTCTAAAAACCCTAGTATCCTCCACTAAATATCCTAATTTCCCATTAACTAAAAGATAATCAATTATTGAACGAGATCCTCTTGCTTGCCACATATATTTATGTATCTCTTTATGCGGGAAAAATGTGTTGCTTATCCTAATTGTTTTATGAGGCAAAATCGATGAGGCATCGTCCATTTCCATTTTCCATTCTTTCGCCGCGACATCCCATGATATTTCTTATAGGGGAGTTTCCAACACGTGCATTGAAATCACCTGCTATTATCACATAATCATTCATGTGTATATTATTAACAACTTTCTGTAAGTTGTTGTAAAATTCTTCTGAGTCTTCTCTGGGACCATTTTCTGGGCTATATACAACTACCAATGTTGTGTACCCCCTTATGCTTTTGCACCGTATTCTTAGTCCCAGGAATGATGGCAATATCTACATCAATCAATTAAATTAAGTTCCCATTGAAGTTCCATTTCCTTATGTGCAAGTCCTCTTACATTCCATACACCAATTTCAAATTGTTCCGTAATACCAAGTTGTTTTTTCCTTTTATTCCCAGCTTTGGTCAGCAACTTTTGATCCACCCGGCTAGTCCTTATTTGAGGCAATTTAGTAGTGAATATGTCCCCTGGATATGTTACTAGCATATCGCAGGGTAAGACGTATGGTGGGGCTTCCACTTTCAGCCTTAAGGTCCAGCCCGATTTTCTGTCTGGGTGTTCTCCCATAAACTGGCTGTCTTACCAGACTAAAGAGACCAGTTTTCCCTGTTGAGATGTCCATAAGGATCTTTAATGTGGTGGTTTCTCCTTGCCTCCCACATCCTACGTCGTTGACCACTGGAAGGTCATCCGTCTTTATGGGTAATTTCTCATCCCAAGGGCAAGAGGGTGCCCTAACCTCTACTTGACAATGATAAGAAGAGGAAGGACAGCTCATACCGGCTGTCACTCGGTCTCCATAGCCGCGTTAGCCACCTGTAGGTGTTGCCCATCCCCTACCACTTGGAGGTGCGGCTGGATTTATTTCCCTACATCAAGGAATGAGACCATAAGCCTTTACTCATCCTCTCCAGTACTTTGGGGGACATCCTCTCCAGCAGTAGTTGGATATATAAGAAAAGTAATGAGCAAATACTGCAGGAGTGAACTAAGATAGATAACTTTCAAAAATGTTTGGAAGAAGGGCAAAATTATTAGTGCTCGTGTTACAACTCAATCAATTCTTAAATAACATTTTTGAAGTAAATGTATTGAGGGATAAGTAAGAGGACGTCTAAGGGCAGCGTTATTGAGAGATATGAGAAAGGAGATGAAGATACTATCGTACTGCGATTTAAAGAGGGGAAGGATGGAGAGAGAGAGAGACGTGGGTAACTTGACAAGGCGTGGCCTTTAGATGATGGTGATGATAATGAGGTTTTGTTCTTCATTCTATCGCTCATTGTTTCTGACGTTATTTCTTTCCTGTTATCTATATCTATTTAGTTTTAGCAGAGTAACCATCCATTTAACAGTCTACACCAAAACACTTTTTACAGAATACACGATGGAATTCACTATTAGACCATTGGGCCAATAACAAATCGTACCTTTGAACAAATTACCACCAATTCTTATCAGTGAATATCTTTTCATACATGATCACGTTCTATCACTATCTACATACACTTATGTTTTCAATCTAATTTTGTCACAAATAACATATAATAGCAAGTAATAAGGTTTACGTAGCCACGTGTACAAAGATATAATACCCGATATAAATAACGTACTTTGGCAGTATTTGGATTACCCCATCTGTACACAAATCTTCGGATATTTATTATTTATTCCGGGTGTACAAGATTTACACATTTTCCGGAACCAAAGATTAAAGAAATGATTTAATTCTCATCTTCGGATATTTCGTTTTGTTAATTTTGACAACACTTCAGAAAATTAATTAATAAAAACGTTGTTACGTGTGCTTGAGACTAATTTATTGGTTTTAGGAATTTTCTTACCATCAAAAACGCCTAAGAGGTAGGCAACATACTATCGTCGTGACTGAAGAGAACACGATGTCTCCGCAGATTTGTTGCTCCATTTGTAACCAAGGGTAGCAATTTGTTGGTGTAACGCTCAGTCTTCCTCTGTGTCGTATAAAACACACTTCAATTTCACGTTCTCCAATTTGTTGTCACGTCCTTTGCGTACGAATAAGAGTGATGACAGCACATTTGTTACGAGGATACAATCTTACATTCGCGGAGTCAAACGCGTCACTTTGTCATGCTTCCGGCACTAGCTTCATTGCTGATAACGTAGACCCATGCAACCAAATATTACTAATTCGTGACATTTTTGTTGTTGGTTTTCAGTATGTAGCAAACTCTGAAAGTTATTTAATTCATATTGAAAGTGTTTACCATAAATTCATTAACTGGTTCTATGATATATATCGAAAAGAAAGAAATACAAATTGGTTTAAAAAAAAAGAATATAATAAGATGCTAAAAATCTTTTTGCGTCGTGTGAAGCATAGGAGTATGTGAAATTTTACATGGGTTGGTTACTAGCCAACCGCATAAGAGCATGTTATGCGCATGTCTCCAGAAATAATTCCAAGAAAAATCCTGAATTATAAGCCAACCGGAATGTTGGTAGACCGAGCCGGAGATGGTGAAACCGGAACAGGGAACCTGCCTAATCCTGGACAGATAGATGATGATGAAACCTTTTTGCAGAATATATTAGTAAGTGGGTAATATAAGTTAGTAGATGATTAGGTATGGTCCTTAACCGAAAATCTATAAGTCCCGAGTTTCATATCATGGCGTACCATAAACAAGATACTTTTCAACCCCAGATCAACTTAGCCTATCATAACGTTTTTGCGGCAATAATTAATAGGCGCCTGAGATGTAATGTCGGCAACACTAGGTTATTTGTATGGCTTATGTATGTACCCTACCGTGCTTCTTCTAAATTACTTCGGCGGTAAATAACAGGCTATTTCTTATTATTATTATTATTGTTATTAACCTATAGTTGTTGTTGTTGTTGTTATTAAGAATACTTTTGTGTGCATGTATATCTTTCTCAAACGTGTTTGTATATTAATCGATTTATAAGTCTTATTTTATACAAAAATTTGAAAAATAATGACAAAATCTGTAGGGTCTTTTTTTAAAAAAAAAACAAGTTTATGAAGAGACATATAACAGCTACAATAATAATAATCATTGTTACCAAATAAGAGTTGTTATCGTTTATTTACAGATGACCACTAAAGAACATGTTAATAAAATGCACTAGTTCCAATTAAAATGTTTATTTGTTTTATAAAAATACTGTGTGACGTAACGTGTAAAAAGTCTAGCTAACTTAGGTATTGAAGACGTAATAAATAAATATATCAAACATGTATTTTACCTTTAAACTAAGAATAGTGTTATTAACGAATGTAAACTTTTAATTTCAGTAAGGTTGATTTTCATAACAGAAACTATCTGGCAGAAACTATAGAACTCGTGAGGGCGTGCAGATTATCACTACATTAATAACAAGGGGGTATTGGTCTGTCAAAATGTAGCAGTAAAAATTAAAACAAAACATCTCATTTGTAACATTGACGTAACTCACTATTTATGTAAGTTAATTTAACACATTTCGAAGAATGAAAATATTATATTATTTAATGCTTTGTATTTAAATCCTTGCTTTTTCGCAATGAAAGCAAAACTAAATACATAATAAGTTAAGGAAGAAAAACATATTTGACCACTGTAATTAATCTATTTTTGCTTTAGAAGACTGGGGTTACTTAAACCCGGCTTGACGTCATTAATCTGAAATCAATAACTACACTTATAATAATCCGATTTATTACATCGACTGTTAATCAATGCTCGTACTAAAAATGTTTCCCTTAAGTTTTTGTTCCTTTTTTTTTCCTTTACATCGACAAAATTTAGTGCTCCCTAAACTACATACATCCTTTAACTACTCGCAACCACATACAATTCATTTTTTTAAAATATGCTGGTTTGTTCAGCATGTAGGCTTAGTTAATAAATAATTGTAATTTAAAGTAAAATTATGCTAACTGAACACTTTACTACGGACAGATTATCGATTTGATCTAAAACAACGATCTGACTTATTTTTGCAAAATTAAGTTCACTGAGTCTAAGTATTAGCGTCGTATTTAAATATGCTCCATGAAAGTTTTACTACATTTAGAGCACTATATGACTTTGCCAATTAACAATACATACTTAAAGGATTGGTTTTGTGTTACTTCATATTAACATGCACGAACTACAGTTCCTGTGTACTGTGATACAAAATCTGATACTGTATTTTGTTTTGCGGTACGCACAGATGTATGAGCATGAAGGAGTTCACAAATGACGTGTTAAACACCGTCCTGTCTCTGGTTTCCAAATTCCGTAGACAATACACACGTTTCGACACGAAAAAAACATTTGCTAATCAAAACACGAACATTTTGCTTGTTTCTCTGTGTAAAATTATTATGGAAATTATTTGTTTCTGAGTATTCTAAATATCGCGCTCGTAACAATATATTTTTTGTTATCTTACCAGTGCCCTCCAAACTATGGGCGTGCGTGGCACCCTCTGCCTACAGCACAATTTATTTCGTATCGCGCCGCACCGCAAAGCTTGTTTCAAATTTATACTAGTAGCGTTTGATAGCTGTTGTTTGTAACTACCAAGCGTAGTGAGAGTATGAGAAAAATTGCTTCTTTAACCGAGAACAATGAATATATAAAATACTAATATACTTCGTTTCATGTTAGTCCTTTAGTCCTTTGATGTTCCAAAGTTGTCAGAATTTTACTATATTCATACTGTTACGTAATACGGAACGTTCTACAAGTATCTCGGCTATCCCAGCGGAACCCGGCTGTAATGTGTGTGTGCGTACATATTGATGCTACTTTGAGATGAAAGACAATTACGTGAAACTTATCATGCGTTAAAAATCGAGGCTATTCCAGACCGTACCAGTCGACGCACTGTGTTCAAGGCCAGACAGTTTGGACGGTTTCAGTGGATTCTAGAGTGCCTGTAATACGCAGTTTTCTCGACACGTCTTCCATAAAGTGGCCGATTATTCTGGCATCTCAGCGAGGTATAAATATAAGCATCCGGCGACTGACAGTCAGTGCGTCGGGCGATTACTCAGTGCGTTTAAGTGAAGAGGGGTGTGCAATGGAAGTAAAAAGAGTGAAACAAGGAGAAGTGACAAAGAGAAAAGTGAAGCCGCAGTAGAAAGAAAGGTAGAGATAATAAAGAATAGTGGTTTTCGTTAAAGCTTACGAACTGTTTTGTTTTCAAAAGTAAGTTAAGCTCTACTGGAAAGCGTGTCATCAGGATTAAAACCAATTTTTTTGCTACCTCCTATTTACGACGATAAAAGCTTTCCTTACGGCTTTATATTAGAGTGTTTTACTGGTTTTGTAGATTGTTATTAGAAGTGAAATAAACCTTGTTTCTTGAAACAAAATGTGAGACTGACTTGTTAGTGTATGCACAAATATTTCACAGACTTTCCTTGCATTCTGTGAAAAATAGACTACAAACGACCCATAAAGTAAACCTTTTAAAACAAAAGCATCTTCTTTATTATAGTAATGTTACAACTACAAAAAAATTAATAATACTGTTTTGTAAAAATTTATTACTTTCGATATTGCTTCTTTTTGTTAATAATATAAGTTTCCCGTCTTGCTATCTTATGTTTCCACTTATGATATTTGATTTCATTTTTTAGTATGGTATTTATGTAACGACCGACTTTTTTTCTCTTGTAAAGTATGGGATTACAGTTATTCCTGACACGTAAAATATAATCTCATGTTTATATATTATAAATTGTGGTTTAGTTTAGTTTTTTCCTTTTTATGAAGCATTTTTATCGGAGATAATATTTAGGTGAATACTAAAACAGGTGTCAAGCTTTGTTACATTTTTACCTGTTTACAAGCGAATATCTAGGAAGGTACTGTTTAATCAAATAGAGGGTACAAGGCCTGTCGGAAGACCCAAGCATCGTTTGTTTGATGCAGTGGCGGGGGATGCTGATGTTTTGCTTAAAATAAAACGATGGACATCGATCGCGAAAGACAGAAAAAAGTGGAGGCGGATGATTATGTAGGCTCAAGTTTGACTCCGAACTGTGACGCCATAGAAGAAAAAGAAGAAGTACAGTAAAACAAAAAAGAAACAGAAAAAAGGCGTGCAAAGGAAGTAGAAAGAGTGAAACAAGGGGAAGTGAAAAAGAGAAAAATGAAGCAACAGTGAAAAAGTAGAGATAATAAAAGAAAAAAAATGGTGGTTTCCTTAATAACAAGAATTTCCTTGTTTCCTACATCAAAAGTGACTCACGTGTTCTTACACATGGCACCATGTGTTTGAAAAATATTTTAATTTCAAGTAAATTCACATTATGTTCTAATGGTTTACTTTTAACAAATTTTTAGTTATATTACATAAATTGCAGTTAGCTTATATTCTAAAAAAACAAGTAGTTGATTTCGTACGGAAACGTTTCGTGATTAGCCAAACACATACTCTTAAAAATTGTATAGTATTATAATTTCTTCCATCCCAAATCAAAACCTACAAAACTGAGTATACCTGGAGTTGGGTAACACTGTAGGAACATGGACGAAAATCAAGTCACTTAGCTGGTTCGAAAGCAACTGTGAACCACGGTTATACAGGCAAAAGCTGTTTAATAGAATAGATTATAAATAATAAGTAATGATATTTAAAGTGACATGGATTACCAGTGTCTAATCTTAGGTTTACTCACGACTCATGTGTTAACCGTCACAAGAAAAAACAGTCAAAATATTGTCATTCCCAGTTATCAGATTGCAGTAGTTATTTCTTACCTTTAATTATTAAATTGTTAAGTTGGTGAAAACTAATTAAATCTGATATTATATAAAATTAATAAATAACGTACGTAATTATTTTGTAATATTATCACTTGTTTATTCGTTTTCTTTAAAGCTAAGAGGGGGTTGGAAGGAGAAGACTGCGAGGAAGACTGCTTACATGAGCTTTTGGCATACAATGTAACCCGCAGTACGCTGTTGTTATTACTACTTTAAGACGTGTTCATTTTAAAAAAGAGTTAGTAGAGATTGGTTTGGCCCTGCCGGCAATACAGTAAGCTATGTCTTAGGAGCTGTAAATATACGCTGTTTTACACTCAGTTTTGTTTATTTAATATTGTTTATTGTTTTCAACATATATATTGTTACGTGACATTTTTACCATGCCCTAGTAACATAAATATACCATGATTGTATTATTAAAAAGTACCAGGAGACATAATATTTTAAGAAAGACTTAATTGAATATGTTTAATTTTAACTGTTTATTGTATGTTATGTTTATTATAATTAAAATAAGAACTTACTTATGAAATGTGTTTTTTGTGTGCAGACTGTAAATTTATAAACACAGTCAGTTAAGGGGAATTATAACATATTACTAATAGTTGCTAGTAATCAGTTTTTGTCACATTTATTAATATTATGTATACTAGTGTTAATAACACTAATGTTAGTCTTAACAAGAAAGTATCAAAATCATAATCAGTCAAATTATATGAATAAGATTTCTATTAAAATAATAAGGAAACAATGTCAGTTTATGTTAAAAGATTACCAAATGTATAAAATAAATTTAAGAAAGTGAAAGGTACAAAAAAGAAATAATAAATAAGTTTGTAACAAAAATAAATAAAAAGTGAATCATTAACTCAGGAAATATAAATCAGAAAATAGTCAAGAGTGATGTCAAAATGATCAGTTGTTTATCAGAAGAACAAAGAAACAAATAAAAAGAAGATAAGAGCTTTAAAAAAAAGTATATCCTTTTAAAAGAAAATGACATATAAAATAGTAAAAGGTTTGTTTATACTATTCTTATGATGTCACCAGGGTGATATAAAAATGTTACTTGGAAACCAAGGAGATATCTAGGAGAGGCCTTAGCAACATATATGTTGAGGAAAAAAAATTGATTGATTCTAAAAAAACTGAATGCAAAAAGGTTGATTTAAATACTTACAGTGAAAAATAAATTATAATATATGTGATATCAGTGCATCTCCAGATAAACAATTGAATAATTATATATAACAAGATTCAAATAGAAGAAAGAATTGCTACAAGACTCTACAGAATTAAACCAAGACATCTCTGAAGAAATTGGACCAATTGACACAGGGAGAGAAGTATATTTTGATCTAAAATTCATTTGAAATATTCCCTGTTAAACCTGATTTAAAGGTTTCAAAAAACTTTGAATACACTTTTTATAAAAACCATAATTGACTTTCACTAAGAACAATAATTATTAATAATATGGACATAAGCATAAGCCACCAGTGATGTATAGTGCTAATATAATTTAAAGATATTTAAGTCTAAAAACATTTTTATAACTTAACCTATACACAGAACTGTTTTACACTTTTAATATAATCCTTTTAAAATACATTGTGACTATTTCTCATCATATGTATTTTGGTACTTTCCCTGTCAATACTGTTGTTATATTGTAGTCTAAAGGACCTACAGAACATCATAATTGTATTTTATTTATTAAATACAAAATATAAAATGTTTTAAAAAGCCTGAGATCTAAGAGTTACTGCTGCCACTCTGAGCTTATAAAAATACAGCTGGCCCAACTTTGTTAAAAATTATGGTTTACATTTAGAACAAATTAAAGAATAAATAAAGGATTTGAGTTTACACAATACAGAAAAAGGTTTATTTCTTTCTTATTTTATGAAAACATAAAGGGTATGATATTCTGAACAAAATATCTGATACTGTGAGTTGACCTCAGTAATTAGATTAAGTTGGCAACACTCATCAATTGAAAATCTTAGCCGATTTCTTTTAAGAAATGTGGTGATGAGCACAAGTTATCATATCCATTGCTGAAAGAAAAGAATAAAAGAGAGTTCATTACAGAATAAAGAGACCATATACTATTTACATCAATTTGAACAAAAATTTATTATTGATATTTCACCAATAAAATTTTATTTGCAAACGGTGATTGCAAATTGGCGCTCAACAAACATCCCCCTGAACAGATACTCATCATTAATTTAATATTAACAAAAATATATACAAATAATAACAGAGTTAAACAAGACACAAATTCAAATACATAACCATAGATTCGAGTCTAGATGTAACAAATTGGCTTTCCCAATAGTGAGGCTAAATAAAATATAATTTAGAAAGAACGATTAGTAGGTTTGTATAATAGACTAAGAGAGATTAGTCACGTTACACACGTTACACACGTAAACACGTTACAATATATATATATATATATATATATATATATATATATATATATATATACGTAAACTTAAGTTGTAGGACAGTTATAAGTTTCAATGGTTATTTAATTTTACGTTTAACGATGTAAATTATTCCAATATTCGTGGCATGAGCGGAATACAGTATGTGTTTCAGTGTTTAGCTCATTATATCCGCACATCGTGCAAATGCATTTTTATGGGCAATTTCTCCTTGTATTCTTAAACAGATATGTTTAAAAACGTTCAGAATTAATTTTAGCGTTTGGCAGAATAGCATAATATTTTATCTGATTCTCTTTCACCATTGTTTTTCTTTTTCAACTGTAATCCGTTTTATTTCCAACATCCTACTTTAACCTCACTGATAACGCCTGCTTATTTTATTTTCTACCAAATTTCATATACAACTTTTTAATGTACCCACATCTTTACTGCCTCTAGCCACGTCTATTTCATCTCGTCTCTAAGTTTTATTCTTCACTAAACCAAAGTATTGGTAACATGAGTCTTTGTAAAAACTATACTAACTTTGGAATATGTTATTACGATTGGTTCAGCACCCATGAACTGAGCCAATGCAGGTATGTATTTACTGTACAATAATTTGTAAAGTTATGTTATCTTATCACAAAGCCCGCCTAAAGCTTTTGTAATTTTGACAAACTGCTAAAGTCTATATTTTTAATAATAATAATCTTGATCATAATAGGCAGGTTAGGACAGAAACTTTGCTGCTTACCTCTATCTGATATCACAGAAATCTTCCGAATGAAGGCCTTCAGTTCGGTTAAAATATCGCCAGGGTTGTCTGCCTTCCTACACTCGTAGTAAAATTTTTTTTCTTTATCGCTTTAGAGATATCTTCTTTCTATGATCTCATGGCTAAAATGTTTTTTCCTTCTTGTACCTGAACCCAGTTTAACAGCTTTTGTGGCCAATGATCACCGGTAGTCATTCCATACCAAAGCGCTATGTCTATACTCTATGAAGCGGTTTATATTTAAGGATACTAATGTTGCTCTCTCTGTATGTGTTTGTGTTTTAATATTTTTTATATGTTAGAGTATGGTTACTCTACAACTTTTTTCTTAGAGGATTAGGATGTTTCTTTTGTTTATCTCTAGTTTTGAAGCCAAAGGTGACTACGCTTTAAGATCGCAGAGTAACACATCTCCAAATGCCTTCATAAGAGTTAGAAATATTCATATAAAAACATATATAAAATAAAATTGACACAAAGATTTGCGAAGCCAAAATAGAAGTTGTATGCAAATCAAGCAAACAGTAATAATTATGTCATTACAATGATAATAACATTAACTATAGCCAACGACGAATAACAATTCGCCTAAACTCTGAAGTGGCTTCTTATTTGAAATTGAAATTCGTTATCCATCTCTGTAACGTGCAGGTAATACACTCACTTTAATATGGAACTGTTCTAAGCTTTTCAGTTCGCAAATAAATAAACGGACGATTTGTCAGTGACTCAGTAGAAAATTGTTAAAGTATTATTAAGAAGATCCTTAAATTCGTAGTGACCGTCAATCAATGAATTTTCCAGTGAAGGGTCTATGAGGATCGGTCAAAAATATAACACAAATTTTAACTTATTTGTGTCGACGTTTCGACAATGTTTATTGTCATCATCAGGACCTGCGTATGAATACAAAAGAAATGTCAAACACATCAGAAAAATTATTTGGGTGAAAGTCTTTGTGTATGTGAGTGCGCGCGCGCGTGTGCGTATATATGTGTCATTATATATGTGAAGCAGTTGGGATAGTTTGTTTACATCTTCAAATGTTTTCTTTAAGAAAACGAGAAAATTATAATATCACAGAACTTAATTTATTCACTTATACAATTTAAATCACTGATAATGTAATGGTATTTTTAATTAATTATAAAAGCAATAATCAATAATTAAATATTAATTTGGTACAGAAAACTTTTATACATATACCAGTCAACATATAGCATAGTAAAATATATTATAACTAAAACAGATTAAGGGATGTTCAACAAAAGTTATTTTTAACTACGAAAAAAAATGATTAAGAAGAGAAGACTCATAACAGAATTAAACGGAGTTCCCTGCAGCGCAGTTGTGAGAAAGTAGCCGTTAGCGATTACAATTGGAAAGCGCTCCAAGTACAACTGATTTCAAACTCTCATCGTCTCCTGGCAACTGAAGCAAATACTGTGGTGGAAGTAACAGTAATTGCACCGCCGAGAGAGAGAGAGAGAGAGAGAGAGAGAGAGAGAGAGAGAGAGAGAGAGACTGAAAACGGCACTTGTTTGTAACACGTACCTAATTGTGATTAACCACCTACTTTGTCACTTTCAGTTAATTACTATGTCTAGTTAGGAGTCAGATATGTTTCCTTGAGTGCAATACAAGCTCCTAGACCACATACAAAGCCAACTGGTATTAAAATTATATTTATGGATTTCGTTGTCCATGACGTGTCCGTTACTTAACTAAATATAACTAATTCACTACCGACACGGAACACAAAGTTTTTTATGGGTAAAAACGTAAAAGTTTTACCTTATAGCCTGAACCAGTTTTCGCTTTTAAAAAGCTTGTTCAGAGGCTGGCGTTGGGAGCACTGTCCATCTTGTTCTTGGACAGTTGGACAGATATATATATATATATATTCAAACTCTTTTTGCTACAGTCCGTTTTTTGATTTATATAATATATTTATTACTTATACTGAATTACCTCAAGATGTTTTATATTCCTAACTAGGAACATGTTTCGAGAGCTATTGTGCTGTCATCCTCAGCCTTCGCGATTCCTAACACATACCACACAAAGGGACCGTAATGAACATTTGGGAAAATTTACAAATATACAAACATAAAACACAAAACAAACTAATACCCGAACAAATACAAATCAATACAAAACAAGACACAATTTTCAAAGCACTCAACATCGGAAATACACAAAATACTAACACATACACCACAACCACACACAAAAATACCACTTTGAGATACCAGAAACCAAGAGGAGACCACAATGGCGACAGACCAACACATAGGTACTTCACTAGACGCAGAATCTCGAAGGCTGAGGATGAAAGCACAATAGCTCTCGAAACATGTTCCTAGTTAGGAAAATAAAATATCTTGAGGTAATTCAGTATAAATAATAAATATAATATATATATAATATTTAATTTTTATAATGAATTTTCCTCAAGATATTTCTTTCCTTATTAGGAACATGTTTCGGGAACGATTGTGTTCTCATCCTCAGCCTTTGAATATATATATTCAAACACTTTTTGCTATAGTCCGTTTCTTGATGTATATATTATATTTAATTTTTACAATGAATTTACCTCAAGATATTTTTTCCCTTATTAGGAACATGTTTCTGGTACCATTCCCCTCAACAAGGCTGAGGATGGGTACACAATGGTACCCGAAACATGTTCCTAATAAGGGAAAAATATCTTTAGGTAATTTCTGTATAAATATTAAATATAATATATATATATTTAATTATTAAAAGTTGTGTTAGGGATTATAATCACAAACATAGGCTATATGTATTTGCGATCTGATGATCAGCTGCAAAGATTGAAAGCGGTAATCGATTTTTTACTTCCATATTCCTTAAGGAATGGAAGTATGGTGATGGCAAAAAAAATCGTGTTCGAGATTATTGCAGATTCTGATTCTACTACACTCAAAACATGAAAAAAAGTCGTTTTCCGAAAAGTGTCTGTGTGTGTCTGTCTGTCTGTCTGTCTGTCTGTCTGTCTGTCTGTCTGTGTGTCTATCTGTAGATTTTTTTTCTATGGCAAACGATAACTGCCGCAAATTCAAACAGAATCAAATAATTTTTTGCATGCAGCCCTGATTTGCAGAGTACTCGCGACCTATTGTTTTTGGTGAAGATCGGTTGAGGGAAAGGGGTAGTTTACCTGCAACGGTTTTTTTTTAGCAAGGGTAATTTTGTTTGTTTGGCAAACGATAACAGCCGCAAATTCAAACAGAATCAAATAATGTTTCGCATACAGCCCTGATTTGTAGAGTTCTCAAGATCTGTTGATTTTGGTGAAGATCGGTTAAGGGAAAGGGGTAGTTTACCTGTAACGTTTTATGTTTTAACAAGGGTATTTCCTATGGCAAACGATAACAGCCGCAAATTCAAACAGAATCAAAAGATTATTTGCATACAGCCCTAAATTGTAGAGTTCTCAAGACCTATTGTTTTTGGTGAAGATCGGTTGAGGGAAAGGGGTAGTTTACCTGCAACGTTTTTTTAACAAGGGTATTTTCTATGGCAAACGATAACAGCCGCAAATTCAAACAGAATCAAATAATGTTTTGCATACAGCCCTGATTTGTAGTGTACTCAAGACCTATTGTTTTTGGTGAAGATCGGTTAAGGGGAAGGGGTAGTTTACCTGTAACGTTTTTTTATCAAGCGTATTTTCTATGGCAAACGATAACAGCCGCAAATTCAAACAGAATCAAATAATTTTTTGCATACGTCCCTGAATTGTAGAGGTCTCAAAGACTTTCGATTTTGGTGAAGATCGGTTAAGGGGAAGGGGTAGTTTACCGGCAACCTTTTACGTTTTAACAAGAGTAAAGTACTTGAAAATTTATTTAAACTTTTTGAAACAATGGTAATTGTTAAAAATAAAATAATTTTGTTGCCAGGCAATAAAATTATAATTTTTTCATTTTAATGTAATATAATATTTTTCATTTAATACAGCAATAAAAAGGCAGGTAAGACACAGCCTGTCTGTTTGGCTGAAAATGATTTTAAATATAAATCTTAGAATATGGAAGTCATGTATGGTTCTCCATACCGATATTTACTTCCATATTTCCTTAAGGAATGGAAGTATGGTGATGGCAAAAAAAATCGTGTTCGAGATTATTGCAGATACTGATTCTACTACACTCAAAACATGAAAAAAAGTCGTTTTCCGAAAAGTGTCTGTGTGTGTGTGTGTGTCTGTGTGTCTGTGTGTCTGTGTGTCTGTAGATTTTTTTTTTTTGGCAAACGATAACTGCCGCAAATTCAAACAGAATCAAATAATTTTTTGCATACAGCCTTGATTTGTAGAGTACTCGCGACCTATTGTTCTTGGTGAAGATCGGTTGAGGGAAAGGGGTAGTTTACCGGCAACGGTTTTTTTTATCAAGGGAAATTTTTTGTTTTTGGCAAACGATAACAGCCGCAAATTCAAACAGAATCAAATAATGTTTCGTATACAGCCCTGAATTGTAGAGTTCTCAAGACCTTTTGTTTTTGGTGAAGATCGGTTAAGGGAAAGGGGTAGTTTACTTGTAACGTTTTATGTTTTAACAAGGGTATTTCCTATGGCAAACGATAACAGCCGCAAATTCAAACAGAATCAAAAGATTATTTGCATACAGCCCTAAATTGTAGAGTTCTCAAGACCTATTGTTTTTGGTGAAGATCGGTTAAGGGAAAGGGGTAGTTTACCAACAACGTTTTTTTAACAAGGGTATTTTATATGGCAAACGATAACAGCCGCAAATTCAAACAGAATCAAATAATTTTCTGCATACAGCCCTGATTTGTAGAGTACTCAAGATCTACTCTTTTTGGTGAAGATCAGCTGAGGGGAAGGGGTAGTTTACCTGCAACATTTTTTATCAAGCGTATTTTCTATGGCAAACGATAACTGCCGCAAATTCAAACAGAATCAAATAATTTTTTGCATACAGCCCTGATTTGTAGAGTACTCGCGACCTATTGTTTTTGGTGAAGATCAGTTGAGGGGAAGGGGTAGTTTACCTGCACGGTTGTTTTTATCAAGGGAAATTTTTTTTGGCAAACGATAACAGCCGCAAATTCAAACAGACTTAAATAATGTTTCGCATACAGCCCTGAATTGTAGAGTTTTCAATACCTTTTGTTTTTGGTGAAGATCGGTTAAGGGAAAGGGGTAGTTTACTTGTAACGTTTTATGTTTTAACAAGGGTATTTCCTATGGCAAACGATAACAGCCGCAAATTCAAACAGAATCAAAAGATTATTTGCATACAGCCCTAAATTGTAGAGTTCTCAGGATCTATTGTTTTTGGTGAAGATCGGTTAAGGGAAAGGGGTAGTTTACCTACAACGTTTTTTTAACAAGGGTATTTTCTATGGAAAACGATAACAGCCGCAAATTCAAACAGAATCAAACAATTTTCTGCATGCAGCCCTGATTTGTAGAGTACTCAAGACCTATTGTTTGTGGTGAAGATCAGTTGAGGGGAAGGGGTAGTTTACCTGCAACGTTTTTTATCAAGCGTATTTTTTATGGCAAATGATAACTGCCGCAAATTCAAACAGAATCAAATAATTTTTTGTATACAGCCCTGATTTGTAGAGTACTCCCGACCTATTGTTTTTGGTGAAGATCGGTTGAGGGGAAGGGGTAGTTTACCGGCACGGTTTTTTTTATCAAGGGAAATTTTTTTTTTTTGGCAAACGATAACAGCCGCAAATTCAAACAGACTTAAATAATGTTTCGTATACAGCCCTAAATTGTAGAGTTCTCAAGACCTATTGTTTTTGGTGAAGATCGATTGAGGGAAAGGGGTAGTTTACTTGCAACTTTTTTTAACAAGGGTATTTTCTATGGCAAACGATAACAGCCGCAAATTCAAACAGAATCAAATAATGTTTTGCATACAGCCCTGATTTGTAGAGTACTCAAGACCTATTGTTTTTGGTGAAGATCGGTTAAGGGGAAGGGGTAGTTTACCTGCACCGTTTTTTTATCAAGCGTATTTTCTATGGCAAACGATAACAGCCGCAAATTCGAACAGAATCAAATAATTTTTTGCATACATCCCTGAATTGTAGAGGTCTCAAGGACGTTCGATTTTGGTGAAGATCGGTTAAGGGGAAGGGGTAGTTTACCAGCAACCTTTTACGTTTTAACAAGAGTAAAGTACTTGCAAATTTATTTAAACTTTTTGAAACAATGGTAATTGTTAAAAATAAAATAATTTTGTTGCCAGGCAATAAAATTAAAATTGTTTAATTTTAATGTAATATAATATTTTTCATTTAATACGGCAATAAAAAGGCAGGTAAGACACAAACACACAATTCACGTTATTTCTGGCCTCACTCATGTTTATTTTCTTACGTTTGCACGCTTTTTAAATGGAAAGTGCCGAAACCCACACCAACATAACGCGTGCAAGCCGAAAAAATGGACATCAATTTGCTTACTGGCGAAGCTAGTAGTTAATGAATCGGTAGGCAAAAATCTTATCTTAAATTTTTTTTAAGGAATCACTAAAAGGACGGTGGGTCAAATCGGACGCTGAGGTAGAGTTTGCTGTAACCGAATGGTTCCACAAACAGCCGTAAGAATTTTACTAGCAGGGAATCTACAGGTTAGCGCAACAGTGGAACTCATGTCTTAATGTTATTGGAGACTTCTTTTAAAATCGTTGAATAAAAATTGCTTTACAGCTCAATACGTGTGTCTATTGAACAATCCTTGTATTAGTCATACACGATAATACAACTGATTAAACTTCAAATTTTTAAACTTGGTTAGTTTCTATATATATGTTTAATGTTACAAATAATTCAAATAACAATCTTGATCATCTGTTAGTTCAGCGGAATAACAGTGACACTTTTAATAACCGCATAAAATAAACACTTAGAAACAACACAGGCGCTTTAACTTAACTGTTTGGACCACAGAAGTGAGGCATGCCTCAACGCTCTATGTGTACAGCGCGGGACAATCCCCCCTCCCTACACTTCCGTATCACACCACTACATTGCTTACATACGATGTATACAAAAAACGCTGAGGCAAGTTCAGGTTGCCTCATTCGCTTTAAACGAACTATGCCGAATCTCACCTGTCACCATCTAGCGGTCGCTCAATAAAGCACGTTTCGGTTTAATAAATTTGACAGTCACAGTAACAATGTATAATCTTTACGTTATGTAGTTCATACGTATTTATAATTTTTATTCTACAGAATTTGTTAGGGTAGGCATTGCCTCAATTGCCTCCATGTAACTTCGCCACTGATATATATGTGTAAAACGTTATCGGCAACAAAGAAGTAGTTTTTGTTAAAATTCCTTCCCGGGATATTTGGCCGTAGTCCAATGTTTTCTACAAAACCAGACATTTCGGCAATGCCATCGACTTCCATCATCAGTGAAAATCGAGTGCGATAACGTGAGGTGGTATACGTTAGTGACCACAGTACTGTGGTTAAGGCTGAAGCAGTAAGTAGAAAGAAGTAGTTTCTATGGTAATATTTCATTTCGAAAATGATTTTAAATATAAATCTTAGAATATGGAAGTCATGTATGGTTCTCCATACCGATATTACTTCCATATTCCTTAAGGAATGGAAGTATGGTGATGGCAAAAAAAATCGTGTTCGAGATTATTGCAGATTCTGATTGTACTACACTCAAAACATGAAAAAAAGTCGTTTTCCGAAAAGTGTCTGTGTGTGTGTCTGTCTGTCTATCTGTCTGTGTGTCTGTCTGTGTGTCTGTAGATTTTTTTTTTTTTTGGCAAACGATAAGTGCCGCAAATTCAAACAGAATCAAATACTTTTTTGCATACAGCCCTGACTTGTAGAGGACTCGCGACCTATTGTTGTTGGTGAAGATCGGTTGAGGGAAAGGGGTAGTTTACCTGCAACGGTTTTTTTTAATCATGGGAAATTTTTCTTTTGGCATCGATAACAGCCGCAAATTCAAACAGAATCAAATAATGTTTCGTATGCAGCCCTGAATTGTAGAGTTCTCAAGACCTATTGTTTTTGGTGAAGATCGGTTAAGGAAAAGGGGTAGTTTACCAGTAACGTTTTATGTTTTAACAAGGGTATTTCCTATGGCAAACGATAACAGCCGCAAATTCAAACAGAATCAAAAGATTATTTGCATACAGCCCTAAATTGTAGAGTTCTCAAGACCTATTGTTTTTGGTGAAGATCGGTTAAGGGAAAGGGGTAGTTTACCTACAACGTTTTTTTAACAAGGGTATTTTATATGGCAAACGATAACAGCCGCAAATTCAAACAGAATCAAATAATTTTCTGCATACAGCCCTGATTTGTAGAGTACGCAAGACCTATTGTTTTTGGTGAAGATCGGTTTGAGGGGAAGGGGTAGTTTACCTGCAACGTTTTTTATCAAGCGTATTTTCTATGGCAAACGATAACTGCCGCAAATTCAAACGGAATCAAATAATTTTTTGCATACAGCCCTGATTTGTAGAGTTCTCGCGAACTGTAGTTTTTGGTAAAGATCGGTTGAGGGGAAGGGGTAGTTTACCTGCAACGTTTTTTTTTATCAAGGGAAATTTTTTTTTTTGGCAAACGATAACAGCCGCAAATTCAAACAGAATCAAATAATTTTTTGCATACTTCAGTGAATTGTAGAGGACTCAAGGCCTTTAGATTTTGGTGAAGATCAGTTAAGGGGAAGAGGTAGTTTACCTGCAACCTTTTACGTTTTAACAAGAGTAAAGTACTTGAAAATTCTTTTAAACTTTTTCAAACAATGGTAATTGTTGAAAAAAAAAATAATTTTGTTGCCAGGCAATCTGAAAATTTCAGATTTTGTACCACAAAATCTGAAAAAATTATACAATAGTTTATGAAATGGTTAATAATACATCAGTGGAAGGTGTAATAAGAAATTAGCAGAAATGGAAACCTGGGGAATGTTAACTGTTCTGTAGATACAATTTTGTCAGAATGTTTGGAAATGATCATCAACATTGAAGAAAAAGTAAGCATATTAAGAAACATATGTAAGTACTTATTATAAAAAAATAATGTTTGTTTTTTGATAAAGTCATTTTGATTATAAAATATAAATATTTACAACAAGAAAAGAATTTTCAGTTTTCAAAATTTAAATATATTTTTATAAAACAATGGGTTCTTCATTGAGGTGGGGACCATGTCACTCACTCCATCTCAAGCCTCCTCTCCCATTTTGCAGAAAAAGAGGACCCTGTCAAGGCTGATACTTTGACGACAGTGACAGGGCATTCCACCAAATTCAGGAGAGTGACAGGCCCAACGATTGGCTCCTCAGATTTCCCCAGCGTTAGTAGGTTCTATGAAAATATTTTATTTCAAAAATGATTTTAAATATAAATCTTAGATATGTTTTATAAATCTCATGTTTTATGTTTTAACATGGGTAATTTTTTATATGACGAACCATAACTGCCGTAAATTCAAACAGAATCAAATAATTTTTTATATATGTGCCTGAGCTATAGAGAACTCAATGTCTGTTGATTTTGGTGAAGATCGGTTACGGGGAAAGGGCAGTTTACCTGAAACATTTTTTGTTGTAACATGAGTAAAGTACTTAATTTTGATAAAGTATCCTGATAAGATCTTAATAATCCACTGTAGAAACGTAGATGAAATATCTATAAACGAAGAGGCTAGTTGAACGGGCTGGGGGTAATTTTCTATAAATCAAAATTATAGTTGAAGGGGGAGGGGATAATATTTTTTATATGTGTACTACGTTATTGGCAAGAAAGAAGTATTTTTTTGTTAAAATTCCTTCCCTGGCTGTTTGGCTGAAAATGATTTTAAATATAAATCTTAGAATATGGAAGTCATGTATGGTTCTCCATACCGATATTTTACTTCCATGTCCCTTAAGGAAATGGAAGTATGGTGATGGCAAAAAAAATCGTGTTCGAGATTATTGCAGAATATGATTGTACTACACTCAAAACATGAAAAAAAGTCATTTTTCGAAAAGTGTCTGTGTGTCTGTGTGTGTGTCTGTGTGTCTGTCTGTGCGTGTGTCTGTAGATTTTTTTCTATGGCAAACGACAACAGCCGCAAATTCAAACAGAATCAAATAATTTTTTGCATACAGCGCTGACTTGTAGAGTACTCGCGATCTATTGTTTGTGGTGAAGATCGGTTGTGGGAAAGGGGTAGTTTACCTGCAACGGTTTCTTTTATCAAGGGTAATTTTGTTAGTTTGGCAAACGATAACAGCCGCAAATTCAAACAGAATCAAATAATGTTTCGCATACACCCCTGAATTGTAGGGTTCTTAAGATCTGTTGATTTTAGTAATGATCGGTTAAGGGAAAGGGGTAGTTTACCGGCAACGTTTTATGTTTTAACAAGGGTATTTTATATGGCAAACGATAACAGCCGCAAATTCTAACAGAATCAAATGATTATTTGCATACAGCCCTAAATTATAGAGTTCTCAAGACCTATTGTTTTTGGTGAAGATCGGTTAACGGAAAGGGGTAGTTTACCTGCAACGTTTTATGTTTTAACAAGGGTATTTTATATAGCAAACGATAACAGCCGCAAATTCTAACATAATCAAATGATTATTTGCATACAGCCCTAAATTGTAGAGATCTCAAGACCTATTGTTTTTGGTGAAGATCGGTTAACGGAAAGGGGTAGTTTACCTGCAACGTTTTATGTTTTGACAAGGGTATTTTTTCTGTGACGAACGATAACTGCCGCAAATTCAAAGAGAATCAACTAATGTTTTGCATACAGCCCTTAATTGTAGAGTTCTCAAGACCTATTGTTATTGGTGAAGATCGGTTAATGGAATAGGGTAGTTTACCAGCAACGTTTTATGTTTTGTCAAGGGTGTTTTCTATGGCAAACGATAACAGCCGCAAATTCAAACAGAATCAAATAATTGTTTGCATACAAGCCTGAATTGTAGAGTACCCAAGACCTGTCGTTTTTGGTGAAGATCGGTTAAGGGAAAGGGGTAGTTTACTAGTTTACTTTTACTTCCATGTTCCTTAAGGAAATGGAAGTATGGTGATGGCAAAAAAAATCGTGTTCGAGATAATTGCAGAATATGATTGTACTACACTCAGAACATCAAAAAAAGTCATTTTTCGAAAAGTGTCTGTGTGTCTGTGTGTGTGTCTGTGTGTGTGTCTGTGCGTGTGTCTGTAGATTTTTTTCTATGACAAACGATAACAGCCGCAAATTCAAACAGAATCAAATAATTTTTTGCATACAGCGCTGACTTGTAGAGTAATCGCGACCTATTGTTTGTGGTGAAGATCGGTTGTGGGAAAGGGGTAGTTTATCTGCAACGGTTTCTTTTATCAAGGGTAATTTTGTTAGTTTGGCAAACGATAACAGCCGCAAATTCAAACAGAATCAAATAATGTTTCGCATACACCCCTGAATTGTAGGGTTCTTAAGATCTGTTGATTTTTGTAAAGGTCGGTTAAGGGAAAGGGGTAGTTTACCGGCAACGTTTTATGTTTTAACAAGGGTATTTTATATGGCAAACGATAACAGGATAGAAACTATTCTGGAACACCTGCGCTACCTACATAATCAACAGAGGGCGGTTTTGTCAATCAGTTAAAGTGACGAATTTCTTTAGTACTGTTCGAGTCATTGTTGAGTCTTAGTGAAAAGTGATTATCGTATTATAATTAGTGCGGAACTCTTAATAGTTGACATTATTATTGCTTGTGGACGAAATTAACTTGAATTATTGTACGAGTTGATTGCAAATTCTTATTTGTTATTAACTAAAGCTGGTAATTTAGTGACTTCATTGACGTCTGTATTTTGTTTTCCACTGTACCATACGATGATCAGTGAGACTATCGTAACAATATTTTTAATCACGATTAAAGCATACTTTCGGAATACAAATGTTTTAACTGCCTAATGAGAATGTCTCGATTGTAAAAATTACAAATTTTATTGGTAACCGAAAATAAACGAATAAAGTAATAACAGCGTTTTTGTGTATAGAACTTATTTAATATTACGGAATAATCGTGTTATTTATATACAGAGAAAACCAGTTAGTTTCAAAATAGTCTATCTATGTAAATTAAAAACGTTAAAATATTTGTTTCACATTGCGAGACATAAAATTGAGACATAAAAAATAAAACTCACTGAACTGAGTTTGCTTTAGACCTTAGGGTCAAGGTCATAAACTCGCATTGTCACGGTGATGAAGTTGGTTGGTTTGTCGGGCGTGAGTGTAAAATTTATTACACAATGGTTCTCTCTTGTAACTGTCTAGAGTGGTCAGGGTTTGCAAGCCCGCCAATAATTCACTCCCTTAAAATTAAAATACCTCAGTTAACAGACTGCTACTTTACTTGTAATTGTGCGTGTGTGTGTGTGCGCGCGCTCGTGTGTCTATGTCGGTGTGTGCTAGTTATGTTTATGTAATTTAATAACCCTAGAAGGGCATAAAATAAAATTATAAACAGAATTAAGACAAGAAACAAACAGGTTTTTACAAGAACAGAATTTAATAAAACCTTTCATAGAGGCGTTTATACACAGTAATTTTAAAATACTTATATTCGTTTTATGGTTTTATATATTATTTACGTTGGGCTCAGTTTGCTGGTTTTTTAACTGAAAACAATATATCATTTCTGTAAATAAAGCAATATAAATAAAATTCCGTTGATTGATTTATTAATTAACTTGAAGTTTTTTTTAATCTTTTAATTTTCTTTGTTGAATTCATTTTTTTATTTTTCTGAGTAAACGAAAGCGGTCTGTGCGATCGTATACAGGGTGATTCACGAAGATATGCAAAAAGACTTTAGGAGCTCATTCTACATGTAAAAATAAAGAAAAAAGTGCATATAAATATAGGTCCGCAAATGCTTCGTTAGCGAGTTATGGCTAGCCAAATATTTTATCCTGATTTCAGCTCCTCTGGTCATATTAGGCCGTACTGTTGGTTTCGTATAGTTTTTGACCTGACAAATTGAATAAAATAAGTCCCAGAACTTTAACTTCGACAGTTTTTGGGAAAACTGGTGAAAAACGCAAAAAATCGTAGTCGAAAAACACACTTTTTATTTAATTCAATTTTATTAAGCCCTCTCTTTAAGCCTGTTCGTCCCGAACTGGCAAACCGTCTCTGAAGTAGCCAGACGATCTAGGTGGACGACCTTGAACTTTCGCTGTCCCTCCTGTTGAATCCAATAAACAACATCGTTGATCCTTTTTTTCACAGTGTAGGGTCCTTTCCAATTAGACTGACGCTTAGGTGAGCGACCACGACGGCGCTTTGGGTTGAACAACCAGGCCTGATCTCCTTCTTGAAAACCCACACTATAAATGCGAGTGTCATACCGAGGTTTCATTTTGTCACTGGTAATCTTCAGCTGTCCTCTTATCAAGCGATTCATTTCTCGCAGTTGGTTTTCTAATTGCGAGGAATAGTTTTGTGGCTCTTGGGACTGAGTCTCAGGTGATCCGAACATCAAGTCCCCAGGAAGACGAATCTCCCGCACAAACACCAATTTTGCTGGAGTCATGCCGGTTGTTTCGTGTACTGATGACCTGTACGCCATTAGGAATAGTGGTATACGTTGGTCCCAGTCTGTTTGGTTCTCGTCAACAACCTTTGAAAGATACTGCTCAAGTGTCCTATTGAATCTTTCAACCATCCCGTCCGACTGAGAATGGAGAAGTGTTGTCCTGGTCTTTCGAATTCCGAGTAGACGGCATAATTCTTTAAACACTCCTGATTTGAAATTTCTCCCTTGATCCGTATGGTTTTCCATATGGGCTCCATAACGACTTATTTTATTCAATTTTTCAGGTCAAAAACTATATGAAACCATCAAGTTTGTCCCTTAATTTGGGTTCCTAGAACTTCAGTACGGCCTAATATGACCAGAGGAACTGAAATCAGGATAAAATATTTGTCTAGCCATAACTCGCTAACGAAGCGTTTGCGGACTTATATTTATATGCACTTTTTTCTTTATTTTTACATGTAGAATTAGCTCCTAAAGTCTCTGCATATCTTCGTGAATCACCCCGTATACTCTAATTCCGATCATCATCCAGTTCCATCATGTTCCAACGAAGGCATGATCTTACTAGGTCGAGCCGGGTTTGCATCTTGCAGCTGAAAGGTGATATAATCCGTGTACCAACCAGTGTAGTCCCTCATCGCCTTCTAGTCAACGGTCCAAGACACCAAATCGTCTGAAGTCAGAGAAAAAAAATATGTAAGGGTCTGGTGTTACATTCTCACATGCTCGGGGCTGTCTACGTGTGTGTTCGCGAGTGAGTATGAATCACGCACACACACACACACACACACACACACACACACACACACACACACACACACACACACACACAGTGTGTACAAATTTCCCTCGCTTTTGATATATTATAAAAGGAAGAAATTACACTTTCTCTTAGCTAATGTCTTATTTAATATTAAGGATAATAGAATATTTCTGAGGTAATTAATAAATGCTTGTTTTGTGGCCTGTATTTATTTACTTATATATGAGAATAAAACCTCACTTTTGTCCGCGAATGTGTGTCCAAGCGGAAGCGTAACATTTTTTTAACAAATGTTTGTAAATATCCCAAAAATCGCTTTTGGTTTTGTTTTTAGAAAATAATAACGTAGAATTAGGTATCTGCATTTTGCTGTTATGACACCTCTAAAATGCTGACTCTGAAACCTTGATTACTGGATTAACTCAGCAACGTATCCAATAGTTTTCTGAAGCGGTCAGGTTTAAATTTTAATTAATTTATTTTTTTTCGGCCATCTAAGGACCACATGCCAATTTCAATTCTTTATTCTATGTTCTTTTCTTTTTCTCCAATATTCTTTCATCTTTTCAATGTGTCTCTTCTGCCTGTCTTCAGTCCACTTTGAGCCTGCGTTTTTCTCTCCCCCACCCTGGACTCCTTCCATTTTTAACACTTTTACCCGAAAAATGTCTCTTTCAATTGCTTCTTCTGAGTGTATATTATTTTTTTCTAAATTCCTTTGGACTCCTTTAATCCAACTTGATGTTGACTTCTTCCCCCACAGATATCTGAAGATCTGCTTTGTTAACCTATTTTCGTCCATTTTATATAAATGTTCAAAAAATAATAGTCTTCTTTTTTTTCATTATTTCTGATATAGTTTCTATACTCTGATATATTTCATCATTACTTCTTAATTTCCAACCTTCTGAAGTTTTTCGTGGACCTAGTTTAATGTATTTATTTATTTTCGTGAAGTTTAATAATTTATTTTATTAATCGCGTTATTTTTAACTAGTAAATGTCATCATCATCATCATCATCATTAACCTCAAGGATTAGACTCATCCTGAACCTGTCCCGGGACCCACTTCGCTCCCGGCCGACCTACATCTCTCTTCCCCACCGGTCTACATTGCATTGCTAGCACTCGAATCGTGTCACCCGCCATTCTTCCCAAATGTTCATACCATCTTCTTTTGTTGCTACTTACCTGCTCCTACAATGGATCGACCCCCATTTCCGTCTTTATATCCACATTCTACTTTCTGTCGAGAATGGTACAGCCCAGAGTACGTACTCCTCATAAATTTCACCTCCACTGCCTGAATCTTTGTTTGTCTCTTTCTGTTATAACTCTGGCTTCATATCCATACATCAAAACTGGTATCGCTGCAGTATATTACAAAACCTTATCTTTGTTCCCTCCTTTGTCTTATTATTAAGGCAACTGTGAATTGTTCTACAGATATTCCTGTATTTGTTTAATTTTTCATCCAGATCAATTTCTCTCTCATATGTAACGTAACATCCCAAATAATTGAAATGCTGGACATTTTCCGTAATCTTTCCATCTACAACTGTCTCAGTTCATATCGGTTGCTTCTCTCTGTGCCATTATTTTAGTCTAGTACATGTGTTACGCAAATGTGTACACTAGCAAGGCAATATACTCTCTACAGTGTATTGAGCCAAACAAAAGGAGAGGTAATCTTATGTTGGTTTAAAACACGTTCATTAAGAGCGCGATAATTATTATAGTCTGCACGTGTGTATAATCAAACATATAAATGTAAACACATTCACAACATTATGCTGAGAAAGCCACACGTGGGCAATCAAGTGCTTTGTAATCACGTACGTTGCTGTGCGTTCGCAGACTTCAGTGCCACAAATTACTGACGCTGCTACATGGAACTGTTTACCACTGGAGTACTTTCGACTCGAAATATCTATACGTTCACTCTTTACCATGTAATTATTTAATATTCTCAAATACTTGAACTGAAACGAATGTTACTGTGCAATGTTATTGTTGAATCTTCCTTTCCATTGAATAAATACATCGTTATACTTCACTATATTGACTCTGATACCATTATCATTACGGTAGCGATGTGAGTATGAAATTGAGTAATCCATAGTAAATATTAGTTTTGAGAAATACATTTCGTCTAGAAACAACGGCATAACAACATTTTTATTTCCATGTTCCGTAAGGAAATGGAAGTATGGTGAACGTAAGTATACCATGTTCGAGATAACGGTTGATTGTGATTGTACTATCCTCAAAACATGAAGAAAAGTCATTTTCCGAAAAGTGTCTGTGTGTCTATCTGTGTGTAAAAATTTTTCTATGGCGTACGATAACTCCCGCAAATTCAAGCTGAATCAAATAATGTTTTGAATGTTTTGCATATGTGCACGAGTTGTAGAATACTCAAGGTCTATTGATTTTGGTGAAGATAGTTTAAGGGGGACGGGTAGTTTCCCTGCTACGTTTTAAGTTTTGACAAGAGTGAAGTACTTAATTTTGATAAAATATCCTGAAACTAGTCATACTTGTACCCATTTGACATTTCTTCCTTTGTCCAGATGTTGTCTATCAGTTTACGAATTCTATTCCACAACACGTTTCCTTTTTTCTCAATAGATCCGCAGTACAGTAATGCCGTCATACTTCGGTGTTCTTGCATTTTCAAAACCTGTAATTGTATTTTAAATTTCACTATAATTTTATTCATCTAAAAAATTACCTTACATTAAAATATTTAGCATCAAATTATATCATTAATGGATCATTTTTTTCTTTGGCTTTCCCGAACACTCTCCGATAATTATGATCCTTCGTTTGCGTAGATGTAGAGAAAAGTAATTATCGGTCTTAAATATCAAGCAACATAAATACGAGGGAAAAGTAAACATTAGAATGGTAATTTTCTTTACCTTTTGATGAGGTAGAAATCAGCACTGGCTGTTTTGTTGTAAATCGTAATTGACTGATTGTTGTGATTCATCGTAGCAATAAAAGTATTGTTTCATTATTAGCAGTGTGCAATAAAAGCTAATTAGAAAGGGGATTTATGTTTTTTTGACTACACCTAGCAAGAAAAGTGAGATGCAATATGTTTTCTAAACTGAAACCTGCAGAGACTATTTGAAGAATGCACGAGAAGCATGAAAAGTAGTACTAGAGTGGCAGCAAGATTGATGAATAGATTAACGTTATACAATCAGCCAGAATTCTCTCTGTGTTAACAGAAACGTTGGCCTTCCAATTCAACAAACAATGTGACAATAAAACATACGATTCACGATATTTAGCAAATTACAATTAAAGAATTTGTAAATGAGTTAAATAAAGCCAATGGCTTATTCAAAAGCCGGGGAAAGATATGATTTTGCTTCAGACAACGAACGATTTCATAAGGATAACAAAACAAACCTTTCTGTTTAAGATCTTAGTATGTGGCTGCTGGATCACCCAACTTACACTACTGACTTGAAACCAAACAATTTTCGTATTTTTCATAAATTAATGTAAGAACCACGGAGAAAACATTTACATTTAGATGAAGAAATCATAAATATGGTGAGAAATTGGTTGCATATTAAACGAATCCTTTTCATCCAAGAAGGAATTCTAAAGCTCGTTAAGAGGCAAACTAAATCCATGGAAGTAGGAAGAGATTAGATTGATTAGATTATCATAGGTTTTATATATAAAAATGGTGAACACAATCATGATACCTTAATTTTTTCTATAGTTTTTCATTTACCCTTATTTTACCGTTTTCTTTTATTATAACTATTTTTGGGTTATAACTAATTTTAATAACTAATATTATTTATTGAAACAATTTATGCATAAAAATGTTTTAATTAAAATTCTAAAGAAGTTGATTAATTCTTTAGCGGATACATGTTTTCATTAAGAAGAATCTTTATATCCGTAAAGGTAACAAAAGGTAAATTTAAATTTTCGAACGTACTTACGTAATTTTACATGAAATTTTCACACATTTTATGTGCTCTGTTATACCCGTTTTTAGCAAGAATTATAAAAGCGCATACCCTTGTGCGCTTCGTATAATTTAGCAAGAATTATGATTAATAAAAGGAAGAAAGAAATGCAAGGTTTTACTGTGTTCACATACAACACTGGCGCGCACTCACGTATGATGAGTCGTATGAAAGATTACATAACAAATATTGCCTACCAACCAGCTACGAACCTAACGGTTTTCTCATTAAGCGTTGTGTCCAGCGCTATACTTTGGATTTACGTTTTTGACATAGGCCTATTTATAAAGTAGCTACTGAAGGGTCGCTGTTCTTAGTCGGTCCGACGTACTCATTTTTGTTCTCTGCCAGTAAATTTTTTTTTTTAAATACCCTTTTTTGTTATTCAGGAATAATGACTGCCCTGTTCAAAATTTACTTACGCTTCTAAAAATAATATTCCTTTCTTGTTGGCTCGTGACGGAATCTACATGTTAAAAATGTTCATATTACAAACATTTATTTATAATTTAATTTAAACAGAAAATTGATTAGTAACGGCATTACTATAACATTCAAATTCCTTGAAACTATAAAACTATGTTATATTATTTAAAACTTCTAAACTATGGGTGATTTCTTAAGGGTAAATAGTAATACTTTTTGCTTACCGTTTCGACCAGTTGAACCTGGGATCGTCCCAAAAAGGTGTGAGTAGCGGTTGAAAGTTCCAATTGAAAAACCTAATAGTCTTTTCAACAAGGTATTTCAGCTCCCACTCACAAATTATGAGTATAATTGAAACTTATATATTTGTATATTTACTAATTACTTTACGTAATACTCGAGTGTTTTATAAATAAATTTATTATAAAATTTTGTGAAAAGAGAAAAACCAGTAACTTTTCTTGTTTGTATTTTCTCAATTACATATAAAATCTAGACCTAGTAGTGCATTGAACAGTAGTAGTATTCTAAGGTAGTTGTTATGTTTAATAATATTAATACAATTTAATATAGATACTTAGAAAAATAAGAGATTAAAGTAGATTAAACTAAATTTACTTTAAATACAATTATCAAAATCTGTTACAAGCCACTTATTTTACATACTTTATTTACTATATATGGTAATATCAACATATTTTACTACGACTGTATTTTAACTTAAGCTCCATCGAAAGAGGAATTATTACATAAATTGACGGAGCAGTACAGCCAAACGCAAAGGTTATAAATAATATGACTGAGAACTGTATTTTCATCTGTACGTTGTATGTAGACTTCATTCGAGTATATTGTTGCTTTCTCGTCTTGTTGACAAAGAAAATCAACTAGAAATCATAAAAAATAAATATTAAAAAAAAACTAGACTTTCAAGTAGAGCAAATTTTAACTCATACAAATGAAGTTAGTAAATATATTTTGGTATTTACAAATTAAATACAAGCGTACTGTTGGTAAATTCGAAAAATGATATTTGGTGGTAAAAGCTGGATGTTTCCACGTGTATATGGGAGTGTTATCAAGCGACCTTCACCGTTACAAATGTAACACAACAGTACAAGTAAACCCTTGTATTTGTAACATTTTTCCTGTACGCTGCTACACTTATTTCCTTCTTTCCTCTCATCTTTGGTAAATGTGTGTGTGTGTGTGTGTGTGTGTGCGCGCGCGCGAGTGTGTGATCCATTAAATTGTATATTTGTTCTTTTTGATTACTGAATATTACATTTATATATTCTTAGTAAGTTCAACCTACTTCGTTGATTTGCTTTGTATTTTGTAGTTAATAAAATCATTTTTATGAAGGATCCTGTGTTTATTCCTAATTCTTCTTAACGGACAATTGAACAAGCTTAAGCTTAATCGATACGTGTCTTACTTAGGTTTAAAGTATTTTTTCTTTATTAACCTGGCAGCCCTTAATAGTGCAACATTATGGGCTCAGTTTCATTTCTTCGTATTTACCATTGTACATCGTTAATGTAAAATACGTTTGGTTAATGCTACTTGTGGCATTACAGTAGATATTTTATTTTTTATTTTGCCTAATATTGACTGCCTCATCGATGTTTGCGCCATACGATTCTCTGCTCTAAACTTTTAGTTTCTGTCAACGCTTTGGAGAAAAAGAAGAATCAATATCACATATTTATACAATATTCACCCTCTTTGTTAGCACGTGCAATTTTTGACGCAAACATGGTTTTTAATTTTCTATAGAACGCTTATGAAAAAAGGAATTCTTATTTTAGTAATTTAATTTAAAACATCATCGGTACAATCTGTGTAATCAATGGATTAGGTACTTGACCCGTTTCCCAGTAACACGCTTAGGCCTATATCTAAAATTTTAGTAACTTTTTGGAAAAATATAGTTTCATTCTTAAAGTGTGATGATAGCGTTGATGTCTTTTCATATGTGAAAATTTACTTGCTGTCATCTGAATGTACATTATTAGGGCCTCTGTATCGTCGTAGATTAAAATTCTAAATATTATTTACGTGTTTGTAGTGTATAATTCTGAAGTCAGAATATTATTTGCTTCCCGGGTTTAGTATGTTGGTGGTATAAAACCTGAACCAAACGGTGTACTATGTTTATGGTAAAACATCTTGCGGATACATAGCGAATAGGTGTTTAATCTGTAGCACAATGTTGCTTGTATATCTGTGTTCTGAAAACTGACTGACTCCAAACCAAGAGCTAAGCAAACACAAGTATTTCTTTATCGTTGTAACAAACACAATGCATAATTTACAATAAATAATAATAATAGTCAATAAATTAAGAAAGTAACTAAAGGGTATAAATAAACAATTGATAAACGTGCAACCTATTGGTGAAAAAATAATAAATTTGTGAATAAACGTGTTTCTATGTATATTTGTGTTTTATTTGAAATATATATGCGGTTAAAATAACATCAGATGAAGTTATACGGCAGAAACTGAATATTGTGAGTATACTCGACAGGATTACCCAGTATCGACTGAATTCGTAGGAACGTGGGAACAGTTTTGCCAAATGTGTGACTTCCCAAACAATTATGAAACTATAAGCCGAAGGGACGCAGAGGTGTGGGACGGCCGAGAAAGCGTTGGAGTGACCAGCTCTAGACTTAGCCTGTTTTAGACCGGAAGAAACCATCCTTGGTTTAATCCTTGCAGATGATGATGATGATTATAATATAAATTAATGTGTTTAATAACAGTAAAAGGAATCCTAATATAGTGTCAACGTAATGCAAACTAAACGTCATTAAACATTAGTAAACTTTGATTATTCTGGTTAATATTACTGATTCTTACTGCTTAGCCACGTCTATAATTATACAACAGTCATTTGTGTAATTTGTGGTGTAAAAGAAACTTCATCTCTAAAAGAAGTCGGCAATAGTCCTGGTCATATTACGAGGTGTCATATTACGAAAACTGTTTATAATGAGTCACTTCGTTCGTCTTTGTCACTGTGTTGTGAGCCTGTGTAGTTTATGTAAACTTATCATATGCAACGCCCAACGTTTTAATATATATATATATAGACTTCCATGTTCTAAAATTTATATTTAAAATACTTTTCAAAATAAAATATTTCCCTATAAACGACTCTTCCTTCTTCATCCTTAACCACAGTACTGTGGTCACTAACGTATACCACCTAACGTTTGCGCGCTCGATTTTCACTGTTGATGGCAATAAATGGCACTGCCGAAACTTCTGGTTTTGCATCAAATATTGGACCACTGACAAACACTCAGGGAAGGAATTTTAACAACAAACTACTTCTTTGTTGCCGATAACGTAGTACACATATAAAAAATGATCCCCTCCTTCTTCAACTATCCTTTTCATTTATAGATAGTTCATCTACTTCCCTACAGTTGAATATTATGACCTTCATTTCAGGATACCTTATTTATTAAAATTAAGTACTTTACTCTTGTTAAAACATAAAACGTTGCCGGTAAACTACCCCTTCCCCTTAACCGATCTTCACCAAAATCAATAAGCCTTGAGTCCTCTACAACTGAAGCATATATGTAAAGAATTATTTGATTCTGTTTGAATTTTCGAGAGTTATCGTTCGTCATAGAAAAATTCTACACCCAGACACACAAAAGACACTTTTCGGAAAATGACTTTTCCTTATGTTTTGAGGGTAGTGCAATCAGAATAAGCCATTATCTCGAATACGATTTTTTCACCATCACCATACTTGCATTTCCTTGTGGAATATGGAAGTAAAAATGGTCAAAATAGTCTAACAATTGATAGTCAGGAGGAAGAGTAGAATTCGTACCGTATTGAGAAAGATATTGAAATATTGACGTTTATTCAGCAGTGGCGGGCAGGTTACTACAAAATTTTAATTGGCATGAGTAGTAGCCGATATAACACTAAAATTTGAATTCAACTTGTGCAAGAACTTCGAATTAAAATAAAGTAAAAGTACGAACTCAAACAATGAACTTTTTAACTGCTTTAAAATACTGTAATGAACGTTTCTGTGTATTTCACCAAACTTTTGTCAGGTTGTAAAATACAAAGCTGCGTTCCAAGTCTCTGAATAGGCGCTGAAAATTACGGAACGTGCGGTTGAGACACAAACGTATTCAAGTAAATTATATAGTTAGGAATGACTGCTGTGCCTCTCAATGAGAGAAACTTCAGTACCTAACCACACAGCTGCGCGAGACCCCATTCATTAACTACTGTCGCTTTCCAAAGTAAAACGTCTCACTTTCTCTCACCGCTGACTACCCACCCCATGGCCACGGAATCGATCCGATACCATTACCCACGCTCCCGCTGAAAGTAGTGCACGCATGTCATAACACACTTTACTTAAAACGAACACAAACTCGCAGAATAATACACGTAATACAGCAATATAATAACAGAATCGTTTTAACATAAAGTATCCTTACAACAGTTAACATCAAAAAGTAGATAATTGATTATATATCAGTGTGTGTGATTACATATTTGTATACTCACAGATACGAGTAACGTCGCTGACAGTGAGGTGAGACATAACAGTGGGCGGAGAATAGTCTGAAATTGACAACGGTGTGACATAATTGACATATAGCGAGCGGTCTGACAAGAAATAGAAACTATTTAAACTCATGAGCTATTGTATTAAACGCGTTCTTTCGAATGCCAGAAATCAGACGATGAATGTAAAAACGTGAGGACGTTTTCTCATCTGCAGACGCCACAGGTGAGATTGGTGAACTTGGTTGGCTGACATGTACATAGACGGCAACAAAGTAGATAGTCAGTTCTACAAGTTATTTATATAAATAAATAGCGTGTATGTTATTGAAATGCGTTCATGGAAAGGGTTAGGTGCAGCGCCTGATTTCGTAGCTAGCGTGACTAGAGGCGCATAAATACAATATTCCGCCACCTTTCCGTCAGAATAATGTAGCTTCAATTCCTTTTTATTTTGTGGTTCTTTAATAAACACAGTTTTGGAAAGGCAATTTATTACACACTTAATTTAGTCATAGTATTTATAGTTTGAAGTTTCTAATTTCTAATTCACTACTCGGCAGGATCTACACAACTTGCATCAGGCCGATAATAACTTATGCACACCCGATCCTGCTGCCGACTGAGACAAACAAGATCGACTCATACAGAATCACAGGACGGCGGGCCCTGCGCCTGATCTACCGCCGTCCTCCCATCACCAAAACCCCGAATACGACTTTATATGCCCTAAACAAACACTTCCCACACTTGGACACATTCCTACACAGACTAAACTGGAAGTACGCAACTGCAGCAAACAATAGAACAACATTACAAACCCTCCTCACCCCCCCTAATAGACCTGCCCAAAATGCCCGGCGATCACACTTCATTCTAAACCGTCTTCTGACTCTTGCGGACGAACCCCCGCCCAGGATACTACGTAGAAGACCACGTAACAGAAGGGTTCCAGGACCCGTCTAGGGTTCACCTCTAGCATAAGTATTAAAAAAAACAACTCTCCTCCTGCATCTTCCTACTTCTTCAACGTCGCTATCAATAAATAAATAAAAACAAACAACCCTCCACTGGTAGACCAATTATAACCCAACAACCTGTTCCTTGACCAGCCCCTGCCCTTGAAGCCTCTACGACGCTTATCACCAACTTTAGCGTCAATTGCTCCACGACACTGGCATTATAGTCCGTAAGTTTGGCACTGCTCACCCCACCACACCCTCTCCTAGAGGCTACACACACCTGAACACCAACATCCTCCCTACACGCTGGTACCACCACCTTCTCATCGGCCGGTCACCGCTGGCGTACGCAATCCTCCCACAACTCCATACCCACATGGCTGAAGGGACCTTGCTCCAAAACAGCCCGAGAGGACCAATTGGCCCACTCAAATAACACAAAAAAAAAATTTGCCAAACGTTTATGACTAAATAAGAAATTATTCCAACATTTCGTTCGTCTGGCGCTACAGAATTGGCTTCACCTTCAAACACCTCGGTCCTCCAGCTACACCTTCAATCCCCAATACTCATCTTCTTGAGATCATCTTCTACGTCCTGTAGCCACCTCCTCCTAGGTCTTCCTTTTCTTATTTGCCTGTCGAGTGCCCCAAACTAAGAACTGTTTGGCCCATTATGCCGTTCTCCATGAGCATCGCATGTCCCAACCAGCTGATACTAAAAAAAAATAAGAAATTGTATCAGTCATATTGACACAGATAGTAATAGAAGAGAGAGTTACACACATGTTTACTATCAATGTCGTACTTAACTCAATGTTGAAAAGGAAAGTTTGAATTTCGATTGTAAAGACATGTGTAAAGTCATTAACGTATTTGCTACTCAATTCACCCGCATAACTAATAATGCTTTCTCAGTATGTTATGTGTCCCAAACGGCCCATCGAAATACGTTTCCGATATAACATTCATGTGAATCATTTATGCGTAATGTATCACGACTGAGATTTATGAGGAAATGACCGTCATTTATTGTCCGCCACAGTCTTTTCTTCACTGATATATCTACGGTTTACATAAGCTACATAGCACAGTAGTTTAACAAAAATTTTCCTTCAGCATGAAAACCTGAGTGACAGCAGCCACATTAATTTTTTTAATCAAAATAATGATCAAATTTTATGAATAAAATTCATATATGCAAAACTGTAGCATTCTAGCTAATTATTTTTGGGATTATCTTTAAACGAAAATATTCTTATAGCAATTATAACTTTCTTTGTGATAACAAACACATAAGCGAATAACAGAAAGGGCTTCAAAACATACTAAGTTTTTAAGATTTTAATTTCCTTGTTAAGACTGAAATTGTCCTTTACGTTAAGACATAAATTAGCTTCAAAATACACTAAATTTTTAAAAATTTCCTTTTCTTCAAAAGATATTTGCGTTGATATCTCGAACACAAGTGAAGTGAATAGTTGTACACATAGGTTTTGTAAACGTCACGATGACGAAAAAGGATGTTTTCCCCGATTTGTCCCATTCGTTAACAAGGGTAAAAATTTGTTAGTATAACTTCCAGTCGTTAGCACACTTCAATTATACCTCCCGCATTAATTTTTCATGTTTTTACGATTGTCCAACACAAACCAGTGTACAGTACACAGTAAATATCGCCTATTTTACCGTGTGGCACTAAATAATACAAGTCACCACATACAGATGTCCTCACACGGTAATTGACAATATTATCACTTGAAACACAACGCACACTGAATCGCATTATCTATAACATTAATAAATTACTTTACCTTCAATTATCCGCCTTGTGACTTCTTGTAAATCTCGTGTCTATGACGCGTTTCGGAGACTATGCTCCATCATCAGAGATTAAAATAAAAAATAAAACTATATCACTCTTTCGAGAGCGTTACATAATAAAAATGTCAAATTTGCATATGAACTGTACGCGAATAGTCTCCGAAATACACGCGGACTCCCACCATCCTTATTCACAAAAAATTGCCTTTGACAAACTACTGAAAAAACACGAAAGAAACAAGCTTAAACCCCGAATAAACAGTAACACACACACACAATTTTTATATCCACTAATTGTACAAGCTTTATGCCTAAGATTTTGTCCTCTGTATTGAATAATAATAGTTTGACTATTTCATTCAGAACTAATAATAATAAGTTACTAAGGCCATTTCTTGTTTATTTTACATTTTACATACTAAGGTCATTTACATTTTATGGAAATATGTCTTCATTAAGCGTACAACCAAACGTACATCCGTCCGGCTAGTCCTTATTTGAGGCAATTTAGTAGTGAATATGTCCCCTGGATACGTCACTAGCATATCGCCGGGTAAGACGTATGGTGGGGCTGTCACCTTCAGGCTTAACGTCCAGCCCGATTTTCTGTCTGGATGTTCTCCCATAAACTGGCTGTCTTACCAGACTAAAGAGACCAGTTTTCCCTGTTGAGATATCCATAAGGATCTTTAATATGGTGGTTTCTCCTTGCCTCCCACATCCAATGTCGTTGGGCAATGAAAGGTCATCCGTCTTTATGGGTTATTTCTCACTCCAAAGGCAATAGGGTGCCCTAACCTCTGCTTGACAACGGCAAGAAGAGGAGGGACAGCTTACACCGGCTCAGGCACGTGACAGGGTATACTGTCCATGATCATAGGAAAAACACAGATATACGGCAGGAACTGAATATTATGAGTGTACTCGACAGGATCGCCCAGTACCGGCTGAATTGGTGGGAACATCTTTGCCGACAGGATGATTGCCGCATCCCCAAACAACTACGGAACTATAAGCCGAGGGAACGGAGAGGTGTGGGACGTCCGAGGGAGCGCTGGAGTGACCAGTTGTAATATTTGCCCATTTGAGACCGGAACAAATCATTCTTGGTTTAAATCTTGAGGACGATGATGACTTCGGTTTTTGAATACGTCGCTACACTATTTTGTATGGAAGTATATCTTCATTAAGCGTACGAACAAACGTACATTGAATATTAACATAAAGTAATCTGCGACGCTGTACACTACCTGCAGAAGGGGTTTACCATGATATATGATTGGTAAAAAGGGAAAACAAGATACGGCTTTACCGCGTTCACATAAAACACTCGCTCACGCTCACGCTCTAACATCAGCATGGGGGGTCGGGTCGTACGTAAGCTTACACCGCGAGCATTGAACACGTGTTGCTGCTACCCATATCTAATCGTTTTCTCATTAAGCCTCGTGTCTTCCGCTAAACTCTGGCTTTACGTTTTCGTCATATTTTAAAAAGCGGCTCAGCGTTTCGAGAGCATCTCTGCTCTTAGTTGGGGCTACCTGTCTCATGTTATTTTCTTGGTTTATTTTCTTTTTTTTTTTAATTTTTCTGCGTTTTTTAAAATTATTATTAATCTATGGCGCAATATACTGATTACAAATTACAAGATTTCTGACGTCACCATCGTAAGCTAAAATTAACAAAAACGACGTTTCGACCTCTATAGAATAAGAAGTCGTCTTCAGGTAAACAATAAATTAATACAAAGATAAATCTATCAATAACAAATAGCTATCGTCATAACTCCAAATATATAATATACAAATATTGTGCTAAAACAATAATATATTTAGCACTAATTATTATATATCAAAATAATAATTATCTAGCACTAATTAACGTTTAACAATAATTATTATTTTAGCACTATATTTGTATAACTAAAGTTTGGAGTTTTGACGATATCTATTTGTTATTGATAGATTTATCTTTGTATTAATTTATTGTTTACCTGAAGACGACTTCTTATTCTATAGAGGTCGAAACGTCGTTTTTGTTAATTTTAACTTACTATGGCTAATGTCCGAAACCACACAATTTTTCTGGTCTATACAAAATGTAATCATACTACTCGTTGTATCCATGCCAGCTGATAATTGTAACTTAATTTTAAGGATTTTAATAATTACTTTATTGTGTTTTTAAAAATTTGTTTAGCCTAATTCATCTTGTTATTTGAATAAGCAATCTCTGTAATTCCGTCTTTGTTGTGATTACTTGCTACCTGATAGCCTACTTCGGACGAGGCCTTTCAGTGTCTCCACCACTATCACGTCCTAAACCACGACCTAGGACTTGATACTGATTTAGGATTTAGGATGTCGTGGTTTAGGACTTGATAATGGTGGAGACACTGAAAGACCTCGTCTGGTGCATGACAGGTAGCAGTCCAGCAAGTAAGCACGACAAAGTTGGCATCATTATTTCGAAAGTTCTCTATTAGGCCTGCTGTTCCCATTATTTCTACACATTCTCTTTAACTACCGAGTTCCTTGTAATTATAAAATTATTTATTTTTTTATTTCGACTATAAGTAGCCAAAATTAGACTGATTAAACTCTTCATATGTAATTGCTTTTATTAGGCTGACTAAAAAGGATATTAATCAATAATTTTAAACGTAGGCATGTTACTGAATTTTGTGAAAAGACAAATTTTGTAAATTTGTAAATAATGTAATTATATTGTCACGACAACCTAAGTATTATGATAATACAAACTCTCTTATTATAACTTTTCAGTGAAGGGTTAGTGAGGATCGGTCAAAAATAACACAAATTTTTAACTTATTTGTCAATGTTTACTGTCATCATAAGGACCTGTGTATGAAATACAAAAGAAATGTCAAACACAGCAGAACAATTAAATATTTGGGTGAACGTGTTCGTGTATGTGAGTGTGTGTGCGTGCGTATGTATGTATTGTTGTATATTTGAAGACTTGAGATAGTTTGTATACATATTCCAATATTATCTTTAAGAAAACGAGAAAATTATAGTATGACAGAACTTAATTTATGCACTATTACAATTTAAATTACTATATGTAATGATATTTTAATTAATTAAACAAACAGTAATCAACAATTGGATGTTAGATTGGTGCACAAAACGTTTATACATATAGCAGTCAACGTATAGCATAGTAAAATATATTACCTATAACTAAAAACAGATTAGGGGATGTCAACTATGTAATTATTAAAAGTTGTTTTTAACATGTTTCACTCACTACAGGTATTAAAAAACAATCATAATTTAGAAACATATAAATTACACAATAACTGTAGAACTTTACGACCTTATATCAGATAGTTGACATAGTTAACTTATGTTTGTGTTAAAAATAAGTTAAAGTTAACAAATAAGTTAATTTGTGTTATTTTTGACCGAGCCTCACTAACCCTTCACTGGAAAATTCATTGATTGACGGTCACTAGGAATTTAAGGATCTCTTATTATTTTGGTTAAGGTTTGTTTAGTATTAACATCTAAGCGCTAATTCATTAATTGTAATAAAATTCATAATAATTAATGTCATTCATAATCCATGTGTGAAATTAAATAAATGTTTGTAGTATATTTTTCTAACTATTAGATTTAGTCAGCGTTAGCTAACTCAGAATAGCTTTTACACGTTGTGCATTCTCCAGTTAGTGCAAATAGAGAAGACGCATATTATCGCGTCTCCAACTCTATTATGCCTTAAGCACACTTAGTTTTATTGCGAGAGTAACTAAAATAAAATTATATTTAACGCAAGTTAACATAATTGAAAACTGATGTAGAATATTATTGATTTGTACTTTAATAAACTGTCTTTTCCGACCATAGTTAAGTGCGACGATCGGTAACAGAAACAGAAACACTTTAATGATTGTTAACAACGAAAAAAAAAAAAATTAAACGAAGATAACTAAAATAATTATGTCACTAACAATTATGTTATGTCATCGGACGCAGCTAAAAAAATGAGATAACGTGCAAAGTGATTCCCCCAATTACTGGAGTCCTACGGATACATAAGGATAGACTACACAGATCATTAAAAGAATCTTCTTTATTTGGTGATAATTGTGTAGCCTTTTTCCGCGTAGCTAAAGGAAAAAAGTATACTCCATATCATGGCAATATGTATATCGATTAGGTATTACCTCCAAACACTGCTACTTGTACTGCTATATTCAGTGTTGTGAAATAATTAACTGAATACCAGAGAGTAAACAATCACAATTTACTTTTAACACTTCTAACAAAATTTTTAATGACAGTACAATGATTATTCCATACACACTCAGAGCAACGATATGTTTTATTTATATTAGTCAATAACTAAATATATTACTGAACAGTATAAATAAAATTTTACAATAGACGCACTACATAAAACGCTCAGTAACCGCTATAAAAATTACTCAGTATGTATTCTTTCAGCATTTTTTAAATCCTTCAATTCGTAGCGACCGTCGATCAATGAATTTTTCGGTGAAGGGTTTGTGAGGATCAGTCAAAAAATATAACACAAATTTTAACTTATTGTGTTGACGTATCGACAATGTTTATTGTCATCATCAGGACTTGTGTATGAATACAAAAAAAAAATGTTAAACACAACAGAACAATTATTTGAGTGATCGTGTTTGTGTATGTGAGTGTGTTCGTGTGTATGCGCACACGCGTGTACGTGCGTATGTATGTATCATTGTATATGTGAAAGAGTTGAGATAGTTTGTTTACATCTTCAAATGTTTTCTTTAAGACAAATAGAAAATTATAATATCACAGAACTATTACAATTTAATAAGGCTTTCACTAAAAGTCTGTCATGCAGCAATGTGCGATACGGCATTCCAACACTTAGCATACGATCTCAGAGAGACGAAGCGTGGGGATGAAACACAAACGTATTGAAGAAAATTACAGTCTAAGCGACGACGTCTGTGCATCTCAACGAGAAGCTTCAATACACAAACACAGAACTCCGCGAGGCCTTGAGCGTTAAGCTGGAAACACATTGCTATCGTGTCACGTGAGATCAGGACTTGCCTCAACCCGTGAAGTCATAGTGCAGAGACACACTTACGTCACGCACGTCACTTCATGTTACATCATCTCACGCAAACTCATGTGAACACGCGTCACGTCGTGTGAACACTCCTACAGCCAAATGAAATTCTACTTGTTACTTGTCGAAAATGGAACATGGAGTGCTGCAGTTCATCAGATTTCGAAGAAGATTTGGAAAATGCTTGTGTTATTTTTGTAATAAGAAAATCAGTCAACAAGAGAAGGAGCTGGATACATAGTAGTATAAACTTAGGAAGACAAGAAAAAGGTGACTTTCAGAATCTGGTAACAAAAATACAAGAAGATCCAGCTAAATTTCAAATGTATTTCAGACCGAATAAGGAAGAATCTTGTCGTATTTTTTTATATCTATAATTTATAGATTTAATATTGTAAAGCACTTTGTGTAATCTTATTTTCCCTATAAACAACTCCTCCACTTTCTCGTACTTGTCACCTCACGCCTCACCAAAGTGTGGTTGAACAGAACATGTGATTCACGTGAGCCGTGAAATGGCCGGCTACAGCCTACATGACGTGAAGACGGTGTGTCTTCAAGCAATTTAACTCAAGCTGAAAACCCAATCTCACATTTTTTACTATCACGTGAATTCACGTGAGCTCAAGTGACGTGATAGCAATGTGTTTGCAGCTTTACTCACTCGCTTTCGCTTTCGCAAATGAAACATCTCACTTTCCCTCACGTCTGGCTACCTACTCTAGTCTCAGAATCGATTTAATATCACTACGCCCCCCACTTCATTTAAAGTAGTACACGTATTTTATAACTCATTCTGGTTATAGACCTATATCTACACGCTCAATCTCAGACATTAATTATAAACAATTTCTGTGCATAACAGAGTATATACACTGTTTAAAGTAGGAGAATATACACTTACAATATGCCTGTATTTGTGTGTGAGTGTGTGTGTGTATGTTCAGAATGCATTTTTCTATATAACTGCAAAAATATACAATATATACAACAATATATAACAATATATACAACAATATATAACAATATATACAACAATATATAACAATATACTGCAACAATATATAACATATTGTTACGACGGTCTACTGATCGTCGTAGGTACAGTGCAAAACAAAATACAAGACACCAATAAAGTCACTAATCACCAGCTTTAATTATCACAGTTAAACAGTTTGTAATTAACAAGACAGTCTCTTACAACAAATCAAATAAAAATTGTTCACACGCAATGAAAAAAAAATTGTCAACTGATATAAAACACAAAATTGTATTAGAAGTGTGCCGCAGAATTATAAAACACGTAACACTTAGCCACAATAATTACTTTTCACTAACGCACAACTTGAACGCACAGAGTAATCGCCCGACAATAGCTCGCAACTCAAAACGAACTGAGCGTCCCTGAGTACTTGTATTTAAAACCCGGCTAAAACCCAGAAACATCCATATACTACGCATCAGCAATAAAGGAAAACATTAGAGCGTAATTCATTTCTATGAAGTATTAAGAAGGCTGACTACTCTGTAGTTCCTGCAGTCATTACGATCACCTTTTTTGAATACGGGAATTACCTTTGCAATCCGCCAATCGTCAGGAACATGACCAGTGGTCCAGCATAGATTAATGAACTGCAGCAAACGATCATGCCGCAAGGCTGGTGCACACTTTATAAGCTCCACGTTCAGCCCATCAGTACCTGGTGCTTTTCTATTCTTACAGCGGTGTAGAGCAGCTAACAGTTCATCCATTGTTATTAGGTCCGCACAATCACTGATATCGGCAAAGGTTGTTTCTTCCAGTTGATCCTGGGTGCACAGTTGCTCATAGTATTCAAGCCATTGTTGTTCTGAGACAATACCAACCTTCAGGTTATCCCTTTCCGATCGATTTAAATGTCTTAATATTTTGTAAGCCTTGTCCTGCTTGCCATGTACATCGTCTTCTATATCACATACATATTTATCCCATGAACTTCGCTTGATTTTCCTGAGTTCTCTTCTGGCAATGGCACAGCAGCGCTTATATTCACACCTTGTCTGAGCAGTGTTTAAGGTTAGATGTTTCAGGTATGCCTGCTTTTTAGCATCTATTATTATTTGACTAATAGATGCATCGTAAAACCTGTAGGCTTCGTTTTCCTTACCTTTTACGTCTCGTCACCAATGCTTCAAAGCTTCAAATGCTGCTTGTGATATGACATCTCTGATGTTACCCCATTCTTGATTTATATTGCTACTGATGAGTTTTTGTTGTGCAAACTGACTGAACCGGGTCTCATACAGGTATCTTATACTTTCATCTTGGAGCAGGTGTAGTTTAAAAGTTTGTTTTGAACACTGGCGTTCTGTAGCTCTGGGCTTTCTCCACCCACCTGGAATACTAATTTTTGATATGAGCAGAAAATGGTCAGACTCAACGTCACATCCTCTAAAAACCCTAGTATCCTCCACTAAATATCCTAATTTCCCATTAACTAAAAGATAATCAATTATTGAACGAGATCCTCTTGCTTGCCACATATATTTATGTATCTCTTTATGCGGGAAAAATGTGTTGCTTATCCTAATTGTTTTATGAGGCAAAATCGATGAGGCATCGTCCATTTCCATTTTCCATTCTTTCGCCGCGACATCCCATGATATTTCTTATAGGGGAGTTTCCAACACGTGCATTGAAATCACCTGCTATTATCACATAATCATTCATGTGTATATTATTAACAACTTTCTGTAAGTTGTTGTAAAATTCTTCTGAGTCTTCTCTGGGACCATTTTCTGGGCTATATACAACTACCAATGTTGTGTACCCCCTTATGCTTTTGCACCGTATTCTTAGTCCCAGGAATGATGGCAATATCTACATCAATCAATTAAATTAAGTTCCCATTGAAGTTCCATTTCCTTATGTGCAAGTCCTCTTACATTCCATACACCAATTTCAAATTGTTCCGTAATACCAAGTTGTTTTTTCCTTTTATTCCCAGCTTTGGTCAGCAACTTTTGATCCACCCGGCTAGTCCTTATTTGAGGCAATTTAGTAGTGAATATGTCCCCTGGATATGTTACTAGCATATCGCAGGGTAAGACGTATGGTGGGGCTTCCACTTTCAGCCTTAAGGTCCAGCCCGATTTTCTGTCTGGGTGTTCTCCCATAAACTGGCTGTCTTACCAGACTAAAGAGACCAGTTTTCCCTGTTGAGATGTCCATAAGGATCTTTAATGTGGTGGTTTCTCCTTGCCTCCCACATCCTACGTCGTTGACCACTGGAAGGTCATCCGTCTTTATGGGTAATTTCTCATCCCAAGGGCAAGAGGGTGCCCTAACCTCTACTTGACAATGATAAGAAGAGGAAGGACAGCTCATACCGGCTGTCACTCGGTCTCCATAGCCGCGTTAGCCACCTGTAGGTGTTGCCCATCCCCTACCACTTGGAGGTGCGGCTGGATTTATTTCCCTACATCAAGGAATGAGACCATAAGCCTTTACTCATCCTCTCCAGTACTTTGGGGGACATCCTCTCCAGCAGTAGTTGGATATATAAGAAAAGTAATGAGCAAATACTGCAGGAGTGAACTAAGATAGATAACTTTCAAAAATGTTTGGAAGAAGGGCAAAATTATTAGTGCTCGTGTTACAACTCAATCAATTCTTAAATAACATTTTTGAAGTAAATGTATTGAGGGATAAGTAAGAGGACGTCTAAGGGCAGCGTTATTGAGAGATATGAGAAAGGAGATGAAGATACTATCGTACTGCGATTTAAAGAGGGGAAGGATGGAGAGAGAGAGAGACGTGGGTAACTTGACAAGGCGTGGCCTTTAGATGATGGTGATGATAATGAGGTTTTGTTCTTCATTCTATCGCTCATTGTTTCTGACGTTATTTCTTTCCTGTTATCTATATCTATTTAGTTTTAGCAGAGTAACCATCCATTTAACAGTCTACACCAAAACACTTTTTACAGAATACACGATGGAATTCACTATTAGACCATTGGGCCAATAACAAATCGTACCTTTGAACAAATTACCACCAATTCTTATCAGTGAATATCTTTTCATACATGATCACGTTCTATCACTATCTACATACACTTATGTTTTCAATCTAATTTTGTCACAAATAACATATAATAGCAAGTAATAAGGTTTACGTAGCCACGTGTACAAAGATATAATACCCGATATAAATAACGTACTTTGGCAGTATTTGGATTACCCCATCTGTACACAAATCTTCGGATATTTATTATTTATTCCGGGTGTACAAGATTTACACATTTTCCGGAACCAAAGATTAAAGAAATGATTTAATTCTCATCTTCGGATATTTCGTTTTGTTAATTTTGACAACACTTCAGAAAATTAATTAATAAAAACGTTGTTACGTGTGCTTGAGACTAATTTATTGGTTTTAGGAATTTTCTTACCATCAAAAACGCCTAAGAGGTAGGCAACATACTATCGTCGTGACTGAAGAGAACACGATGTCTCCGCAGATTTGTTGCTCCATTTGTAACCAAGGGTAGCAATTTGTTGGTGTAACGCTCAGTCTTCCTCTGTGTCGTATAAAACACACTTCAATTTCACGTTCTCCAATTTGTTGTCACGTCCTTCGCGTACGAATAAGAGTGATGACAGCACATTTGTTACGAGGATACAATCTTACATTCGCGGAGTCAAACGCGTCACTTTGTCATGCTTCCGGCACTAGCTTTATTGCTGATAACGTAGACCCATGCAACCAAATATTACTAATTCGTGACATTTTTGTTGTTGGTTTTCAGTATGTAGCAAACTCTGAAAGTTATTTAATTCATATTGAAAGTGTTTACCATAAATTCATTAACTGGTTCTATGATATATATCGAAAAGAAAGAAATACAAAATTGGTTTAAAAAAAAAGAATATAATAAGATGCTAAAAATCTTTTTGCGTCGTGTGAAGCATAGGAGTATGTGAAATTTTACATGGGTTGGTTACCAGCCAACCGCATAAGAGCATGTTATGCGCATGTCTCCAGAAATAATTCCAAGAAAAATCCTGAATTATAAGCCAACCGGAATGTTGGTAGACCGAGCCGGAGATGGTGAAACCGGAACAGGGAACCTGCCTAATCCTGGACAGATAGATGATGATGAAACCTTTTTGCAGAATATATTAGTAAGTGGGTAATATAAGTTAGTAGATGATTAGGTATGGTCCTTAACCGAAAATCTATAAGTCCCGAGTTTCATATCATGGCGTACCATAAACAAGATACTTTTCAACCCCAGATCAACTTAGCCTATCATAACGTTTTTGCGGCAATAATTAATAGGCGCCTGAGATGTAATGTCGGCAACACTAGGTTATTTGTATGGCTTATGTATGTACCCTACCGTGCTTCTTCTAAATTACTTCGGCGGTAAATAACAGGCTATTTCTTCTTCTTCTTCTTCTTCTTCTTCTTCTTCTTCTTCTTCTTCTTCTTCTTCTTCTTCTTCTTCTTCTTCTTCTTCTTCTTCTTCTTCTTCTTCTTCTTCTTCTTCTTCTTCTTCTTCTTCTTCTTCTTCTTCTTATTATTATTATTATTATTATTGTTATTATTATTATTATTATTATTATTGTTATTAACCTATAGTTGTTGTTGTTGTTGTTATTAAGAATACTTTTGTGTGCATGTATATCTTTCTCAAACGTGTTTGTATATTAATCGATTTATAAGTCTTATTTTATACAAAAATTTGAAAAATAATGACAAAATCTGTAGGGTCTTTTTTTAAAAAAAAACAAGTTTATGAAGAGACATATAACAGCTACAATAATAATAATCATTGTTACCAAATAAGAGTTGTTATCGTTTATTTACAGATGACCACTAAAGAACATGTTAATAAAATGCACTAGTTCTAATTAAAATGTTTATTTGTTTTATAAAAATACTGTGTGACGTAACGTGTAGAAAGTCTAGCTAACTTAGGTATTGAAGACGTAATAAATAAATATATCAAACATGTATTTTACCTTTAAACTAAGAATAGTGTTATTAACGAATATAAACTTTTAATTTCAGTAAGGTTGATTTTCATAACAGAAACTATCTGGCAGAAACTATAGAACTCGTGAGGGCGTGCAGATTATCACTACATTACTCACAAGGGGGTATTGGTCTGTCAAAATGTAGCAGTAAAAATTAAAACAAAACATCTTTTTTGTAACATTGACGTAACTCACTATTTACGTAAGTTAACACATTTCGAAGAATAAAAATATTATATTATTTAATGCTTTGTATTTAAATCCTTGCTTTTTCGCAATGAAAGCAAAACTAAATACATAATAAGTTAAGGAAGAAAAACATATTTGACCACTGTAATTAATCTATTTTTGCTTTAGAAGACTGGGGTTACTTAAACCCGGCTTGACGTCATTAATCTGAAATCAATAACTACACTTATAATAATCTGATTTATTACATCGACTGTTAATCAATGTTCGTACTAAAAATGTTTCCCTTAAGTTTTTGTTCCTTTTTTTTCCTTTACATCGACAAAATTTAGTGCTCCCTAAACTACATACATCCTTTAACTACTCGCAACCACATACAATTCATTTTTTTAAAATATGCTGGTTTGTTCAGCATGTAGGCTTAGTTAATAAATAATTTTAATTTAAAGGAAAATTATGCTAACTGAACTCTTTACTACGGACACATTAATCGATTTGATTTAAAACAACGATCTGATTTATTTTTGTAAAATTAAGTTCACTGAGTCTAAATATTAGCGTCGTATTTAAATATGCTCCATGAAAGTTTTACTATATTTAGAGCACTATATGACTTTGCCAATTAACAATACATACTTACAGGATTGGTTTTGTGTTACTTCATATTAACATGCACGAACTACAGTTCCTGTGTACTGTGATACAAAATCTGATACTGTATTGTGTTTTGCGGTACGCACAGATGTATGAGCACGAAGGAGTTCACAAATGACGTGTTAAACACCGTCCTGTCTCTGGTTTCCAAATTCCATAGACAATACACACGTTTCGACACGAAAAAAACATTTGCTAATCAAAACACGAACATTTTGCTTGTTTCTCTGTGTATAATTCTTATGGAAATTATTTGTTTCTGAGTATTCTAAATATCGCACTCGTAACAATATATTTTTTGTTATCTTACCAGTGCCCTCCAAACTATGGGGGTGCGTCGCACCCTCTGCCTACAGCACAATTTATTTCGTATCGCGCCGCACCGCAAAGCTTGTTTCAAATTTATACTAGTAGCGTTTGATAGCTGTTGTTTGTAACTACCAAGCGTAGTGAGGGTATGAGAGAAAAATTGCTTCTTTAACCGAGAACAGTGAATATATAAAATACTAATATACTTCGTTTCATGTTAGTCCTTTGATGTTCCAAAGTTGTCAGAATTTTACTATATTCATATTGTTACGTAATACGCAACGTTCTACAAGTATCTCGGCTATCCCAGAGGAACCCGGCTGTAATTGTGTGTGTACGTACATATTGATGCTACTTTGAGATGAAAGACAATTACGTGACACTTATCATGCGTTAAAAATCGAGGTTATTCCAGACCGTAGAGGTCGACGCACTGTGTTCAAGGCCAGACAGTTAGTACGGTTTCAGTGGATTCTAGAGTGCCTGTAATACGCAGTTTTCTCGACACGTCTTCCATAAAGTGGCCGATTATTCTGGCATCTCAGCGAGGTATAAATATAAGCATCCGGCGACTGACAGTCAGTGCGTCGGGCGATTACTCAGTGCGTTTAAGTGAAGAGGTGTGTGCAATGGAAGTAAAAAGAGTGAAACAAGGAGAAGTGACAAAGAGAAACTTGAAGCCGCAGTAGAAAGGTAGAGATAATAATAAAAAATAGTGGTTTTCGTTAAAGCTTAAACACGAGAAAATTTCTAAAAAGCAGACATTCGCACACCTTTCTCAACGCAAAATGTTTTGTTTTCAAAAGTAAGTTAATCTCTACTGGAAAGCGTGTCATCAGGATTAAAACCAATTTTTTTGCTTCCTCCTATTTACGACGACAAAAGCTTTTCTGTCGGCTTTATAGTAAAGTGTTTTACTGGTTTTGTAGATTGTTATTAGAAGTGAAATAAACCTTGTTTCTTGAAACAAAATGTGAGACTGACTTGTATGCACAAATATTTCACAGACTTTCCTTGCATTCTGTGGAAAATAGCCTACAAACGATGCATAAAGTAAACCTTTTAAAACAAAAGCATCTTCTTTATTATAATAATGTTACAACTACAAAAAAAAATAATAATACTGTTTTGTAAAAGTTTATTACTTTCGATATTGCTTCTTTTTGTTAATAATATTAGTTTCCCGTCTTGCTATCTTATGTTTCCACTTATGATATTTGATTTCAATTTGTTGTATAGTATTTATGTAACGACTAACATTTTTTTTTCTTGTAAAGTAGGGGATTACAGTTATTCCTGACACGTTAAATATAATCTCATGTTTATATATTATAAATTGTGGTTTAGTTTAGTTTTTTCCTTTTTATGAAGAATTTTTATCGGAGATAATATTTAGGTGAATACTAAAACAGGTGTCAAGCTTTGTTACATTTTTACCTGTTTACAAGCGAATATCTAGCTAGGTACTGTTTAATCAAATAGAGGGTACAAGGCCTGTCGAAAGACCTTGACGCATCGTTTGATTGACGCAGTGGCGAGGGATGCTGATGTTTTGCTTAAACTAAAACGATGGACGTTGATCGCGAAAGACAGGATAAAATGGAGGCGGATGATTATGTAGGGTCAAGTTTGACTCCGAACTGTGACGCCATAGAAGAAAAAGAAGAAGTACAGTAAAATTAAAAAAAAAAAACTGTAAAAAGGCGTGCAAAGGAAGTAGAAAGAGTGAAACAAGGAGAAGTGAAAAAGAGAAAAATGAAGCAACAGTGAAAAAGTAGAGATAATAAAAGAAAAAAAATGGTGGTTTCCTTAATAACAAGAATTTCCTTGTTTCCTACATCAAAAGTGACTCATGTGTTCTTACACATGGCACCATGTGTTTGAAAAATATTTTAATTTCAAATAAATTCACATTTTGTTCTAATGGTTTACTTTTAACAAATTTTTAATTATATTACATAAATTGCAGTTATCTTATATTCTAAAAAAATAAGTAGTTGATTTCGTACGGAAACGTCTCATGATTAGCCAAACACATACTCTTAAAAATTGTATAGTATTATAATGTCTTCCATCCCAAATCAAAACCTACAAACCTGGAGTTGGGTAACACTGTAGGAACATGGACAAAAATCAAGTCACTTAGCTGCTTCGAAAACAACCGTGAACCACGGTTTTACTGGCAAAAGCTGTTTAATAGAATAGATTATAAATAATAAGTACTAATATTTAAAGTGACATGGATTATCAGTGTCTAGTCTTACTTTTACTTACGACTCATGTGTTAACCGTCACTAGATAAAACAGTCAAAATATTGTCATTCCCAGTTATCAGATTGCAGTAGTTATTTCTTACCTTTAATTACTAAATTGTTAAGTTGGTGAAAACAAATTAAATCTGATAGTAAATAAAATTAATAAATATCGTACGTAATTATTTTGCAATATTATCATTTGTTTATTCGTTTTCTTTAAAGCTAAGAGGAGGTTGGAAGGAGAAGACTGCTTACATGAGCTTTTGGCATACAATGTAACCCGCAGTACGCTGTTGTTATTACTACTGTAAGACGCTAATTCAGGTGTTCATTTTAAAAAAGAGTTAGTAGAGATTGGTCTGGCCCTGCCGGCAATACAGTAAGCTATGTCTTGGGAGCTGTCTTTACACTCATTTTTGTTTATTTAATATTGTTTATTGTTTTCAATATATGTGTGTGTGTGTGTGTGTGTGTGTGTGTGTGTGTGTGTGTGTGTGTGTGTGTGTGTGTGTGTGTGTGTGTGTGTGTGTGTGTGTGTGTGTGTGTGTGTGTGTGTGTGTGTGTGTGTGTGTGTGTGTGTGTGTAAACTGAAGTTATAGGACAGTAATAAGTTTCAATGTTATTTCTCTTCATTTAATTTTACGTTTAACGATGTAAATTATTCCAATATTCGTGGCATGAGCGGAATACAGTATGTGTTTCAGTGTTTAGCTCATTATATCCGCACATCGTGCAAATGCATTTTTATGGGCAATTTTTCCGTGTATTCTTAAACAGATATGTTTAAAAACGTTCAGAATTAATTTTAGCGTTTGGCAGAATAGCATAAAATAGTATCTGATTCTCTTTCACCATTGTTTTTCTTTTTCAATTGTAATCCGATTTATTTCCAACATCCTACTTTAACCTCACTGATAACGGCTGCTTATTTTATTTTCTACCAAATTTCATATACAACTTTTTAACGTACCCACATCTTTACTGCCTCTAGCCACGTCTACTTCATCTCGTCTCTAAGTTTTATTCTTCACTAAACCAAAGTATTGGTAACATGAGTCTTTGTAAAAACTATACTAACTTTGGAATCTGTTATTAAGATTGGTTCAGTACCCATGAACTGAGCTAATGCAGGTATGTATTTACTGTAAAATAATTTGTAAAGTTATGTTATCTTATCACAAAGCCCGTCTAAAGCTTTTGTAATTTGGCAAACTGCTAAAGTCTATATTTTTAATAATAATAATCTTGATCATAATAGGCAGGTTAGGACAGAAACTTTGCTGCTTACCTCTATCTGATATCACAGAAATCTTCCGAATGAAGGCCTTCAGTTCGGTTAAAATATCGCCAGGGTTGTCTGCCTTCCTACACTCGTAGTAAAATTTATTTTTCTGTATCGCTTTAGATATCTTCTTTCTATGATCTCATGGCTAAAATGTTTTTTCCTTCTTGTACCTGAACCCAGTTTAACAACTTTTGGGACCAATGATCACCGGTAGTCATTCCATACCAAAGCGCTATGTCTATACTCTATGAATCGGTTTATATTTAAGGATACTAATGTTGCTCTCTCTGCATGTGTTTGTGTTCTAATACTTTTTATATGTTAGAGTATGGTTACTCTACAACTTTTTTCTTAGAGAATTAGGATGTTTCTTTTGTTTATCTCTAGTTTTGAAGCCAAAGGTGACTACGCTTTAAGATGGCAGAGTAACACATCTCCAAATGCCTTCATAAGAGTTATAAATATTCATATAAAAACATTTATAAAATAAAATTGACACAAAGATTTGCGAATCCAAAATAGAACTTGTATGCAAATCAAACAAACAGTAATAATTATGTCATCAGAATGATAATAACATTAACTATAGCCAACGACGAATAACAATTCACCTAAACTGTGAAGTGGCTTCTTAATTGAAATTGAAATTCGTTATCCATCTACGTAACGTGCAGGTAATACACTCACTTTAATATAGAACTGTTATAAGCTTTTCAGTTCGCAAATAAATGAACGGACAATTTGTCAGTGACTCAGTAGAAAATTGTTAAAGTATTATTAAGAAGATCCTTAAATTCGTAGTGACCGTCAATCAATGAATTTTCCAGTGAAGGGTCTGTGAGTATCTGTCAAAAATATAACACAAATTTTAACTTATTTGTGTCGACGTTTCGACAATGTTTATTGTCATCATCAGGACTTGTGTATGAATACAAAAGGAATGTCAAACACATCAGAAAAATTATTTGGGTGAAAGTCTTTGTGTATGTGAGTGCGCGCGCGTGTGTGCGTATATATGTGTCATTATATATGTGAAGCAGTTGGGATAGTTTGTTTACATCTTCAAATGTTTTCTTTAAGAAAACGAGAAAATTATAATATCACAGAACTTAATTTATTCACTTATACAATTTAAATCACTGATAATCTAATGGTATTTTTAATTAATTATAAAAGCAATAATCAATAATTAAATATTAATTTAGTACAGAAAACTTTTATACATATACCAGTCAACATATAGCATAGTAAAATATATTATAACTAAAACAGATTAAGGAATGTTCAACAAAAGTTATTTTTAACTACGAAAAAAAATGATTAAGAAGAGAAGACTCATAACAGAATTAAACGGAGTTCCCTGCAGCGCAGTTGTGAGAAAGTAGCCGTTAGCGATTACAATTGGAAAGCGCTCCAAGTACAACTGATTTCAAACTCTCATCGTCTCCTGGCAACTGAAGCAAATACTGTGGTGGAAGTAACAGTAATTGCACCGCCGAGAGAGAGAGAGAGAGAGAGAGAGAGAGAGAGAGAGAGAGAGAGAGACTGAAAACGGCACTTGTTTGTAACACGTACCTAATTGTGATTAACCACCTACTTTGTCACTTTCAGTTAATTACTATGTCTAGTTAGGAGTCAGATATGTTTCCTTGAGTGCAATACAAGCTCCTAGACCACATACAAAGCCAACTGGTATTAAAATTATATTTATGGATTTCGTTGTCCATGACGTGTCCGTTACTTAACTAAATATAACTAATTCACTACCGACACGGAACACAAAGTTTTTTATGGGTAAAAACGTAAAAGTTTTACCTTATAGCCTGAACCAGTTTTCGCTTTTAAAAAGCTTCTTCAGAGGCTGGCGTTGGGAGCACTGTCCATCTTGTTCTTGGACAGTTGGACATATATATATATATATATATATATATATATATATATATATATATATATATTCAAACTCTTTTTGCTACAGTCCGTTTTTTGATTTATATAATATATTTATTACTTATACTGAATTACCTCAAGATATTTTATATGCCTAACTAGGAACATGTTTCGAGAGCTATTGTGCTGTCATCCTCAGCCTTCGCGATTCCTAACACATACCACACAAAGGGACCGTATGAACATTTGGGAAAATTTACAAATATACAAACATAAAACACAAAACAAACTAATACCCGAACAAATACAAATCAATACAAAACAAGACACAATTTTCAAAGCACTCAACATCGGAAATACACAAAATACTAATACATACACCACAACCACACACAAAAATACCACTTTGAGATACCAGAAACCAAGAGGAGACCACAATGGCGACAGACCAACACATAGGTACTTCACTAGACGCAGAATCTCGAAGGCTGAGGATGAAAGCACAATAGCTCTCGAAACATGTTCCTAGTTAGGAAAATAAAATATCTTGAATATCTTGAGGTAATTCAGTATAAATAATAAATATAATATATATATAATATTTAATTTTTACAATGAATTTACCTCAAGATATTTTATGTTTCTCATCCTCAGCCTTTGAATATATATATTCAAACACTTTTTGCTATAGTCCGTTTCTTGATGTATATATTATATTTAATTTTTACAATGAATTTACCTCAAGATATTTTTCCCCTTATTAGGAACATGTTTCTGATACCATTCCCCTCAACAAGGCTGAGGATGGGTACACAATGGTACCCGAAACATGTTCCTAATAAGGGAAAAATATCTTTAGGTAATTTCTGTATAAATATTAAATATAATATACATATATATTTAATTATTAAAAGTTGTGTTAGGGATTATAATCACAAACATAGGCTATATGTATTTGCGATCTGATGATCAGCTGCAAAGATTGAAAGCGGTAATCGATTTTTTTACTTCCATGTCCCTTAAGGAAATGGAAGTATGGTGATGGCAAAAAAAATCGTGTTCGAGATTATTGCAGAATATGATTGTACTACACTCAAAACATGAAAAAAAGTCATTTTTCGAAAAGTGTCTGTGTGTGTGTCTGTGTGTCTGTCTGTCTGTGTGCGTGTCTGTCTGTGTGTCTATCTGTAGATTTTTTTTATGGCAAACGATAACAGCCGCAAATTCAAACAGAATCAAATAATTTTTTGCATACAGCCCTGATTTGTAGAGTACTCGCGACCTATTGTTTTTGGTGAAGATCGATTGAGGGAAAGGGGTAGTTTACCTGCAACGTTTTTTTTTTATCAAGGGTAATTTTGTTTGTTTGGCAAACGATAACAGCCGCAAATTCAAACAGAATAAAATAATGTTTCGCATACAGCCCTGAATTGTAGGGTTCTCAAGATCTGCTGATTTTGGTAAAGATCGGTTAAGGGAAAGGGGTAGTTTACCGGCAACGTTTTATGTTTTAACAAGGGTATTTTTTATGGCAAACGATAACAGCCGCAAATTCAAACATAATCAAATACGTTTTTGCATACAGCCCTGATGGTTTGAGTACTAAAGACCTATTGTTTTTGGTGAAGGTCGTTTAAGGGAAAGGGGTAGTTTACCTGCCACGTTTTTTGTTTTATCAAGGGTATTTTGTATGGCAAACGATAACAGCCGCAAATTCAAACAAAATCAAATACGTTTTTGCATACAGCACTGATTTGTAGAGTACTCAAGACCTATTATTTTTAGTGAAGATCGGTTAAGGGAAAGGGGTAGTTTACCAGCAACGTTTTATGTTTTAAGAAGGGTATTTTTTATGGCAAACGATAACAGCCGCAAATTCTAACAGAATCAAATGATTATTTGCATACAGCCCTAAATTGTAGAGATCTCAAGACCTATTGTTTTTGGTGAAGATCGGTTAACGGAAAGGGGTAGTTTACCAGCAACATATTATGTTTTAACAAGGGTATTTTTTCTGTGACAAACGATAACTGCCGCAAATTCAAAGAGAATCAACTAATGGTTTGCATACAGCCCTTAATTGTAGAGTTCTCAAGACCTATTGTTATTGGTGAAGATCGGTTAATGGAATAGGGTAGTTTACCAGCAACGTTTTATGTTTTGTCAAGGGTGTTTTCTATGGCAAACGATAACAGCCGCAAATTCAAACAGAATCAAATAATTGTTTGCATACAAGCCTGAATTGTAGAGTACCTAAGACCTGTCGTTTTTGGTGAAGATCGGTTAAGGGAAAGGGGTAGTTTACTAGTTTACTTTTACTTCCATGTTCCTTAAGGAAATGGAAGTATGGTGATGGCAAAAAAAATCGTGTTCGAGATTATTGCAGAATATGATTGTACTACACTCAAAACATGAAAAAAAGTCATTTTTCGAAAAGTGTCTGTGTGTCTGTCTGTGCGTGTGTCTGTAGATTGTTTTCTATGGCAAACGATAACAGCCGCAAATTCAAACAGAATCAAATAATTTTTTGCATACAGCGCTGACTTGTAGAGTACTCGCGACCTATTGTTTGTGGTGAAGATCGGTTGTGGGAAAGGGGTAGTTTACCTGCAACGGTTTCTTTTATCAAGGGTAATTTTGTTTGTTTGGCAAACGATAACAGCCGCAAATTCAAACAGAATCAAATAATGTTTCGCATACACCCCTGAATTGTAGGGTTCTTAAGATCTGTTGATTTTTGTAAAGATCGGTTAAGGGAATGGGGTAGTTTACCGGCAACGTTTTATGTTTTAACAAGGGTATTTTATATGGCAAACGATAACAGCCGCAAATTCAAACATAATCAAATACGTTCTTGCATACAGCCCTGATTTCTAGAGTACTAAAGACCTATTGTTTTTGGTGAAGATCGTTTAAGGGAAAGGGGTAGTTTACCGGCAACGGTTTTTTATCAAGGGTAATTTTTTTTATGGTAAATGATAACAGCCGCAAATTCAAACAGAATCAAATGACGTTTTGCATACACCCCTGTATTGTAGAGTTCTCAATACCTATTGGTGTTGGTGAAGATCGGTTAACGGGAAGGGGTAGTTTACCGGAAACGTTTTATGTTTTAAAAGGGTATTTTATATGGCAAACGATAAAAGCCGCAAATTCAAACAGAATCAAATACGTTTTTGCATACAGCTCTGTTTTGTTGAGTACTAAAGACCTATTTTTTTGGTGAAGATCGGTTAAGGGAAAGGGGTAGTTTACCAGACACGTTTTTTGTCTTATCAAGGGTATTTTATATGGCAAACGATAACAGCCGCAAATTCAAACAGAATCATATAATATTTTGCATACAGCCCTGAAATGTAGAGTTCTCAAGACCTGTTGGTTTTGGTGAAGATCGGTTAAGGGAATAGGGTTGTTTACCAGCAACATTTTATGTTTTATCAAGGGTAATGTTTTTTTTGACGAACGATAACTGCCATACATTAAAACAGAATCAACTACTCTTCTGCATACCTTTTTGAATTATACAGAACTCAAGGTCGGTTGATTGTGTTGAAGATCGGTTAAGGGAAAGGGGTAGTTTACCTGCAACGTTTTATGTTTTAACAAGGGTATTTTTTCTGTGACGAACGATAACTGCCGTAAATTCAAAGAGAATCAACTAATGTTTTGCATACAGCCCTGAATTGTAGAGTTCTCAAGATCTATTGTTATTGGTGAAGATCGGTTAATGGAATAGGGTAGTTTACCAGCAACGTTTTATGTTTTATTAAGTGTGTTTTCTATGGGGAACGATAACAGCTGCAAATTCAAACAGATTCAAATAATTGTTTGCATACAAGCCTGAATTGTAGAGTAACCAAGACCTGTCGTTTTTGGTGAAGGATGGTTAAGGGAAAGGGGTAGTTTACTAGCAACGGTTTTTTTTCAAGGGTAATTTTTTTCTATAGTAAACGATAACATCCGCAAATTCAAACAGAATCAAATGATGTTTTGCATACAGCTTTGTATTGTAGAGTTCTCAATACCTGTTGGTGTTGGTGAAGATCGGTTAAGGGAAAGGGGTAGTTTACCAGCAACATTTTATGTTTTAACAAGGGTAATTTTTTATATGACGAACGATAACTGCCGTAAATTCAAACAGAATCAACTAGGTTTTTGCATACCTATTTGAACTAAAGAGAACTCAAGGTCTGTTGATTTTGTTGAAGATCGGTTAAGGGAAGGGGTAGTTTATCAGCAACGTTTTATGTTTTAAAAAGGGTAATTTTTTTTATGACGAACGATAACTGCCGAAAATTCAATTAGAATCAAATAATTTTTTGCACTCTTCCCTGAGTTGCAGAGAGCTCAATATCTATTGATTTTGGTGAAGATCAGTTAAGGAAAAGGGGTAGTTTACCTGCAACATTTTATGTTGTAACAAGAGAAATGTTTCCATGACGAACGATAACTGCCGCACATTCAAACAGAATCAAATATTTTTTTGCATGCTTCCCTGAATTGTATAGGACGGAAGGTCTGTTGATTTTGGAGAAGATCGGTTAAGAGAAAGGGGTAGTTTACCAGAAACATTTTATGATTTAACAAGAGTAAAGTACTTAATTTTTATAAATAAAGTATCCTGATAAGAAGCTCATAGTAATCCACTGTAGAAACGTAGATGAAATATCTATAAATGAAGAGGTTAGGTGAACGGGGTGGGGGTAATTTTCTATTATTAAAAATTATAGTTGAAGGTGGAGGGCAGAATTTATTATATGTGTACTACGTTATCGGCAACAAAGAAGTAGTTTTTTGTTAAAATTGCTTCCCGGGCTCTTTAGCCGTAGTCCAATGTTTTCTGCAAAACCAGACTTTTCGGCAATGCCATCATCGGTGAAAATCCACCGAACCGATGACTGCCATCATCGGTGAAAATCGAGTGCGAAAACGTGAGGTGGTATACGTTAGTGACGACAGTACTGTGGTTAATGCTGAAGCAATAAGTAGAAAGAAGTAGTTTCTATGGAAATATTTCATTTCGAATATGATTTTAAATATAAATCTTAGAACATGGAAGTCATGTATGGTTCTCCATACCGATATTTTCTATATATAGTGGTGTGCAAAAGTGTTATTTCTGTTTGTTTTGATTTAATAGTGTGCGTAGTCTACGGCTCATTTATAAATGCGTGGAAACTGAATGTTATCCAAGTGGGCGTGGTAATGAAATGACAGTGTTGCTTTCGTGACGACACGTCGCGCCGGCAGCGCGTTTATTGGATGAAATGACAGCAAGCAACGTCATGTCTCGTCGTGCTGAAAGTAGGACAAGAAACCACGTGGGTGGATTCGACTTAAAAGAAGCTGGAAACCGTTACGCATTCACTTACACACTGCACGCTTTGCCTCTAACTAAATGGAGTTTATAGTTGCGTTACTGATGTGATGCATGGATAATGAAATAACGATGTCAGCGTAGTTTTAAACATGTTCATTACAAGACAAAGACAATCTACTTTATATTCCAAAACGTGTAGTATGTGTATTTTGGTATCTTGCTATATTAAATGTTATAATAGCATATGTTGGTCTAGCTACTCTCGATGTTCCGAATTGAGAAGCGAGTGTATGAGCCGTTCGAGCATAACCTCTTAATTTAGTTTTTATTGACATTGAAAAAGCTTATGACAATGTACCGTTAGCGAATCTGTGGTGAGCTATCATATCAACTAGTATCAACCCCACTATCATAAAAGCAATACAGAATTTCTATAACAATTCTATATCAAGAATAAAAATGGAAAAGAATTTGTCACCATGGGTTCAAGTGACCAAAGGTTTACGCCAGGTATGTTGTGTAATTAAGGAGCGACAGTGACTTGAAAAAAGTGGAGGGATATGGAAATTTCACTTTATGGTAATACAGTTTGTTGATGACTTTTAGCTCAAGATTTTGAAGACATGGAGTATATGACTACAAAATTGATACAACAATACCAGAAATGGGGATCGAAAGTAAATATGAATAAAACAAAATACATAGCAATAGGTGACCTTCAGCAAGACTTGACATTGGATGAAGACATGCGGAAGATTTCTTGCTCGGAGGTATATAAGTATTTAGGGGTGAACATTACGGCCAGTGTGAAGCAAGACAAAGAAACACAATCCAGAATTAATTTTGGAAAGATAGCTATATCTAATTTAAATGGAATCCTGCGGGATAAGCAAATTACAGCAGAAACTAAAACAACAATACTTAAAACCATTGTTGCAAGTTTCGAGCTCAGACGTATGGACTACCAATAAACGTATAAGAAAAAAATTAATGAGAACAGAGATGGTATTTTGGAGACGTTCTGCAAGTGTATTCAGACGTGAGAAAATTAGAAGTGAAGTCGTTGAGGACGGAATGAATGTGAAAAATACAAATATTGACTTTATCCACACAAAAAATTACAATGGTATGGACACAAAAACAACGGCCCGGGAAAGGTTGCCGGAGGGAGTTACTATGGAATGGACGTAATCAGAAAGAAGGAAAAAAGGTAGACCACCTACCACTTGGATAGAAGACGCTCAGACTATACTGAATGAAAGAGACTTTAAAAATCTTCGAGATGGACAAGCAGCAGTGGAAGATGAGAATTCAATCAATTCTGTAATTTTTGATTCCGGAATGTGTGTAAACATTCTACAGCCGGAATTACAAAATAATGTACGACCGTTTTTCGTACGTTAATATTTTTATTTTGCACGGCACATTTCTTATAACACTAAATAACTGTTATTTTGTTCTGGCTTCTGTGCGGTTTACTCTAAACAGGTTGCCTCTTTACCGTTCTATTGACAGCCGCTGAGGCGTCTCCACCGTGTTGTCATGTAGCGTGCGGTGTCTCTGATGTTTACAATTATATTAACACTAGTTTGATATTGACGCGGAAATAACGTTATCACATTATGACCACGTGGTTTCTAAAAGTGGGTAAACATGATACAACGATTCACTATAAACAACTTTCAACCTGTTTATGCGCAAGGTCATTTAACGCGGCTTTCTAAGAGATAACAGTTTAGGTTTAAAACATGGTAAATAAGGACGTTCAGAGATGCTTCTGCAGAGAAGTCGTGTAACTTGAGTACTTTGATTTAATATTAATAAAATATGATTATTTAATCAACGGTTGAAATGACGTATACGTATTGTTACGGCGGTCTAACTGATCGTCGTATGGTACAGTGGAAAACGAAACACAAGACACCAATACGTCACTAATCACCAGCTTTAATTATCACAATTAAACAGTCTGTAATCCACAAGATAGTCTCTTACAACAAATCAAATAAAAATTGTTCACACGGAATAAAAATGTTAACTGATACAAAAACGCAATTGTACTATAATTTCCTCGCACAATTATAAAACACGCAATACTTCGCCACAATACTTCAAACCTCACTGTGTAAATCGCCACTTAAACGCACTGTGTAATCACTGTGTGACCGCCCGACAATAATTGAAAACTGAGCAGCAGGAATGGGCTATTTGTAGTCTGCAGTGTTCCATAATATCCGTCCTTAACAAGCCATCGAAAATTCTAGAGGACACTTCAGCGCGACCTTCGCAGAAACACGCACCGTTGGGCTAGTTGAGATGCTTTCAGAACGCACGAGACGTGCCGCATTACGTAATACTGCCACGCATGTCAAGTGTCACGTACGCAGTACAGCTGCGGCGATCGTTCTCCAATGTATACTCTTTCCGTTCTTAGCTTAATCCTGATATAAACAAACCCACGTGGCACATATGAAACGCTATTGGTCAGGGGCGTTGACGTTTTTCATACAATAATCTGTTACTCGCATGTGCAGAGTGTCTGTATAGTCATGTGAGAGTTGTCATTACTGCGACAAGTGGTTTTGATTACGTTTAATCATCTTTATGAATACACAGAACTTTATCGCTGCTAGCAAAATGAACATAAATTTAAAAAGTTTTCAGTAAATGATATTGACAAAAAAAGGGGCCACGCCGTTTTAAAATTTCCTCCTTATCAGTGTATTCTGAATCCCATTGAATAAATATGAAGCCAGTTGAAAGGATATATTGCCCGTCACAACACAACATATAAGCTGCATGGTTTATAAAACAACTGATAGAGAAGACGGTAAATGAAATAACGACGGACAATTGGAGTCGTTGTGTCGAGCTCCTTATATTCAAGGAAAAATATAAGGGAATTGGGCCAAATTACAGATGCCGTCGTGGACAATCTTATCATTCACACTGCTGACTCAAGTAATGATTCAAGTTCCGACACATACATGAAAGGCTTTGAATTACTCTCTGACAACAGCTTATAATATACAGTACACTGGCAATTATCACAGCTTCTATTTTTCGCTTTAAGTATAGGCCTACTTTATTTTTTTTTCTTGAGATATTCAAACAGCGAATAAAAGAAAGCCATTCTTATTCACTCTGTCTTATAAAATATGTCATTGTCGTTCTGACACAGTCACACAAATATTACGTACTTTGGTCAGGACAAATTGTGTTTATACAGTATCAACATTATGTATAACCTGTCTGTACTCCTTCCGTCAGAGTGACACGCCTCTAATTCAAGCAGCACATATCGTTTCAGATGTGCCACGCCTGTTTGTTTACATCAGGATTGAGCTAAGAACGGAAACAGTATACCACAGCGTTCCGTAATGACGTAACACTTTTTCTGCATTACGTAACAGTATTATAACTGTATATTACCTTAATCACAGTGCACACAAATTTGTTTACAATGACTTAATGTACAATAACAATGTACAATATAACAATATAATGTACAATACAATAACAATGACTTGTTTCCTGTCAAAATCCTTAAAAAATTCCAGTCAAGACCAACTCGGGTAATTTGAGATCTTTCTTCTGGTTCTTTCGACAATTTGATTAATTGAAATCGGATGCCTACCATGTTCTTTTTGCTTCTCAAAATAATCTCGTAGATAAGAAACGAATTCTCTGCACTGTCCTGTAATTATTGTTACTCCGCGATCGGAAATACTTGTTTTCTCGTTTATCGGGTGTATTGTTGGTCGACCACGTTTTTCCTGCTTCCTCTCTTTCAGACATACCTTCTGTTTCAAATTAAAGAATGATAGGTTAAAGCTGTTACGTATTTTAAGTTCTATATTAAAAAATGTAGATATTTAAAAACAGGTTTTTAAAAAGAAACACGTGGAAAGTACTGTAAGATGACTCTTCATTGATCTAGTACACCTTTTAACTGATCTCAAAAATTTCATTTCTGCTGTTTGTATCTGCTGTTCATCTTTTATATATAACCCAAGTTTCAGAATCATACAGAAGTGTAGGTATTGCAAATTTTTGTTTCCAAAATTTCATTTGGGTTCCTTTTCTACATGTATTTCCCAACGTTCTTCAAATCGTTCCACACATTCTTGTAAAATTCGTCACATTATTTTTTATACCTCCATCTTGATCATAAGTAATTGTTATTGAAGACCTATATATTAATATGAAATAAAATTATATTATAGATCTTTAAATAATAAAAAAAAATTAAATATTAAATACCTATATATTAAATAAGCTGAAAATATTTATACAGCATTATGTGGATTAAACCTTCCATCGTGATACAAATCAGAATTTCTATAGTACTTCTGTAAACTCTGTAAGTAGCTGATGAAAAAGATAACGTCTTTACAGTAAATAGTTTTAAAATAATTTACTCAAAGTATTCAAAGTCTGTGCTTGACGTAGATTTTAATTTCTGGATAATGTAAATTGCAACAATGTGAAATCGTTAGTCCGATATTGTTGCAGGAATTGAGGACACTGCGGTAACTCATTAGCTTCTTATGACCCCGTGGTTAAACTGAGTTTTTGTCAGTTACTACTGGACAAGTGACAATTCATTAATGACCTCTCTGCGACTGTTTTCCATTAACCTATATTGACATCCAACCTCTATTGTTAAGACGAACACTGTAACCTTATTTTATTGGCACGATACACTCCCTGTACGCTCATCGCTACAACAGAAACACTAAACTGTAAACATTACCTTTAGCAGAAGCGAAAGGTAATTACTGTAAGAAATATTCTTGGATTTCATTGTCCATGACGTGTCCACATAGAACACATTCAACATTGATACATTGAACACAAAAAGGCACTACACTCCACTACAGAATCCACTTTTGCAAACCACCGTATTGAAGCGAACCACACATACAAAAACATCGACAATAACATGGACATTCTACACGTACACACAAATGGCCGAAAACTAGACACTCTAGAACGTCTGCTTCCATCTCTGTTGTCACAATTCGGAGGGTGGATTTCAGGGCTTCCTGGGATTCCTCTGTTTCGACTTCAGCGATTTCATTGTCGAGAAAGCACACTCACAAATGTATGTACTTCCAAACATGGAAGTCACTTTTAAGGCAAAGTTGTGAAGCTTAGGGTACTTGTTAGGCATCACCAATTTCCAAAATTCTTCACTTTTCAAACTTGTATTTGAAGTTAGTAAGAAGTCGCTTTGAAGCTCACACAGTTCCATCTGAAGTTCAGGATCTTGGTCTTCAATCTTGGCAGTCATAGTATCAACATAAAGCTGGAACGTGGTTTTCAAATTATCAAAGTCAGAAAATCGTTCTTCAAATTCTTCCCTCAGCTGAGTAAAATAATGTCCAAATTGTGTGAAATCGGCACAAGAGTTTTCATTTTTCATTTCACTGCATGATTTGAAGAATTTTAAGTCAGATTTCTTCAGGTCTTCTTCAAAAATTGTCACTTTTTTCCTGAAAGCTTCAATATGGCTCACGAGGTGGCAAATATTTTGTTCCTTCCTTGAAGTTTTAAGTTGAGGGTGTTCAAATGTTCTGTTATGTCTGTCAGGAAAGCTAATGTGCAGAGCCATTCTTCGTTCTTAAGTCTTTTAATAGTTTCATCGTCAACCTTTTCATTGGCTTCTAAGAATTGACAGACTTCATTTCTTACGGAGAAAAATGCTTTAAGGGGTTTTCCAGCACTTAGCCAGCGAATTTCGGAGTGCAGGGGAATGTCATAACATTCCGCAGATAGATCCTGGAGAAATTGCACCAGTTTCCTGTGGCCTTGTGCGCGGTTTCCGCCTCTAATCAAATTCACAATTCTTGTGAAACCTTTCATCACCTCATTCAGTTTAACAAAATTGCTGCAGAAAACCTCTTGATGAATAATGCAGTGTAAGAAGGATACATTAACACCAGTTTTACTCAACAACCCTACTAAACCCGTGTTCTTACCAGTCACACATTTCGCACCATCCGTCACTACACACGAACATTTGGAAAATCCACCATACTTATCTACAACTGACGCAAGAGCATTGTAGATATCAGAGCCTTTCGCACTAGTAGGCAGTGGCACTAGGTCAAGTAGTTCTTCTTTGATGGAAAATTTGTTATCAACTGTCCTTATAAAAACTAAGAGCTGGCATACACCTCTAATGTCTGTGCTTTCATCCAAAGCGATAGAGAAATATTCACTTTTTGTTATTCCTTTTCTCAACTGAGTGTCAAGTTCGTTTATTTCTAGAATTCTTCTCGAAACAGTTTGGTGCGAGAGAGACACGGTTTCAAAGTTTTTAGCAACCTTCTCATCGCCAAAAGAATTCGCCATTTTAATTGCACACCGTTTGATTAATTCACCCGACCTAAATGGCATTTGATGTTTAGCCATTATCGCATAAACCTCGTAAGACGCCTGTAGACTGGATTTCTGCACATGTGTTGCTTTAAAAAACGTGTTTTTTTTTTGTTTCTGCATCTTAGATTTAAGTTCCCTGACCAAACTAAGTCGCGCCTCGCCACTAACACTTCCGAATTTCACTTTATGCGTACTTTCATAATGGCTACGAATATTATATTCTTTCATTACCGACACCACTTGCAAACAAACTAAACATTGTGGCTTACTTCCAAAATCCGTAAACAAAAACTCATTTTCCCATCTCTCATTGAATTTTCTATTGTCCAACTCCACTTTTCTTTTTTGTTTGAAGTACTCATGATTAATGCGGCACAAACTGAATAAAAAACAAATAAAAAGTTTAGCAGAACCTCTGTTTCACACACTTTGCAGTCTAGCACTAGCTTTCAACTGACACGTGTTTGAAGAAATATCAAAGCAGTCTTGGGTGGTGAGAGGAGCGGGCGGTAACCTAACTTCCCTCCGCCGCCCCGCTCGCAGTCACCAAGCTGGCAGAACGCAAACCAAACAAAAACGGAGGACCAAAACTTTCGAATGGATTTGACCTGAGTCCAACCTCTATGCTTGTTGCTCACTTGTTGAACGTAATATGTTCCGCCATTGGAAACTAATAATATTAAATTGGTTAAAAACAAATTATTTTTGGGGGCCGTAAAGACCTAGTCCCTTCGAGGGACAGAGAAAAAGACGTCGCGGGCCGCCAGTTGGACCACACTTCTTTAAATTAATAGTCTGTAAACTAATATACGATGAATTAATATAATTGACGACGCTAATTTGGTCCAGCCATTTTCCGAATACTAAACAGCTTAATACACAACATGTTGTTTTTAATATAAAATTTCAAACAAGTCTTGCCCTGTCGCCTTTTTTATTCTGCGAATAACTTGCAAGAGCATAGCATTGACCAAATTTGTTTTCAATTGTTATGTCAAATCTACTTTTAAGTTACTGTTAAAACTAATTAAAACTCGTTGGTAACTTCGGAGGTTTGCATGGTCGGAGTCAATGTTATTAAATTGAGTTCCTGGGCTGTTTGCCGTGGTCGAATGCTGCAATCCATAGCAGACGTTTATCCAACGTTCTCCAAATCGTTCCACACATTCTTGTTAAATTCGTCACATTATTTTCTATATCTCTATCCTGATCATAAGTAATTGTTATTAAATACCTAATTATTAATATAAAATAAAATTATATTATAGGCCTTTATATAATATAAAATATTAAATACCTATATATTAAACCCGTTCAGAATATTAAACAGCATTATGTGGAATAAACCTTTCGTCTGAATACAAATCAGCATTTCTACACTATTTCTGTAAACTCAGTAAGTAACTCATAAAAATATAACCTTTTTAAATAATTTTAAAATATATACCATCAGTGAAAGATTTGAGTTTGCGCTAACGTAGGGTGGATTTTCATTCGCTAATGCTATGGATTTTAGCATTCGACCACGGCCTACAGGCCGGGAACTCAACTTAATAACACTAGTTAAGGCCAATAATTCCACTTTGTGTTTCCGCTATTGTTTTTTCATGAGTGTACCTCTGTAATGTTTGAAATGAAAATATTTATTTAGTTATTATCAAAATACCTTTATACCGTATTGGTGTCGGGTTATATCAACTACACTCTATATACAAATTTTTTCCATCTTACTCTATCCATTGACAATGTCTTCGCTTCACTCCAGCCCAAGATTCTTTCTCTCAAAATGTTTCCCATCATTCCATCCCAAGTCAGTCGCCGTCTTCCTCTCTTCTTTCTCCTCCCTGATTTTGCTTCCCAAACCGTGTGTCCCCACCAGCATTGTTGACTCTGTTCAATAAAATCCAGAATCGATATCATTTCTAAATCCTCTCTTATTTGTGTATTCCTAACTCTATTCTTCCTTGTTACTCCTACTACTCTCCTAAGATACGTATTTCATTTCTGCCGCCTGGATTTTACTTTTTGGCTTTTGTATAGCACCCACGTCTCACAGCCGTATGTTAAAACCGGTCTATATACTAGTTTATACACACTCATTTTCGTTTTTCTTGATATCTCTTTCTTATTTATAAATCTAGTGTTTAATTCATAGTATACTTTTATTGCCTTTTCAATTCTTTCATTTAATGCGGCTTCTTGATTCCCATTATTATCTATTATAACCCCTAGATATTTAAATTGTTTGACTTTTTCTATCTTCACTCCTCGAATCTCTATATATTTTTTATTTTCTCCGCCATTACCATTACCTTTGTTTTGGTCTTATTTATTTTCATCCCTTTTTCCTGGAGAACTTCATTCCATATATTCAAATTACCTTGTAACACCCTTTCACTTGTAGCCATTAGCACTACATCATCTGCAAAACCCCTTCTGCTACTTCTATACTTCGCAAGTTCCTGTATCCAACATGCATTTTCCTAACCTTCAGTGAGCACTTCTTAATAATGTCGTCCATGTACAAGTTGAATAATGTCGGACTCAATCCACCTCTTTGTCTTAATCCATAATTTGTTGTAAATCCTAACGACCTCATATTTTTAACAATTACATAATTTACATTATTTTTGTATAACCTCTGTACTACCTTAATAATTTTACTCCTTATTCCTCTATTTTTTAAACTTTCCCATATTTTTGTTCTAGGCACACTATCGAAAGCCTTCTCAAAATCAATAAAAGCCAAACATACCAATTTTTATCTTGTTGTATTGACTTCTCAGCTGTCTGTTGCAGAGTAAATATGTGATCCTGCACACTTCTCCCTGATCTAAAGCCACTCTGCGATTCCTCCAAACTATTTTCTAAAATTGGGACCAATTTATTATTAATTATCTGCTCATAAACCTTTACAATTGTATTTAACAGATTGATACCTCTATAATTATTACAAATCTCTTGCGTTACCTTTCTTAAAAATAGAAATTATCAATGCTTCCTCTTATTCTCTTGGTATGTCTACATTTGTCCACGTTTTATTGATAACTTCTAAAAGTATTTCTTTCCCCTTTTCCCCATTTCTTTATATTTCTGCTGTAATTTTATCTATGTTCCAGGTGATCTCCCAGTTTTAAGTCCTTTAATCACTACTTCTAATTCATGCATCGTTATTTTTTCTTCTTCCGCACCTTCACCATCCTCTCTATCATCTTCTTCATTAATATTGACTTTATGATCATCTTTGTTGATTTCCTTACCACCTAGTAATCCTTGAAAGTATTCTTTCCATCTATTCATTATATCGTTTCTTTCTGTCAGTATTTTCCCATTAGCATTATATATACATATATCATTCTCAGTTTTTTCTTTTCTTAAAGATTTCGATACCTGTACTCTGAAGAAAAGCTTCTGATTTTCCCACCTATCACTTTCCAATTTTTCTCCAAAATCTTTCCATGCACTCTCTTTCGCTTTTCTAACTAATTCTTTAACAATTTTCTTTGATGCTTATATGCTTCATAGTTATCCACAGTTCTATTAGGTGTATACTTTTTCCATTCCCTTTTCTTCTTTTAATCTGCTCCTTTATTTCATCAGTCCACCATACAGTCTGTTTTTGAAATGAAAATATATGGTATGTAAATTCAACGGCAACGATTGTTTTCTAGGTATGCAGTAACTTCTACGAATCTTGTTGCATGTATTTTCGCTGTAAATTTTTATTTGCTTTCGTTTTTTCTCCCACTGTGCTTTCTTTAAACAATAGAAAATGTTTATTTGTTTTGATCTGATCGAAATCAAATCCGTATAGCCTTTTTGTTTAGGAGAAACGGCAGGAAACGATTTATTGTCCTTTTATTTTTTGCTTGTACTTTTATCGTCGACCTGGTTTGGTTTCGGCTAAAATTTGTTTGTTCTACAGAGATTTGTCTTTAGTTTTCACGCACCTACACACACACACACACACACACACACACACACACACACACACACACACACACACACACACACACACACACACACACACACACACACACACACACAGACGCACGCACGCAAAATTGGGAGCAGTTACTATTATAACTGTCGCCACAATGGAGAAACAAATAGTTGTTTCAGATCTTTTTACTTTTTTTTTATCGGCCATTTAAGGACCACATGCCAATTTCAATTCTTTATTCTTTGCTCTTTTCTTTTTCTCCAACATTCTTTCATCTTTTCACTGTGTCTCTTCTTCCTGTCTTCTGTCAACTTTGAACCTGGGTTTTTCTCTCTCCTACCCTGGGCTCCTTCCATTTTTAACACTTTTGCCGAAAAACTTCTCTTTAAATTGCTTCTTCTGCGTGTATATTATTTTTTTCTAAATCCTTTGGACTTCTTTAATCCAACTTGATGTTGACTTCTTCACCCACAGATATATGAAGATCAGCTTTGTTAACCTATTGTCATCCATTCTATATAAATGACCAAAAAATAATAGTCGTCTTTTTCTCGTTGTTTCTGTTATATTTTCTATACTTTGATATATTTCATCATTACTTCTTAATTTCCAAACTTCTAAAGTTTTTCGTGGACCTAATATTTTCCTAATAATCTTTTTTACTTTATTGTCTTGACGACACGATTTTGAAATTTTTTTCAAGTTTTAATAATCCACACTTTGTCAAATTATTTGCTGCCCAGCATCATAAGACATGGTTATGTCAATTGATTAACGATGATTTCAAACTAAATTTCTTCTTAAGATACGTGTGTATTTAAGATCGCGTCACCACTAGGAGTACACCATAACAAAAAGCGTAAAAGCCATTATTACAAGGTTCATGATGAAGATCATTACTGCCGTAGCGATAATACTTTAGCACGCCAGGACCCGCCAGGACCCACAAAGATTATAGCCGACCCGCATCCTTGTGTTCTGTGAAAATAATTTGACTGATAGCCAATACTTTTCCTCATCCACACTTCTGCACAAACGTAAATGTAAATTGAAGAAGAAGAAAATGGAAGAGGAAATAAGACGTACGTTTTTTAAAGTTGATATACTTTAATGTGGTTAATTCTGGATATCGATATTTGCGTGTTGGGGGTGTATCAAACCCAAGTGTAAGATATCACCCTCAGCATTGACATAGTCACGACAGGAACTGCAGGTCGCAATAATATCACATTATTCTGGTTCGGAGAATCTCAAAGTCAAGACGTCAAACATAAGCATCAAAGCTTCTACCTCGTGTGCACTGGCAATTTATATGTATGTACATTATAGTAGACGTAGACGTACGGTTATTCGTGTGTATGTGTGTGTGTGTGTGTGTGTGTGTGTGTGTGTGTGTGTGTGTGTGTGTTTCTGTACGGTTTTTTACTAGTTTTTTTCAGTTTTTTTGAGTGGCAATCGGAAAACATGGAGAATAATTAACGTTATTCTCACTAATTTATTATTACACATAATGTAAAACAAATTAAATTAAAGTTGTCATGTTATTATAAGGAGTTATTCAAAAAGAATTAACCGAGTTCATTACGTGGTTTTTCAGTTTTCAAGCATTGTCGTGGAATGAGTCATTGACCGTGTTTGAAACAGGAGGTTTATAAATTTTGAACGGATGCCGCACGAGCGCTTTAATCGCGTCATTTATTTGTGAAAGCTTGTTTATTTGTTTACACTCATAATGAGGAGTCAAACGCAAAAAGTGTTCTGCGTTCTCGAGGTCGCGAAATCAAAATCGGCTTTTTCAGTGCCGCGTCCTTTTCGAAGGCGATTCGACATTAATCCGCCCTCTCCGAAGAACATTCGACAGTTTGAAGAGAGTGGGTATCTGTGTAATGGAAAAACTCTAGGACGACCACGATTTTCAGAGGAACAAGTGAAGAGAATTCGTGTTGCGTTTGTGCGGAGCCTACGAAATTCTAAAAATCGAGCTAGCCATGAGCTTTCGACCCTACAACCCACTAATTATAGTGTGTCAAGAAGACGTTTACATTTGAAACCATACAGACTGCAGCTCGTTCAGGCACTTACCAATAACGACAGGAGGAAGCGAATGGAATTTTGCGATTCGATGCTGGGGATGTTTGAAAATTAAGCCTACGTTTCACATTTAATTTCCAGTGATGAAGCGACCTTTCACTTGAATGCCACAGTCAATCGTCACAATGTGTGCATTTGGGGAACAAAGGAACAAATCACCCACATGAAAGAGTTTAACTCAAAAAAGATTCTCCTAAGGTGCTGGGTCTTCTGTGCTGTATCTAAGGAGAGGATTTATAGAAAGAGTTTAACAAAAATAGATTCTCCTAAGATGCTGGGTCTTCTGTGCTATGTCTAAGGAGAGGATTTATATAGTCCATTTTTCTTCGAGGGAAACACCGTTTCAGGACAAATCTATCTCAATATCCTTCAAAAGTGGCTCTTCCCGATACTGCAAACAGATTCAGATGACTTTGTTTTACAAACACAATTGGCACGGGATGGTTTGAGCTTTTTTGAATGAAATATTGCCCCAATGATGGACTGGTCGGAAGAGGTCCCAAGACCTTCCTCTTTGTGCTTGGCCTGCAACATCTCCAGATCTCACCGTATGTGATTTTTTTCTTATGGGAATATGTAAAAGATAGAGTAAAGATAAGAGTTTTTCTACCACCGCTGCCCACCCCGATGACCTTAAACATCGAATAACAACAGCGATTAACTCAGTGGATCGTGATATGTTGCTACGCGTCTGGGACGAATTCTATAACGCCTTGATGTTGTCCGTGGTGCAAGTAGTAGCCACATTAAACACTTGTAAGACAGGAAGTGAAACTTAATTATGAGTAGAATACGTGTGGTTTGGTTGAAAGTTTGAATTAATTTATTTGAATTAAATAGTCCCTTATGAAATCGGTTCATTCTTTTTGAAAAACTCTGTATTGTAGCAGTTAATACAAAGATGAAGATCATTACTGCCGTAGCGATAATACTTTAGCACGCCAGGACCCGCCAGGACCCACAAAGATTATAGCTGACCCGCATCCTTGTGTTCTGTGAAAATAATTTGACTGATAGCCAATACTTTTCCTCATCCACACTTCTGCACAAACGTAAATGTAAATTGAAGAAGAAGAAAATGGAAAGAGGAAATAAGACGTACGTTTTTTAAAGTTAAATATGCTTCTGTAACAGCGAAATCTCAACATATAAATTGTTGTATTTAATATTTAGGGTTTCCTCTTTAATGCATATACTGCATAGATATTGTAGCCTATTCATGTTACAGAATACAGTTATCCTAGTTTGTTGACTTTAGGCGGCAGACGCGTTTGGTTAATAACGGCTTTCATTGTCTGCCGCTGATGAATATTCACACGAATTCAGCATTACACTAATGACAGTACCGCGCTGTACGAGATTTGCCTCGCTGTACACAGAAACAATTATTTAGATTATACGCATACTGATGTCAAGATTACGATTCGTTGTTGGTTAGAATAATTCCACACCCTCCAATATGTACAACCAACGTATTCGTAAAACTTTACAATTTCTTAGACACTTCAAATTTTTTAGAAATGAACATGAAAAGAAACAAATGGAAACCAAAGCTATAGACAGAATAACAAAACACAGTAAACGTATTCAATTATGCACATAAATGCATATTTTATTCGGTAGACATTTAGAAATTAAAGGAACTCCAGACTTATGAAAAAGAACTGTCTAATGCCCACTATTGCTTCTGAAAATAGTACAAAAATGTTAAATAAAAATCTCTCTCTCTCTCTCTCTCCCCCTACACACACACGCGCGCGTGCGCATAAAGAATTTCGACGAAACCGAAACATCGAAGCATGATAATGTTTTGTAAACAAAAGGTTTCTAGACTGTGGGGAATCGAAAGTGTGGAAGCGTCACATTTTTCGATGACGCATCACGCATTTTGTGGAATGACCCCCAGCCTAAAAACACGATCATGTTAAAAATTGGTAATTTTTAACATGCTAATGTTTTTAGGTTTGGGGGTCATTCCACAAAAACGTCATCGAAAAACGTGACGCTTCCACACTTTTGATTCCCCACAGTCTAGAAATTTGATATGTAAACGTATCAAGACAGAAATAATCGCTGCTGACATTGAGGTTAGCAAACGTTTTAGTGAGAATAAAATTTGGTTTTATATGCTCTGTTTGTGATAGTCTGTGGTTTGGAAATGATTTACGTAATCCACCAAACGTAATCCACATTTTACGTTTCAAAAGCCTAAAAACATTATCACGCTTCGATGTTTCGGTTTCGTCGAAATTCTTTTAATGCTTAGGTGCATAAATAGAGAGAGGGAGTTAGAGGGAGGGAGAGAGGGAGAGAGAGAGAGAGAGTTTTTTTTATTACAAAATAATATACGAACAATATTTAGAAGAGTACAAGATAATGGAATGCGGCGCGGGCGCTATAGTTATGAACTATACCATGTTTACAAAGAGCCGGGCATTGTCAGGATAATCAATATGAACAGGCTAAAGTGGGTTGGACACATGAAAAGAATGGAGGAAGGATAGCCTACGAAATATATTTTCTACCAGAAAACAATGGATAGTAGAAAAATGGGAAGACCCCGAAGTAGATTCAAAGACCAGATAGAGGAGAACCTCAGAAAGCTGAACATAAGAAACCAGGGTACTCAATATGGAAGAACGGAATCGACTCTTGGAGCAGGTCAAGACCCACCAAGGGTTGTAGAGCCACGGCTGATGACGATGGTAGGTTTGATTGTTCATGTTTCTCTAATGCATAAAATAAACAAAGTTTAATAACTTATTTTGTTACGTAATTCTTTCTTCATTGGTGATCAATCCGTAGATTGTTTAGCAGCAATTCAGTTGGTAGCAGTTCTCCACTCCTCACGTTTTCCGCCATTCTTTTCTTTTAATCGTAGCTCTTGAATCTCACATATTTCATAATTTTATTCATATAGTATTGGTCTTCCTCTAGATCTTCTAACATTCACATATCTCTCCACTGTTGTTTTTACGAGTCGGTAATACCTCATTAAATCTCCATTAAGGCGCACTCTATTGTTTACAATGGATTTCCACAGGCTTCCATTCTCGCCCATCCTTATGGACAACTTGCTCATTTTGTAATCTTATCGGTTAATTTGTATCGTGCTCCTGAATTACCATATCGCATTCGACTTTAGTTCCAGAACTATAACGTAAAAAAATCTCCCATAATACTCGAAAACTGTAAAAGAATCTTTTGCCTTCTCAGTAACAAATTTTTCAACTGGAAATTTACTTTTGTTATTCGAAAGTTCCATTTTAATTTTAACAAAGATCATGAAATTTTGTTAAAATTCCTTCCCGCGCTGTTTGGCCGTGGCCCATTGTTTTCTACAAAAACAGACTTTTTTTCGGCAGTGCCATCGACTGCCATCATCAGTGTAAAATCGATGTTACGCTAACGTAAGGTGGTAGACTTATTTAGTTGGAAACAATGGACCACGGCCAAACAGCCCGGGAAGGAATTTTAACAACATTGACTCCGACCGTGAAAGCCTACCAAGTACATTAAACAACAAGAAACATGATCCGGCAGGGTGAACAATTATATTACACGCACACACACCCTAACACGGTTAGACCTGGGAAGCCATATTTTTAAAATTAAATCAACAAAGAAATGTTACTGAAATGTGTTATAAACTAAGCGTATAAGACTGAGAAGCAGTTTTACCTAAAAAAAATGTTTTACAATTCAGTACTAGGTACAATCGGAATGACTGTCTAGATACGCGACTCTTAATTATCCATTACAAAGCAAAGGCATTATTATTTAAGAAAAGTAGGCTTCGAAAAGGACGTGAGTTGAATAACAAGAGGAGGAAACTCCATTTGCACGAAAGCGAAAACACTCCAGATGTAAAGTGACTACAGACGATGACGAAGTGAACCAATAATGTGGTATTATACGAATGAATTTCACGAGAACTGATTAAATTCATTTCCATAATGACTAAAATTAATTAGTCGCAGCGTGATCATAACGTCTGCATGTATACAATCATCGCGTTCATAAACACGAATTTATACATACTAGGGACAATTTTACTTTCTTCCCCTCTCAATCACTCTCTCTCTCTCTCTTTTTCTTTTTATGTATCTCTCTACCTTTTAATCTAATTATGTATCTGATATCCTTTATAGGTTTTTACATCCGTTCCGTTATTATACGTGATGCAAAGACTCATTTGCTGTTGTTAATTTAGTCGTTAGATTAGGTTAGATTAGTTTAGGTTACGGTTGATTTTACATTTGCATATATAAGATACACTGTAAAATCGTACAAAATTTCCTATGCCTTAAAATTTGAATAATTTTGTTTTACGTCATTAAAGAATACACAGACTTCTTGTTTCACAATTATAATATATAATTTTTAAATGCTTGTAGTGTACACTATAGTGTATATAATTTACAGTTTAGTTGTACGCATTAGGCTTTTCTCTACGTTTACAAAACTAAAAGAACCCATTGCGTATGTTTATTCTCTTTCGTTACGCTACTTTACAAATGTGCTAAAAACACAATGAGCAGCGTTTTTTTTTATAAAGTGTGTAGTGTAAAGGCAGAGGAAACGGACGGGACGGAAAGTAATATTTTGTGGAGAGGAAAAAGAAAACTTTAGATTTTACTGGCGTTACGAGTGAACGATAAAAACAGCACGACAAGAAATGTTCTCGTAATATACACGTAAACAATGTTTACGTAAAAATGTATTTGTTAATGGATAGTGTGTTCTCTCTAGTAGAGACAGACAGACATATTTACGTATTAACTTATTAACGTATTTAATAGCCGCGTTAACAGTAACATTTAACGTTTTAGTAATAAAAGTAAGCGTTAATTCAAGTGTTTATTGTCAGCTGTGGACTTCCGACTAGGCAGCTTCCTAGGGCCGCGTGACTGGGAGAAGGTTACACGGAATTTTTTTTTTGACATGATAATGTCTTATGGCTGGGGGTCATTTGAAAATTTCTGTAACGCATCACGCTGCATGACGTCATCATTTACCAGCCGGGAATCGTTAACTAAAACCGCGACCGCTAACGTGCTAACGTCCGTCGCAGATTAAAGACCTAACAAGCAAACAACACTGCATAGCTGTAGATAGGTATGTAACCAATCAGTCAGTCAGTAACCATAATAATGTTGCGTTTAGCTGGCGGCTGAAAGACATTATCATGCTCTTAAGCTTTTACCATTTGGTAAACGGTACTTTACATTTTTGGGGGGGAGATAAAATTGTTTAATACAGGAAATCTGTAGGCTTACACATACCAAAACACTGAATTTTTCAAAACAATTAGTACCAATGTCTAAGCTTGTGAAAATATAAAATCAGTTTTGTAAAAGATAGAATAAAGACTAAGTGACAAAATATAATGTTATACTCCGTTTAATGCTGTTTTTCTTGTCTATTTAACGGTTTGTTTATTGTCTGTTTTAATAAATACATTTATTCCTCAAAAATATTTATAAACCGCTATTGGAGATTTTAAATAACCGTGTTTTAATGAGGATTGTTTTCTAAGTCATCCCGTTTTAGTTGACGAATGTCGCTTATTCGCTATCTGGTATAGTGATTTTCTGTGCATGAATGTTGTGTCACGCAGTCAGCTGATCTGTAACTGAGAAAAATCACGTCTGCGAATTTATGACTGATTTATTACTAATTAATTAACTTTTTAATTTTATAATGTTGTCCTTAAATTGTTTTAAAATATCATGCATAGGTTTCACAGAAGTATTCTAATATAATATGCATTTTTAAGTAAGTCACTGTCAAATAATTTTTGTTGAAATAAAAAAAAAGAAAACAAGGTCTCAGAAAGACGAGTGATACAGATTTGTTGAAAATGTGTTACCAATGGGATACTAAATTTTACTAATTAAAAAGGGGGACTCTGGGAATAAACTGTTTAGGGACACAAAATTTAATAATACACCGTTGTTCATTGTTGATTTATGTGTATGGGATGGACATAATTTCTTTGAAGATGGATTGCTGTTGGACCAAAAATAAGACTGAAGAAAAATTTATTACAATAAATGTGCGTCAATATTTGTAATAAATAAGTTTTACAAATAGTCTACGATTATTAACTTATTATATAATATTGTTTACATAAAATAATTGTATACATTTTACTTTCGTATTATGTAATTTCCAGGTGATTCATATAACAATTTTATATATTATACACTTTCATTGCTTCATAATTCTACTGTGGAATGTTGGAATATTTTCTACAATTGACTACGGGTAGATATTATATAGAACTGACCTTAAAAAATTAGGAGTCATTAATTTTGTGTAACAACTGTATCATCTGTGGAAATATTTTAACGTCTATTTTTCTTACTTCATTTGAATAGCGAAAATTGTCTCATCATTTTTAACTTGTAAAAGTAAAGTTTCTTTTACAACCTGCTCTAAACATTTTCTAATAATCTAAAAATAATCTCACCATCAGAAATTTTAAAATACAGCTTATAACCATACATGTATAAGTACACAATAACGCGTATAAGAAGGCAATTATAAAACCTTAAGAGTAGAACTATTTTATAGGACAAAAATTATATTGTAGTCAAACAGTGTTGACCACGAATGAATTCAGTATGATTAGAAACTAAAAGATGGTAATTTAAAAATATTTTTATTAAACCTTCTTGTATGTCTATACTATCTTGTATGTCATACACCTTCTTGTATGTCTATACTATTCCTAGTCTTGTAAGTTTTCTACATACGTGACCTCATAAATTTCATTCATAATTTTACATACGTAAAATACAATACTATGTTGTTCTCAATGTGAATCTTTTTGAAAATTTGCTTCTGAGTATAATATATTATTGGATTCTATTTATGGGCAGAATTATTATACAGAGTGGCACCAGGGAAAGTGAATGTGTGTTTACAGAAAAGCTTAAATTTTCGGAATAACGTAACCATCTTCCGTCATTTGGTCAACAATAAATTGGGATTTAGTACTAGTTTAAGAACGCTCACTTGAATTTAATTAAAAAAGAACGCATTATCTAGTTGTATCGGTGAAAGTACCCTGCAAAACACTCTAGAATACCAGAAAATTAAGGTTTTAAAGTGAATATAGGTTACCAGCAAGGAGAGGACTAATGCTTACCTGAATAGCCTATCATACCGATTAGTAGGTTGCCTAAAGAAGTTTGGTAATGCAAGCCTATTGAATAAAGAAGTATAGGAATACAATAGAACCTCACTATTTCGTTACCCACTAATTGGTCTCCCTCTGTAATTCGTTATCCACACAGGCTTTATTTTATTTTCTTTATTAACAAGTGAGTAACATACAGTATACGCTCTAATTATAGCCGGGGTAAACCAGAAACGTGCAGCTTGTGGCCGAGGTTCTAATAATAGCCAGAAGAACGGATTGCGGAAGGTATGGGTACTTCGTACTTGTGTACACGGCACAATAAGTGTTGTGTTCTGTTGTTACAGCGTAATATGTTTCAGAAAATTCAGTCGGATTGCTGATGCCTGACAAAGTATTCCGGAAAACACTGTAAAATTTGCCTGAAATAAGTTTTGGCCATCTGAATTACAGCACCAGTTTGACTCCACATCGGAATTGTTATGTATCTGCCAATGTCTATCAGGATTTAACAGTTTGAATGAAAACGACGTCAAAAATTGGTGTAAAATAGACTTACCGGATGTAGGCTACGAAATGTTTAATGATGATGAAATTGTTACTTATGTAACCACAGAACCTGCAGAAGCTAATGATGAAGGAGATGACCAGCCTATAAAACCTGCAATCTCTCATACGGACGCCATTCAATCACTGACTACAAAAATCAGAACTGCCTAAAATAATTTCACTACACTAAATACATAATTTATCTCTTAAAAAGTACTGTCAATAGAAAAAACAGAAAAAGTACAGATTTTTTTACAATCATTAAATAATTTTTTTTGCAATTGCAGTGCTTAACTTGTTTGAGTTTGAAAATTCCAGCAATAAATCTGTTCGAGCATAATATTAGTAGTGCACATTCCTAGTATTGTAATAAAACATTTTATAATGGATGTGTTTCTTACTCCCTCACTAATTCATCTATTTCAGTAATTCGTAACTCCTTCAGTTCCGTAGTTTCTGCTGCACCTAGAAAGCGTTGGTGAAGTGGGTACATTTTTTGAGAACGGAGCCGGAGATTTGTCAGTTCTATGATGGAAGAACGAGAAGAAGAAGTTTATTCAATACACTTATGGAAAACATAAGTGAATCACAATTATAATAGTTACGTAAAAATAAAACACGAATAGTTATCTCCGAAGCAGGCATGTTTAGTTAGAACTCATCTAACCTTTAGCGACTATTCCTGCTGTCAATAGCGTCCAGCGTTACGATTAAAACAAGCTGGGATTTTAAAATCTGATGTTTGATGTGGAATAGTTACTCCACGTGCATACTCTTTCATTTATCACTTCTTCTTTATGCCTTCCGGCTCACCCGGTTCCTTATGTCACGTCGTATCTATCTTACGAAGAATCACAGCTACATATGACACAAACACAGATTTACATAACAAAAACATACTTTACGTCTAATGATAAAGTGATGTATTTTTATACTTACACTTATTGTTTTATTAATGGTACCTATAATTCAATTTTTTATTTTTTATTGTCTTCTTTTTTATATAGCCTAAAGGTACCATATGATGTTAATATTTATATTCTTAAAGCGATCGATTTCGGTCATAGACCATCGTCAGATTCTATAACACATTTGTGTTCACAATATTATAAAACACTATTAATTATAAAAACGAATTTTTAGATATTGTTAATTTGATACATATGTTGTTGTCTAAAGCTTCCTAAGAACTGATTCTGTTATAGAGTGTTCATGTTTACATATTATATCAGCTGATTACTGCATGTTGATTTTGTCGTAATATTTCAAAAGTGATATGATTTTTGAAGTCTGTCATAACGTTTAATAGATTTTCATGGTCCTCTTCTTTTATATGTTTGTATATTCGGTATTGTTCATATATATATTTGATCTTATTTTGTCATTGCATGTTTTCAATACGGTTAAATGTTGTTGTATTGGACCATATTGACAAGACTGTAGTTTTATGTGTTTGGCTACTGTTGAGTTTGGATTTGAGTGTTGAGAATGTTTTGTATGTTCAATATATCTGTGTTTAAATGATCTTGAAGTGAATCCTATGTATTTTTTTGTTGCACTGTACATTACATTCTGTCGAGTTCGCAGGTTGACATTGATATTGGTAGACTGCAGCTTTTTCATAAATGTTTTCCTTTTTTGCACTGTTTATTTTCAGATTGTTGTAGATGTCATTGCTTGTTCTGACTGCTAGTTGATAGTCGTATTTTGTAAATGTTCTAGATACTTTATATCGACTTGCTGCGTTACTAGTAAGAAAATAAGAAAAGTTACAAAAGTTACATGCTGTATTACAAAAGTTTCAAAAATAATTGTTTTGTTGCATTTTAAACTACAATTTTCATTTTTAATATTTTGCATTTGACGCTCTAGAGCATTTTCTACCGAACCTTCTTATTACAATTCAGAACGACGTTCTTAGGAAGTTATTCTCTCTGCACGTTTCGTCGCTTGCAAAGGCAAAATCTGTTTGCTGAATTTTAATCTCTCTTCTAATTTCCCATTCGCAGCATGTGTTTAACTAGATGTCGCGCTCGTTTGGTATTTAGAAAAAACCTCCTTTCATTTTATGTCCTTCAGATATTTTTTTTTCAAAGAATAACAATGTTTGATTTCAGAAAAGTAAACTCAATTGTGATCGACAAAATAATCAACGCCAATGGTAAAATTAAGGATGAACAACAAAATACACGTACTGTAGTGTACATATATTAATTTAGTTATCAGTACACGCTGCAATTGTCAAGGTTTATGAGCAGATAATTTATAATAAATTGGTCCCAATTTTAGAAAATAGTTTGGAGGAATCGCAAAGTGGCTTTAGATCAGGGAGAAGTGTGCACACATAAGTGTGAAATATGATCACATATTTACTCTGCAACAGATAGCTGAGAAATCCATACAACAAGATAAATTGGTATGTTTGGCTTTTATTGATCTTTTAAAGCACTTATTGGCTTATAAAAAGCTTTGGCTAGTGTGCCTAGAACAAAAATATGGGAAAGATTAAAAAATAGAGGAATAAGGAGTAAAATAATTAAGGTAGTACAGAGGTTATACAAAAATAATGTAAGTTATGTAATTGGTAAAAATATGAGGTCGTTAGGATTTACAACAAATTATGGATTAAGACAAGGAGGTGGACTGAGTCCGACATTATTCAACTTGTACATGGACGACATTATTAAGAAGTGCTCACTGAAGGTTAAGAAAATGCATGCTGGATACAGGAACTTGCGAAGTATAGAAGTAGCAGAAGGGGCTTTTGCGGATGATGTAGCGCTAATGGCTACAAGTGAAAGGGCGTTACAGGGTAATTTGAATATATGGAATGAAGTTCTCCAGGAAAAAGGGATGAAAATAAATAAGACCAAAACAAAGGTAATGGTAATGGGGTACAAAATAATAAATATAGAGATTCGAGGAGTGAAGATAGAAGAAGTCAAACAATTTAAATATCTAGGGGTTAAGTAGATATTAATGGGAATCAAGAAGCCGCATTAAATGAAAGAATTGAAAATGCAATAAAAGTATACAATGAATTAAACAATAGATTTATAAATAAGAATGAAATATCAAGAAAAACGAAAATGAGTAAGTATAAAACAGTATAAAGACTGGTTTTAACATACGGCTTTGAGACGTGGGTGCTATCCAAAAGGCAAAAAAGTAAAATCCAGGCGGCAGAAATGAAATATCTTAGGACAGTAGTAGAAGTAACAAGGAAGAACAGAGTTAGGAATACACAATAAGAGAGGATTTATAAATAATATTGATTCTGGATTTTATTGAACAGAGACAACTATGCTGGTGGGGACACATGCAGAGAATGGATAGTGATAGAACGGTAAAAAAGGTTTGGGAGACAAAATCAGGGGAAGGAAGAAGAGAGGAAGACCGCGACTGACTTGGGATGGAATGATGGGAAACAATTTGAGAGAAAGAAGCTTGGGCTGGAGTGAAGCGAAGACATTGTCAATGGATAGAGTAAGATGGAAAAATTTGTATATAGAGTGGAGTTGATGTACTTATCATATATTGATGTAACCCGACACAAATATGGTATAAGGGTATTTTGATAATAAATAAATAAATATCAGTATATGCTTGGCAAAATTTATTGTCACTACGTACCTAATTTTAAAACTTATAGTACGTTCAAGAAAAGTTTCCATTTAATTATTCAAAAATATTGTAATTTTTGTGATTTATAAAGAACTCAAATGACTAGAAACGTAAGCTCTCTAACTTCTAACTCTCAAATTCACTTGAAAGACATGTTCGAATTTGTATCCAAGTCACTTATTGACAAAATCTGTATAATATTTACCGTATTTCTTCCGTCGTGTGACTTCGTGTTGCGTTCGATTGATTGATTGCGTGTAATCAATCGAACGCAACGCGAGGTCACACGAAGGAAGAAATACGGTAAATATTGTACAGATTTTCTCAAATTCATCTATAAGTTTGTGTCATGATATCAAGGTTACTACATTAAGAAGTAAACTTTTAACATTTTTTATAAAGAGGTGGTGAAGTACTAAGGGGATTGTTCGGAAGCGTGTTGCCATCGTAAAAACATAATAAAAAAATCTCGATGAGTGAAAACATAATAATAATTAATAAAAAAAATAAATAATAATAATAATAATAAACATAATAAATAATTCAATGAGTGAAGCAAAGTTCCAGTTTTAACTCGACCGACTGGCATTTCATTGCTTGACTAGCCATCTGTCCCTTTGGGGAATGTCTCACGATAACTGTCGGCACCGATTATTGTAAAACATGGCATGCGTGACCAAAGAGGATCCTATGTAACGACATACACGGAACCGTACAGGATCCTATGTAACGACATACACGGAACCGTACAGGATCCTATGTAACGACATACACGGAACCGTGTAGGATCCTATGTAACGACATACACGGAACCGTGCAGGATCCTATGTAACGACATACACGGAACCGTGCAGGATCCTATGTAACGACATACACGGAACCGTACAGGATCCTATGTAACGACTTACACGGAACCGTACAGGATCCTATGTAACGACATACACGGAACCGTGCAGGATCCTATGTAACGACATACACGGAACCGTGCAGGATCCTATGTAACGACATACACGGAACCGTACAGGATCCTATGTAACGACTTACACGGAACCGTACAGGATCCTATGTAACGACATACACGGAACCGTACAGGATCCTATGTAACGACATACACGGAACCGTGCAGGATCCTATGTAACGACATACACGGAACCGTGCAGGATCCTATGTAACGACATACACGGAACCGTACAGGATCCTATGTAACGACTTACACGGAACCGTACAGGATCCTATGTAACGACATACACGGAACCGTACAGGATCCTATGTAACGACATACACGGAACCGTACAGGATCCTATGTAACGACATACACGGAACCGTGCAGGATCCTATGTAACGACATACACGGAACCGTGTAGGATCCTATGTAACGACATACACGGAACCGTGCAGGATCCTATGTAACGACATACACGGAACCGTGCAGGATCCTATGTAACGACATACACGGAACCGTACAGGATCCTATGTAACGACTTACACGGAACCGTACAGGATCCTATGTAACGACATACACGGAACCGTGCAGGATCCTATGTAACGACATACACGGAACCGTACAGGATCCTATGTAACGACATACACGGAACCGTGCAGGATCCTATGTAACGACATACACGGAACCGTACAGGATCCTATGTAACGACTTACACGGAACCGTACAGGATCCTATGTAACGACATACACGGAACCGTACAGGATCCTATGTAACGACATACACGGAACCGTGCAGGATCCTATGTAACGACATACACGGAACCGTACAGGATCCTATGTAACGACATACACGGAACCGTGCAGGATCCTATGTAACGACTTACACGGAACCGTGAAGGATCCTATGTAACGACATACACGAAACCGTGCAGGATCCTATGTAACGACATACACGGAACCGTACAGGATCCTATGTAACGACATACACGGAACCGTGCAGGATCCTATGTAACGACATACACGGAACCGTGCAGGATCCTATGTAACGACATACACGGAACCGTACAGGATCCTATGTAACGACATACACGGAACCGTACAGGATCCTATGTAACGACATACACGGAACCGTGCAGGATCCTATGTAACGACATACACGGAACCGTACAGGATCCTATGTAACGACTTGCACGGAACCGTGAAGGATCCTATGTAACGACATACACGAAACCGTGCAGGATCCTATGTAACGACATACACGGAACCGTGCAGGATCCTATGTAGCGACATACACGGAACCGTGCAGGATCCTATGTAACGGCATACACGGAACCGTGCAGGATCCTATGTAACGACGTACACGGAACCGTACAGGATCCTATGTAACGACACACACGGAACCGTACAGGATCCTATGTAACGATATACACAGAACCCTACAGGATCCTATGTAACGATATACACGGAACCGTACAGGCTCCTTTGTAACGACATATACAGAACCGTATAGGATCCTATTGTTTTCAAGATTCATCATTCAAAAAAATTGAGAAGCGAGAGATAAAAATGCGAGGGGTCCAAAATTAAACAAAATCGCATAAGTCATGGAGGGTATCAAAACTTAAAAAAATATTTTTAAAAATGTAAAAATATATATAAATTTTGTGTTCACCTTTGATAAATTTAGTGTTCATCTTTGAAAACATCAAATTTTTTGGACGCCGGGGACTAAAAAGTTAGTTAAAATTTTGATATAATCATAAAACTTTATGTGGCATTTCAGATTAACAGGATTTTAAACTACAATCGGAATATACTGGTAATGTTTGATAGTTTTAAAATATTGAGATGCCAGCAAAAAATGGGGCAAAAGTTAAATAAAATTACATATTCAGTAAGGGATTTTAAATCAAAAAGAATTTTAACCGTAATTTGAATATAGTGAACATTTTATGAAAATAAAAACTTTTGATCCCAAATCCCAAAAATGGAAAAAATCTATAAATTGTAGAAATACAGCCGGGTGTCAGATTAAAGGTGATTTCAACACAAATCCGATTGATTAGAATTTTTAGGTTTTGCTGTACGATGCCTCTACAATTATTACTTTAATATACAAAATGTAGCAGGAAATTATAATTTTCATAAATTTTCTGATAATTGAAATTTATCTAATATCAAAATGTATCCACAAATTTAAATTAGCAAAGGAGGGGCTTGCAGTTTAGGGAGTGTACTAGAAACAAATACGAGTATACATAGCAACACTTTGTGTATATTTTATAACTCAAAGGGCACAGAAAAGTGCACAGAAAATGGTGCTATTTTCAAACACAGTCTAATTTAAAGTCAACCTATAGACACGTTTTTGGACAACAACAAAAATCTCCGCTGGGTGTAACAAAATTCGACCTTAATTTACTTTAATTTTATTTCGAAAAGTAAAATAGAACATCATTAATTCATAGAAGTAACATAAACAAACCGAAGTTCCAAGCGATATTATAAAATAATATGTCAACATATTTCATAGTGTTGTTACGACATCACAAAACAATCTACGTGTTTATCGAATGTTCCAGAGGAATCTAGTTGAATGTTGTGTCTTAAGTAATTCTCAGCACATTTGCTAGAATGTGCCAGAATTCGCGCGGCCGCACGCACTGTGTCATGGCCGCAATTAATTACGTCGTAATTAGAGATAACGCGTAGTTGTGGAATGTTCTGGTCTGTGAACGGGATATAAATACTACGCGGCAGCGGCCTTAGTTTCAGTTTATTGTCGGGCGGTTACAAGTGATTACTGTGTGCGTTCAAGTGGTTATTACTGAAGTGTTGTGTTTTATAAACAGGCGGTATATTGTAATACAATTGTGTTTTATATTACTTGACATTTTATTCAGTGTGAACAATTTTTATTTGATTTGTTGTAAGAGACTGTGTTGTTAATTATGAACTGTTTAACTGTGAAAATTAAAGCTGGTGATTAGTGACTTAATTGGTGTCTTGTATTTTGCTTTCCACTGTACCGTACGACGATCAAGTAGACCGTCGCAACAGTATTATAAAGGAGATATTAAAATTATTTTTCTTAATCGAACTTCGTAATGTGCACTTTGCGTTTCAGATGTAAATTTCCGAAAATAAAATAATTTTCTGAAGTAATTAACATTCATATAAAAAATATGTATTGCATATTTTAAATTTAGAATGTTTCAAGTTAAAAAATAAATAGAATCTTGTGTTCCTGAAATGATAATTGTATCGTGTGCACTTATCTTGAATAAGTAGAAACCTATGAGCAGTTTCCTATCTAATGAATAACCAATTTCATGAGCAGTTGTTATCTTTTATGACTTTTTAATAAAAATCGTTGAGATGCAAATTAAATGTTAAAAATCCTAATTTTTGTTTATCCTTTTGTTACATTGTCTCATCTGGAATTTAGAGAGTAGTAATAAGTGGATAATAGCATCAAACAGCTGATTGAACAAAATTAAAATTAATTAAAAAAATAGTTTATGTTTACCACTTTACATCTTTTTTGAGAGTACTGGCACAAGAACTTTTAAAATGATAATTATTTAATGGTACTTTCGCTTGTGAAACTACGCCGTTTCAGAGTTGTATTCTCCTTCTTCAGTGAGGTTTGAATACAGAATGTGTAAAGTAGTCGGTAATTTGTAACGGTTTTTTTTAGGTGACTGGTTGTGTGTGGGGATGGAAGGGGCCTTTTGGCCGCTTCTCGCTTTTTGGCTAAGATCAAAGTGTAAATTGGCAGTTGTGACATATAAGGTATCTGGAAAAAAAAAAGGGAATACAACTCCGAAACGGCGTTTGAGGGAATATCAACAAGTAAGTTTCACAAGTGAAAGTACCATTAAATAATAATTATTAAGTGCTGTGAAAAAAGTAGTGATGAACATTCAAAATAATTTTAAAATGACTTAAAGAACATAATAATTTACACACGTTTTAATATATCCAGTGTATACGTTATTCCAAAAGATCGCACAAAACCGGCTAACTTACGTGGGCTGCGACGAATTGCTAAAAAGGTAACTTGCATACAAATTAAATTTTGGTTTATAATGTACCTAAATTTCCAAACAAATCAAAAACGTTTTGATTCTCTTGTTTACAGATTTAAGAAATCTTAAAAATTAATGAACGTGGAAAATGGACAATGGCCAATCTCTAAATAATTTCCAGAAAATTTAAAAAATAAAATATGTGGTGCTGCATCTATAAACATTTTACTCCTGTAAACTGCAATACCATAATGTATGTGTTAGCAAGCTGGTCGTACAAACAACGATAAAACATCTGTGCTTGAACACAAAAGCTTTATGACGTCAACGAAATCGTATACAAGAAAACACGGGGAAGGTATAAACATTTGTAATGGTCCTTGTCGGCAAGATTTGATAAAATAAATCACCAATTCAGCCCGTTTCTCTCTTCCCCCTATCACTCTCTAACTCCTCTCACTCTCTCTCTCTCTCTCTCTCTCTCTCTCTCTCTCTCTCTCTCTCTCTCTCTCTCTCACTCTCTCTTTCTCTCATTTTGTCTTTCCCTGTCTTATTGTTTTAAAATTTAATTATTTAAAACATATAAATGTAAGTATTAATTTTTAATGTCTCGATAAATATTTTATATTCTGCGTTCAAATACAATAACAATTGTCTCTTTTTTTATGTAACTGTGACAATGTAATAATTATATCAGTAATAGGCACAGAAATTAATAAATAAAATAAAATTTTAATCATTTTTTCTAAAACTAGCTGCGAAAATTTAAAATAAATTTATACTATTATCCTGTCTCTGTTTAATCATGTTCCAAGAAAAGAACGCATTTTCCTCCTTTCGTGTACCTAATAATCACCCTTAACAACCATACACCCTTATAGACCAAACAATGTATTTTCCTTGTGCGGGACATTTTAAAGTCACTGTATACATCAGACAGCATGTAGATAATGACATAGAATTAGACAGTTTGAGCCTTCTGTTCTCAGTCAATGACTTAATTATTTTGGAGAATACTGATCGTGTTTTGTTCCTTTCTAAACAGATTTTTTTTATTATTCTTGTTCTTGTATGGCGTCACAGTTCGGAGTGAAAACTTAGCCTCCATAATCATCTCCCCATTTTTTCCTGTCCTTGGCGATAGAGTCCATCGTTTTATTTCAAGCAAAGTATCATCATCCCTTGCTACTGCCTAAAAACTAGCAATGCTTGGGTCTTCCGACAGGCCTTCTACCCTCGATTCGACCAAACAGTATCTTCCTAGGTATTCGGTTGCCTTCCGTCCTTATTATGTGACCTGGCCATTGCAATCTATGCAGTCAGGTGGTGGTGGCCAGATCATCGTCTTTATATAGTGTGTATGGGGTTCTTCATTGTGACGCATTCTCCATATCACATTACTTTGATTGGTCCATATTCTCCTCAGAATTCTCCTTTCAAAGGTATTGACTATGTTAGCGAATCGTTTATTCAGCGTCGAAGTATCGCTGCCATCTTTTATCACCGGTCTAATCATAACTTTATATAATGTGACCTTGAACTGACGGTGGATATTCCTTGTCTTGAACATAGTTGTCAAAGAAGCATATGCTCTAGTTGCGGTCTGTATCCTTTTCCTTATTTCAACAAAATGTTTTATTACTTTTTTATTTTCTTTACAGCCATTTATATTCCATATTCTTATACCTCACAATCTTATTTCTTAAAGGAAGACCTGAAATGCTGTAACAGCGTAACCATCAAGTTGTGCTTATACCTACAGTGAGGCAGGATAGAGAGCGACTAGATTTAATAATAGTGTTTGAATTCGTGTAAGACCTCGCACCGAAGTCACTATATTTTTAATATAATTATAAACAATAAAATTATTGAATAATGATTAACTTCTATTCGTGGTTATATACAAGTACTTTGATTGTATTTAATATTTCCTTCGAAAATAACCGGTGTAACCATTCTTATTCGATTTAAAAATTCATGTATATAAGGATTTCCATCTAAAATACACGATTTTTTTAAATGATTTTATACGGAATACGATTTACTGTAATGCACAGTAACCAATCAGACGTCAATAGATTGTGGCAGTGTCGTAACCACGGAAGAAAGATCAGAGGGATCAATCCCCTTCCAGAACTATTAAAAATTTTATTGAAATTCCATAACGGCTTTATACCATTATGTCTGTCCTGGTTTATTAGGCTACTGTTGGAATTGTGAGTTACTGATTCAGACCACCGTATAGGGCAACCAACCCTACACCGGCTAGATTTTTTATCGAGTTTCTCTGGTCTAGATCCGTCGTGTTCTGTTACAGAACCACCTCGAAAAGTGTGTGCTCTTCACCATGTACGACGGTCTTGCAGCAAGCAGCAGCGATCTTCAGCAAGCAATATACATATTACAAGAGGTGAGAGAAGTATATAACTGTAACATATAAGAATCAAAGATGAAAGGCCATTAGCCTTTATACGAGGTGAACCGGTTTGAATCAAAACGTAGACAACACTTGTGTAGAACAAGTAAGACATTTCAACTACCTTTGACGTGACATTACTTATGATCAAAATTACATCTTAAGATTATATCTTATGATTACGACATAGAAAATAAAGTGACCAATTTTACAAAAATGTGTAGAACGATTTGGAGAACGTTGGGAAATAAATGTATAAAAGAAACCCAGATAAAATTGTGTAAACAATTCCAATACCTGCACTACTGTATGGTTTTGAAATTTAGGTAATAAAGAAAAAATATAAACAGAAGATACAAACAGCAGAAATTAAATTACTGAGATAAGTTAAAACATGTACAATAAACTGAGTAAATAAGCCGAAGAATATAAACAGAAGATACAAACAGCAGAAATTAAATTACTGAGATAAGTTAAAACATGTACAATAAACTGAGTAAATAAGCCTTACGTCGATCAGTCTTGATACATTTTAATGCGTATATCCACATCCACACGCGTATCTCTTGGTATCCACATATATGATAATCGATGTATCAACCAAATAGAAGTAACGATGGCAGTCTGAGAATTAACATATTATGACAGGTATATTACAGGCAGTAATATCTCGTTATTCTACCTCGGTTAATCTCAAAGCCAGACCACACAGACAGACCAATAAAGCCTTTAAACCTATATCCGTGTGGAGTTTAAGCTGTTCATGTGCATTGGCGATCTACGTATAATGTAGGTGTAGAGATATAGATGTGTGTGTGTGTGTGTATGTGTGTGTACACGTGTTTTCTAGTTTAGTTACGTCTTTTGACTGTCAATCAAATAAAGTAAGTGCACTGAGTATTAAATATTTTAAGACGAATAACACTTAATACACGAAACGCATACAAGTTCAACACGAATAACTAACTGTGAACGTTTTACAATGTTCGTTAACATAGAATGACCTCTGCCAATAATATTAAGAAAAGCAGTTTCAAACTGATATCACACGACCTTGCATTTTACCTTCCCCTTATGTTATTATATTAACATTATGGCTAACAAAAATGTTGTTTCCTAAGTCAGGTGTAGGGTTTATCCCTCATTTACTATTCAAAAACGCGCGCGCCACAGTATAGTACGCCAGAAATACCAAAACCTTCAGTAACTATTGTACCTGTTGTAATTATTGTAACTCTTTGAAAATACCGTCGACTGTAACCATTGGGTATTATATAATACCAATAACTACATTTTACAGCTTTATTTCTGCTGAGCCCGTAGTTTTATCAATGCTTATTCATATTTTATCATTTTCGCACACAGCTCTGATATTTTCTTATGTTCCTTCATAGCAGTTTGGAAGATTGTGTTTTCTTACAGTAGACTCATCCAAAGTGACTAAGTTCGTGTACTTCACAAGAAAATTTTTAAGCACTGGATTGTTTACTTTGTGTAGAGGAATGTCTGCTGAAATGAAAGCTCTGCACAAATCAGAATAACATTCACCTAAAAGCACTAAAAGCACTTGTTTCGAACTAGAACGTGAAACCGCAGCGACTTGTAGGATAGGTGTTGATCGTTGATCCGCTTTTATGGATCTTCCACAAGGCTAGGCAATATAGTATCCTTCCATCTGAGCTGAATGTACTTTAACTTCTTTAACATAGGCTACCGCTGTATGGGCCACTTTCACTACACTTTACAGTCGGCACTGTACTCGACGCAACAAGAATACTATCATGTAACACGATAAATAGTATACAAAGGCAACAAATTAGGTACCTAGTTAGCTGGTTTAGAACTTGCAAAATAACAATCGTCTCCCACCCTACATTGTTGCAACACTACTGTTTACAAAAAATTTCCAGTAGTATTGTTGAGTTGCCAGTCGTGTTACGTAATCTTTTCTGTGACAATCGCGAAAAAAATTCTTTTCATGTTTATAGTTAGGAGCACTTAAGCATGAAACTACGTCAATTTTATAATACCACACGTGTATGCCTATAAATATTACAAAACTTTATTGATTATTCTGTCTGAGACTTTCACGGCCGGTTTCAATGTTATGAGAAATTCGCCTTGCCGGGCTGTAAAGGCCTCATACAACATCGTGCGGACACCAAAGTTTACAAACATCGGTGTTATGCTCACAGCGACTACCCTTAACCCCCACAGGTCAGTGGTCACTGACTACGAAACCTTAGTCAGTGTTTTGCAGCTTTCTGCACTGAAGATGGCCGTCGAAGGCACGGGCAAACCGTTTACACCAACAAACTTGGGCCACGGACTTACAGCCGGGCAAGGCGAAGTTCTCACAACATTTGTTGAATGTTGTTTGTCTTTTTAGTTTTTGTAACATGACTCACAATTACCATCTGAAATATCGATTAATAATATAAATTTTAGTGAACGAAAATACCTTATTTCCTAAATAAAGATGTACTGGTAAGTTATATTAGCTTTTCCGTATGTGAAACATATGCTTTCACACAATCAAACTTCTTCTGTTTGGTTTCAACCTGTGATATTGGAACTATGCTACGTTACTTTTAACTTAATAAGATTTACCTGCCTACTTCCTTTTACTTTACTTCCATGTTCCATAAGGAAATGGAAGTATGGTCATGGCGAAAAAAATCGTGTTCGAGATAACGGCTGATTCTGATTCTACTACCCTCAAAACATGAAGAAAAGTCATTTTTCGAAAAGTGTCTGTGTGTCTGTCTGTGTGTCTATGTGTAGAATTTTTTCTATGGCAAACGATAGCAGCCGCAAATTCAAACAGAATCAAATAATGTTTTGCATACACCCCTGAATTGTAGAGTTCTCAAGATCTATTGTTTTTGGTGAAGATCGGTTAAGGGAAAGGGGTAGTTTACCGGCAACGTTTTATGTTTTAACAAGGGTAATTTTTTATATGACGAACGATAACTGCCGTAAATTCAAAAACAGAATCAAATACTTTTTTGGATACCTTCCTGCATTATACAGAACTCAAGGTCTGTTAATTTTGATGGAGATCGGTTCAGAGAAAAGGGTAGTTTACCTGCAACGTTGTATGTTTTAACAAGGGTAATTTTTTTATGACGCATGATAACTGCCGCATATTCAAAGAAAATCAAATAATTTATTACATACATACCTGAGTTTTCAAGTACTCAAGGTCTGTTGATTTTGGTGGAGATCGGTTAACGGATAGGGGTAGTTTACCGGCAACATTTTATGTTTCAACAACGGTAATTTTTTTATTACGAACGATAACTGCCGCACATTCAAACAGAATCAAATATTTTTTTGCATAGGATCCTGAATTGTAAAGGACTAAAGGACTATTGATTTTGGTGAAGATCGGTTAAGGGGAAGGGGTAGTTTACCGGCCACATTTTATGTTTTAACAAGAGTAATTGTTTCTATGACGAACGATAACTGCCGCACATTCAAACAGAATCAAATAATATTTTGCATGAATCTCTGAATTGCAGAAAACTCAAGGCTTATTGATTTTGGTGGAGATCAGTTAAGAGAAAGGGGTAGTTTACCAGCAACGTTGTATGTTGTAACAAGAAAAATTTTTTCACGACGAACGATATCTGCCGTAAATTCAAACAGAATCAAATAATTGTTTACATATGTGCCTGAGTTGTAGAGGACTCAAGGCCTGTTGATTTTTGTGAAGATCGGTTACGGGGAAAGGGTAGTTTACCAGAAACATTTTTTTTTTTTTTTGTAACAAGAGTAAAGTACTTAATTTTGATAAATAAAGCATCCTGATAAGAAGATCTTAATAATCCACTGTAGAAACGTAGATGAGATATCTATAAATGAAGAAGCTAGTTGAACGTGGTGGGGGTAATTTTCTATAAATGAAAATTATAGTTAAAGAGGGAGGGGATAATTTTGTATATATGTACTACGTTATCGGCAACAAAGTAGTTTGTTGTTAAAATTCCTTCCCGGCCTGTTTTGCCGTAGACCAATGTTTTCTGCAAAACCAGACGTTTCGGTAGTGCCATCGACTTCCATCATCAGTGAAAATCGGGTGTGATAACGTGAGGTGGTATACGTTAGTGACCACAGTACTGTGGTTAAGGCTGAAGCAGTATTTAGAAAGAAGTAGTTTCTATGGAAATATTTCATTTTGAAAATTATTTTAAATATAAATCTTAGAACATGGAAGTCATGTATGGTTCTCCATACCCATAATTTTGCTGTGCTTCAAACAGATATTAAGACTTACGTTTCTTTTTTTTCTTTTAGTTTTCTTTGCAATGCTTTCTGTGTGCGTAAATTTCTGTGCACAATGTACATTTGAACTCGATTCAACTTCTAATAGTTACATTTTATGTCAGATTTTATATAGTAGTTCGTAAGTTAAATTTTGTTAATTTTATATCATTTTTAATAAGACGTTGATTTTATGCAATTCTTAGTAATTATTAGTCATTGTCTATTATCATCATCATCTATCTGTTCAAGATTAGGCAGGTTGCCTGTTCCGGCTTCACCATCTCCGTCTCGGTCTGCCAACACTTCTTCTTCCGGTTGGCTTATAATCCGGAATTTTCTTGGAATGCTTTCTGGAGACATGCGCATAACAGGCTCTTTCCATCTCTTTTTATAGTTTTTCGCTAGTTCCGTTACTGGTTGTACTTTTAATTCCTGTCTTATATCTTCGTTCTTTATGTGATCTAATCTTATACAACCTTTCACAGATCTAAGATATTTCATTTCAGACGTTTCCATCTGTCTATAATCTTTCGTTCTTGGTGTCCATGATTCGGACCCGTATAATAGCATGGGGACTGCCATCACCTTATAGAATTTTATTTGTGTTTCTTTCGTAGTCTTTCCTTTGAGTGTCCTCCGTAATGTCCCGCATATTCTTTGGAAGTTGTTTATTGTCTATTATTTAAATACTTATTATTTATATAAGCATTATGATTCCTCCTCCTCCTATGGCGCTACAGCCCAAGTCGGGCACTGACCTCCACCAATCTCCGCCTCCAATCTACTCTATCCATTGCAACCCTCCTCCAGTTTCTTATCCCCATGTCCCTCGCGTCCTCTGCAACGCCATCTTCCCACCTCTTCCTCGGTCTGCGTCTAAGTAAGCATTATGATTATTACTGGTAATAGTTATAGATTTGTAGTTAAAAACTGATTGATCTTCCATACAGAAATACACATACAACTGTTAACTGTTATGTAAACTCAAAGTTATTAAAGTTAGTTCATCTTATTTAATCGGGTAATGGGTAGTTCATGTAGTGGTAAAAAGATAGTTATAGCAGATGCAATTTAAGATTGGAGCATATTTAGAGTCTACAACGGGCAAACGTCCTATTAGTGATTGCAGAAATCCAGAGTAAATACAGTGAGAAGAAATTATTACAGAGCAGGAGGTATTTAACAAGTAATTCCTAACCTCTATCTAATTGCGATAAACCACTTAATTTCTCTCGATCACCAGACATCTCTTCAGACTATTCGATAACTTCAAATTTTATCTCGCCTAGCTACGGTAACACTAAATTGCTTCTCTTATTTCTACGCCTTACCAGCCGCATAGGCAAATAGAATTACAAGAGATATAATTAATTAGAACCACATAAAAAAGTTTTTCAACTGGTAGATATTTGTAAATATCTTGCCTTTTGCCTGAAAGACAACAATTACTAATGATAATCAACATGAAAAAGCATTTTGTTGAAACTAATATGTTTGGCATTGCCTATAATTGAAAACACTAAACGTTCATCAGTAACAAATGTGAAGAAGACTGTTTAACCAAGTGTTCACATAGGTTTTCAACGTGCACAGTTTGCAAAGGGGTCCGCGCTTTTTTAGTGGAAGTATTTAAGAATAATCAATAACTCAAAGATTGTGACCAACAATACTAAGACCAAAAATTACTAAGCTATTCAAACAATGCATATAATTTATGATATATAAAATCGTTAATATTATATAGGCGAAAAAGATATAGGCTACACTTACACAACAACAAATAGGCCTATAATTTAATCTATAAAAAATTAAAAAAATTAAATGCAATGATTATAAAATATTATACATAGTTAATCTTGTCATTTGAATTAGTGAGCTCTGTAACTCCAACTTCGGCGTGCTTGTTTGCTAAACTGCTAAATGTCGTGATCCTGCTAAAACACAAGGTGTCGTGATTTAGGACTTGAAAATGGTTGAAACACCGAAAGGCCTTGTCCAGAACATGAGATTTAGCAGTTTAGCAAACAAGCACGTCGAAGTTGGTATTAGTATAGACTAGGCAATTAAATTTGTACAAGCTATTTGGAACATGTAAATGCGTATAAAAACCAAGTATATACAAATGTAAACAAATATACAAAACAAATATATACAGATACAAAGTATATACAAATATAAGGTGTAGCAACACCTTTGAAAAATACAATAGAATAGTTAGTCCAAATTAGCCCACATTAGGGATATAAGACTAATAAACAAGGTTTCATATAAAAACACTGTAATGAACAATTTGAAAAACTTTCATAAATACAAATACACAAAATTAACAAATTAATTACCTACCAAATACTAGTCAATACAAAGCATGCAATAATTTTCAGAATATTACATTAAATATTAGAGACAATAAAAGAATAAGACATTTACGAAAAAAAAAAGATCACAAAAATACAAACAAATAAGGCATGATTGACTACGATATTACAAAAGCAATATTCAGCAAACAAATATTTCATGAAAAGTAATGTATCATCATAACAGACGATGAACAATGTGCTCGAAACATATCTCAAGAAAGGAGAAGGGACTACATTTTAACAGAGCACATACTATAATACTGTTACATAATGGGGAACGTTCTCGAGCGTTCGATGGTGTCGTTCTACGAGCTTCTCAACTAGCCTTGCAGGTCTGTGTTTCTGCCAAGGCCGCGCTAAAGTATCCTCTAGAATTTTTGAGTGCTAGTTAAGGACCCATATTATGGAACCCTGTAGACTATAAATAGCCCACGCATTCCGCTTAGATATCAGTTTACTTTGGGCTATTACTCAGTGCGTTTCAAGTGGCTATTAGTGAAAAGTGATTATTGTGCGGGACTCTATTAGTTGACATTATTAATATGTGTGTGTAAATTTAATTTGAATTATTGTACAAGGGTAATCTTGTACTTGTTGATTACAAACTGTTAATTGTGACAATTAAAGCTGGTTTTTAGTGACTTCATTGGTGTCTTGTATTTTGTTTTCCAATGTACAATACGACGATCAGTAGTGTAGATCGTCGTAAAAATACGTAGTTACTAATACATCAAGACAATAAACTGTACTAAGTTAAGACGCACACATGCGCGTGCGCCTATATGTATATGAATTTATTCTAAATACATTTTAAGCGAATAATGATCGCAAATACTAATTATTAAGTATCGTATACACGTAAAAATTATTATTTTTTTTCATTTCTAATTTGTCTGAATATGTGTTCAACACCTGAAAATACGATATTTTAAACGCATTTGTTTTTAAACGGCAGAATCGCAACAACACTTTAAATAAGAAAAAGTATGTATTACATTCAGAGCAGGGATTTGGCCTACTGCGCTCTGAAAGTTTGTCGTTTCCTAATGCGAAAAGTTTTCCAGCCATTTTAAACAAGGACAGAACGGTTGGTAGCAGGCGGGTGGCGTACAGCAATAAAGTGAGTGAAGTCGATACACATCGTTCACATTTTATATTCAAGTCGCTTGCAGTCGCCATATGGGGCTTTACTGCGACAGATACGAAGCCGTGGCCTCCTTGTTCCACTTGATAACGTTTGTTAGCTTTTAGAGCAATCTTACGAACGTTTAATCCAGTTAGTCGTGTTTTGTTTGCGAATATATTCTTACGTTTACAAATAAATTATTATGGCAAACGTAAAACTAGAAATGAATTAATGTAGAGTACGGAAAACTATATAAACGCTAGAGTGTGCTACACTCCAGAAGCACTATATAAGTTGCTAAATCATATTAATATTCATAAATGCTCAAATTAATATTTCTCCTTATATATTTTATATTATTTTTTTTGTATCGGCCATCTAAGGACCACATGCCAATTTCAATTCTTTATTTTTCGATCTTTTCTTTATATTACTATTAATAATAAAATTGTTTATAAGAATATATTTTATTTTGTAAATTACAGTGTTTAAGTAGCATTCATCTATCTTCATTTATAAAAGTTCTTGTATATGTAGGGAATGTGTTTAAACTTAAATATGTTTTATTAAAGTAAATGTATGTAAAAGAAATTATTTTTTACGTTTAATAAGGATATTGAATAAATGATTCAAGTTATTATTGTCTTATCTTCTTTCCTTCATATTTGTGTTATTTGATGACATTTGTATTTCGTAAACATTTTCTTCCATTGATGAGTATTTAAAATTTGGTATTCTTCAAATTTATGAATTGTATTAATTACTTCGTTATGTTAAAATTTCTCTGCAATTTACTACTGGCATTCTTGTAGTATTTGAATTTTATTAATTGTATCAATCAATTACATGATGAAGCTGAATGTTATTGAAACACTCTAATTTACAAAATAAAATATATTCTTGTAAAAAGTTATATTATTAGTAATAATAATATAAAATATATTTGTACATACTTGATTTTTATACGCATTTAAATGTTCGAAGTAGCTTGTATAAATTTAATTTCACCTAGACTACGTAAAATACTTTCTATTCGTTGCATTTGATTTTGTAAATTTCATGGTTTAAAATTATTTGTTGTTGTGCAAATGTGTACCTTTAAGCCTATATAAAAACACTAGACAAAAAAACCATACAATTGATAATGCACAGTGTCTAAACGCGATACAACGATGTTTTGAATACCTTATACGTGATATGATTATTATTACGTTACTGTTATTATTATCTTCTGTGGTATTAGTAGAAATTTAATTTTTTCTCAAACGTTATGCTTATATTTTACATCATTTTGGTAAAATGACAAATGGCTTTCCAGAAATTACTATACGCCAAATTTATTTGAACTTACAATGTAGACTTATTTGAGTTATAATTCGTTATAAACGTTATAAGGTAGAATATGAGTTTCTTTGTTTCTTCTTACCCAATATAAAAGTGAATAAAAGTATATTTACCTTGGTAAAAAAATTTAGCCAAAAGTTAGTCATTACAACATTAGAAACTACAATATACAACGCTCACATTTTGATATTTTTATTTACACGTTTGATTAAATGTGTAAAATTCTAGATAAATATACAGTACACCCATTTTGTTTGTGCCTATTATTACCAAAATAAATAAGAGAAAAACACTATTTGTTCAATTTTCAATCTTAGTATCTTTATTAGTTTCCTGTGATTTATAACCTTTTTTTTAGTCTAGAAGAAATTGAGAAAACTGAAAACGTTTAGAAAAGTACATTTCTAGTTATACTTCCTTATAAATTATGTATTGATAGCATACATTTATTTTTGAGTTTAGTGGAAGTAGAAATAGGTTAGCAAATAAAGAAATGTAGCTTAAAGAATAATCAACATTTTACTCGTACATCGTTAAATTGAGCTGTAAACTCCAATCGTGCAGCTTTCGGTCTTTCCCAGGAGTATTTCGTAACGCCATAAATTCTAAAGATTTTACTAAAATAAACTATGTGACACTAAGCGTTGAATCAAATGGACATGCAATTAAAATTCTAAAAAACTAGAGTAAACGGTCTTAAATATTTAAATGATTAAGTATCAAGTATACCTCTATTAAAAACGGAAACAGGTGTACGGCTGAAAATGATAAAATGGGCACTGTAGACTGCACCTGAGAATTTTCTGTGTAGACGAATTTCACCACCATCATCATCATCTTCACTTCACGGATTCGGCTGCACTGCTTGTTCCGGAAACCATCTCGTCCTCGGACGCCTCACACTACGATAGCCTGTGGGTTTATAATTCAGGGTGAGCTGGGGAAGGCGATATTGCTGTATTTTTCCTAAATACTTACACCAGTTAGCCTTGTATTCCGTAATTCTACCCTGTAATTTAAAAATTTGTAATTCTCGCCTTATCTGTGCAGTAGGCCTACTTATTCTGTCTGGTAACGTGCACCCTTTGACCAACCTGAGAAATTTCATTTCTACTGATGTAACCTTCCCCCCGCTCTCTCTCTCTCTCTCTCTCTCTCTCTCTCTCTCTCTCTCTCATACAGCGCCAATGGTACAGATATAGTCTTATAAAACTTAAGCGTAGTGTCTTTCCTACTTTTGTATTTTAATATTTGATATTTGTATACATTAATTTAATGTATTTTAATAGTTTTGTATTTCTACGGATTATCCCACGTATATGTTGAAGTTTATTTTCGACATCACAATCAACTGCGAGAGATATTTCGCATCGAAGATAATTAAAAGTGGATACCTTGCATATTGTAGATAACCTTGCATCTAGAAAATTGTAACGCAACGTATATGTAATTCAAAACAATACATAAAGGGCGTGTAATGGTCACCTTTTCAATCCTAATTTTAAACACTTATAATGCGAAACAAATTTCAGTTGTCTTGTTGGTAGATTGTAGCAGTCAGTATGAAGCGTGTATCGCGTTCCTGTATTTACGAAATACAGTCGTACAAATGATGTATTTCGTACTTGGAGTTTCCGTATTCGGAACATCCTCTTCAATTAGATTTATTACACAGTCGTTGTAGCGTATTCATGTTACAAACTACAGTTGTCATAGTTTGTTGACTGTAGGCGGGAGACGGGTTTCGTTATTAACGGCACTCATTGTCCGACGCTGTTGAATATTCACACGATTCAGCATTACACTAATGACACCACCGCGCTGTACGAGACTTGCCTCGCTGTACACATAAACAATTTACATTCTACGTATACTGCTGTCAAGATGACTATGTGTAGTCGTATACACTAATTCCGTGTCTTCCAATGATATAGGCCTATAATCTACACGTACTGTCTGGCCGCGACCGGATGATTGAAGCGGCTCTCCCCCACCACGCGGCCGCTTGGAAGCGATGTCGGGTAAAATACGTGTACTAGCCGTTTGGTTTGCCTACGCCAATCTGTGTGCCGTGTTTGTGTGTTATCTGACTTCCTGTCGCCAGACTGTCTCCGTATGACATTCCAGTTAGATAATTTAATAATTATCTTGCTTTTGTTTTATAGATTCATCTTTGGTTCTGTCGACCAATTTATTTCAGATACGACGCGTTTTCTTATACAAACTGATAATGAAAGTACTCTTTTAGCCTACACTAATTATCCTTCTACGAATGTACTCCAGAAATAAGCAAAATCTTTTGTAATGAAACATACAGTATATACCATAGTGTACGTTCTATTGTAAAACCACACATTTCACATGGAATGATTGACATTTCGTATTTGTTGGAATTATCCATTTCTTAAATGATTGCTACTCGTTACCTGTGTACCTTTTGTTGTTTTGTCGCGTAGCCCTAAGAATAGGTACTGTATTCTTAGATCTTATTAAGTTTATTTTTACAGTGTTACTTTCATTTACCTTTAGTTTGAATCTTCCGTCTGTCTGTTAGTGTGGAGTCTATTGTATTTAAAATTCATAAAATATCAGGCATCAAACGTTAAATCTTAACGATTTATGAAAAAGTACGATTAACTCCATAGTGAATGTTGAAAATTTTTGTCCACGGTCTACCCTCATACACACTAAAACCTGCTCTGATGTTTTGATTACGGACATCATAATATTATAACTTTGGAAACTTGAGCACTACTTAATGGAGATCAAACATTAACTTTTACAAGCCATTAATTTTATGCATATTTTGAAGCAATAAATGTTTTAATAAATTAATACTTATTTCTATTATGTTATAAAAATTACGAACTAATATGTACATGTGTGTATGTATGAAAAATATATAAATAGTTTCTCCTCTGGAAAATTGTTTACCCCTCCTGGAAAATATTTTGACCTCCCTGATGGCTAGTTATTTACTAGCCTGTATGGAATGTAACGTTATGACATGGATCAGAATGGTGGGTGTTAAACAGAAGACACAAACGTATTAATGAAGAAATGTTTTGCTGAGAAATTTGTAATTATACAGGTGAACAGAATCGTCGTTCAGGAAATCATAAGGTGAATGGAAAGAAAGAAAGAAAGACTCCATTTTAAAAAGTCTCTCTCTCTCTCTCTCTCTCTCTCTCTCTCTCTCTCTCTCTCTCTCTCTCTCTCTCTCTCTCTCTCTCTCTCCCCCTCTCTCTCCCTCTCTATTTATACACCTAAGCATTCAAAGAATTTCGACGAAACCGAAACATCGAAGCATGATAAAGTTTTTAGGCTTTTGAAAGTATAATGTTGATTACGTTTGGTGGATTACGTAAATCATTTCCAAACCACAGACGATCACAAGCAGAGCATGTAAAACCAAATTTATTCTCACTAAAGCGTTTGCTAAACTCAATGTCAGCAGCGATTATTTCTGTCTTGATGCGTTTACATATCAAATTTTTAGACTGTGGGGAATCGAAAGTGTGGAAGCTTCACGTTTTTCGATGACGTTACATTTTTGTGGAATGACCCCCAGCCTAAAAACATTATCATATTAAAAAAAATATACGTTTGCGCTTTTATTTATCTTTGCTTGAAGCGATCAATAAACAAAGTATAATAAATTATGATATTACATAACTTTAACGCATTGAACACAGATGATGACATTTGTAGATTGTATAGAATCTGTTACCTTACCTGTACTGAATTATCCGGATATTGAGTTGATTTTCTATATTACGTCGTTTCACTTTCCTTTAAATCAAGAACAATAAATGTGAAATTACAATGTCCAAATTGTATAAACTAATAAATACATATGTGTGTGTCTGTTAGTTAGTTTGTTTATTCTACTAGATAATATAACTTTTTATACTCAATGAACGACTGAAATGTTCGTCAATCGAACGTAGAAAACAAGCAAGTAATAATGACTAGAAAATATTTAAAAATACATGGCACGGAAAACTGATATAACTGATCATAAAGATATATATTAGTTATCCATCCAAAAGTAAAAAAACTATCACTTAACAAAAAGTAGGGCAGGAAAGGGAGCGAGTTGACTAACAAGAGGTGAAAATTCCACGTACACGAAAGCTAAGCGCTCAAAATGAAAAGTGAATGCATCAGACAATGATAAAGTGCATTAACAATGTGGTATTCAACGAATGAAAATTGATTCAAATGATTTTCAACACCATTTAATTAATCAGCTGCAGCTTGAACGTAATGTCTGCAGACATGCAATCCCTTACATTGTGTTTACGTATTTCAACGAATTAGAGATACTTCCTCACACTCTTGCTCTCTCTCTCTCTCTTACTCTCTGTTTACTCTCTTTGTTCCCCTCTTTGTATTTCTTTCTATCTCTTAATGTGTACGTATTGTTACACCATTATAGACGTTGTACGTGTTTCTCGGCTATTCCAGCAGAACCAGCTGTAATGTTGTGTGCGTACATGGTTTTAACATGCGTTAATGAAACTGTCCCAGACTTCGCCGGTCCGCGCGCACTGTGTTCCAATGCTGCAAGCGATTACGCTCTAGTGTAGTGTAGTGTTAGCGCGTATTATGGATTATTCTGGAATCTCAGCGGGGTATAAATATAAGAATACAGCGACGCTTAATTTCAGTTTAAGTGGCGATTTATTGCAGTGTGGTTCGAAGTATTGTGGCGAAGTGTAATGTGTTTTATAATTGTGCGGGATTCTATTAGTTGATATTATTATTAGTGTGGACAAATTAACTTGAATAATTGTACTAGTATAATCTTGTTGACTAACGCGTTGATTACATACTGTTAATTGTGATAATTAAAGCTAGTTGTTAGTGTCTTAATTGGTGTCTTGTATTTCGTTTTCCACTGCACCATACGACGATCAGTTAGACCGTCGTAATGATATAATTCTATTATGGGAATAATTGTAATTCTATTATGTTGTATTATTACAAATAATTCTCTTATTTCCACCTTCATGAAATATACACAACTAGATGACCCGGCAAACTTTGTCCTGCCTCTAAATTTTTTTTTTTCATTTTGCTGAGGCCAAAAAAATGATGTAGATATTTATTTTTTAATTTAATAATAATTAGTAGAAGTATAACTGTCGTCAAATGTTATCTAAATTGGCAGTTATTGATGAATGTTTGGCTTCGCGCAAGTTGATGGTGGCTGATGATGGACGTTTTCATGTGACAGACGAATATTATAAGCAGCATAGTGATAAATACATGGAGCATTATTATTAACGGAAACAACATTTTGTCTTTAAATTAATAAATTTATTTCATGTATTTTTATATTAATTGAGTAATAATATAAATGATTTGTTTTCCATGAAATTTATTTTTTGTTTATTTTGTTAATAATAATTGTGTTTTGGAAAAATAAAAATAAATGAAATTATTAAAATTGAAAAAACAAATGTTTATATTTAACGTAAAGCTAAATCATGAACGATATTTGTGGTTTTGCCTTGGGGGGCGTAAACAAATAAATTTGATGGTCGACCAACACGGGAACACGCAACATATAATTGACCGTGTGAAAAACATGGGGTTTCTAAATACAACCCGCGTATATTCATTGTTTGACCCTACGCTTTATTTATAGTAGCAAAGGCCAGCCGGATAGGAAACTGTAAACGTTTAAATTGAATTGTTGAATCAGCGGGAATCATTGGTATCCTTGGCAACAAAACATGATCACCCTTGAATTTTCCGTTTAGAATTGTTGCCTCTATTAAATTCCCCATTAATTTTTTGACGACCAATCTCGTTCCATTACACAGCCGTGGTGCATTGAGATTGCGCAGTAAAATGATCGGTGAACCAATTTTTACTTTTAAATTGTGTGGTGGCAAACCTGGTAAGTCCAGAGAATTAAGAAATTCCGTTGGAAAATGTACAGCTTCGTTTTCATCTACGACTGTATCAATTGACTTAAATGAAATTGCTTCGCCGTGTAACATGTCTTATATTTTAATATTCATGTCATCAACATCAACATTTTTTGCAGCCAGTATCGCACGTTCGCTGAGCCATTGATGATCACGGATATTTTCGCGAATATTTGGGAACACGTTGTTAATTAATAATTCTTTCGTATCCATAATGTTACAGAAACCATTCGGCAAATTAATTGTTCGAGTATTTTGATCCATAACAATTGTTCCATTTTCAATATTGAGTAGTTGTTTAGAAAATGAGTCAGCCAAAGGATCATTATGAAGCATTACACGCATGTTAGTTGTTAATTTTAATGTGTGCACGTTTCGCCATAAATTTGAAGATTTTAGGCATGCATTTATTTCGTCTGCATATGTCGAACGTGGTATAACTGGCAACGTTGGTCGGAAATCGCCTGATAACAAAATGAGTGTACCTCCGATTAGACTGTCATTTCCTCTTAAATCTTTGAGCGTTCTATCCAAGGCTTCCAATGAATGCTTATGGGCCATTGTGCAATTCATCCCAGATGATGATACAGCATCTTTGGAGCACTTTAGCCATACTGGAATGTTTTTTAATATTGCAAACAGCGTTTTCGTTTGTTTGTATATTAATTGGCAGTTTAAGGGCGGAATGTGCTGTCCTGCCACAGTCTAATAAAGTAGCAGCAATTCCAGATGATGCAATTCCAAGGGCAATGTGACATTGTGCACGTATTTTGGCCAAAATTAGTGATATCAGAAATGTCTTACCAGTTCCTCCTGGTGCATCAAGGAAAAAGAAGCCGCCTTGTTGAGCATCAACAGCATGCATAATTGTATCGTAAACCGTTTTTTGTTGTCGTGTCAATTTTGGTTCATTAATGTTAACATATGCAATCAATTCGTCTGTATTGTATGATTGCTCTCGTTGCATATCACGATTAAACAGTCGCTTGCTGTCCGATTCGGTGCAAGCATTCCTAAATTTGCAAATTTGCAAGTGATTCATTAGCAATTTGCAAAAAAATGTCCTCAATTAGAACCAATGATTCATTATAAATCTCTGGAGTGAAATTTAAATAGGTATTTTGCTGTATTGTACGCAATCGGTGCAATATGTCTTCGCTCATTGCATCTTTGTATTTATCCCATAAAGCGTCTGGTTTTGTTGGGAAGCATGTGGTTAATAAAAGTGCGAACAAATTGCGTATTTGGTGTGCTGATGAAGTAAGCGAAGCATCAGCCAATGTTAAATCCCGATGTGTATCGTCTTCAACAAGTTCCAATCCTCGGCATGCGTTATGATTTGATGCATATAATTGGCCATTAACGGTCCTTAAATATTCAAATGATGTTGGGCCACGGACATTAATTAACAGCAAGCGCAAATAAAAACATTCTCGTTGTTTTGGATGTACAGTGTATAATCTTCCTAATACATTTGTTGAAAAAATACCGGGATAACCATCGACTGGCGTGCCTCTTTTCCTGGGTTCCCATTTTTTTGATGTTTTATTGAATGTGAAATATGTTGGAACTTGATCATAAAGTAACATACTTGCAAATGCACCAAAAATGTTTTCCTGTTTGCATAATTCAAAAAACTCAGTTAATGTTGTTTTTGGTGCTGTTAATGCTCTCTCCAATACATTTTGTTCATTGAAAAATACACGTTGTCCATTTTCAAGATGTATAGGCAAGTGAATAACTGCTGGATCTCGTTCATGTATGGGAAATGATAGAATACGCCAAATGGCTTCATTGCTGCTTATGTATCTGCCCATTTGATAGCGCGTAATTTCGTCATTTTCAATAACATTTTGAACAGTAAATACGGCCATACCACTGCCTTTATTTACGTATTTACATATATACTTTATTGATTTCACTGAACTGCAGAATTCAACATTTATGTGCGCTTTGTACGTCTTAGATAATAAAGGCGAATATGGAACCACCCACCTATTGTCGATTTCAACCTCATCTGCATTATTTCTCAAGTTCAACATAAACAATTGTCCACCATTTTCTCTGGATCTTCGACGATACAAAGGATAACTATCTATACCAGTGATTGTTTCCGTGACAAAATTTTTTGGAAATTTCTTTGTACATCTACCATTATCCATACACGGAGAATTCATATTTATCGAACCACATGGACCATGAATCATATTTCTTGTTACGATATGAAATAATTCTGGATCAACATTTGCATTAGGTATTTCAGCAGAGATAATTGTATCAATTTCTTCTGGTATAATTTTTTCAATTAACCAAATTAAAATGTGTTCATGCGGTAACCCACGTTTCTGCCACTCAACTGAATACATCCAGCAGCGTGTTTTTCCAAATACATGATGCTTTACAATAAAATCGATAAGAGATTTTAATTTTTGTTTGAACACTCTTGCAGTTACATCATAACGATCAACTGGTTTTTGTCCAGGTAGTAACAGTTTAGTAATTTCTTCCCATTTTGGATTGCAAGTGAACGTTATGAACAGATCAGGCCGACCATAAGCACGAACATAAGCCATAGCGTTTTGTATGTACTCTTGCATATGGCGTGGACTACCTGTATATGAAGATGGTAGTATGTACATATTTCCCAGATCATTGATATTCATATTTGCATCATTGTTATTGTTAATTGCGTCACGTAAATGGATATATTGTAGCATAACAGAATTATCACCTTAAAATTTAACTTAATACAACATGAATAAAGAAGAAAATGTCAATAGTGAGTGAGAAAAAATAAATGGTTGAAAAATAAACTAAAGAAACTGTACATTAAGTCGATAAAAGGTTAATCAAATTAAACTGAATAACAAAGAAAACTCTTGGTCCATATATAAATAACCAACTATATAAAACCCCAATAAAACAGCAGTATACCCAGTAGGTTGGGGAGCAGTAAAAGAAAAGACAAAAGGTAAAAAGGTAAACAAAATATTGATAAGGGGAAATTTATTAAATTAAGAAGCAGAGAAACCCCAAGACACAAAATCAATAACAAATTAATAAGGAGCTGTAAATGAGAAAAGAACATGAAACCACAAGACAAGGAAATACTAATATAATGAGAAGGAAGAGACAAATATATCAAGGTTCATAAAAAGAATATAGCAACAAGAAAGGATATCCACTAAAACCTTATGAGGAATGACTATACCCAATTCTTATACATTTAAACCCCATGATGAATGTCAGACCAAATAACAAGTTACAGGATACAATACAGTGAAAAATAAAACTGTAAACTAATTTGTAAGCCTAGTTTAAGAATAACAAGTGACATACTATAAGAAATAAACAGTGAAGGAAAATAAAATTATTTAAAAGAGACTACCATTAGTGTAGAGAGATACCAGATAAAATTAGCTTAAGAAAAAAGACAGTTTACTAACTGAGAATATTATTAGTGATAAGAATGCTTTAAAGATTAGATACAATGAAGAAATCATAGATATAAGATGTTTTATTATAGTTGAGTGTTACAAAAAAGCAACCTAAATACAACAGACAGTGTAATAACTGAAAGTATTATTAACGATAAGATGTTTATAGTTTAATCAAATTAGATATAGTGAACACCAAAGACAGTGTAATAACTGAAAAGTGTTATTAGAAATAAGATGTTTTTAGTTCAATAAATTTATATACAATAAATGCAAAAAAGACAGTTAAATAACTGACAGCGTTATTAGTAATAGGATGTTTTAGAATAATTATAGTTTAATGATATAAATGAAAAATAATAAGCTTAAGATATTTTTGTTATGTTTAAATGATATAAAAAAATTAGCAGATATAAGATGTTCTATTGTATTTAAAATAATGTTCAATAATTTCCAAGTTTGTTAAGGCAGAGAAGGCAAGTAGGTAATAGGATAATTGTATTTTTTATTAAACTGTAAACCATATAAAAAGTATAAGGCAAATTAACAAACACACCACAATAGAAAAACAAACAGCATTGTAAACCAAAATCACCTATCATAGAATCAAACTCAAATAAATAAATTCAATCAAACTGTATATAATGAATAGAAACTAGTCCATACAAAACAAAGATATGAAAATGTAATCAGTACAGAATCAAATAATAGCAAATGTAATGACAAAAGAAGAAAATTAACTTTATTTGGAAATAACTAATACTAGGCCTAAAGGGTACTCAACTCAGATAAAAAGTAAATTAATCAATATTGGAGTATTATAACAACAAATTATTAACAACAAGCAATAATCATGGAGTGAGTAATATTACGTAATGGAAATATTAACATAAAAACACTTGTAAACCATTTAAATACTAAATTTGTAAAAAATACAAGGCCTACAATAAATAGCATAAATTGTAAATTGTAGGCTTATCTGAACATAAAACAGACCCAGTTATATATCAAATTATGTAAAATTAGCTTAAGAATATTGCTGAATAGTTAGATTTTCGTAAAATTAATAAATAATTAAGTTACAGCAATAAATAGGAAAACTTGTTATGTATGTTTATGAGTTGAAATCAAATCCAAGACATGTAAATTTGTAAAAAACAATGGGAAGAGGAAAAAGACATTTTACAAATTACCACAAAACGACGACTTTCTGTCATCAGTCTATTGTTAATCGTGAAAGTGTACAGATCAGAATTAATGACGGAAGACCTAAAACACAGAAATAGTGTAAAAACAATGACGAACAACCTCAAAAAGTGTTATTGAGGTTACCAAATGGAAAACAACACCAAGATTTTATAACTAACACCACACTGAACCAGAACAACTACAATAGTAATATCCATCACTGGAACGAGAAATCAACCGCCATTTTGAGCAAGATTCCACCCACATTATCTGGACACGAACTCAACATATTTGAACACAGAACACTGCACCAATAAACTACCACAGAACAACATCGCCGAGGAGGGAAGAACACTTCACACAATTTTCCAGGGATACTACAACCTCGCCGAGGAAGAAATTCGCATTTATTTCTGAGGGAGAAGAATAGCGTCAGCGTTGTATAGCAGAAAGTCAACGAAGTGAGCGACGGCCATTTGCATTTTACTAGCCATCCGCACGGAGCACTGCCTCTACAAGTCGGTGACGTCATTCTACGAATGGTTCGATCTTTATTTTAATAATTGACAATTTTCATAATCCTGTTATTTTTCAGCAAATAATAATTTATTTTAAGATAGTTGTAAGTATTGTATCTTGTTCCTTGCCCTCTCTGACCATTTCGACATTTAAAAGAATCCGAAATAATTAATTTTGTAAGCATTATATTTTGTCATTTTGTTCACAATCGACCTGAGCGAATCTCAATCAATGCCTGGTCCACGCGCATAAGAGTGGCGCACAATTTCAAATGTTAAGAAATAAACATCATAATTACTCAGTTACATGCGTTTATAATTATTTGTACAGTAAATACTAGTTTCTTCTTTCTTCTAAAAATAATTTAGAGTTATTAGAAAAATATACCAAAAAGAAGAAGAAGAGGAGCGAAGTTAGAAGAGAGAATACTAGATCCAACTACATAAATAGATTATCTATAGAAAACAAATATTTTCAAAAACACAATATCTCATTTATTTAATTGAAAGTAATTAAAAAATTTACGTTTTTATTAATTATTCAATTAATTAATTTAACAAAAAAAATGTATTAAATCTATAATAACAACAACATTTTTTCTTATCAACATAAACACATTATTTATTATCTTATCTTTTATTTGTAATTAGTTTAATTACAAATTGGCGCTCACAACAGTGGGGCATCATCATCTCCTATTTGCACGTTTTCCAACAAACTGGCGAGCTCAACAGCGAGACTTCGTCATCATTTATTAGTAGTAAATCAATATAATATTATCTATCTATTTTATTTGTTTAATTACAATATTCATCCGTGCGCAATCGTGCTTGATTAAAACGGATGTATCGCAAACGTTCGCTTTCTATTTTTGCGTACATGTCCACTACATACTGATGAAATAAGTGTCGACATTTGAGTATGTGGTTATCTGCCTGTTCCCGTATCATCAATCGATATGCGTAATAGTTCATGCAGCTAACTTTTTTATTAGTTTCTTCACCTGTAAATAAAAAACAATTAGTTACACAGAATTACTTACATGTTGTAGATATTGTAAATGTTGTAAATAATGTAAATGTTGGTTGTACCTGTTGAAGGATTACGTTGTTGGATATTAATAGGATAGCCATCCTCTCCTACCCAGAAAATAAGTGGATATTGCAGAGCATCATATGAACGATGAATATCATGTATGGTTTGTACGGTATTATCGCGACGCATAATTTTGATATCTCGCTGGGCAAATTGATCACCAACAATAACAATGGCCACTTCATTAATAGTTGGAGCATTAAACCGACCAGCGTGTTGCCCAGCTGGGCTTTTGTCGGCTTTGATCACGACCATGTAATTATCACTTTGCATTCTTTCCGAAGCGTGTTTGAATAATTGAAATTAGCTGATTTCTTTTATTTAACATCGTTTCTAGCGATGCAACAATAGCCCTTTCTGTAATTTCTTCAATGCGATTGTAATGGCAGCGAATGTTAACTTGCTCTGCTTCGTCTCCCATGAAATAAATTTGCAAGAATTTTGGCTCTTGATTTGGCATTGGAAGTAAAGAGCCGATTTAGTGATACACTTGTCCTTGAATTTTGAATGTGGTATCGAAGTGACGACCATCGTTATTTCTAACGATTTTCTTGGCGCCAAATGATGTCATTTGGAAGCAAGAATTGAATTTTCGTATTTTTCGTAGAAACAATTTGGAATCGGCAGTATCACCTATTAGTAATGAATTTAATGGTTCAGGCGGTGGATGCAATTCTGGTAAAACAACTTTTCCGGAAGCGCAACACATTCCAGGAGTTTCATTTTTAAATTTTAATGCATGACAAAATTGACATACTTTATTCATATCTCCAATTTATTTTTGGATGTGATGAGTACTCAATTGCTGGATCGTATTCAAATGCAAGGCGGTTAAATGATGCTGCTATTAATGCCCGTCGTACTTGAATTCGTTGTCGTTCTGCTAATAGATGAAGGCCTCTGTTTTCATTAGTAATGAAGGCCTCTGTTTTCATTAGTCGTAATCTGTCTGCTTCTAAACGTTGATTGCGCTGCTCTCCACTTTCTTGCGCGCGTGAACGTAACTTACATTTAAATTCCTAATATTTTCATTCTCCTGCGAGTGTTGTTCCTCCGTTCTTCTTTGTCGTAGCGCCTGCTCGTTTTGAGCATGTTGTGATTTTCGACCGATGTTTGCCCGCCCTCTTCTTGGCATTTATCTATCACAAATGTATATATGAAAATAAAACGTTTTAATTGTAACAATTTTATAAATACATCACGTAGCATTGCGGTTATATTGAATTTCCTTTAATTGATTTGTTGTTTGCAGCACATTCCTAAACAAAATGTAAATAGAACCTACCATTGAGTTTATGTTGAATTGCCGGTAATTGATTTGTTGTTTGCAGCACATTCCTAAACAAAGTGTAAATAGAGTATTATATTCACCACTAAACAAAATGTAAATACAGTATTATATTTACCACTGTGTTTTTTAATCACTGTGTTTTTCACCCCTCCTCCCAACGTGGACCAAAACACCTATCCTATGTTGCTTCTCCCGTTGGATAAAATATTTCTGGCAAGTTGGTTGAAATCGGTCCTGCCGTTTTTCATATTTTCCATTTTTGACAACCCCCCCCTGAAACCGCCCATTTATTAAGCCCAAGGGCCCAAAAATGTTCAATAGTGCATACATGCATGTAAAATTGTTACTTCCATCGAAATTCCCTTTAATTCGATACCCCATATGCTGTATTTTCATTTTTTCCAATTTGTACCCCTCCTTGGCCAAACTAACACCCCCAACCGCCAAAAAATTTTTAATAGTGCATACATGCATGTAAAATTGTTACTTCCATGGAAATGTCCTTTAATTTTATACCCCATATGCGGTATTTCATTTTTCCCAATTTTTACCCCCCCCCTTCGGGCCAATCTCACACTCGGCACACGTAAACCTTACTCTGAACCAAACGAACATATGGTGCGAATATGAGCTCTATCGGATAATTGGTTCAAAAGTTTTAAGAACATTTACAGACGTACACTGAATTTTATATATAAAGAAGATATTACATCTTTACCTCCATAGAAGTTCACATTATTACAGCTAAGTTACAGCTAATTTTCACATACTGACGTAAATTCATGATGTCGGTATAGAAACATTGTACAGATTGAATAAAGATGCTAGGCTGAATGTGTGAATTTATGCTGCACTGTCTCCCCTTCTACCCGAAGATACACTACATGTCTGCTTGTTTTTCCATCGTGAAGCTCCGGGAGATCAGAAATTCAATTAATTCTGTAAGTAATTTGTAAAATAGTAGCTAAAAATTTCGACGAAACCGAAACATCGAAGCATGATAATGTTTTTAGGCTTTTGAAACATATAATGTGGATAAACTGCAGACTCTGCTGTTCAGCGATGTTCGTACGGATTTCTGACCGATTCACGACTACAGACCGGACACGTTGTTGGAGATCCTGTGATGGTGCCTGAAGCATTACCTTCGTTCTGTTAAAACGACAGAGACCGAAGATTTCTAGGCTATGGGGAATCGAAAGTGTGGAAAAAATATAGTGTTAACATCACCTGGAGCGTTACATTTTTCGATGACGTTACACATTTTGTGGAATGTCCCCCAGCCTAAAAACATTGTCATGTTGAAAGTCCAGTAGTGCCACGGGAGTGCTACTGTCTACCTCATACAAGAAATAATTTAGTTTGGTAGTATTAATCTCCTTCTGAAATTTACTTTTCAAATAGATGTAAAATTAGAAATAAACGAAAAATATTTAGTTCTGTAATTAAAGTAAATAGAAATACTCAATAATTACAATCACTGCAGACACGAATCGGTTAATAAAGCATCAGTTAGTAACATTTGTCTAGCCTACATTACACATATAGCTAGAAGAGATTGTGCATTAGTAAATACTGTAATTGACGTTAAAAATAGAATGGAAACTCAAAAAGGCAGTCGTTGACTGTCGACATCTCGGCATAGAGAACCAGACGGCATTATAAATGAACACGTAATTAACTTAATGCAAATGGTTTGATTTAAAATTACCTGGTAAAGAATAACGTTAAAAACCAACCTTGCAGTTTTCAACTTTCAATAGTAAGCACGTTTGTGACCAGATAATTTGTGCGACGTTCGACACAACATCGATTTAAATGTACTACGATTTCTCTACTTAATGCATCTGTACCTTATTATGCATTCCGTTTACGATTCTCTGCTCTTATCTCTCTGATTTTTCGAGTTGAAATATTGATAGCGATTCCGTCTGTATTTTTGTTTGGCAAGAGGATTCTACGTGTGTACTAAAAGCTTTGGATTACTAACTACCAAACTGTACTTTAAGTCAATTAGTCTTCTAGTTTACGTAAGGGATGGTTACGTTTTTAAACTTCCACAAAACGGTTACTGAGTTTAGATTTTCTTTACTTAATATCTCAGCTAGCACTAGTGAACTATCTTCAATCACAATTGACAATCAAGTGTCATTTCTTCTTTTTAGTCATCGAACTGACCAAAATTTCTTTAATTCTGATTGGCCCCTTATGTACAGTTCAAGTGTTATATGACCATTACCCCTTAATTACTTTAAATTTTACAAATTACCTTTAACATATAACTTTATCATTATATTCTAAAAGTTCATACAAAGTTTATATAATTATTAATTATAAAATTACAAATAATTTGGTACTAAACATGTCTTGGTTTAGTCCTGTAAAACCTTAGTACTAAGTGAATTTTCCAGATATATGATGATACAATTTATAATGGTTGATGGTAGTTATACCTTGACCCCTTGAGATACATATATTTAAATTAATTAATTAATAACATGAACTCTTATAATATATAACAAAACTCTTAATAATAATAATACTTAGGTTGACAATTTTAATTTTCATACTGTTTAACTATTGTCTGTATGATAAATCATTTATTCCTTACTGTTAATAACAACTAAACACTTCTTTATATAAAAAAAAAATAGTACAATATTTAACTGTAGTTTGTGTACCTATTACTATTAGGCCACTTTTATCACTGTAAGGGGTTGTGCCCCTTTTTCTCTCCTTGATTATATACAATTTGTTTAATACAATTTTTATAATAAAGTTAATAAAATTAATACAATTTATATCAGTTAATACAATTTTATTTTTTGAATTTGTACTCTTTATCGGGTTTGTTTGGGTTACTCATGGCAAGTTATTTAGGCCTACTAGGTTTCTTTATTTAATTTTGGTTTATATACTGCCCTATTCTACTGGGTAATTTCTGATTGGGTCTTGATGATATTAATTAAGTCAAAGGTTGATGTTGTTGAGTCATAATTGGTTCCTTACTGATTTTCAAAACTTGATATTTTCTATTAATTAGTTATTGATCATGGTTTTGTGTTCCCTCTCTAGATAGGGTTTCATTGTTATATTTATGATTAATTTTACAACATTTTGTTTCGTTACAATATATATATATATATATAATAGGATTGCTACAGCTAGTGCCATCTCCCTTCCTTCAACCTGGCTTTCCAATTGTCCCGATGTTCCCATTGTCCTTCCTCAAGTCCTATACGTTGCATAGATTCATCCACTTCGTCCCTCCAAGATCTTCTTGGTCTTCCCCTTTTTCTCCTTCCTAAAGGACTCCATTCCGTCACTTTCTTGAGCCACCAATTTTGGGCTCTCCAGACATGACCGTACCACACCAATCTTCGATGTAGTCAATTACACTTCTTTCCGTTTCCATTCTTCTTCTGATCTCCTCGTTTGTTATTCGGTCTGCTGTCGTTATTCCACAGCACCTCCTACAATATTCCATCTCCGTTGCAAGCATCTTTCTTTCATTGTTTTTGTTAATAACCCATACTTTCGCTGCATACATCATAATGCTTTGGACTGTGGTCTGATATATCATTTTTTTGGTGCTTTTTCTAATATTTTTGTCCCACATAACACTGTGTAATTGTCTAATCCCTCTTCTAGTCTGCCCTAATCTACTTTTTATTTCCTCTTCCGTTGTCCCTTGTTTACTCAGTGTGAATCCTAGGTACTTGAATTTGTCTGTTCCTCTAATTTTAACATTTTCGTCTACTTCTAAATCTGTTGTTTCTTCATCTCTAATTGCCGAGTATTCAGTCTTTTTTATGTTTATTTCCAATCCCATCTTTGTGTATTCTTCCAGCTTTCTGACCATGTAGCTTAGATCTTCTTCGTCCTGGGCAATAACTACCTGGTCATCGGCGAAGCATAGTGTGTACAGGTGTTCATTTCTTATCGGTGTGACGTAATCTTTTAATTTTGATATGGTTGATTATACGTTTTGTTATGCAGTAGACCCACATGTACTCTACGCTTAGCTGCAAGAGAAACGATCAGAAACGGCTCGTTAAATTGCCGTGTGTTGCGATCTGATGCTTCGAAGTCTGTAGTGATGTATTTAGTAACCTCCAAATCAATGGGCAGCCGAAGGCCGACGTTTCAATGTCTACGTTTCTTACCCAGGAGAGGAAAACAATAAAATCATAAATTTTTAACTGTATATTGCTATAAAGCCCTACGCAATTGTCCCAATTACTTCAATTTACGATACCTTAAATCGTAATGATTTTGTTTTTATTTAGTAAGTGACTGCATGTGCTCAGTGAGATAAGAAACCGCTGTCGTCTATTGTCTCTGAATAGACAACAAATCACTAGTCAAAATATTTGTACCATGAGTGTTACCCACTTGCAATTGATAAGGCACCCGAATCATTTTATTGTGTAACATAATGGTTTGCAAGTTTTTTTTTAAACTTACAATTAACTCTACTCACTATGATAGAGATTCTACCACGTTTAGACATATTTAGTTACAGCACATACAGATACTTTTGGAAACATCGTTATTGATTAATAGGTCGAAATAGCCCCTTCTTATAAATTTTAAATGAAATGTATTGCGTGTCATACTATACTTACAAAAACATGCTTAGTAATATTGTTTAGTAATTTCCAATCTGACGATGAGCTGAGGAGCTTGAAAGAGCTAATCGGAATAATTTTTATATTGTATAGTGGTGTGCAACAGTGATAATTCTGTTTGTGATTATAACCACTAACACAACTTTCTTTATTAAACTTCTAATATTGTTCAGTTTTGTTTATATTATTGTTTCAAAATTTATTCTTGTTGTATATAAATTGGACACATTTTCCGTTTTAAAATGTTTGCTTTCTATTCAAGCGAGCGCAGAGGTCTGCTGCCGGAGCTGTTGGGTTGTGCGTCGTGAGACGACCCAATGGGTTCCTAGTACCGAGCCTCCGGTAGGGGCTCCTACCTAGTGGTCCTGTCCAGACGGAATATTATTATTTAATTTTTAATGGTCGCTACAACGACATGCTCGTACTAGGTCGACTAGTACAGTATTTGTCGAGGCCGTTTCCAAGATTCACCTGGACGTGTTCGGTACTTGCCAAGGCCAGCTATGAGTGGGTTTGTCTGGGTCCTCGCAGCTCGGACGTAAAATTTACGTGCAAGTCGCCTTGCGGTGTCTTCCAAGGAGCGGACACCGAGTCCTCTTCTCAAGAGTCGAGAAGAAAACCGACAGGGGACTTTGGCCGCTAGCCGAAGGCCCCTATCGATAAGGCTTTGCAACTTTCTTTTATGAACGGTTGCGAGGTAACCCCAGACGGGAAGAGCGTAGGTAATGATCGGCAACAAAAACGCGTTGACGATCAACTTACCCAGCTTGCGGGTCATAGCCTTGTTGACAAGTATCGGAAACAGTTGCGCGAGACGAGCGGACGCTTTCTTTCCCATCGTCTCAGCGTGGGCACGCCAGGTGAGCCGACGATCAAGGTGGACACCGAGGTACTTAAATTCTCTCGACCAGGGCAAGTACGTTCTACCGAGTCTCACTCGGCCTCGTGGTTCTTTCCGGCGCTTTGAGAATAGCACCGCGGAGCTCTTGGTGTCGTTAACGGCAACTTTCCAGCTTTCCGTCCACGTCGTATACGCATCGAGTGCGCGCTGGAGTCGTGGGATAGCCCTGTCAGAGTTCCGATCGGCGGTATAGACCTCCGTGTCGTCGGCAAACAGGGCCATCTGGACTCCAGGCTCTCTGGGTGCGTCGTTGACGTACACGGAGAACAGAAGAGGCCCTAGCACGCTACCTTGAGGTACCCCGGCTGTAATGCGTCTCTCGGAAGAGACATGGTGCAGAGGTCTGTCATATATGGGTTCAATATATAAAGTGTATTGTGACGGCAGCGGTATGCGACCCGTGATCCGGCCGATAAGGCAGCATACAATCGGCTCACCGGACGACTGCGTGGCAGTCTGAAGGCGTTCCGACGTAGCTGTTGGGAACTCGACGTGGCCCGAACGGGGGATGCGGACCCGCTAAGTCACCCGTACAGAATACCTACCGCATTGACGGGACGGAGGCGCCGATCTCCACTTCCCGCCATTGCTGGACCGTTCGGTCGACCCCTGGGTCGCCCGGAGGAGAAGGCCGAGTACTTGGGCTTGTGTTTCGAGCGACAGTTCGCTCCCAACCCGCCCATGGACTGGGACTTCGACGAACAAGTCGAGATGGCTGTGGAAGACTTTCTGTCACTTCTGATCACGACGGAGCCCGAACCCATCTCTTTGGAAGAGGTCTCAGATCGGCTCGCTGAACTTCAGCCAAGAAAAGCTCCAGGCCCGGACGGTGTTACTAACACCGCTCTACGACTTCTTCCCGAGCCTGGAGTTCAATTCTTGACTGATTTGTTAAACGCGTGTCTTAGACTGGCCTACTTTCCCAAGAAATGGAGAAAGGCGACGGTTATCGTGATCCCGAAGCCGGGAAAGGATACCACCCGCTCGGAAAACCTCCGGCCTATCAGTCTACTCTCCGCTACGTCCAAGGTTTTTGAGCGCCTCGTACAGCGTCGTGTACGAGAACATCTAACCAACTTTGACGTGCTGGTCCCCGAACAGTTCGGCTTTCGTGTGGAGCATTCGACCACTCATCAACTGATGAGACTGGTGGAAAGCATCACGGAAGCCGGGTGTCGGAGAGAACGGACTGTTGGCTGTTTCTTGGATGTTGAGAAAGCCTTCGACAGCGTATGGCATGATGGCCTGTTATTCAAACTTAGGGAAGTCCAGCTCCCGGACTGCTACCTCCATCTGGTTGCTAGCTTTCTGACGGAGAGGACCTTCTGCGTGAGAGTTGGCGATTCAGTCTCTTCCGAGAGACGAATCACAGCCGGCGTCCCTCAAGGTAGCGTTCTCGGCCCCCTTCTGTTCTCGATCTACGTCAACGACGTGCCGAGACAGCCTGGAGTCCAGATGGCACTCTTCGCTGACGACACGGCCGTATTTACGGCCGATCGTCATGAGGGAAGGGCCGTCCTACGACTGCAGCGCCAGCTCGACACGCTCGTGGACTGGACTGAGAATTGCAGAGTGCTCCTCAACGCCACCAAGAGTGTAGCCGTCGAATTCTCTAAGCGACGGAAGAACCCCGTTAGGCAACTACGTATCGGCAGAACGTACTTGCGCTGGTCCAACGAGGTCAAGTACCTCGGCTTACACCTTGACCGTCGGCTCACCTGGCGTACCCACGCACAGACAGTTCTTAAGCGAGCATCCACTCGCCTGTGCGCACTGTTTCCACTCCTGATCAGCTCAGCCATGACCAGGAAATTGGGTAGGATGATCGTCGGCGCGTATCTGCTGCCGGTCATTACCTACGCCTGCCCGGTCTGGGGCTACCTCGCCGCAATGCATAAAAAAAAGTTGCAGAGCGTCCTCGACAGGGGGCTTCGGCTAGCGGCCAAAGTCCCCCGTCGATTCTCATCTCGCCTTCTAAGGAGAGGGGACTTGGCGTCCGCTCCTTAGACGACACTTTCAGGCGGCTTCCACGCAAATTTTATGCACGTGCGGCGAGGTTCCCAGACAATCCTCTAGTGACTGGGCTGGGAAGGTACCGTATACGCCCAGGTGATTCGTGGAAACGCCCTCGGTGTATATTGCGCTAGTGTAGGCTAGCACAACAGCCGAGAATCGGCCTGCTATAGAGCAACCGCCCTACTTGGGCAGGGCCACGAGGCAGGAGCTCCAGATGGTAGCTCGGAACTCAGTTCCCGTGCGGTTCGTCTCTGCGACGCACAACCGCAAAGCCCAGAGCAAAAAAAAAAAAAAAATAGCGGTATGCGAACATCTGCTCTCCGGTACCAGCAGGCGGACACAGCGAGCCAATCGGCGATCAGCAGCCGAGACGTGACAACTAACGTGCTCGAAGCGAGTCAATCAGCGATCCCGGTTAGTGCATAAAACCAGGGACGCTAGAAATTTTCGACTTAAAAAGAACGTCGAAGAAGAAATAAACAAAACAAAATGAATGAATAAAGATGCCACAAAACAACTATAACGGCCACATCCATCTACCTCTCCCGCTCGCGTATGGCTACCCACTACACTCGCATACAATATAACAAACAAACAATACTCTCCCAACTATGTGCCTCCACCTTCTCAACGGCCCGGTCAGCTGGCGTACGTCTCCCCAAAATCCCATACCCACACGGCTGAAGGAGCTAGTCTCCAAAACAGCCCGAGTCCGACCATCGGTCGGTCAAAAAAAAAAAAAAAAACACGCCATCGGACGCACTTCATCTCCTCTCCTCTCTCGGGCGACAAGGACGCGGAGTCAGCCGGAAGTAACGGCCGAAGAATAGAACCGGCGTTCTTGCGTCTTCGCCCTCCAGTTCCGCGCCAGCGATGGATTTCTCTGGGCTGGCAGCCGACTCTACAACCGATGCCGTAAAGAGGAGGACTGCAGTACGCCACGAACAGCGGGCGCAGCCGCCGAACAACTCAGCACGGCACAAACAACATGAGCCTTCTCGCCACACGGTCCTTTTTAGGGGCACCAAAAACACTAGAGTGTACGATTGGCGCCATTTGTCATGCGGCAAGTCTTTTGTCCTGTGACAAGTGGCGCCCAACATGGGGCAACGATCATCTATCGGTTGCAATATCCAGCCCCGCCACACGCCAGTGAACCAGCCGGCACACAAAACAATATCGCGCCAAACAGACACCTCTACAACACCCGGAGAAGAGCAGTAGGCTGGCTACCGGAGAGCATTCAAGAACCGGTGGAGTTGTGACGGCAGCGGTATGCGAACATCTGCTCTCCGGTACCAGCGGCGGACACAGCGAGCCAATCGGTGATCAGCAGCCGAGACGTGACAACTAACGTGCTCGGAGCGAGTCAATAAGCGATCCGGTTAGTGCATCAAACCAGGGCAGCGAGAAATTTTCGACGCACCCTTCATTACCACTCCATCGGACGCACTTCATCTCCTCTCCTCTCTCGGACGACATCGACGCGGAGTCAGCCACAAGGAACGGCCGAAGAACAGAACCGGCCTTCTTGCGTCTTCGCCCTTCAGTTCCGCGCCAGCGATGGATTTCGCTGGGCCGGCAGCCAACTCTAGAACCGATGCTGAAAGAAGAGGAGGACTGCAGTACGCCACGAACAGCGGGCGCAGCCCCCGAACATCTCAGCGCGGCACAACCAACATCAGCCTTCTCGCCACATGGTCTTTTTTAGTGCCGCCAAAAACACTAGAGTGTACGATTGGCGCCATTTGTCATGGGGCAAGCCTTTTGTCCGGAGACAGTATATATGCAAAAATATGCACCGAGAAATTTCGCCAACATTAAAAGAGACGCATTACCATTCCAGGTGTGAGTCTTTGTCCTCTTCACACGCCTTTCATAGACGCAGTCTGTGTCAATAGCTGACATGACGATGTTCTCAATTGCAGTTTGCCGGGTCGCACTTGACCGGGTTCAATTTTTTACCTTGCTCATAACTGACAGGGCTTTGTGCGTTTGGGTCGCAACTAACAGGGTCCCCCCATCTATCTATAATTTAAGTAACTAGTGGGTAGCTCATCACAACGTCGTCCAGCCATCTACTAGGATTTATTTTACTAATAAAATATAATTTGAATTTGGATATTTACTAATTTAATAAAACTACTTGAAGATTCCGATATTTTCTCTGGATTTTCTACACGGTTCCTTAACATCTTTGTCTGTTCTTTTTACTAACGGGCTTTACATAATCACTCTCATACATATATTTTATTTTAAAACGTCGAATTAGTAGTAAGATTGCGCAAACAGTTTGCACAAACAGTTCTACTGCTCGTCATATTTTACATCACAAAGTTTAAAGCTTTAGCGTCTGATGCTCATGAGAATTTTCTAAAAACAAATGTTATTACAATTCTGAACCTCGCTTTTCTCTCGGCACGTCGCTTACACGAGCGAATCCTGTCTGTTGAATTTTAATCTCTCTTCTAATTTCCTATTCCCTGCATGGGTTTGACGAGATGTCTTGTGCTCGCTTGCTTACTATTCAGCGAATTCCTTCTTTCGTTTTATGAGATTCAAATTTACATTTTTCAAAAATAACATTGTATAATATTAAATCGTTATGTTTTCAAAAAATATATATTCCATTGTAATAATTTTATTTGAACGAATTGTTCAACGACAACAAATAAAGTTACATAAAACATAATTTTAATGGTAGCTAGATGTTTGTAATATAAAGGCTAAGGGTGTTAAAAATAATCAGACAACGGGTCTTCCAAGACTGGATACGTATTACAAAATTTTGTCAAAGACTTATGAAACGTTCAAACAGAATTTTATTCTATTGATAAAAATAATAGTATTTAACAATGGATTTAAATGATTGAAAATATAGTATGTCCTAAATAAGTACATTTTTAAACTACGGATCAACTTGTATGATTCAAGTTATCCGGGTTGTTTGGCCGTGGTCCATGGTTTATTGCCAAACCAAACGTTTCGGCAAATCCAATGGCTGCCATCATCAGTGGAATTTAAAATAATCCTGAACGTAGGGTGTTGACTTGAATCATACAACTGACACCTTAGTAATATGTTACGGATCAACTTATTCATGCCATTTCGTTTACGTAGTATACGCCCGAAAGTCGTTCCTGAACAGCTGCGCCGACCCAACGCATGAATTACTCTCACTTACAAGTATAGCTAAGTTGTCTAGAGAGAAGAGACTGGAGTCGATGCGATAATAGTTCACTGTCTCACTTCTGTGTTATCGCTCTCTCTTTGTCACACACACGATTCCCGCCAGTCTTGTTGCAACCGATGTACACACTATGAGACACTGTACCAGACTGTTGTGCGCATGTGCAAAATAAATGAAAATTTTGTTAGCCTCGCAACGAGGTGTTTGTAACCGTCTCTAAGTGGCATCTCTAAGCCACTGTTCAATTTCTATCGTCAGGTTTATAACAGTTTCAACAAGGTGTACATGAACGTAGTACATTATAAGACAAGGAGGACAACAGTGTTACTTTGGCAAAACGTAATGAGAAAGATTTTCTTATTCTCTCTCTCTCTCTCTCTCTCTCTCTCTCTCTCTCTCTCTCTCTCTCTCTCTCTCTCTCTCTCTCTCTCTCTCTCTCTCTCTCTCTCTCCCTCTCTCTCTCTCTCTCTCTCTCTCCCTCTCTCTCTCTCCTATGGCGCTACAGCCCAAATCGGGCCCTGGCCTCCACCAATCTCCGCCTCCAATCCACTCTATCCACTGCAACCCTCCTCCAGTTTCTTATCCCCATGTCTCTCGCGTCCTCTATAACGCCATCTTCCCACCTTTTCCTCGGTCTACCTCTAGGTCTCGTTCCCTCCCGTGTACCCAGCAAAGCCCTCTTAGGGTTCCTGCCATCCTTCATTCTCATAACATGTCCGGCCCAACGCAATCTTTGAATTCTTATAAATTTTGAGACTGGTATCTCTTTATATATTTGATACAGTTCGTTGTTGTATCTCAGTCTCCATGAGCCATTTTCTTGTATTGGGCCTATAATGCGTCTGAGGATTTTCCTTTCAAAGGTGTCTACTATGTCGACTGTTTTCTGTGTGATTGTCCATGCCTCACACCCGTATCATATCACCGGTCTGATGACAAGATTTTCTTATTAACTAATAAAAATTTCATCTTTTCTAAGTTGGATGGGGGCAGGAGAATGGATGAACACAAACCAATGTAAAGTTGAAACTGAAAACTTGCCACTGCACCAAAATATGTGCTGGTTACAACACAATCATAGACTTATAATTTATTTCAGAGACAAATATAACATTATGAACATAGAGTTAGTAGTAAAAGTAATTTTTTCTAACTCTATTGTCCTGTTATTATTCCTTTAAAAGTATTTGTTGAATTTTCTGCAGATTTTCCATGTAATCTTCAAATAAATTCAACTGCAAGTAGGTTTATTTTCACCTGACGAACGTATCATAAAAATTATTCTGTACCTTCAGAGGTTCTTTTTTGAATTGTAATTGAAAGTATCTATTTTTGTAATTCTATTATTGTATCCCCTTTATTTCTAACTCTAGAGTTGTTAATTTATTACTTTAAAAAATTAAAAAATTTAGGAATATTTGTGGTACGATTTATAGAAATCTTAGAAATAAAACAAGACACGACACAAGGATTAAATTTTATAAGACAATTGCAATACCCACATTGATTTATGCGAGTGAGGCGTGAGTCATGACAAAAAAGGAAAGCGACAAGATTCAGAATTCTGAAATGCAGTTCCTTCGAAATATTTTAAAATGATACATTCCATGATAGACTAAGGAATGAAGATATCATAGCAGAACTCGAAGTAAAGGACATAAATGAAATTATTTCAATTTACAGAAGACAATGGTGGGATCACCATTGCCGAAACCAATGCTGGGATCCGATGACAGAGGATCGATTGCCGAAAGCGGCACTGAACTATAAAGCCATTGATAGAAGAGACCTGGTCGTCCAAGGATGAGGTGGGTGCCGGTACAGGTTTATAAACCTAATCCTTGTTGATAAGAAGAAGAAGAAGAAGAAGAAGAAGAAGAAGAAGAAGAAGAAGAAGAAGAAGAAGAAGAAGGAGAAGAAGGAGAAGAAGGAGAAGAAGAAGAAGAAGAAGAAACATTTAACAACTAAAAAACTGAAAACATTAACAGAGAAAAAAAATAAAAAATAAAATAATATAACAGAAGCGCATTTATAAACTGTAGTTAAATAATATGTCAACACGTTTCACGGTATTATAAGAAAGACGTTACACAATTTTCTTCTTGATTGTTCGTGGTAATTAATTCTAAACAGAAAGTGATCTTTGAGTTTCAGATGTAAAACTGGAGCCTGAAATCAATTATGCAGAGTGCTGAATTTAAAATCATATTTTTCCATTTGATTGTAGAAAACTCAGTAAATCCTAATTCCTGAAAGCCTAGCCAAAATCTTTGGCGTACACAGATCTAACGGTGACGATTCATTTCAGTTGAAACTGTGACAATATGAAGTGTTTTGTTGGCATCACATCCGATCTTCTGTGGTTACACATAACTTACACCTTACAAACGATCTTCCTACACTTCTTTTTCAAAATATTGTTAATTGTTTTGGTTCTTTACGACACGTCTGAACTTTGTTAAAGCTTAAATTGTATTACACATTATGAGTTTGACTGAGCATAAAACAGAAATCAGAAACCTCCAATCCAGAAGATATTTTTACATGAATTGGCCTGAGCTGTCCAATTTACTTTACTGCTTAAAATCCTATCTGAATTCTGTTTTCAACTTAATACTGGCAGTGTGCCAATAACGGCTGCTTTTTGTAACCGTTGTCATATATTCTTACTGTTTATTAGTTTAAAGAGCTATTAAATTCTTTTCTGCTTCGACATTTCGTTAAAAAGATGATTTATTCAATATGGATCTTCTAATTTGTTTCTCTTTGAGAAATCCGCTATATCGTTACGACGGTTTCACCGATCGTCGTATGGTGCAGTGGAAAACAAAGTACAAGACACCAATGAAGTCACTTATTAGTGACCAGCTTTAATTATCACAATTAATAATGTGTAATCAACAAGATAGTTTCTTACAACAATTCAATAAAATTTGCCCATACGCAATAATAACGTCAACAATAAAGAACTCTGCACTAATTATAACACAACAACACTTCGCTACAATACTTCTACAAACACTCGATCCACGCTAAAAAATCGCTCACTAACTGTAACTAACTGACAAGCAGGGTGCCATAGCTTTTTATAGGTAGCGCACGTGTTCTAGAAATTTTCCATCCTCACCTACACGCCACTTAATGCGTAATTCAAGTGTGCTCCAGAGGACTCTGGAACGTACTTGAGCGTGGCCTTGGCCGAGACGCACACCTGCTCGGCTACGGAAGGGACGGGTGGAAGACGTCCTAGGCTGTTCGACAGAGTTCCCGTTACAATATGTATTTGACGTATGGGTTTAACGTGTAACAAAATCCGTGTACACCCCCTAGATCTCGTATATGTTTTTCTGGATGACAACTGTGATTGACCCTATTAGTTTTCAGACACAACAACATTGAAACCGAACGAAGTGTCCAAGCAGTAGATCACGAAATTTAATAATAATTCCCTTAAATTATTTAAACCGTTTCCACTTATTAAAGTAAAATAATTCTATAATAAAAATGTAGGTAAGCAAAACTAAACATTGTTACACTTGAAATACACTAAATATTTTAGTTAAAAAATTTCTAAAAAATTTTAAGCAACACTAGCACATAGTCAACAGGCTTCTAATAAATTCAGAATGTTACGAAAAATATGTCTTGTTTCAAAAAAGTAACACACACAATGTATTACAAACTGGTGACTAAAAAAAGCCGTTATAAGCGATAAATATTTCTATGACATTTTTAGTACGCTATATAAATTACAACTTAAATTTTTAACTAACGCAAATTATCTATTTTGTCATTTTATAAAATTTGAAAACTACGTGAAATTTGCCATTTGATTTTGCGATTGAATTTACACAACAATATATTGAAAGAGCTGCAGACAACAATCTGGCCAACACCATCCGACTGCATAGACACAACAATGGTTAGGACACATCATTAGGATGGAAGGCAACCGAAAACCTAGGAAGGTACGGTTTAGTCAAATCTGGGGTAGAAGACCAAGGGTAGTCAAATCAAGCCTGTCGGAAGACCCAAGAAACGCTGGATTGGCGCAGTGGCGAGGGATGCTGACAATTTTCTTAAAATAAAACGATGGACATAGATCGCCAAGGATAGGAAAAAATGTAGGCGGATGATAATGGAAGCTAAGGTTTGACTTCGAACTGTGATGCCATAGAAGAAGAAGAAGATATCAAAAGTGCAATCTAATATTCATAACGATAATGCCTTTCATAAAAGCTACTGCTTTTTGGAATGTTTTAGTTTAAACAACAGGAAAAACGTTTAATTAATAAGTGCAAGAAAATGAAAAATTATTTATTATATTAAGTTCTGAGTCTGTTACAAATTTGCGATTAGATGTAGTTTCGTACCTGCTATAGCAGTTACTTATAAGTAAATATAACACAATATTTAAACACAATATTAGTTTGGAAAAAATTATGACGGCTCATAGATAAACATTGCGCTAGACATTTATTTTAAACTAATCGTGAAATAAATAACCAGGAATGCTACACTTAAATGTAGTTAGTTTATAACAACCTTGTGATAGAAGCCAGATAAAATAACTTTATTCGAAATTTTTAATGATTCGTCAGTATAAATAATTACATTTTCAGACATGATAATATGAATATGTATATATATATATAGGCCTATATATATACATGTCTCTATATATATAGAGTCATATATTTTATTCCTTAAACGTTAATGAACTTAAAATACGTATATTGTAATAAAATAAATAAAATAGATTTGATGTTGTGTTGATTGATGATAAGAAGAGACTGTGAAGTATGTGACTCCGATGTAAACAAGCCCCTCTGTTTGGACTAGCCAATTTGTAATAAAATAAATAAATAAGTTGTAAGTTGTAATGTGTTTAATTGGTGTGGCTCTCGACGTCTTACTGGCCTGAAACACTTCCTTAAGTTTCCCAGCTGGTCGAGTCCCAATGGTAGCAAGACCGGTCGAGTAGCGTAAAGTTGATGAAGAAATATATATGCTCAGCTTCACCGAAAGTTTCAAAACAAAAATTATTGTTTTGAAGAAAATTAAAAAAAATTATGTTTATAAAAAAAAAAATAATAAAAAAAAAATTTTAATTTTATTAATTAATTAATTAGGATCAATTAATTAATATAGGGCTGTGAAGTTTTAAACAGTGTAATGCTCTTCTGAAAATTTTTATTAAAGTTTTAGTATAATTTAAATAATCTATCACCACTCATAAGACTGTCTGTAAACCAATCGATATTTGTTTACCTTTCTATTTTTTAGGTTATCTTCACTTACGGGTGGTAAAGTCTTTGTAGATTATCAATTAGAATTATATTATTGGTAATTAGTATTATTGAAGAAATAAAGAACTATTAAGTATTGAAAAGTATTAATGTTTTATTAAGTAACAGCAATATTGACTCTTATCGATTAGTATCGATTCTCAGGATATCGAAAAAAGTTACAAGTATATGTTATAAAAATTATATAGGGTTCTTTAAACAGCCAGTTATTACCAAAGTCAGAGAAATCGGGCTAATATTTAAAAAGTATAACGTTACAATCAAATTAATAGTTATTAATAAACACAGACATTGAATAATAAATTGTAAATATAATAATTGTTTTCACCAAACAGCTGTGCTGAACCAAGAAGAGGCACTGGGATTGTCAAAGAAAGATGGCTGCCGTCAAGTCGATCAAAATGTTGCTCGTTCCTGCCGTGTTCCAAATAATGTATTTTGAAGCAATATTCCTGTTCTTGTGTCTGCAAATCTCTTGTTATATGTTGTGTAGTGACTGGTGTAGTGATTCTGGGTTGTATTTAGTATGTCTGTGTAATTATAAGTCAAACACTTTCTCCGATTCCGTCACTAATTTGGTTTAATGTATTATACAGTTTTCTAGTGTTTTATGGTGTTTTTCGGAGTAGATTTATATTGTTCTGTGTTATGGAGTGTTACTTGATCGTTTCTGTTATAATATGATAGTTTCAGAAGTATTTTACAAGCCACTCGCGATTTCACAATAACTCACTATACACTCGCTTTGTATGACGATTATAGGTTAGGTTATCCACGTTATTAAACGTATGTCATGTTAACCGTTCAACTACCAATAATTAACTAACTGTTTCCTCCAGTTTCAATTAAACTCTTAGCCCATATAATATTATCCTTAACATTGTTCAAATATTTTTTCACATCCTGTATACATTTTTACATTTTCACTATATGAATGCCTAAACTTTGGTTATTTGTCAATTTTATTCACTAGATTTGATTTAAATTAATCTTTCAGTTCATTCTGGTTATTTTCAGATTAAATAATGCCATTTTATAGTGTTTTCTGTCCGAAAAATAGTAATTTTACTTTCAGTTTGATATACTCTGATAAGTCAAACATTTCCAAAATTTACTTCCTGTTATAATGTAAATTCAGCCATTTTATCAGTTACATTTAATATTAATAATCCTATATTGTATTAAAAGGTTCATATTCCCTTATTTTCTGGTAGTTAATTGAATTAGTTGTATCCTGAAACATTATTCAGGAATATATGACTCCCATGTCTAAATTTCTGAGTTTAGTCTTTTTCATTTTTATTTATAATTCTGAATATAATTTATTAAAATCTCTCTAACTGGTATGTGCAATTATATGGCATGATCTCAAGTTTATTTTGTCTAAACCCCTTTTGTTTATTTGCATTTAAATGAGCAATTTCTCTGTTTTGATGAAGTTTGGTTTCCATTCTTTTGGCCTATGATTTTTTAACAATTTTTCTTACAAAATAATTTACAAACAATATATGATGTGTGATACCCTCTCTGACTTTTACAAATAGTATTATAAATTAAACATGTTTTTAAATTACACAAAAACAATTAGTATTGGTTACAATACAAACAATAGTTAAAACAAATAAAGAACTTTTTTTTTTTTTTTAAATAAATGGTTGTCTTCAAGTCAGACATTTTGCAACACAATCCTTATTTCTAAACATGGAAATATGGCTTACAAAAAAGGTTTTTTACTAACTAACATCTTAAATACTCTCTACTATTTACAAGTGGTAACTATTTTTATAGTTCTGATGTTAGTTGTATCAGACCCAAACAAATGTCCTTATATCTAAAACATTTTTAAACATTCTTATACTATATACATAAAAACCTTATATTTATATTCTTATTTCTAAACATTATTATAAGTAGGATTCTACAGTTTTTATACCGTCTTTTACATTGTCTTTGGGGAATTGCACCCTGTCATTAACAAATAAATAGTATTAATTGTTCAAAAGGTATTATGAACTCTGTTTTTCTTTTTTCATGTAAAACAAAATGTTATTTTAAACAGATTCATGTCTTATGAACAACATATTGTCACAGCACACATTTTAAGTCATTGAAAAATGCATATTTCATTGCATCCAATGTTTGTGATTGCCAAGAATGAAACACAAGGTTCATTTTTTATAATACCCAAAACTATCACTGGTTCACTTTGCACTTATATATTATGTTAATGCTAAATGGTCGTATAGTCTTATTAACATAATAAATTGGTTAGCGTTTTTTCAATGGAGATTTGTTCCATGGGTACTATATTATTGTTTCATCTTAGTTCACAGGAAACTTTTACTTTATACACTCCTCTCTCTTAAATTTGTATACATGTGGTTTTTATTTCGTTATACTTTTGTTTTTAGATTTTTATTTTGGGGATATAGGGATTTGGGTGTCTTTTATAAGAGCATGACATCTTCTTCAGGATGCTGCCCTCTTCTTCTTTCTTCAGTCTTCTTTTCTCCTGCCTTCTGGGACTGGTATCTTCTCCATCTTCTTCTTGTTGCCATCAGGTTTCTTGGGATCTTCTCCATCTTCTTCTTTATTACAGAAATACACAACCTGTATTGGTTGATCTTGGCTTATTTTAGGGTTTCTCTTCTATTTATTCTTCCTCGTTGTGGGTTTGGTCATATTCAGTACTGCTTTGTTATTTACTTTTTACCTTCCTGGGTTATACCTTGAAAACCTTTGGTTATGAGACTGGTTTTGGATGACTCATCACTAGTAACTCCTTTTATTTTAACTTGTATGTTCTTTATAATAATGATTTCTTTCCACAGTTGCTATGAATTAATCTTTTTATATTAAACTTAGTGCTTTCTTCCAAATTTAAATATTATAACTTCATTATTCTAATGATCAATTGCCATTCAATATTATGCATACATCTGTCACGCTACAGATTGCTCTCCTCCAGAAGTAATTATTTCAGACATGTTTATGGATGAAATAATTTCTTATGATAATTTCATCATTTCTTATAATTCATTTTCTTCTCCATTTTATATCGACTTTTTTATAATTTGAGTTTAATTAATTTTATATATATAATTATTTGTTTTACTACTGATCCTTTTCGGATAGTTAGTGTCTTCTGAGATATATTATAATTGTAATACATTTTCTTTCTATATCAACTTCGTGTTGTATCCTTGGGATATTAATTCCCTAACATTCCCTATCACGTGGGCTGGGGCAGATCAGAGGGGCACTGTACGCTACTTCTCTGCTGGCCATACACCACTTCTATAAATTGAGTACAGGGGCATATCCATCCCTGCTCAAAAAAACATAATGCTGCTGGAATTATCTTCAGTCAGTCATCGAATAAATAAATAAAAAGTAGTCTCATTTTCGACTAATAAAAATATCTTTGGATTCTCCACTTCGTAGTCTCTCAGATTATCTCACTTTTTCTATCTTAATAAATCTTCATAATCATTATTATACTCATTACATATATATTTTTTCAAAACTCTTAACTTGTCTGATATATTTAATTTAATTATGGTTGAAAACCTTTCTTTTAATAATTCTGGTTACTGTTTATAGTGTAACTCTCTTTCTTCTTCATCTGAATTCTCTTTATACTTTCTTCTGGTTATTCATAGTATTAGCATGGTCTTTATAAATAGTCTTTCGTATTCATTATTTGAATGGTCTTAATATATTATATTTAATTTTTTAACATCGTATCTTTACATTAGATATACAGGTTGTTATATTGATCATTTTATTTAAACATTTTGGTTCTTTCCTTTCTCTTAGAAAGTTATTAATCCGTCTTCGCATTCATTAGCATTAATTCATTTATATTATATTTCATGTGGTATTTCTTCTCTTTGCATTTCATATAGGTCGTATTATTATCATTGGTTCAAAATCATCTTCTCCATATGTTTGGTATGAGTTGTTCTTCTTCGCTCTTAATTAACTGTTTTCATTATCGTTTCATAGGTAATTAGTCTCTTTGCTTCCAAAATTTTTTTTTTCTTCTCTGGCATATTACACTCTTTTTTGTTATTCTTCTCTACTCCTTCAAATGCTATTGTGAATGTCTAGCATTTATTCTGGATTAACGTTAATTCTCTTTTCTGAATTAATCACTTTATTTTCTTCTCAATTCAATCATAATTGACACATAATTATTTTTTGGAACTTGGTTGGTTTTAATGTAAAATTCAAACTATTCTTTTTATTTAATTGAAAAATATTTCTCATAAATCCTTGTAATATGTTGATCTTATCTTGTTTCAAAGTTCTGACGTTCTATCAACATACAAATTCTGTTTAATTCATTTATTCCCAGAATTGTTTCATTCAGAATTGTTTATAGTATTGTGATTTTACTATTATTTCTGAATGTTTTGGTATTTCTCCAAATCCAAATTCTTCTTAATTATTTACCATAAAGTTTTCTCATAAACTTAGTTATAGTAAGTTGGTCTTACTTCATTTTTAAATTTTTCGTATAATTAAGTTCAAAATTCTCTCTCTTTCTCTTTCTTCCATAAAGTTTTGTTCTAAATTATCAGGTTGTAGTAAGATGTACTTACTCAATTTTAAATTTTTATAATTATATTTGAATTCAAAAGTCTTTCTTTTTCTTTCATAAAGTTTGTTCCAAAATTATTAGGTTGTAAGATGTTCTTACATTATTTCCGAATTTTTAAAATAAATTAAAAAATTCTTCTTCTTTTAATTCTCCAGAATGTTCTTCTCAAAATATTAGGTTGTAAGATGTACTTACATTATTTTCGGATTTTTAAAATTAAAATATAATTTCAAAATTCTAAATCTCACAACTCATTCTTCATAATATTTCTTCATAGAAGCTTGATTGTACACTCCTTTGATTTTTCCTGAAACGATTTCCCTCAACTCATATGTATTGTTCTGTTTATCATTTACCACAACATATGGTCCGGTGTAAAGTAATAGTAGTTTTTTGGTTATGCCTTCTAAGGTGCTAGGCAGCTCTCTATTTTTTAGGAGGACTTTCTCACCCTCTTTACATGTTACAATTCGCCCTATTGCCTTCTGGTATTTGGCTTGCCGTTGTTCCTGATCTTCTGCTACCTTATTGTAAAACTTCAACTGGTTGAATTTCCTATTGTTGTTCGTTGGAAATTCAATGATTTGTTCAATGTCTCGGGGAGTCGGCTTCTCATACATGGCTGAGTACGGTGGAATTCCTATAGCTGGATGGTGGGCGTAATTTAGGAATGTTTCTGTCGCTGCTAGGTACTCTTGCCACTTTTTCTGTTGGTTGTGACAGTACGTGCGCAATATCCTACCCACTTCTCTTAGCACTCTCTCAGCCGGATTGCTACTTGGGTGGTAGACTGATGTCTTATACGTTTTGACCCCAAGTGCTAATAAAGTGTCTCGCCATCTCCTCCCCTTAAACTGTGTACCATGGTCGGTAATAATAGAAAATGGTCTACCGATCTCTGGGATATACAAATCAATAATCACCGCCAAAACCTTTGCTGTCGTTGCCCGATTAACCGGATATAGCTTTATATACTTGGTGTAGTGATCCATTATGATTACCAAGTATTTATATCTGTGTCGACCACCGCTACGGGGAAATGGCCCGCATATATCCAAAAGCACTTTTTCCAGTTTTGCGTTGGAAGTTATCGGTATCATGATACCCTCTGTCTTTTCATTGTTTACTTTTGCACATTGGCAGATCTTACAGGACTTGATATATGTTCTCACCTTGCGGTTGATATTCTTGATCTTACAATTTTCCTCTAGAGCTTGTATCACTTTTAACGCTCCCATGTGACCATACCTTACATGGTAATTGATGATGACCTCCTTTTCGATTTGGTGTGGGATTATCACCTTCCATGTCTCATCGTCTAAGGCGGTTTTTATGAATAGAATTCCCTTGTTAAGGTGGTAATATTTAGAAATGGTTTCATCATTGGCTTCCAAACGACTCACAATGTTTTTCAGCTTAGGATCAGACTGCTGATGGATTCGGATATTTATTAACAAAGCTTGTAAATCGGCTCTGGTCGTGAATATGTTATAAATTTTTACTAAGCTCTCCTTCTCTCCCTCGAAAGTCTGATCTTCCAGATTTATACGTGACAACACATCTGCTACCACGTTCTTCTTTCCTGGAATGTATTCCCATTTCAGGTCATATTCTTGTAGGGCGAGTACCCACCTAGCCAATCGGCCGTGACTCAATTTGCACCTACGAAGGAACGAGATGGATTTATGATCAGTTCGTACCGTGACCTGATATCCGAGAATGTACGTTCGGAACTTGCTGCATGCGAACACCACGCTCAACAATTCCTTTTATGTCACACTGTAGTTCTTTTCGCACTGGTTCAGTGTGCGACTAGCGAAGCTTATTACCAGATGTTGTCCCTCCTCATCTTCCTGGTATAATGTCGTTCCTAAGCTTAGATCGCTAGCGTCACAGTTTAGAAAGAACGGTTTCTTAAAATCTGGGTGACGAAGTATCACACTCTCCAGAAACTTCTCTTTTATCAATCGGAAAGTAATATCTTGATCTTCACCCCAAGTCCATTTGTTTTTGGCAGATAACTGTGGTTGAAACTTGGCGGTCAACTCGGAATATCGGCTCTGAAACTTCCTGTAATAGTTACAGAGTCCGAGGAAAGATTGCAATTGTTTCCTGTTTCTTGGTTGCGGGAACCTCTGAATTGCCTCCACTTTCTCTACCTCGGTCGTCTAGGTTGAAGCCTAAGAATTGTACCTCGCGCGCTATGAATTTGGATTTCTCCAACTTCAGTGTTATGTTGTTCTGCGCTAGTTTGTTTAGTACAAATTCCACTCTGTAACAATGCTCCTCCCAGGTTCCGGATGTGATTAGTAAATCGTCAACATAGACGGTGGTAAATTGGAGCGCTTCTGGTCCCAAAATCTGGTCCATGCATGCCACAAATATGGCGACAGAATTGACAAGTCCGAAGGGCAGTCTCTTGAACTGGTAATTGCGCCCTTCGAAAATGAACGCTACGTATTGGCGGCTTTGTGGATGCAGCTCTACCTGCCAATAACCACAGACCGTATCCCAGGTGCTAATAAAGTTAGTACAATGAAAACGCTTTAAGATTTCTTCTATTTCACCGGGAGATGTTCTGTCATTCACAATTGTCTTGTTCAACTCACGCGCATCTAAACAGAGCCGGACTTGTCCGTCTTTCTTCGGAACAGCAATAATTGGACTAGTGTAAGGTGATTGACTAATCTCAATTATGTCGTTTTCAATCATCTTGTTTATCTCTGTTCTCACGGCTTCTTTGAGCGACTGCGCTATTGGATATGACCTCCGGTTAAACTCTACGTTTTCTTTAAAACGAAGTTGGCACTGGTAGTTTTTTACCTTCCCTGGTTCATCAGAAAACACCGCCTTGTATTTCTCATATATTGCAATTAGACGATCAGCCAGATGTGTTGGTATTTTCTCGTCATCGCTTCCGCACTGGAAATTCCGTATTTCTTGGATCTTAACTGACCATAAATCCTCTCCTCCATTATTGTATATTATGGGTTTAGAAAGAGGGCTATTTCTAATAACATTTATTTTACGAAGTTGTTGATGTATAGGGCTGGGAAGTATAGTTGTGCCTCCTACCAGATCTGCGGTCCATGTTACTCCGTCTGGGAAAAGTGATACTTTATTTAAATTAAGATCGATTACTGCCGAATATCTACGAAGAATATCGCAACCGACTAAGATGTCAAATGGTAATCCGGTGGCGATTAAAAATTCCATGTCTAAAGCTATATCACGGCTAACGACACTTAAGGAAACTTGCTTCCTAATGGTTTTATTCTGGCGGCCAGTTGCACCTACCAACACAATGTTGTTGACTGGTAACATTGGCAAAGTTTTTCCACATGTACATTGTATTCTCTCCAACTCATTGGAGTTTATTATTGAAATATTAGCTCCTGTGTCTATCATTATTTTAGCGGGAACTCCTTCCACCTCCGCTGTTATATAAATTATCTCATTATTACTGTTGCTGAGACTCTTCTCGTTCTCTTCCAAAAGTTCAGTTCGTATGTCTTTCAAATAATGGTTACTGATAATAGTGATGTTTTTATCATTGTTTGCTTGTTGCAAATCATCCTTTTCTAACCCAGGAAGTATAAGCAGTAACGGGTCATCGTTGTTGATTACTGCCTCCTCTCGTTTAAAGTATTTTGTTCATTGTTTGAGTTATTATTGACCGAGGCATCGTTCGGGAAACTCTGGTTTGTCTCCTGACGTTCTGTACCCTGGTTAATGTTTAACGCCCTGTTCGGTTGTCTGCCAAGATCTTCCAGGCTGGTACTTCGTCTTTCCTGTTCGTATCTTGGGCCGTCTCGTTCCGCACTCCTCCATCTTCGGTCGGCGCCGTGGAAGCTGCTCCTCCTCGGTTGATAATATCTCCTGGGTCCGCGATCTTCTGCTCTTATGAAATTTACCCTAGGGCGCGACACTCGGTTATTACTATTGCTATTATTGTTATTATTTAAATTGTTATTATAGTAATTTCGGTTAGGTGGGTAATGTCTGTCAACATTATTGTTGGGATATGAATTTCTCTGACTGTATGGGACATTATTATGTTGGTAAAAATGGTTTCGATTATTTGGATAAGGGTTGTTATTTCTCACGCCGTTAAAATTTCCGTTAAACTGGTTATTACGCGGCTGGTTGTTAGGGCCGTCGTAATTACTGGGCTGGTTCCGGTTATTTGTATGGTTATTGCCGTTATTGGGGTAAGTAGTCGGCCTTGCTTCTGGTCTCTCATTTCTCTTCCTGCTCTGCCGATAATACTCTTCATTCTCGTATCCCTCCAATAACTCAGTCATTCCCTGGATCGTCTTGATCTGACTACCTCTCCGGGCCCTGATAATGTCCTCATCATAGTGATAAGATATCTTATTCACTAAACATTCTTCTGGGATTGCTGGCTCAAGGTGCTTTGCCATACACACCTTCCCCAAGAAATATGCCGTCATACTGCTACCTAATTGTGACCTGTATCTTCCGTTACAAATATTGTCACGTATCAAGTTCTGGGTGGTCTCAGACCAGTATTTTGTCTTAAACATTTTCCGGAACTGTTGGTAGTCGGAAATTTCACTCCGGTTGGCCATCCACCAATTATCTGTAATGTCTCGGAAGGACTCGTCGAATATCTCCCTGCTATGGCTCCATTGGGTAATTTTATGCTTGGTCAAATATTCTTCTACCCTTGCCAGGAACTCCATCGGCTTGCGTTTGTACTGCCGGAAGTTGAGCCACTCTCGGCTTTCGTTGACGGGCAATCCGGTGAAATGAGTCGGTCTGTTTCTAATCGCTTCCATCTCCTCTCGGCTTTGTCGCACCTGACCGGTGATATTGGCCATGGTCTCTTGTATATCATTACATCGTTCTGTGACCTGGTTGCGTACTTTTCCGAATTCTTCTTGATTTTCCTTTCTCTGTTCTTCTACCTTCCTACGACTATGTTCTTCAATATTTGTGAACTTGATGTTCACCACTTCTTTAAACTCATTCACCTCCTTTTCGGTCTGGTTGCACTTTCCATCAATCTCTCGAATCTGTCGATTGACCATTATATTTTCTTCTTCCATCTTCTTATCCATCGCTTTTTTGTTAACCTTGATTTCCTTATTCATTTCTTCTCGCAACAATTCCATTCTTTCGTCCAGTTTGTCCAAATTCTCCTGATTTACCTCTCTTAACTCTTCTCTTAGAATTTGATTGTCCTCTCTCAATTCTTCCAATTTCTCCCCCATCTTCTCTTCCAACTTCCTGTTATCTTCTTTCAACTCTTCCTTCAATTGTCGGTTGTTCTTCTCTATCTTCTTCCTGGTTTCATCTATTTTCTGATTGGTATTTTCAATTTTATTAATCAACTCTTCTTTAGTCGCCTTGAATTCTTCCTTGAACGATTGGTTGTCTTCCTTCAATTCTTCCATGTTCTTGTTCATCCCAGTCAACTCTTCTTTTGTGGATTGATTATCCTTCTTCAATTCTTCTAACTTTCCTCCCATCCTCTCTTCCATCTTCTTGCTGTTTTCTTCCATCTTCTCTTCCATCTTCTTGCTGTTTTCTTCCATCTTCTTCGTCAGGGACTGATTGTCTTCCTTCAATTCTTCTAACTTCTTCCCCATCTCTTCTTCCAACTTCCTGTTTGTTGTTTCGATTTTATTTCCTAAATCTTCTTTCAAGGACTGGTTATCACTCCCCATTTTCTTACTCAAGTCTTCCTTCAATTCCTTACTTGTGGATTCCATTTTATTATTATTTTCGTCCATTTTCTGGTTGTTCTGCTCCAATTTGTCTTCCATCTTTTGTAGAAATCTTTCCATGAATCTGTCCATTTTATCCTCTTCCGTTACTTTGGATTTTTCTACATGTCTTTCCTGGACATTTACTTCCCCTGTCTGAGTAGGCATCTCAGGTTGTTCCCCTGGTTGTTCATGTTGTTTGGACAACACTGGTGGCAACGACTCTTCCGCGTCTATTGGCGTTGCTTCCTTGTTGTCCATGTCAACTTCTATTTCTTTCTCGGCCTCCGCCGCCCGTTTCTTAGATGTTGCACGTCGTTGCATTTTCCCTTGAAATTCTCTGGCTTTGTAGCTGTTGCCTAGCTCCAACTAGTGATTGGGCAGAATGTATTGGCCTTCCAATCGCTAATTAAAGCCCCTAAAGTTGTGCGCCAATTTGTAATAAAATAAATAAAATAGATTTGATGTTGTGTTGATTGATGATAAGAAGAGACTGTGAAGTATGTGACTCCGATGTAAACAAGCCCCTCTGTTTGGACTAGCCAATTTGTAATAAAATAAATAAATAAGTTGTAAGTTGTAATGTGTTTAATTGGTGTGGCTCTCGACGTCTTACTGGCCTGAAACACTTCCTTAAGTTTCCCAGCTGGTCGAGTCCCAATGGTAGCAAGACCGGTCGAGTAGCGTAAAGTTGATGAAGAAATATATATGCTCAGCTTCACCGAAAGTTTCAAAACAAAAATTATTGTTTTGAAGAAAATTAAAAAAAATTATGTTTATAAAAAAAAAATAATAAAAAAAAAATTTTAATTTTATTAATTAATTAATTAGGATCAATTAATTAATATAGGGCTGTGAAGTTTTAAACAGTGTAATGCTCTTCTGAAAATTTTTATTAAAGTTTTAGTATAATTTAAATAATCTATCACCACTCATAAGACTGTCTGTAAACCAATCGATATTTGTTTACCTTTCTATTTTTTAGGTTATCTTCACTTACGGGTGGTAAAGTCCTTGTAGATTATCAATTAGAATTATATTATTGGTAATTAGTATTATTGAAGAAATAAAGAACTATTAAGTATTGAAAAGTATTAATGTTTTATTAAGTAACAGCAATATTGACTCTTATCGATTAGTATCGATTCTCAGGATATCGAAAAAAGTTACAAGTATATGTTATAAAAATTATATAGGGTTCTTTAAACAGCCAGTTATTACCAAAGTCAGAGAAATCGGGCTAATATTTAAAAAGTATAACGTTACAATCAAATTAATAGTTATTAATAAACACAGACATTGAATAATAAATTGTAAATATAATAATTGTTTTCACCAAACAGCTGTGCTGAACCAAGAAGAGGCACTGGGATTGTCAAAGAAAGATGGCTGCCGTCAAGTCGATCAAAATGTTGCTCGTTCCTGCCGTGTTCCAAATAATGTATTTTGAAGCAATATTCCTGTTCTTGTGTCTGCAAATCTCTTGTTATATGTTGTGTAGTGACTGGTGTAGTGATTCTGGGTTGTATTTAGTATGTCTGTGTAATTATAAGTCAAACACTTTCTCCGATTCCGTCACTAATTTGGTTTAATGTATTATACAGTTTTCTAGTGTTTTATGGTGTTTTTCGGAGTAGATTTATATTGTTCTGTGTTATGGAGTGTTACTTGATCGTTTCTGTTATAATATGATAGTTTCAGAAGTATTTTACAAGCCACTCGCGATTTCACAATAACTCACTATACACTCGCTTTGTATGACGATTATAGGTTAGGTTATCCACGTTATTAAACGTATGTCATGTTAACCGTTCAACTACCAATAATTAACTAACTGTTTCCTCCAGTTTCAATTAAACTCTTAGCCCATATAATATTATCCTTAACATTGTTCAAATATTTTTCACATCCTGTATACATTTTTACATTTTCACTATATGAATGCCTAAACTTTGGTTATTTGTCAATTTTATTCACTATATTTGATTTAAATTAATCTTTCAGTTCATTCTGGTTATTTTCAGATTAAATAATGCCATTTTACAGTGTTTTCTGTCCGAAAAATAGTAATTTTACTTTCAGTTTGATATACTCTGATAAGTCAAACATTTCCAAAATTTACTTCCTGTTATAATGTAAATTCAGCCATTTTATCAGTTACATTTAATATTAATAATCCTATATTGTATTAAAAGGTTCATATTCCCTTATTTTCTGGTAGTTAATTGAATTAGTTGTATCCTGAAACATTATTCAGGAATATATGACTCCCATGTCTAAATTTCTGAGTTTAGTCTTTTTCATTTTTATTTATAATTCTGAATATAATTTATTAAAATCTCTCTAACTGGTATGTGCAATTATATGGCATGATCTCAAGTTTATTTTGTCTAAACCCCTTTTGTTTATTTGCATTTAAATGAGCAATTTCTCTGTTTTGATGAAGTTTGGTTTCCATTCTTTTGGCCTATGATTTTTTAACAATTTTTCTTACAAAATAATTTACAAACAATATATGATGTGTGATACCCTCTCTGACTTTTACAAATAGTATTATAAATTAAACATGTTTTTAAATTACACAAAAACAATTAGTATTGGTTACAATACAAACAATAGTTAAAACAAATAAAGAACTTTTTTTTTTTTTAAATAAATGGTTGTCTTCAAGTCAGACATTTTGCAACACAATCCTTATTTCTAAACATGGAAATATGGCTTACAAAAAAGGTTTTTTACTAACTAACATCTTAAATACTCTCTACTATTTACAAGTGGTAACTATTTTTATAGTTCTGATGTTAGTTGTATCAGACCCAAACAAATGTCCTTATATCTAAAACATTTTTAAACATTCTTATACTATATACATAAAAACCTTATATTTATATTCTTATTTCTAAACATTATTATAAGTAGGATTCTACAGTTTTTATACCGTCTTTTACATTGTCTTTGGGGAATTGCACCCTGTCATTAACAAATAAATAGTATTAATTGTTCAAAAGGTATTATGAACTCTGTTTTTCTTTTTTCATGTAAAACAAAATGTTATTTTAAACAGATTCATGTCTTATGAACAACATATTGTCACAGCACACATTTTAAGTCATTGAAAAATGCATATTTCATTGCATCCAATGTTTGTGATTGCCAAGAATGAAACACAAGGTTCATTTTTTATAATACCCAAAACTATCACTGGTTCACTTTGCACTTATATATTATGTTAATGCTAAATGGTCGTATAGTCTTATTAACATAATAAATTGGTTAGCGTTTTTTCAATGGAGATTTGTTCCATGGGTACTATATTATTGTTTCATCTTAGTTCACAGGAAACTTTTACTTTATACACTCCTCTCTCTTAAATTTGTATACATGTGGTTTTTATTTCGTTATACTTTTGTTTTTAGATTTTTATTTTGGGGATATAGGGATTTGGGTGTCTTTTATAAGAGCATGACATCTTCTTCAGGATGCTGCCCTCTTCTTCTTTCTTCAGTCTTCTTTTCTCCTGCCTTCTGGGACTGGTATCTTCTCCATCTTCTTCTTGTTGCCATCAGGTTTCTTGGGATCTTCTCCATCTTCTTCTTTATTACAGAAATACACAACCTGTATTGGTTGATCTTGGCTTATTTTAGGGTTTCTCTTCTATTTATTCTTCCTCGTTGTGGGTTTGGTCATATTCAGTACTGCTTTGTTATTTACTTTTTACCTTCCTGGGTTATACCTTGAAAACCTTTGGTTATGAGACTGGTTTTGGATGACTCATCATTAGTAACTCCTTTTATTTTAACTTGTATTTTCTTTATAATAATGATTTCTTTCCACAGTTGCTATGAATTAACCTTTTTATATTAAACTTAGTGCTTTCTTCCAAATTTAAATATTATAACTTCATTATTCTAATGATCAATTGCCATTCAATATTATGCATACATCTGTCACGCTACAATATATGAACTTAAATATAGAATACAGAATATTTACTAAGAACTATATTCATATTAACAGTGCGTTACTAATATTTGCGATATTGTATGCTTTTATGACGTAACCTTTCTAAGAAATAGAAAGGAACAAACTCAAAAACCCCAAAAAATGAAAAATAGGCTTATCTACAAACACCAGACTACTGGAAATCACGGCGTGGATATGTTGTATGTGAGTGAGCTGCGAGCACAAACAACAATGACACGTCTGTGTATTTGAACACAAAAGCTTTCTGACGTCAACGAAATCGTATACTGAAAAAACACGGGAAAAGTATCTGCATTTTTATGGGCTCTCGTAGGAAAAGTTTGATGATCCAACCCGTGTCTCTCTCGCTTTCTCTCTGTCTGTCTGTCTTTCTATACCTTTCAATCTCTCTCTCATACATGTATACTCTCTCTGTCTCTCTGTCGCTTTCTACTTCACTTTCTATCTATCTACCTTCTTTTCCTTTACTCAGTGACTCATATATAACCGTCTTAGACAGTTTCACCCTTACAAGGTCTAAGGATTTTTCTCTGTCATAATCTTATATAAAAGCGCAAACAGTCTTACCCACAGTCTTAGTTTTTGTTTGTGTGGCTCATGTAATTAGGGACGTTGAATGTATATGTGTAACTGCTATAAATGTCAACTATTTCAAACACATATATCAGATAAATAGGCCTGCAGTTAAAGAATGATGTCAAGCAATTTGTACAAACTCTCAATAAACTGTATCGATTTATCTGATGTCCAATAATTTTTCCACTTCTTTAAGATAACTATCTTTGTAACAATATTGCTACGACAATTATGTAGTGCTCTCTAAACGTTGGCAGATGCATTTTAGTTACACCTGGCGATGTTGTTGAGTACGGATCAAGTGATTGTTGCGGATTAGTGGAAAGTGATTATTGTGTTATAGTTAGTGCGGAACTCTAACATTTTAAATGATTATTTGCGTGTGGATAAATGTAACCTGACTTATTGTATGAGAGTATTTTGTTGACTTCAAACTGTTATTTTTGACTAATTAAAGCTGGTAAATAGTAACTTCATTGGTGTCTGTATTTCAATGATATTGTGATGTATTTATAATATACCCGCACTTATTGTTTACTAACGGCACCTATAATCTCAATTTTCTATTGTAGGTGGACAATCTCAATTTTCTCGGGAAACTTTCGACAACGACGTACATATCACGTTCATTATTCAATGTCTACGAATTCGTTTTTGTAAATAGTGGCTGTTTTACGATATTGTGACCGCAAGTGTGCTGTATATATAACCTGACGATGGTCTATGACCGAAATCGATCGTTTTTAAGAATGTGAGTAATAAAAATTTCATTGCAAATGTCTGTATTTTTGTAATGGTAATTACAGTACCTTGTTGGTGTCTGTTATTCTGTTTCCACTGTACATTACAACGATCCGTGAGACCGACGCAACAATACAAATACGAATAATCAGCGTAATTAGTAAACGTCTTTTAAAAGTGATTAATCCTTTGCATTGAAATAAGTATTGGTTTGTAAAACCAATGTTGAATTACGACATTTTAAATTATTCCATTTATCTTACTTGACATCGGATAAATGTATTTATTTTTATGAAACAGTCAAAGAATACCTTTAATAATGTATAAAGAATTTTTAGTACTTACAAGTACACCTCTAGGTATTCCAGTCGGTGATTTTTTTTTTTTTTAGTTTTTCATCGAAGATGCATTTCAGAACAGTTGTGTTCCATATTCAATTGGATCATTTAGTAAACTTACATAACATTTATAAAAAATTTCCACTCAGGTGAGCGTCGTCGACATAGGTACATATAACACGCAACATAAAACACAACACTTAAAAAAAAATTTTTTTAATTTTAAAAATAACGTTAATATTACAACGAAAACCGAATCCAAACGGACGATTTAAAAATCGAAGCTGGCCAGCACTTGTTGCCCGCACGTCATACGGAAGCCGTCGGGAAAAAAACTAAAAACTAAAAAAAAAATCACCGACTGGAATATACCTAGTGGTATACTTGTAAGTACGAAAAATTCTTTATACATAAATGTATTTAGTGTTAGCATTTAAGGCTACTGCTCATTCGCGGGTGTACATAGTAGCCTACGTAACGCTTTGGACGTAATTGTAAACTGTGAGACCGCTTCAGAGAAGTAACGAGAGTTGGGGTGTGAGTTTTGCTAAACTTGATATAATAAAGTAACAAAGTGCGTTCCAAAGTCTTTGAGAGAGCGTTTTCCGCATCGGGCGAAGAGATAAGCAGGATGTTCGTGTAAAATTAAGCGCGTCGTATCTCAAGCGCACTGACGTAGACTAAAGGACCCCAGTGCTGCGCGTGTCGATGCGAAACTTCCATATTAAACCACATCGCTTTGCACAGTCAGACGATTATCCGTTGTCGACTTGAAAAGTAAAACACCTCGCCACCTCGTACCCGCTCCTTTGACGGAGACCAATTAATTGTACTTCTTCCTTAACATTCCCACTTTATACCTTTATACCCTTACATCTACGTCCTTCTATCGGCCTCTGAGGACCACATGCCAATTTCAATTCATTATTTCCTTGTTTTTTTCTTTTTAATATGATAATGTTTTTAGGCTGGGGGTCGTTCCACAAAAATCTAACGTCATCGAAAAACGTGACGCTTCCACACTTTCGATTCCCCACAGTCTAGAAATTTGATATGTAAACGCATCAAGACAGAAATAATCGCTGCTGACATTGAGTTTTAGTGAGAATAAATTTGGTTTTACATGCTTTGTTTGTGATCGTCTGTGGTTTGGAAATGATTTCGTAATACACCAAACGTAATCCACATTATACGTTTCAAAAGCCTAAAAACATTATCATGCTTCGATGTTTCGGTTTCGTCAAAATTCTTTGAATGCTTAGATGCATAAATAGAGAGAGGGCAAGAGGGAGAGAGGGAGAGAGAGGGAGAGAGAGAGAGAGAGAGAGAGAGAGAGAGAGAGAGAGAGAGAGAGAGAGAGAGAGAGAGAGAGAGTGAGATTATAATTCTTAATTATTTTAGTTTTACCTTTATTCTCCAATATTCTTTCATCTTTTCACTACGTCTCTTCTTCCTGTCTTCAGTCCACTTTGAACCTGCGTTTTTCTCTCTCTTACCCTAGATCTTTTAATTTGTAACACTTTTGTCCGTAAAAGATCTCTTTTAATTGCTTGTTTTGCGTTTATATTACTTTTTTCTAAATCATTTTCGACTTCTTTTAATCCAACTTGATATTGACTTCTTTCCCCACGGATATTTGAAGATCTGTTTTGAATTTCTATATTTCTATTCTACATAAATTTCAAAAAAAAATACTAGTCTTCTTTTTCTCACTTTTTCTTATCTACATCCATTATTATAGGTGTATTTCATTTAAGCGACTACATGTTTTCCGAAGGTAATTGTAGCCACATAGTGTTGATATATTCATTTCTAGTTTGAATATCTTAACTAAATTCAATAAAAGTTTAATATTGACGTACACATGAAATATTAAGGCTTGAAATGTAGTCGGGTAGATCGTAGTGGGGGCAAGCAAGGGTCTGCGTGATGTAACCAACCACGACACTCAACCATGTTATACGCCATCCATGGCGCTGTTCAAAACACAAAAAATCACTGGTCCGAAAAAAACGCGTCAAAGCTCCGCATGGGCAATGAGATCTTTTGACACAGCGCAACCAGACACCCGTTTTATATCTAATTATTATGTTAGCTGTTATGAAACATATAAATATTTAAATAGCAACATTAAAAATGTACACTCTTCGGATTACAATCAAACTAGAAAGTGTAAATTGATTTATAGAAATCATAAAGGTTTGGAAAATTCTAAAAATTTTTTGTTCTCAATTTATTAATACAATTTTAATTAAACGGAAACGTTTTATGTTACTTTTAGTATTGCTGCCGATTATCGTAAACACAATATTGAAAAGAGTCCGATGAAAAGCCAAAGAGAATAATAGCGAAGCTTTCCTTTGGTCTCCAAAGTATAAAGGCCAAGGAAAACGAACAGACTTAATTGCTGCTCAGTAAGATCTTCTCGTTTAGCATTTGCGAGGCCTCATATGTGAAACATACGCCATGCGCACGTGTGAAGTTAAGGTGTTACGTATATATATACCAGCTGTTACCCGCGGCTTAGCACGCGAATGTTTTACTTTTAATAAGTATTTTAATATAATATTTATTGTCTATGTCTGTATGGCGTTCTGTCAGCTCGTATAACAACTTTGTACTCATTAGTCAAATTCTCTCCAAAGCTGTTTTCAACACTTGTACTATTTTAACTTGTACTAAATTATTATGTTGGTGCAAAAGTCTTTGGAAATTTAAAAGTACCTGTTTATAAAGCCTTTGGAAATATTTATAAAGTACCTGTTAAATCAAAAACGCTAAATTCTTTATTGTAAGTGTTACTGTGTTAAAAGCATTGTATAACTTGTATAACACAGTAAACTTTGTTTTCCTCAACCATTTCTTTTATTTATTTCAGCAGTGAACTAAAAACCAAAAACCGTTGTCACCTAACCTCCCAAATGAAAACAACACTTATTTTCGCTTTGCATTAACTAATAGGACAATTTACAATTAGTAGTACACTTCTTCTTTTCCACATCGTAATATATCGATACAATCGCATATTATATAAAACATTGAAAATGTACTGCAGGAATGGATAAATGTACAGTTCTGATGCGGCTAAATAGCTTTTGTTTATTTACTTTTTACTATGGTAATTAATTCTGGTCTCCATAGTGTTGTTGACATCTTTATACGCGTCAACGAAAAGGCATAATTAAACGGGCCTAAATCGTGCGAACGCGGCAAAATATCAAATTCCAAGTTAGTCAGTATTTGTCGCCTTGTGTCAAAGGTTACCTGTGCAAAATTTGGCGGTAGTTAGTGTAACGGTGTGGATTTGTATTCAATACCCATAAATCTTCGGACTTTGAGTTTTATATATATAAAACTCCCGTGCTCTCGAAACATGTTCCTAATAAGGAAAGAAAGTATATCTTGAGGTAAATTTATTTATAAATATTAAATGTATTATATACATCAAGAAACGGACTGTAGCAGAAAGTGATTGAATATATATATATATATATATGCTATATATAGATTTATGTATACGCGCGCGCGCGCGCGTGTGTGTGTGTTGTGTACACTTGGTTCATGGGATATATAAAATGATGATTATTATTAATCTTTGTAATTAAAATATTTAAGAAACATATGTTCCGCAATATTTCAGAAAATTTATGTTGATCAATTGTCAAATCAACCCATGTGTGTATATTTCCGTATTTTTTTTTTGTAATTATTTTGTCGTTACTATGAGTAATAGTTAAGCTGTTTGCTCACTGCGGCCGAGAAAAAAATGTATTCAGTTAGATGCCAACTAGGGTTAAATAATAAGATATAATTTATTGTGGCACGCGCGCGACCACACACACTCAATACAATACAAACTACCCCCCCCCCCCCAAACAGACGTATGCATGAGTGTTTGATTTATTTTTGTTTTTATTATTCTTTAAGGTACGACTGACTTAGTTTTTTGTGTTTCTTTCCACCATACTGACTTATGCTTTTTTATGTCGACTTGACTTAGGAGTTATGCTCTGAATTAAGCCTATGCTTAAGTTTACTGTACACAGTTCACAATAAATGGTTTATGTAAATTTTGTGTTTAATGCTTTCGACATTAGTAACCACTTTTTGTAATTAACATTCGTCGAAAAATTATCTAAAATTTGTTAGAAAAACCTCGTACACATCTGATAACGTGTTAGACAATTTTTCAAAAATATAAGCATTTAAAAACTAAAAGACACTAATAAAGTAAATAATAACGTCTTATTGTAATTAAAAAATATATGCACAAGAGATATCTTACATTCTGAAAATATTCTACGTATACACTATAGAGCCGATACGTCAAGTACTTTGGCCCATCTTCAGTTACTAATATTGAAATCTGTTCCGCACAAACTCCATTTACTTTGCGGTTCGTTAAATAAGTTTCTACTATTCAAATCTTCAGCCCGACTAGTAGAGAGTTGTTATTCTAAACATACACACAGACACATAAAAATCGTGTATGTGAATATATTGAAACAATGGAAGCCTTTCGAAGATCCGGCAGCGTTCTCCAACCGTCCCTCCGCTAATCGAAGGAGTGTAGCCTCAATCAAGGCCGCACTCAGGTACGTTCCAGAGTCCTCTGGAGAACACTTGAAGTACGCATAGAAGAACATTAGCTGGCACAACGCGGTAAGGATGGGAAGTTTATTTTTAAACACGTGCGTTACATATAAAATGATTACTGTGTTACATATTTAGTGCGAAACTCCATTACGTGAATTATTATTGCTTGTGTACAAATTTAACTTGAATTGTTGTACGAGACTATGTTGTTGATTTCAAACTGTTAATATTGTGATAAATCAAAGTTGGTGATTAGTGACTTCATTGTTGTCTGTATTTTGTTTCCACTGTACCACACGACGACAAGTAAGATCGTCGCAACAATATTTAAATATACATTTTTCACGTACATTTTTTCAGTACGCACGCATTTGTTTTGTTTCAGAACCGTATTTTATTGGACAGGTGACTAACATCATCAAACCCTTTCTCCGACAATATTTAAATATTATTATCGTATTATTATTAATGAAGAAATTTGTGTTAGTGGTTGAAATCACAAGCAGAATGATCACTGTTGCACACCACTATATAAAAATTATTCCGATTAGCGCTTTCAAGCTTCACAGCTCATCGTTTTCACATAATTTCTGTCAATTCCGATCTGACGATGAGCTGTGAAGCTTGAAAGCACTAATCGGGATAATTTTTATATAGTGGTGTGCAACAGTGACCATTCTGCTCGTATTATTATTGTATGTTGCATTGATAATCACAATATCTTGTTATCATTGTATTTAGTTATAATTTGTCGGACTTAAACATTTAAATTTGACTTCATAGTCTTACCAGATTTTAACTTAAATCTGACTTATCCTTTCCAGAGTAAGCTATTTGTGTGCTGTTTATACATGCAGAGGTTGGGGTGATATTACTTAAAAGATTTTTAAGTATACCCAGACTAACAACGCATTATGCATTCCAAAGTGGCAAGTTAATGAGACTTTAACGGTATTAGCGTCTTCAACCCCCCCCCCCCGGAGGTTAGTGAGTAAGGGATTCGTGATCGTGAGGCAGTTGGATAAAACCCATTTAGCCAAATAAAACTTCATCATCATCAACTATGGTTTAAAGCCCTTGGTGGGTCTTGATCTGCTCCAAGAGTCGATTCCATTCCTCCCTATTGGATGCCTTGGCTTTCCAGTTTCTTATGTTCCGCATTCCGAGGTTCTCCTCTATCTGGTCTTTGAATCTACTTCGGGGTCTTCCCCTTTTTCTACTACCCATTGGTCTCTGGTAGAAAATATATTTCGTAGGCTATACTTCCTCCATTTTCTCTATGTGTCCAACCCACCTTAGCCTGTGTATTTCGATTAACCTGACAATATCCGGCTCTTTGTAAAGATGGTATAGTTCATAGTTATAGCGCCTGCGCCACATTCCATTTTCTTATACTCCTCTAAATGTTGTTCTTAGAATCCGTCTTTCACAGCAACCTATAAGTTTCTCGTTATTTAGTTTGTCATTGCCCACGTTTCTGAAGCATATGTCAGCACTGGCCTGATAAGTGTTTTTGTAGATTTTGCATTTCGTGCTTTTTGAGCAAAAAAAACTTAGACTCTATTGTGTGTTCAAGCAGCCATGCGCCCTGAAGGATTAGGCGACCCTCGCACCCCGACGCGGACTCACACACACGCACGCAGCCTGGGCCACCTCCCGCTAATGGTTCTTTCATGAGTCAACACTGAGCGGCAGGTAGACCGGCCTGCACGTATGTGTGTGTGTGTGAGTGGGGGGGCGCATGGCTGCTTGGACACACAATAAATTAATAATCATAGAGTATATGCCTGTATTACTACGTGAAAGAACTATCAGGAATGCGGAGATAATTATTATCTTTCGTGAAATGCGTGCGATCGTTGTCAGGTGTTAGCAAATCACAACCCACAATACAGTGCTTGAATTTATGCACGACCTGTAATGTTACAGTACGCCTGTAAACCAACGCAACGTGACGATATCCGGCCACGCTTAATCTGCACGTGTGTGTGTGTGCACGTGAAACGAGTTCCGTGTCGCCGCAGGTACAAGCCGAATAAACAAACGGGCGTTAGCGACAACATACGTAACGTAATGAAGCAATGTTTACAGATGATCTCTCACCCTCTCTCTCTCTCACTCCCTCCCCTCCTCTCACTCTCTCTCTGACCTCGGATCTTATCAAGAAAGTGTCTACAAACAACTCTCACAGTGTTCACGGGCCCGCCAAGCTCCCCCACCAACGTTCCCGCCAGTCCCTTCTCCTTACAGTAGCGGTGTGAAGGAGGAGTGATTGGCACACCACTACACACCATCGATGTATAATAACACTGGATTGCCGGCTGCGTGTACTGAATTCGGTCCGCTCAACTCTGCGCTCGCCCCCACCACATCAAGGCAAAAGCCACTTCGCCTGTACACTCACAGGCTTATCTTAACACTAGTTTAACCGATTTGATCGTCCCATAAAAAGTCGTGTTATGAAAACTACTGCGTATTTTATATCAATCAGATTAAATGGAACACTTGATACTAATTTAAAAATAATGTAAGTATAAATTTAATTTCTGTTGTTCATAATAGAAGTTTGTACATTTTTTTCATCGGTGCTGATCTATGAACAACAAACAAGTTACCAGTAACATTAAAGTTATGCATATACTGTACATTTTCGCTAACTATACCTACCGGTTTGTTAGGGTGTAATAATTACCTCTTTTTTGTAGTAGTTTTTTTTTCAGTAAAATAAAGGAAACTGACTAAACAAAAATAGTAATGACAACGAAATTGTTTATTACAGTTTTACATTTTTTTTACATTGATGATTATTTACAAAAAAAAATCTTAGTTTACAGCCCATCTGCATTTAATTACAATATATCTTACAATTTTCAATCAAAATATAATACATTTGTTATAAAACTTCAGGATCTTAGTTTATGAATAGCATATTGCAATGCTGGGCTACACACTGCTAAATAAAACAGACATTTAATTTTTGACGCACACCAAGTTTCGAAAACATAGCTGATGATTTCTTTTCTTTAGCTATACTAAAACATACAATTTTGTAAAATAAACTACCTATTAACATTAATAACTTAATTTCATGAGTGTCTTCACCATAATCATTGTTAGAAGTATGGCCTTTAAATATGTTATTAGTAAAGGTTGTGCAGGCTAATATAATAATCTTTTTTGTATCTAAATTGTTTTTCTCAATGTTTTGTTTATTGTTCAAAAGGAAGTACATAAATTTTACTACCCTGATTGCATCTGAGGAATTTCCTTTTAAAATATAATCAACAAAATGGGTGTAAGGGCTATAAGGTTGCTGTCATTCGGCTATCAGCAGTCTTATTCATTTTTCACATTTCAACTTTGAACTAATTTTCTGACAGTGAAACCAGACAAGTAGAAAAGAATATTAATTTTATAATAAGAGGTTTTATTTTCCAGCACATATTTAGTGTTTTCAATGTCTTCTTCATAGACGTTGACTGAGTTTAGGTCCATTGTTTCTTCTGCTTCTCCAAAACTCATAACAGTTTTGGAATGGCATGTCAAAGCTCAAACAGTTGCTTCAGTCAGAGGCTTTAACGCTGATACTGAACGTAAGTTTCCTCAAGGCCCATTGAAACTGCTTGATATTAGTATTGTTATTATGTCCGCCTCGAGATCTTAAGCAGGAAAACAACAGTTCCAAATGGTCTTGAGAGAACTTGTAAGTCAAAATATACTTGAATTGTAAATCATTTAATAATCTGTTTGACAGAGTGTTTATTGCATTTGTAATAAGTCCACGTGCAAAAATGTTTTCCTAGGGTGCTGCAGAACCTGAATATTTTCAATTTTGAACGTCGTTAAATATACCAAAAAATTATGTAACATTTTATTGTCATTTTCTAAATTCTTCTTTATTTGATGTTTGAAGTGCTGCTCAAATGGGTACCTGCTATTAAAATAATCGAATAGTCTGTCTATAACTATAACTGTAACAATAATCAATATTACATAACAGTTTCGTTAACAAACACGGGAAAATTTTCCGAACTCAATTAAGACAAGTATTTATTAGTTAACAAAATACGAAAGCACGCCTGCATACAACGTGTAAACGTGTCCTCAGTGACGGCTTCTTGGCTTGTTTGGAGGGGGGGGGCTGCTGCTTTCCGCCGGACCGTTTTCTGCGCTTTCACTCAGTTGTTTTTTTGTAATTTTTATTTTGTTTCCTTTCTAATTTCTATTTTTATTATTTTTTAAAATTTTAATTAGGAGGGAACATTTTTTATTTTGTTTACATTATTTACATTACATTACATTATTTACATTATTCTGTTTACATTACATAATTTTATTTACATTACATTATCTTACACTGATTTATTTACATCACATACATACATACATACAATAATTTAATTGGTGGTTGGCCAACGAAGTTTGTAAAATATTATAATTAAAACACGTACGAAATTGAATATTCATCTTGTCTTAGCAAGTGTGGTTTTTATTATGTACAACTTATTAAAAAAATTAATTAATTAAACATTTATTAAAAATTCGAATAGAGACGATTCTATTATGTTAATTAATTATATTACTAATGTCTCAATTAATTAACAATCTTCAATTAAATTAACTCTCATACTTGAGTTTACGTTATCGTTACTTGATTTTAATTATATAATAAAATATAAAAATATTCTATACTGACCATTTATTTATGAGATTAATAAATTTATATTCTTTGTTATCAATTATTATTCTTTGAACATTTATTGATTAATCATTATTGAAAATAAAATATAATAAAGTTTATGTAAACTTATATATGGAATCTAGAGCCTTCTTTCCATAGACCTCAGGGTCACTTATAATATTAAATAAATGTCTGACTTCACCTGCATATTTCTGAAACCATTGAACTGTGTCGTTACCGTCATCTGGACTCTCGAGTGTTGGGATCCTCTTCGGGTATCACCTTCTCTGTCTCTGCGTCGTTGAAATTACTCTCTCCGTCTACTGGATGCTGAGTTCTGACGTGGACCTCTGGTCGTGATGATGTACGGCTGGATGTAGCTGCATGTGGCTGTCCCTGCGTGCTCTCGTATTTTCCTCTGGTTCCTTTCCTCTTCTTGTCTTGTCCCTCGTGGATGTCTCGAAGTTCTACGTAGACTTCTTGAAGTTCATCGACGTTACGACTCCTCGTAGATTATGATATTATAGTCTTTTTAAATAAATCGTGTATCACTAATACTTTTACCGACATACTGCCGGTTCCATCGCACTTCAAGTTACGTAATACGGTTTAAAATATTACTTAACTTTATAAAATTCGCGTTGGCGAGATGCGTGGATTTCACGTACTGTCTGTTAATGATCTGAGCTGGTCTGAGAAAGCGTGTGTCGCTCGCTGGGGTTTTATACTCCTGCCGTCGTTCAATTCCTGTTGGAAACTGTTTGGACAAAGTTGAACAAGTCAGCGCGTCGATTTAATTACTAATTACAACCTACGCGTCTTTCTATGAAGCGCACACTTTTTTATAAATATTATTCGGCAAATCGTTAGGTACATTATTAAACTTAACTTATGCAAATTATGAACATTAAGGTGTGTAAACTATGGAAGTTATGGCAAAATTTCACACGGTGCCTGAACGGTTCCCACGATCATTGACCACTTAATGTCTAATTGTAGCGCCAGGCGCCAGATTTATTTTTACATATGTCTCTGATTAGTGTGACTTCTGGTTTTCGTTCAGCACTTAAAAAAACTGTGTAAAATTTTCCACAATCGTATGCATAATTCAACTTGTTCTTCATTTACACACTACCACTAACACACACACGCAGTCTGATACACACGCGGCTGCCTGTCGCTATGACGTCACTCTTGCCATTCGGTGCGTGTTTCTTCTCCCCTCGCTGCGTTTAAAAACTAAGGCTTGTCAATTCCATATGCATTGTTCACTTACAATTATTTCCTTATTTAAAATTAATTAATACGTTTATTTCTTTTATTATCTCTCATACCTAACGCTTAATTATTACATTATTTTTATTACTTACATCTTTTACATCTCACACGTGCGTTCGTATGTTATCATACCTCAGTCAGGGGTTGATACATAGACTTATGCTAAACGTATCGTTGCAATATACATGTATATATATATATATATATACACACAAATTATAATTACTTTTCAAAGTAAAATATTCTTATTTTATTTAACCTGACGCCTGTTTTATATAATATATCTCTATCAGCATAGGTTTAAAAGTGAATTAAAAAGTCTTCGATTTTCATTAATTATACCCATTTTGTTAATTAATTTTTCATTTAGAAACCTCTGATGATACAGATATATTACGTGAAACTTGGATCAGGTTAAAATAACGCTATACGAAATAAAAACATTCTATTTGTAAAATTAATTATAATTTAATTATATATATATATATAACTTTAATATTTATAACTAAATTTACCTCAAGATATACTTATTTCCCTATTAGGAACATGTTTCGAGAGTTCCTGTTCTCTCATCTTCAGCCTTCGCCATCTTGTTTCTGGTGAAGTATTTGTGTGTTGGCTTCTGGATGTTATTAAGGTAGTTTGTTGGTCTTTGGTCTTTTAAAGCTGCATTATTGTGTGTGGTTGTGGTATCTGTTTTTGTATTTTGTGTATTTTCGATGTTGAGTGCTTTGAATATTGTGTCATATATATATATATATATATATATATATATATATATATATATATAATTCGTAACAAAACTTTTATAAGGATATAATACTAAAAAACTTGTATTATTTTGTGAATTACAATGTAATAATATTTTATATTTTATTTTATTCAATAATGTAATGTAATATTTTATATCTGAAGATGATAGTTGAATACTAAGGAAATATTGTAATTCGCAAAATAAAAATATATTCTTGTAAAAAGCTTCGTTATTATTAAATATAATATAAAATTTATATACAAGAAAAATATGAGCATTTATGAACACACACGCGCGCGCACACATAATATTTACTTTCAATTACGACACAGGTAAGTCTAAGAAGTAAACATGGCCAACTCTACTTATGTACTTCACAGAGTCCCACTGGAAAAGTAGTTTGCAAAGTCGCACTTTAGTAAATTGTCCCTCTTCTTTAAATAGGGTTACAGTTAATTTATAGAATGGTGAGATACGTGCAGACCCAACGTCTATAACTACACACATAACACTAAAATAACCAAACATATTGCGTGTGATTGCAAATTTGTAACGCTCAGGTTTCATTCTGCAACTATAATTATTTTACTACACAACTCTTAATGTTATCTGACGTGTGTCTTATAAAAGCAATTTCTGTATCCTCTGAGACTAAACACATTAAATAATTAGCCACTTTTTTCACTATTATTATTTTTTTATTTCCGTTATTTTATTTTATTAAAGACAAGATTTTATTTCATATTTCCGATGCTTTTACAAAGACACACACACACACACACACACACACACACACACACACACACACACACACACACACACACACACACACACACACACACACACACACACATGTATGTATGTACATAAATTTTTTACATGTTTATGTAAGCTAATAAGAGTTTTCATGGACGTTACCTAGTCAAAACATTAAATTTAAAAAGACTTCTGTAATTTACATAACTTCTTTTAACAAAACCTAAACAGTTCCTTTCAATAATATTTCGCACAATTGATTCTTAAACTGCGTATTCTAAAACCAAGCAAACAGTACTTATTCCACAAGTAGAGGTTCAGACACACCGACAGTATTAACAACGAATGTTTACACTGTATACCTGCAGGTGGACGAACACAATTGCAACAGAGTACAAGATATTAATATTTACGTCAGCGCATGTGCAGAGTGCCGTCATGGTGTCTGAAGACGAAATGCCAGTTGGGATACTTTCGAAGGGCGCCCACCGCGTAAGGGTAAGACACGTTGCTCACCACCATCTCCCCGCCGGCGTACATGGCCGCCCAGTAACCGTAGCTGCCATAATCTACGATGGAGTGATTGCACATGGACAGGAGTGCGATGTCGTATCCGGGATTGTCGATGTCGCCGTGCGTCGACAGGAACACGTCGCCGTACGCGTTGGGAGCGACCAGGTTCTCTTCAACCCACTGCGGATCGTCGCTGACCACTAAGAAGATAGTCCTGCCTAAATCGCTCCTTCCCCTGAAATAATCTAAACACATGAGATAATAGTACACAGTTAGCGTGGGTTTGTTGAAATGCTTCAGAAACGCGGGATAATCCGTTCTTCTGACGTGAACTCCTACGTAAGTTATCTTCATATCCTTGTCCGATTTGTCGGCCAAATACAGTGCTTTACAGTTTTCCATAGTTTCGTAGGCCGCGTCAACAAAATGCTTCCTGTAGCGTAACTCTTGTCGCAGTTCTGCAGCGTGCTCCCAGACGTGTTCTATCAGCAAAGCGTACCTCGACAGGACGACGTTTTCAGTACAGTTGGTGAGCGTCTTTGCGTATCTCATGTCGAAGAAATTAGGTTGAGGATAATTGTAGGTGAAGACGTCGTTGTAGGTGAAACACTGGCAGTTCGGCGGGAGGTCTTGGATTGCGGGCAAGCTTAGACGTTCAAAAATCTTTAACAGATTGTTGTTGGTATAAGTAATCGAATACGGTGTGCGATTGCAAGGTAGATACTTGGCCAGAGCCCAGACCGAAGCGTATTCCCAGGCCAGGTTGCCCAACCTTCCGCCGCCCAATGCGGTCACCACAGCTCCCGGAGGGCACTCTAAAGAATCGTTTCCTGAACTCCACCACTGGATTATAATTATAACAAATACGATCGGTAGTGCGTAACTCATCTTCATAATCACTCATCGGTGTGGCCAACTAAAACGAGTTGTCTGCAGAAAAGCTTTTATCAAACGTTGTTTTAACTTATGTGACAATTAAAACCGACTTATTTGCATGAGTTTGTTTGCTTTGATGATAAGATTACCGCGACCAGACGTTATAATCTTTATGCACACGCTCCTATTTAGGGTACATATTGACAGAGAAATTGGTTAACTTTTACAGTCAGCCAGCAGATAGAATGTAGTAACCTAGCTTTATTAAGCTAATGCAAATAAATATATACGTTATTTTATATAAATAAGGAAGGACTATGGAATATATAAGGAATAAATAAGGAATATCAAATGAGTAAAGTTGTTATTAGTGATTTCATTGGTGTCTTGTATTTTGTTTTCCACTGCACCATACGACGATCAGGAGACCGTAGTAACAATATGTTATAAACGGTTATAAAATTGACACTTAAGAATAGTCCAAAACGACTAATTGTCATTGACACAATAGACGGTGTTAATTTACCAACATGTACATATAGGCGAGCGGCACACCCCCTGAAAATGAGTCTATAGTGACCAAAGTATTACTAATCTCTAATTTTAGTTTTACTTTATGTTTTTGAGGTCGCTGAATATGAATCCGAGGTTATTTTTTTACCTAGGAATGGGGGAACACTGCACAAAATGGCAACGAAGTGAATAAATAGAAAAAAATGTTTTAACGTTTTTTCCTGTTTAACTTGCTATATCTTCGGTAGTTCTTGATATTTCTTTTTGAAATTTTAACCACCAATTCTTTGAAGTATTAACATTAAAACGCGACATGTTAAAAGTCTGTAAAGCTTGTCTTTGTTGAAAAGTGAATTTTCAAACATTTTCCGCGTGGTTTTGTGGATCATTTCATTCGGCCGCAAAAATTGAGTGACAAAGTTTCGAAGTTCTAAAATCTAACTATTAGGTATTAAAGTATCATACCTAAGAAAGTTTTCTGGAAAGCTACAGCTTTCCATCTCGAATAGAAAAAAAGATATGCGATTTTGAAGTTCAGTATTGGTTCCGCGGGCGCGCGCTCGCTGCGCGCTCAAGCCCGCGGAAGCGCTTGGCGATGTTTAATTGCGACCATTACTATCTTATAAGGTTTGAATAAATTTTTATTATTTTTCACCTATGGTTTCCGTCAATTTAAATAGTTATTTATACTAACATAAATGTATTAATATTAGTAATAATAATAAGATTTAAAATAAAGAAAATTCATTAAATTAAAATTAAATTACTCATTTATTTGAACATTTGATGAAGAGTCGTTACAAATTTCTACTTCTAAATTCGTACAAGAGTCATTACAGGAACAAACATCACAGCATGTTAAATTAGACTTATACATGGACACGTTGCAGTCGTACAGGCATGCTTTCCAGTGCAGGAACAAAAATATTGTTGCAGTATCTCTATTGCAGTGCACCCTTCGTAATAATCAAAAGTTAAATGTCCATTTACCATCAACCAGCCGAACTTTTGGATATCCTTAGAAATAATTATAGAATGCGTCGCTTGTTTCCACTCGTTAACTTATAAGATAGTAATGGTCGCAATAAAACATCGCCAAGCGCTTCCGCGGGCTTGAGCGCGCAGCGAGCGCGCGCCCGTGGAACCAATACTGAACTTCAAAATCGCATATCTTTTTCTCTATTCGAGATGAAAAGCTATAACTTTCCAGAAAACTTTCTTAGGTATGATATTTTAATACCTAATAGTTAGAGTTTAGAACTTCGAAACTATGTCACTCAATTTTTGCGGCCGAATGAAATGATCCACAAAACCACGCGGAAAATGTTTGAAAATTCACTTTTCAACAAAGACAAGCTTTACAGACTTTTAACATGTCGCGTTTTAATGCTAATACTTCAAAGAATTAGTGGTTAAAATTTCAAAAAGAAATATCAAGAACTGCCGAAGATATAGCAAGTTAAACAGGAAAAAACGTTAAAATATTGTTTTCTATTTATTCACTTCGTTGCCTTTTTGTGCAGTGTTCCCCCATTCCTAGGTAAAAAATACCTCGGATTCATATTCAGCGGCCTCAAAAACATAAAGTAAAATTGAAATTAGACGTTAGTAATGTGTGGTCACATATTGCTGTTTCTAACTGACGTTTTAGGGGTGTGCCGCTCGCCTAATAAGTAATACAAGCTTTAATTAATCCTCATATGGCAATAAAGAGAAACAAACATAACTATATTACTAAATCAATTAATTAATTCAATAAATATAAACATATTATATATTTTAAAATAAATAAATTTATTATAGATAAATAAACGTGTTACTAAATAAATTAATCATCATCATCATCATCATTTTCAAACCCGGCACAGGCAAGGTGCTGCCTGTTGCGTCTTCAAAGATCATCCAGCCATGTCTTCCTGGGTCTACCCACACATCTCTGTTCTAGAGGTTTGTATTTCCAGACTTCGCTGGCCAGTCTGGAATCTGGCATGCCTTCTCAGTGTTCTTTCCACCGTTGTTTGTAAACTTTTAATCTTTCATTCTAGTTAACACTTGTAACTCTTTTCTTATGGCCCCATTCTGTATACAGTGAAGTTTAGAACATTTTTTAACTCCTCCTAAAGAATGTAATTTCCGAGACCTGTATTTTACTGTCTTGTTTCTTGGCGTCTATAATTCACACCCATATGACACTACAGGGACTCCCATTTTATTTTACTGTCTTGTTTCTTGGCGTCTATAATTCACACCCATATGACACTACAGGGACTCCCATAACTTTGTAGAATGAATGAAATCAATATTATTCGAGTAATATACACAATAATGATAAAAATAATGAAAAAATATAATAAAATTTTAATCTTTACAATGGAATCACACGATTTCAACTGAATTATAAATATCAATGTGCATGTGTGCGCGCGAGCACCTGCGTGTTCATGTACCATACACATTTGTACCTATTTGTAGCTTATAAAGGACGAAATATTTAATAAATAAAGTACAGTAAAGTATAGAAAATATAACAGAAACAATGAGAAAAAGACTATTATTATTTTTTGGAAATTTATATAGAATAGATGACAATAGGTTAACAAAGCAGATCTTCAATTATCTGTGCGGGAAGAAGGAAGCATCAGGTTGGATTAAAGAAGTACAAAAGGATTTAGAAAAATATAATCTAAACGCAGAAGAAGCAATTGAAAGAAAAGGTTTTCGGGCAATAGTGTTAAAAATGGAAGGACTCCAAGGTAGGAGAGAGGAAAACGCAGGTTCAAAGTGGACTGCAGACAGGAAGAAGAGACACAGTGGAAAGATGAAAGAATATTGGAAAAAAGAAGAGAACAAAGAATAAAGAATTGAAATTAGCATGTGGCCGGTACAAAAAAAGTACAAGCGAATATTGTAAACGGACAATAATTTTATTTAAATATATAAACACAATATATTAAATCTATAACATGTATACATAAAATGTATATTTAAGAATAGAATTCACAGAAATATTTTATTTTATTAAAATATATACACAAAGTATGTTCCAAAACACTTTTGTGCACCAGAGTAAATATTATATATACAAATGTTATTGAAAGTATGCGTTAAATACACAAATGTATAGAAGAAGTTGAGTACAAAAACCTTTTGCTTTAACTATCACGTTTTACAAGAGATATTTTTAGTTATCAATAATTTGTAACCAAAGATCAGTATTAAGACTTATTTTAAATAACTGTAATTCTTAATACGAATGTGGATCTCGATTTTATATATTATAATTAAAATATTTATTATCAACAATTTTATAAAACTACTTACATTCAGTTTTAAATTTTAATTAATTAATTTGTTAAATGGTAACCTTTAGCATATAGTCTTACATTACACATGGGTACATGATAACAATACATGCACACATACAACACTTGTATATTGTTGAAGACGCGTAGCATGTGTGCATGTTGAATGCTCAGCATCATCGTACGAAACACAGAACACAATATTAAACATCTCTTGATCAACACCATATATATATATATATATATATATATATATATATAGCACCTTAATTTTTTCACTCTGTCACATCGAAATCGTACCTTATAAATTTATTGCGTAAATGTATTTACTTTTATTTAATAATTACCTACAAAAAATTAGGTAACTTTCGTCGCATAAGTTACTACGTACAAATGCATTAAGTTATTAGAAATTACATATATATTATAAGTTAATAAAATATTACAAAATATCACAAACGCACCAGGCGTAAATTACATAAATGACACTTACGTGTAGTAATATAGATTTTATACACTTACATATATACAACTGCAATGTAAACATCACGGACATATTTAACCTCTGTAATCTTTGCTTTCTTATACTATGCAACAAAAACTCAAGTATCAAAATAGACAAAAATGTTTTCAACCGAAACGTTTATAGACTCACAACGTAAAAGCATTCAATAAAATAAAGTTTTAGGTTGTTGAACTGTTAGTGTAAAAAACGATAGCAGATAATACTTAGTAATATCTAAGATCTAGAAGAAGACAATCGATATCAATATGATATCAATATATCAATCAATATCAATATGATATCTCGGAAAAGAGCATCAGAGGTTTAGTAAAGGCGATTTTGCTGCAAACATTGTAGATCGAGATTTATAAGAAGAATAAACGACTAAATACTAAGAGAAAAGTGAAAGAAGATGAAACATTGATAAAGTAAGAAGAACAGAGGGAGAAAAAATGTTTAATTATAATAAATTTTTCCGACGCGGAACACAAATATTTTACGTCGAAATTTTTTAATTTTTTACCTTACTGCCTTAACAAGCTTTAAAATGTTTTATACCGAAACTTTAATCGACTAACAACTAAACACATTCAATAAAATAAAGTTTTAGGCAAATGGGTTGTTATGGTTTAGTGTAGAAACTGGTAACCAGCAGGTCAAAAGGTAGTAAAATCCAAGAAGATCTCGACGTGATGCAAAGGTCAAAAAGCAGCAAAGTTTTAGTAAAGGCGATATGACAATATATCGACATTTATAATAAGAATGCGCGGCTAAACACTAAGAGGAAAACGAGAAAGACGAAATATTTTTATCGATCCCATTTCGAACGGAATAGAAGAAAAAATTTACGAAGAACGGTTGAGGAAGAAATTTTTAACAACATAGTAAATTTTCCTGACGCGGTACACAAATATTTTACATAATAGTTACTTCCATATTCCTTAAGGAATGGAACTATGGTCATGGCAAAAAAATCGTGTTCGAGATTATTGCAGATTCTGATTCTACTACGCTCAAAACATGAAAAAAAGTCGTTTTCCGAAAAGTGTCTGTATGTGTGTCTGTGTGTGTGTCTGTGTGTGTGTGTGTCTGTAGATTTTTTTTTTGGCAAACGATAACTGCCGCAAATTCAAACAGAATCAAATAATTTTTTGCATACAGCCCTGATTTCTAGAGTACTCGTGACCTATTGTTTTTGGTGAAGATCGGTTGAGGGAAAAGGGTAGTTTACCGGCAACGGTTTTTTTTTATCAAGGGAAATTTTTTTTTTTTGGCAAACGATAACAGCCGCAAATTCAAACAGAATCAAATAATGTTTTTCATACAGCCCTGATTTGTAGAGTACTCAAAACCTTTTGTTTTTGGTGAAGATCGGTTAAGGGGAAGGGGTAGTTTACCTGCAACGTTTTTTTATCAAGCGTATTTTCTATGGCAAACGATAACTGCCGCAAATTCAAACAGAATCAAATAATATTTTGCACACGTCCCTGAATTGTAGAGGTCTCAAGGACTTTCGATTTTGGTAAAGATCGGTTAAGGGGAAGGGGTAGTTTACCTGCAACCTTTTACGTTTTAACAAGAGTAAAGTACTTGAAAATTTATTTAAACTTTTTCAAACAATGGTAATTGTTAAAAATAAAATAATTTTGTTGCCAGGCAATAAAATTAAAATGTTTTCATTTTAATGTAAATCATGTATAAGAGAAAATATATCGCGCTTGGCAGGCGATATTAGGATTTAAATATAAATCTTAGAATATGGAAATCATGTATGGTTCTCCATACCGATATTTTTTAAATGTTTTACCTCACTGCTTGGACTAGTCTTTACTCGTTACGATTTCACCAGAGGCTGCCACCGTCATGTTTTTTGGTGACGACGCCATCGTTCGAAATATCGAAAGATCGTTGTTGTGTAATGTTGTTAACGCTATTACAGAACGTTCTACATGTTTCTCGGCTATCCCGGCAGTACCCAGCTGTAATGTTGTGTGCGTACGTATTGCTACTTTGAGAAGTATGACAATTACGTGACACTAACCATGCTGACAACTATCGAGGCTGTTCCAGACTTTTCCGCTCACGCACTGTATTCAAGGCCGCAATCAATTACGCTGTAGTGATGACGCGTATTGTGGACTATTCTGCAACACGTGTGCTATCTATTTAAACAACGACAGCTGCCGCTTAGTTTCAGTTTAAGTGGCGATTTATTCAATTGAGACCATCGTAACAATAAGTTTAAATAGTATTGTCGAAAGGCCAAAAACAAGACACTCTGGAACAGCTAGAAACATACAGACACATAAAAACGCATAGAAAGAACGTCTTAAACGATCAGACACAATGTAAGTAGCACGTACCATTTGAACGTATTACACAATACACACAAAACCATCTTCCGAACGATGGCGCCGTAACCAAAAACAGGATGGACAGCGCTACTAGCGGCAGCCTCTGATGAAGCCCGCAACGAGTGGAAACTAGTTCTGGCAGTAACGTAAAATATTTGGAAACTTTTATTAAAGTATTTGTATTCCGCGTCAGAAAAATTTACTATACATAGTTAGTAAACACCCGTTAAATAACACCCGTACACGTCATGGTTAATGAAGGCCAAGGACAAATTTTTATACCGCAGCTGACAATTGAAAATTGAAATTATTATTGTAAGTATTACAGAAAAAATAGAGAACATCAACTGTAAAAAGTAATTAGAAAAACGTAAGATAGTCTTTAAAGTTAAATATCCAGTGAGGACTAAGATAGTTATAAACAACATCACTTTAGAACAAGTGAGCCGCTTCAAATATCTCGGCTGTGCAGTAAGCTATGAATATGAATATGATATAAGAGAGAAGATAAACAAATTTAGCAATATTTTTGGTACGATTCATAGAAATCTTAGAAATCAGACAAGACACAGCGCGAGGATTAAATTTTATAAGACAATCACCCACGTTGATTCATGCAAGTGAGGCGGCATGATTTTTTGATTCATGACAAAAAAGGAAAGCGGCAAGATACAGAGTGCTGAAATGCAGTTTCTTCGAAATACTTTAAATTATACATTGCAAAATAGAATAAGGAATTAAGATATCAGAACAGAACTCGAAGTAAAGGACATAAATGAAATTATTGGAACTTACAGAAGACAATGGTGGGATCATCTGCAAAGGATGACAGAGGATCGATTGCCGAAAACGGCACTGAACTATAAAGCCATTGGTAGAAGAGACGTGGGTCGTCCGAGGATGAGGTGGGTGTCGGAAAAAGTTTATATAACCTAATTCTTGACATAACCTAATCCTTGAGGAGGAGGAGGAGGAGGAGGAGGAGGAGGAGGAGGAGGAGGAGGAGAAGGAGGAGAAGGAGGAGGAGGAGGAGGAGGAGGAGGAGGAGGAGGAGAAGGAGAAGGAGAAGGAGAAGGAGAAGGAGAAGGAGAAGAAGAAGAAGAAGAAGAAGAAGAAGAAGAAGAAGAAGAAGAAGAAGAAGAAGAAGAAGAAGAAGAAGAAGAAGACTTTTCAGCTACTATTGTTAGTAAAACGTACTAAGGAAGACTACAATAAGTAAACTAATGTAAACGAATTCCATCTCAGCGTCACTCGTCTATCACAACATAATTATACCATTTAAACATTAGCGGCTTAGTCACTTAGGAGAACTTGTACGTGTCCCACAATTCTGTTACGAAACAAGTACACTTCCTCTTGAACATACACAAAAAAAAACACACACACACACACACATAAAAACACATTCACATGTATATATGAAATCAAATTAATAAAAAATTCACACCAATTATTACAACTATAACAACACAGGTTTGCAAACTTACGATTACAAAACTTAAACATACAATCCTTAAAAGAGTATTTTTATAATATAATACATATTCAACATTTATGTAAACATTGTTATCTTAGCAAAGTCCGTCTGAGAGTATTTTGGTCTGAATTTTTTTTTTAATATGCATACTAAAAGAACAATTTGGTCACCCTGATTACCTTGAATCTTTTTTCTATCCCGCATACAATGTTAATAGTTTTTCTGGTTTTGTTTTTATGAGTCGTGGACCAACCTCATAGTAAACATATACGTGCAACACCCACAGTTATACATTCACTGTGCAATTATGTAGATTATAACAGTGCATTCACATATAAGATTGGTATCCCTGTCTGTACAGTAAAATTATAGTATTATCAAATAGCGAGTGTGGCTGGGCCGAGGGTCAGGCCCACTCACAAACACGCAGCCCGCACACACACAAGTGCACGTGATTACGACCGGCCGGATTCTCGCCGCATTAGTCACCTAGTGGACTTCAGTTGATCAAACTTTGATTTATTTCAGTTGACATTTTATCTTACAATATTTAATATATATCAATTCTACACATCAATACAAGAAAAATGACACCAAACAATCTATAATTTACTGAAATTGCCAATGTAAGGGTAAAAAGCAACTCAAAATTCATGTACAGTACTGTATTCGTACCAAACGTAGATGTTACTTTGGGCTCCATTTTAGTAAAGTATAGATTGTTTGGTATAATTTTTCTTGTAATCGTGTGTAGAATATTGATATATATTAAACGTTATAAGATAAAATGTCAACTAAAATAAATCAAAGTTTGATCAACTATATCATATATCATATGAATCTAATGCGGCGGGAATCCGGCCGGTCGTAATTACCTGCGCTTGTGTGTGTGCGGGCTGCGTGTTTGTGAGTGGGCCTGACCCTCGGCCCAGCCACACTCGCTATTTGATAATACTATATATCAGTAAAAGACAATTTCTTGCACTTCAGTTAACTAAAGGTGAGATTTTCGGTATACCACAACCTATTGTATAAAATGTGGTTACAGTCTCCCTAGCGCGCCTACATGAAATCCGTTTTCTCTTATGGTATCTAACTTGGCCTTAATAATTTTACCACGACTTGCTGGCGATTTTTGGGTTTCACTATTGAGGGCTAGTAGTAATTTTCAACATCGCTTTGATGTTACCTTCTTTGCTAGAAATCGTCCTTTAGAATACTTTCGTATAGTAGGCGCTTAGTATTCTAAGAGAATATAAACGATTGCTTTTACGTTATGTATTTTTTCTGTAAAATGTTCTCCAAATACTTTATTTAATTATATTTATTTTTGTCTTTTAATAAATTATATTTATAACTTTTTTTCAAATATGTTTACCTCCATTATTATTTTCTTGAAAAATTATTTTCATCACTTATTTTCCATTAATGAACCACCTTTAAACAATTTCATAAAATGTTTAGATGTCGGAGAACGACGCGTCTGAAAAAAAAAGTTTAATTCTGAAAAATGTTAGAATGTTTGTCCTTGGTAGAAGTCTTCCAATTTCTTAAAAGTATCAATATCAGAAATTTTTATTTACAAAATCCGGCAGTTACTATCACCTGCCTTTGTAAGAGACAGACTTTCTTTTCTTTTCGTTCGTTTCCAAAACACTGTATTTCGTTCTATGAGAACTATACGACAAACGAAAATAACTCTGTTGCACACAACTGTAGAAAAAAAATCCCGATTAGTGCTTTCAAACTTCACAGCTTTCCAGATATTTTAAAGTCACTGTATTGGTATCCGCATCACAATTATTAAAATTAAAATTTAAAGTTTTTTACCTTAATCCGTCTATGTGATCGCTTAATTTTGTCTTCTTTGTCTTCTTACGCGTTTCGGATTAAGTTAATCCATCATCAGAGATAAAAAAATTCGTCGGTTAAGACTTCGTTGAAACATTGAAAGTTACACTAAAAGACATTTAAGTATATATTCCACAAACACAGCGACGTACGCGGATGTGAGTGCGCACTCAATATGAAATGAATGACTTTGAACAACTTTGAAAATACATATTTGCTATCACCACACAATAAATGGCAACGTAACATCTCATTTTATAAAAGATATGTGGATGACACGTTTGCAACCTTCGACGCGACAACGAGACAGGCAAACATGTTGTTACATTACATGAATAACATCACCAAAAACATACAATTCACACTTGAAATAGAGTCAGACAACGCCACAAATTTTCTGGACTTAACCTTTATGAAACATAATAATAAATTTCAATACAGGATGTACAGAACACCCACCACAACTGATGGTGTTATACATGCTGATTCTTTCCACCCGCACTCACAAAAAATGGCCGCATTCAATAGTATGATACACAGACTATACAGCGTACCTTTAGATCCCGCAAACCACAAAGAAGAAATAGATATAATTAAACACATTGCAATTATGAACGGTTACCGCAGTTCATTAGTTGAACACTTGATGCTTAGACACAAACGCAGAACTAACAACCCTCACCGTGTCACGACGAACGCAATATATATGGCGGTTGATTATACTAACAACTTTTCAATGCTCATTAGAAATACTTTTAAAAAAACATAACATCCACATCACATTTAGAACAAACAACAATATCCGTAAAATGCTAAATAATGCCACACGTACATCAATTGAAAAAAGAACGGGTGTATACAAAATGATGTGTGATGACTGCAACATGCATTACATTGGTCAGACTGGCAGAAGCTTTTTCGATAGATATAAAGAACACTTACCCACGAGCATTTCAAATATAAATAAATCAAACTACGCTAAACTCTCGTCTCATTGAATCATAATTACACAAATTTTGAGGAAAATTGCAAACCCTTACACATTTGCAAAAAGGGACGATATATGGATGCGGTAGAAGAGTTCGAAATTTACCGAGCCTTCAGACATAATCCCAATAATATATTAAACGAACAATTGGCATTTAAATCGCATACACTATATGATAAGATTATAGATAACATAGCCATAGAACCATAGAATACACGCCCCAACACAACAATAGATAGCATGAAAACTCCAATAAACTGTGCAGTACGTTGCTAACCAGTATTGAGTGCGCACTTACATCCGCGTACATCGCTGTGTTTGTGGAATATATACTTAAATGTCTTTTAGTGTAACTTTTAATGTTTTAACGAGGTCTTAACCGACGAATTTTTTAATCTCTGATGATGGATTAACGTAATCCGAAACGCGTAAGAAGACAAAATTAAGCGATCACATAGACGGATTAAGGTAAAAAACTTTAAATTTTAATTTCCAGATATTTCAGATCTGATGATGAGCTGTGAAGCTTGAAAACACTAATCAGGAATATTTTTCTGTAGTGGCGTGCAACAGTGTTATTTCTGTTGGAGATTATAACAACTTACTAACCTTAAATAATTATAGAATTATACCAGTTAATTCTATATGAAACTGTCGTTCGATCGCCTCTGTGTTTAGAAGTGGGTAGTAAAATTGCTACCACTTTTATTTTTTCTTCACAATAGTATCAGAAAATAATGGAAAGGTTATCTATTCATAAATTTCCTTCATCCGTTATGATAATGATTGATACTTATCAGCGTATCTTATAGGATGCGTATTGTAGTTACCTTCACACTTACATACATTACGCATTTTACACTTATACATGGTGTATGTACAAATAATTAACTTGAAACCAAATTTTGTTTATGCTTTTAGACGTCTTGTTACCAATTGGTCTTAACAAGAGCGGGGCGTCAAGGCGATTGACAGGCCATTATTGTAACTAATAATGTTCTAGTGGATGGTTAGTGAGGATCGGTCAATAATACATATTTTAGCTATTTTGCGTCGACGTTTCGACAATATTTATTGTCACCTTCAGGACCTGTGTATGAAATACAAAAGAAATGTCAAACACAACGGAACAATTAAATATTTGGGTGAACGTGTTGGTGTATGTGAGTGTGTGCGTGCGTATGTATGTATCGTTTTATATGTGAAGACTTATGATAGTTGGTTACATCTTCAAATTATCTTTAAGAAAACGAGCAAATTATAGTATGAGAGAACTTAATTTATACAGTATTACAATTTAAATTACGAATTGTAATAATATTTTAATTAATTAAACAACAGTAATCAAAAATTTGATATTAGATTGGTACATAAACTGTTTATACCTACAGCAGTCAACATATATAGCAAAGTAATATATTACCTATAACTAAAACAGATTAGGGGATGTTCACTACGTAATTATTAAAAGTTATTTTTACCATGTTTCACTCCCTACTGGTATTAACAAACAATCATAATTTAGAAACATACAATTTACACAATAACTGTAGAACATTACGACTTACATAAGATCAGATAGTTGACAAACGTTACAAACAAAAGTTTCTGGTAAATTTTACTAACAGGTAAACTTGGATAATAACTGTAATCATATTGTAAAATATAGTCAAGAGTACTATAGAATAATGTAATTTATGTATGTGACCACAGCTTCTAAATTATGATTGTTTGTTAATACCAGTAGGGAGTGAAACATGATAAAAATAACTTTTAATAATTACGTAGTGAACATCCCCTAATCTGTTTTAGTTGTAGGTAATATATTACTTTGCTATATGTTGACTGCTGTAGGTATAAACAGTTTATGTACCAATCTAGTATCCAATTGTTGATTACTGTTTGTTTAATTAATTAAAATATCATTACATTTAGTAATTTAAATTGTAATACTGTATAAATTAAGTTCTCTCATACTATAATTTGCTCGTTTTCTTAAAGATAATTTGAAGATGTAAACAACTATCATAAGTCTTCACATATAAAATGATACATACATACGCACGCACACACTCAACATACACCAACACGTTCACCCAAATATTTAATTATTTCGTTATGTTTGATATTTCTATTGTATTTCATAGACCGGTCCTGAAGATGACAATAAATATTGTCGAAACGTCGATCCAAAATAGCTAAAATTTGTATTGTTGACCGATCCTCACTAACCATCCACTAAAACATTCATTGATTGACGGTCACTAAAAAATTTAAGGATGTAACTAATAATAAAAGATATCTAAGCGCCTAAACGTTATTTATTTTCAAGAATAATTCTTTATCGCGACACCCTAATCTTACGAAATTTTGTACAGATAGGCTTAATACATAAAACAAACACATCAATAACAACTATTTAGCACAAAACTAGATTTCTAACAGCGTATATAGGTTACAACAGGAATACACGATCTAGATACCGAGGCATGTTATTATGTATGTCTCAAAATGAAATCACCGATTTGTGTCCCCGGGCACGGTATTTCAACCACGTTCTTGTAACGTTTTCAATCGTTTGAGTAAAATTCTTTGTTCAGCTGGACACACCCGCCTTTGACGTCTTTGTTCCAGTGCTTTTATTAAGGGGAACCGTTAGTGAAAAATTTTTAAAATTTCGATTTTTAGTTTTTAGCATTAACATATTCTCCTTGTTTCCATTTTTAAAATGATACGTGTATTGTTATACCAAACATTTTTTTCATATCATCTTAGTCTGTATGTTTTTTCATGTGATGTCACCTAGCGCATCATTTAAACAAACATTTCAATACTTTATAATAATATCATTAGCTATAAAATGAGGATTCTTTAAGCAAATAAGAGTGTTTTGGGAAAAGGTAAGGTGGACAGAGTAAAGGAAGGAAGAGAAATGAGAGTAATGAAGAAGAAGTGTATAGTGTAGGTACATTTTGAATAAAAGCAGTCCAAAACTTTAAACGCAATATTTAGTAAGTCCACAATTTTTACTTCAATGTTCCATAAGGAAATGGAAGTATGGTGCTGGCAAAAAAAAATCGTGTTCGAGATAATTGCAGATTCTGATTGTACTACCCTCAAAACATGAAAAAAAGTCATTTCTCGAAAAGTGTCTGTGTGTATGTCTGTCTGTCTGTCTATCTGTCAGTAGATTTTTTCTATGGCAAACGATAACAGCCGCAAATTCAAACAAAATCAAATAATATTTCGCATACAGCACTGAATTGTAGAGTTCTCAAGACCTATTGTTTTGGTGAAGATCGGTTAAGGGAAAGGGGTAGTTTACCTGCAACGTTTTATGTTTTAACAAGGGTAATGTTTTACTATGACGAACGATAACTGCCGCAAATTCAAACAGAATCAAATACGTTTTTGCACACCTTCCTAAATTGTAGAGTACTAAAGGTCTGTTGATTTTGGTGAGGATCGGTTAAGAGAAAAGGGTAGTTTACCAGCAACGTTTTATGTTTTGAAAGGGTAATTATATTTTTATGACGAATGATAACTGCCCCATATTCAAAGAGAATCAAATAATTTTTTGCATACATCCCCAAATTATAGAGATCTCAAGGCCTGTTGCTTTTGGTGAAGATCGGTTAAGGGAAAGGGGTAGTTTACCTCCAACATTTTATGTTGTAACAAGAGAAATTCTTTCATGACGAACGATAACTGCCGTAAATTCAAACAGAATCAAATATTTTTTACATATGTGCCTGAGTTGTAGAGATTCAAGGCCTATTGATTTTGGTGAAGGTCGGTTACGGGGAAAGTTTACCTGATCAGGGGTAGTTTACCTGAAACATTTTTTGTTGTAACAAGAGTAAAGTACTTAATTTTGATAAATAAAGTATTCTGATAAGAAGATCTTAATAATCCACTGTGGAAACGTACATGAAATATGTATAAATGAAGAGGCTAGTTGAACGGGGTGGGGGTAATTTTCTATAAATTAAAATTATAGTTGAATGGGGAGGGGATAATTCTTATATGTGTACTACGTTATCGGCAACAAAGTAGTAGTTTGTTGTTAAATTTCCTTCCCGGGCCGTTTGGCCGTAGTCCAATGTTTTCTGCAAAACCAGACGTTTCGGCAGTGTCGTCGACTGCCATCATCAGTGAAAATCGAGTGCGATAACTTGAGGTGGTATACGTTAGTGACCACAGTACTGTGGTTAAGGCTGAAGCGAAAGTGCAAAGAAGTAGTTTCTATGGTAGTTTCTATGGAAACATTTCATTTCGTAAATGATTTTAAGTATAAATCTTAGAACATGGAAGTCATGTATGGTTCTCCATACCGATATTTATATTTAGGTACACATAACGTTTTGCTGATACGTGCTAGAGACTTGAATTTTTGTTGTTCTCTTTGTCTCATAACACTTCTGATACTAAGCCTAAAATTTAGTATGATATTGTATATCAATATTTAGTATGTTTTCAAAGAAAAGTAAAAAGTTTGCATTTTTTTTAAAGCACTTTTACGATCATTTTTTAATTACTCTTTTACGAATACATGTATTTAATTACATTCCCTGTATGCCCTGTATATTTATTTTTCAATGCAAAAAGTTTCATAAAGATATCTTGAATTTTTTTTTTTTAATAAATGTACGAAACTGAAAAAGACACTCCTTTTAATGAACATGGAACAAGCCTTCATGACCTGGTCCCCTAAATTATATTTATCTAATTATTGGTAAAAACCTAGCCCTCGACCAGGCAATTTATCGACAGAAGACTTATTTCATCAATTTCAATGAGTTTCTTTTCGCTATAAACATACAAATGTTACGTGCTTAACTGCTTGAAAGCGCGCGCGCGCAAACATATAATTTATAAACATACGAAACCAATGTATCTAACACAAGATATTACGCATAAATTGTTTTGCATTGTATCAATATTATGCATATATTGTTATGCATCTACGCAATATCAATAAAAACGGGAGTTAAAATTTTTCATAAATTTACGATTAAGAGAGCTTGTAGATGAAGTATATTATGATTTTCAAACGTATGGTCTTAAATTTAAATAAATAATTTTTAGCAATACAGAATAATAAAATGTAAGAAACACTGGAATCCCTTTAGAAACGTATAAAATATATATGTTAAATGTATTATCAAATATTTGTTAAAGTGTCTGTACGTTTATTAAAGTGTCTGTTAAAGTTTCATATACCGCCCTTTTCTTTTTTTGAACACTGGAAAATTTTATAATAAATTTTATTAAATTAAGATTCTATTTTTCATTTTTCCAAAAAGAAGTGTTAGTAACATCAAAAGTTTTATATTTGTTGTGTTTCTTTTGTAGCGCACTCTCGATATTTTATATATTTAAAAATACTTAAATTCACAAACAGAATTATCACTGTTGCACACCAGTATAGAAAAATTATTCCGATTAGCGCTTTCAAGCTTCTCAGCTCATCGTCAGCTCATCGTTATTTCCGATCTGACGATGAGCTGAGACGCTTGAAAGCGCTAATCGGAATAATTTTTCTATATTGTTGTTCAACAGTGATAATTCTGTTTGTGATTATAACCACTAACACAACTTTCACAATTAAATATTTAGATTAACACATTTACATCTAACATTTTCACAGTCTCTTCGTTTGTCAACAATTCATGAAGACGTAACCTTGTTTTGTCAAGTTTTTTGTCAATGACAACACAGTGACAGACGTTATGGATTGCAAGGTGGCGGGAGGTTAATTGAAACGCAGAACACTTGTACTAGACTTCTTCTATAAATCAGTCTCCAGTTGGGTGATTTCAAAGAACTTGCCGTTGGGCGAGCTGGGGCTGAGCTGGAGGTATATGAGAGGTTCCGTGTCTACAATTAAGGCAGGACACCCTTGCGGTTTGACACCCTTTGACGACGTCCACCGGGAAGACGGAGGTGCAACCGAATTACTGCCATCGTTGCATTCACCTGTAGAAACAAAATTATAGCACCAGTTACCTAAGTACAATATGCAGAGTTGTGCATCTTAAAAGTAAACTAAGTATAGGTCACTCTTATCTATTATTATTATTATTATGGTTTTTTAATAAGTAATATACCGTAAATTAGGTATTTTACTGTTTATTTCTCGAAACAAGTTCTAATGCTTATATTATATTTTATATTATATATATTATATTTTTATTATGAGAACTTCGGCTTGCCAGGCTATGAGGCCGTGGCCCAAGCTTGTTTGGTGCAAACGTTTTTTATTAGTTTATTATTATATTTATAATATAATGAATTATAATTTAAAATAATATTACAAACGTTTTTATTAAATTTTTATTGGTTTTTAATGTTCGTGTGCTATGTAGAACATCTCCTATTAAGTTTCATTCTTATTTCCTCACAGAAGGTATAAAAAGTAATTGTCATTTTATATTAAAACTTAATATTGCGTCAAGCATAAAATTTTATAGTACATGGTTATACTAAGATACAATAATTAGGCAATGATTTACAAATTTATAAAATAAAATGTTTACTAGATTTCTAACATAACTTTTCTTACGTAAGTTTTAACTTATTAGAGTGTTAAAATACAATTATTAAATACTATTCTGACATTCATCTAGTAACACGTTAAACGTAAACCTGGTTTTGCTACTCTCAAACTCTCTACACCAACAGCTCTCTAAAAAAATATCGTATCTGAGAAGTAGTAGCTGGCGATATAAAAAAACCATGGTTAGTTTAGCCACATCACATTATGGAACCCCACGATGCTACAATAGCATTGTATAAAAGTATTTCAATTAACTGAACACTCTAAATTCCGGGTATAACCTGTCGACAACATATCGCTGTAAAATTATATAGGAAAGAGTCGAAGGAAAGGATGAACGTGGGATCGGAGTTGGAAAGTAAGAAGAAGAAGAACCCTGGAGAATCAAGAATATCAAGGACTTACTAATAACAAAGAAGTCTAAAGTGAACTCATAATACAGACAATAAATCTCCTTACCATTACACTAAAATTCAACAACTCTCTTCACGACACGTACACATAAGCGAGCACATTACAGTGTATAGACTATAGAATTCTACCAAGCAGGACTCAACCAAACTCAGGGCGAGCCTCAGATACTGGCGAGGCGGGGGGTCGTAGGTCGTGGATGGCGGAAGTTCAATCAGATATGATGGACAGCCGCGAATAAAGCTACGCCAAATAAGCAGTCCCGAACCGAGGCGGCAGCATTAGCAGGGTGTGGTGGTTCAACTGGTGGTTGGGACACGTGATGGGCATGGTGGACGACAGAATGCCCGAATCAATTCTTATAGGGGCAATAGATGGCCAAAGAGGGAAAGGAAGATCTAGAAGAAGGTGACTACAGAACGTAGAAGATGACCTTAGGAGGATGGGTATCGAGAATTGGAAGCGAAGGCTGGAGGACCAAGGTTTTTGGTGGCGACTAGTAGGGGAGGCAAAGACTCATCGTGGGCTGCAGCGCCACAGGACGATGATGACGATAAGGATTTAACAAAAAATGGAACATGCTACTGCGCTAAACGTAGCAACAGAGACGGGACAACAAGTAAACAAAACCAACAAGTAAACAAAACGTACCCAACTACCCGTAATAAAAAAAATGCGTGCGCGCGCACGCGTGTGTGTGAGTGCGCGCAAGTGATCATTTTCAAATACATTTAACATGCAGCAAGATGTTCTACTTTTTAAAGAAATATATTGCATTTTAACAGTAGTAAACCTACAACAGAAACGGAAAACATGAATTTGACACTAAAAGAATTTTAATAGAGGTAGCCTAATTATAAATTTTGCGATGAAGGAGTTGCAAGGATCGGTCAAAAAAGTATAATACAATCAAAAAAATCAAAAAAATATAATCACTAACATCACATAAAATTAAGCAGTTTTCATTCAATGGTTAATTGTCTCCTTATAGTTCCTTTATCCAAAGAAAATTTCAATAAAGAAGTAAATATTATAAAAATCATACAAAATAACGGTTATGATGAAAGAATAATAGACTCTTCAATTAAAAAAAAAAACAGAACAAGATTATTTTAAAAGAATTTTATTCCATAGAGCAGGGTAACAAAAAATGTCATTTAACAAATTACATTCCGTTTATAACAGACAGGATTAATAATAGACAAACGTAATCTTTTTTTACTACTAGTCAATAGAAAAATCAAACACACTGGAGATAAATGGAGTTTATGATAGACGCTGTGCAGAATGCGATGCTATTTATATCGGACAATGTGGCCGTGCTCTGAAACATCGTATTTCTGAACATAAGAAGGCGATTTTAACCAATACAGCCAATACAGGTTTTGCAGATCATTGTTTACAACACAATCGCTTCATAGATACAAAAAACATATCACTACTCCACAACATACAAAAAGGTAAAAAAGTGGATTTGTTAAAAATTCTAGAAATTAAAAAAACAATAAAAATAACAAAAATTTATAAATTGAACAATCTGAATTCTGTGTATCCCTTTTATTAAAAGCTGTTATTTAATTTAGTTTATTTTATATTTTGCATTCGAATTATATTTAGTTCAGTTAATTTTATATTTTACATTCAGATTATATTTAGTTTAGTTAATTTTATATTTTGCATTCAGATTGTATTTAGTTTTTACAGACACCTGACCTTCCCTTGGCTCCTGCACCCCCCCATCCACCTTTACAGATGTTCCAATACACGCCCTAAACAGATGGCCACCACCACCTTTACTTACATCCTGTGATTTTAATTCATTCATCTCTTTGAAAATGGCTTAGAAAGTCGAAAGAGCTGTCAGAGTTAAATAAAATCTGTGAAACGTACCAAGTGTTTATATATTTTTAGAAAAGCTTTGTATTAATATGTTTCACCAAGTGTCCAACGAGTCATCAATTAATATCGTGACTTTACTTAATGTTTGTTATTTTTTTATAATTGATAAATAATAACAATTTATAAAGTTTCATATCATCTTTTTTTATATAATTTGACCTAATCTTCCTATCTTATTATGTGCATACACCTTCTAAAGTTGCTGGTCTGTTGAAATATGAAAAACAGAAATAAGTATAATTTTTGTGTTAAGAAGGGACCACTGATTATCGAATTTTGCACCGATTTAGTGGAGAACTATCAGCTAGCTACTTGTCACACTTGTAGAAAGTAGTAGTACTGTAATTAAACACCTAGTGTCGTGATTTGACTTTATTGACTGTAGTTTTAATACACTTTGGTGTTGTAGTATATGGAATGAAACGGGCCGTTTTTTATCCAGTATAATCGTAATGGTATGTTAATGTCGTATATACATTTCGTGTACATATATATATATCGTGTATTTCATTAGTTTTGTTTATTTAAAGGTCACGACTCAGGATCGTGACTACTTATAGACTATATATTACTAAATTGGATTTAAAGAATTAAAGAAAACTAAAAACTTTTTTCGTGATTTTCACTCGTCATTTATTTAAAAAAATAATGCACCACGACAGCTGTTTCGGCACACAGTGCCTTCTTCAGATGGTAAGAGCTGACTAGTTACGTACAATAAAATATCACATAAAGCCAGTGCTATGAGAACTAATCGGCTTACACTCGAACAATAAAACAATACACATTACATATACACAACTATATACAAATTAGAAAGGAACATACATTTACTTATAATTTCAAATTTAAAAGCGGAGAGCTATTTAAATCAGTTTGGTTGTTCAAAAGCAAACCTAAATCTTTACGCTTATTAATTTCGAGGGCTTCAAGTAAATCAAGTTTTTTACCTTTTTCCAATACATGTAAAATTTTAAAGTTATCATTAAAATTATGATCTTTTTGCCACAAATGATTCGCATAATTAGATTTACCATCCTGATATCTCAAACTGTAATTGTGATCGTACATTCTTTTTGAAAACGACCTTCCAGACTGGCCAATATAAATTTTGTCACAAGACCCACACAATAACTCATATACTCCTGACTTTTGGAGTTTCTCAACTTTACTCTTATTATTCCTAATATATCTACCAAGAGAAGATTTCGTCCTAAAAGCTATATTTACATGTTTTTGAGTAAAGTATTTACCAATTTTATCCGATACAGTACCTATGTAATTAAGTGTGTGGAACTTTTCCTTATGTGTTGGAATAGGATACGCCAATCTTAAATTGGATTTATAAAATTGTGTTTTAAGAATTTTTAAATTTAACAAGTTAATGTACTTTGTTGTTTGTCATATTTACACATAATTCATTGCATTATTTAATTTTATATTAGGCCTAATAGGATCCTTAAATTATCTCCATCTGGCTGTCTTCTTTAAAACTTCTGAGTAAATTAAGTTACCCATTATAGGGTACGAGCGTGTAGATGGGTAATTAATGCGTTTTACAATGTATGGCGCTCCCTGTACTGTCCTATGGGTGTGAATTATTGACAGGAACCAAGAAACAAGGCAGTAGAGGCGTCGGAAATGGCGTTCTTAAAAAGAGTTGAGAGTTGAAACGTATTCTAAACGTGACCGTATGAAGAATGAGGTCTAAAGAGAAGAATTACAAGTTTTTAACTTGTGTGAAAGACTAAAGGACGATAAAGCAATGTGGAAAGAATACTTAGGAATAATGTCAGATTCAAGAATGGCCACACAAGTGTGGAAATATAAACCTATAGGACGCAGGTGTCTGAGTAGACCGAGGAAGGCTGGCTGGAGACTATTTGGTAGGCGGAGGTAAAGCTTGATGATGATGATCCTTAAATTGTGAACCATTATTATTATGTAAGTTTCTATTGATCAATTATTGCGTGAAGTTTTATTTCTTTATCTAACCAATGTTAAAGCTACTTTTTACTTCATATCTTATTTTAATATCGTGTACTGTTGTAAAGCTCAGTCAATTCTTACATTGTTTGAGTATATTCAACGCGCCGATATAGCTCATTATAGAATATCTTGAGTGCTGTTGAATGATTCATTAAATGAGCACGCCCGATTGACTTTACTAGTATTTTGTTAAACAGAATTTCTTTACAGACAATTATTTTTAAGACTTTGAAATCAGCTGCTAATAGCTGATACTCGACTCTGTATGAAGTCAGTAGATTTATTCAAGCGTAATTGATAATTGATACAGAAAACAAAAGTGTTTTATTAGAAATTGTTGTTACAGACTTTCCTTTGATTCAAGAAATATTTACTTAAAAATTTTCTTCCGAAGTGAATACTTGAGAAAGAAAGACATTACAAAAATCAAATTGTAATTAAACGTAAGCGGGGATGCTCATCTAAGTTCTATTATATCAACAGTAAACATTTCCTACACATTTTTAATTTTATAAGTTTATATGAATGAGAAAGATGATATATGAATACATTGATGATATATTCATATTTGTTTCAAATAGTTTTGCTTGTTTCGTGTAAAGTGAAGGACTTGAATTTAGAGTAGGGAATATACAAGGAATAACAACATTCAAGACAACTCCTTCCAAAGAACATAAACGACAACATTGACAACATAAAGAAAATGTACTGAGTTGTTGTATGTTGTGTTATAAAATTATTTTTTTAAAGTATACTCTTTGTAATATCAGACTTTAACTCATTCTGCCAACAAATTAGAGTAACTTGTCTTATAGTGGGGAAAATGTTTGTGGTTCTAAAAAAGAGCATGCATTTATTCTAAAACCGGATAGTGTTTAGTATTCGCATAGGCTATGTGTTTATAGACACAGCACACTAATAAACCCTAAGGTTATGAGCTGTAACGTATATATTTACTTGAGTGTGAATTGTCTTGCGTGTGATGACTCTGTTTCCAGTGAACGTGTAGATAGTCTCCGGTGTCCGCTGGCGGGACGTCGCCTCCAAACTGCACGTGTTTCCTGACGGAGAGTCTGGGCGCAGAGTCTGACGACTCGCCCGGCAGGCTTGTGTGCGCTATAGTCGGACTCTGCGTCGGCGTCGCTCTCGTCTCGTGGTACGTGGCCGCCCGTCGCGTGCTCAGACAGCTCGTACCCGTCGGCTGCGCCGCGTATCGGATTGGAGGAACCTGTCGACATTTAAAACAATAAAGACATGTGGAAACTATACGTTGAAAGATACGTCCAATATTTGTCTAGACTGCTATTGATCAGCTTATCATTGCTGAATTCAAGCTCTAATACCAGCTACAAGCGGATACAAATAGGAAGAAGGTAAAATATATATTTATACCGTTACTGCCTTGACCTGACTACACCAAAATTCAAGATGAGGAAAAACAAGAAAACTTATAGTAACGGTAAACAGTAAGTACTATGAACCCCCGGCTATCAGCGCTCCATTGCTACAGTCTGTTATTACATTTTAGTCTCATCTGTACGTTCTGCTTCGGCCACAGGGCAAAGCTCAGGCTCAGATTTCCCACTAGGCACACTAGGCACGTGCCTAGGGGCGGCAGGCTCAGGGGGGCGGCACGAGGTGAAAAATTATTTGTTAAAATTTCATAGAGTATTATCATACCGTAGTTATGGGATATCTGCTCCAAATTATACGAGGGGTACATAATTGGGTGTCGGAAGTTCACAAACAAATGAGAACCAACATCTCTTTTCCTTAATCTTTTGTAAAGTACATTATATAAAACAACTAAATATTTTAATATAAATGCTGGTTGATCGCTAGAGGGCCAACATTGTTTCTAGAATTTTGTTTATGCCTTTCCATCTTACAAACCCACTCCCTATGATATTATCAATCTGCTATTACACGGACAAAAATATTATCTACGTAAACTTGTATACAACTATTGCACATAAACGGATGAAACCATTCAGTATAATACAATTACTCAGTTTAAATTACAATTAAATCGAAAAATAAATTACTCATTTATTCAACAATTTTCCTATCTTGTAGAATAAAATGGTGGGAGTGAGTTTAGTAGACGGAATGTAACGAAATTAAAGACATTTAACCATGCCACGATTTTTAGTTTTTCAGGCGTAAGATTGGAAAAGGTGGTTTTCGCTTAGTTGAAACAAATCGTAACCGATTTAGACACATGGGTGCAAAAGAACGGAATAAATCGTTTTTTTTATCTTCGCGCGTAAATGCATTTTGAAACACAACATTTTATTGAAACTCTTACTGATACCATGCTAATACTATTTCATCGTGAAATAGCTTGAATTTTAATAGTTTTTTTATGCTTTTTATCTATCCCTCCGAATTTGTGACGCAATTTCGACGAAAATATTCAAATAACCGTGTCGACAATAAAATATATTGATATCGATTGGTGGATGGGCTATAATACACAAGTATCATTAGTCAATTGAAATTTACATTTTTATTAATAGCATAATATATCATTACAGAACTCACAAAATATCAGCATTTTGATATACAGCTTATAATAAACTGAGTCACATTTACGTAAAATTTAATTTTCTTTAGGAAGCTAAAAAGAAATAGCTATTTCTGCCACTTCTGCTTAACTCATGCACACTTTTCACAATTTTACAAATCTTAATCGAGTCATCTAATGAACGTGAGCAGGGCCGGCCTTAAGGATGGGCCAACCGGGCCGTGGCCCGGGCGCCGATTTTTAGAGGGCGCCAAAACAATTGATAAAAAATTAAGTTTTTCTTTCCTTTATGATTGTTAATAAATGAAGTTGTACTCTCAAGCAGGTTAAACAGTTTACTCTATTATTAATGAATTCCACTGTTTGGTACATAATAAGACAATTAATATAAATCTTCACAAAGCGGTATTATTTAACGTATTTTGACATTCACGCTCAACCACAAACGGCGACAAGATCATCGCCGATCTTGACCATGATCATTACTTAGGTAAAAAATCCCAAAAAAGTTAATTAGTTTGCTTGGGTCTGAAATAAAAAATATCATTGAAAGAGCAAAGCAAGCCAAGTATTTTTCACTAACATTAGACTGTACTCCCGATATCAGCCACCAAAAAAATGTTCATTTACAATTCGTTTTGTTGAATGTACTGAAACAGATGTTCAAGTAAAAGAGCATTTCTTGTCATTTTTTCCTATTGATGACACTAGTGAAGAAGGTTTGACAACGGCCCTTTTGAAAGAAATTGAAGGGACCTGTGGTTTAGACATGAAAAATTGTAGGGGGCAAGGTTACGACAATGGAGGCAACATGACTGGAAAATATAAAGGAGTGCAGTCAAGAGTTTTATCAACCTTGTGGATGTCATGTAGACCTGCAGAATAGTTTTAAAGGGGTAGAGCTTAACCGCCGCCACTAGTATACCTAAACTAGTCTTGATAAAACTTTTAAAGTATAATGTTATTAAATTAGTACTGATAAGAAAATAAGCATTACAAATTTTTTTTTTGGGGGGGGGGCGCAAAATTTTGTCTCGAGCCGGTCAGACCTAAAGGTTTGGGCCGGCCCTGAACGTGAGCTATCATTGTTCAGTATGTAGCTATATTTCAGTATTGACATAACAACGTATATGAATTTGTACTGTTACTTAATAAACCATTATACTAGTTCCGTTACTAGTTCAATCCTGATGAAAACAAACCCACGTGGAAAATCTGAAATGCTATTCGCCTGGGGCGTTGACACTCTTCACACAGTAAAATATTACGCGCATGTGCAGAATGTCTGTATAGTCATGTCAGAGTTATCTTACCGCTTAAATTGAGGCACGTCGTTTTAAGACTTCGTTCTTATCACTATATTCTGAATCCTATTGAATTAATATGGAGCCAGTTGAAAGGATATGTTGTACGTTACAACACAACATATATAAGCTGCCTGATATAAAACAATTGATAGAAAAGGCGATAAATAAAACAACGGCGGACAAGTGGCGTCATTGTATCAAGCATAATATAATCAAGGAAAAAGATAAGCTCTGGGAACTGGCCCACATAATCATCGTCGTTGTGGACAGTCTTATCAAATGATAATACAAGTTCCGACACCAAAATGGAAGAGATTGAATTACTCTCTGACAGAAATTGGTAATATACAGTACACTGGTAATTATCACAGCTTCTATTTTATTTTTAAATGAACTTTACTTTATTCTTTTGTTGCGATTTTTAAACGGTTAATAAAAAAAGCCGTTAATTGGTGTTATAAAGTATTTCGGTCTGTCACAGTCCCTCAAATTTTACTTTGGTCAGTACAAATTCTTCTTAAGGATATGTTGTATAATATCTTTAGTTCTCATTGTGTTCTCAATTAACAATAACAAGTCAAACTAAAAAATAATAATATGTCGTTGAAACTAGAAAAATAAAAGTAACCAATTATTTGAAGTACAAAAAATCTTTGTTGTGGTAGATTTTACTAAAAAAAATAATATATTATGTTTAATGGTGAAAATTCATCGTTGACTAGCCCTATTTGTTTTTACCAACTATTCACTGTGCTCTATAAGCAGATTTTGGCAGGTGTTACACCATTTATCACGTGGTATTAAACTGTGTAATACCGTCATTTAATCGGCGTATGTTATCACCGCTGTGTAGCGTGTTAATCGTGATATTCTGTTTAATCACATAGTTTCTATTAAGCCGCAATGCGTTCGTAAAACAAGAATACTGATTGCATCAACAATCGAATTAAATTAATTTCAATATTCGCAAACAGGCGATCTCATGTGTTACTTAGATAACTTCAGAAATTAGGCTTTTTATGTTTAACTTCCAAATACATACACACATTTACACCGCGTTGCCCTTTTAGTTCATAAATTACAGTGCCCTTCCAAGGAACCAAGAGTTTTTTCAATAATAAAAATATCTCTCTTATTTGACTAATTACTTTTCATTTTTTTCCTAATTTTCTTACTTCCTTTTTCCTAAAGAACATTCAAGAAAACTGGCGTCAATTGCGCATTAAAAATATACTTTTTCTTGCAGTTATTCTCCATATTCTTGAACAATAAAAAAAAAAACAATTCTTTTTAGATATTTGAGGCTTGTCTAGATGGGCAAGTCTCGGGCTATTTTGGGAACAAGCCTCCTTCAGCCGGTTGGTTTTGGTTTGTGTGGTGTCACATGCCATTGCAGGCCGGGCGTTGCACCAGAAAAGAAAATGGAGTGCTAGTGTGGCTGTCTGTCGTGTAGTGTGGACAGCCTTATGAAGAGTGCGAGTGGTTTTGTGCCAAACTAGTAGAGTATAACAACATGAGTCGAGCAGCGCAGGACGCTAAAGATTGCGGGTAGCGTCGTAATGCCGTCAAGAGTTCGGCGCGGACTAATTAAGTGATCTGTGTGTTAGGCGAGTGGTGAAGGATGTTTTTTGTTTAATTAGGAGCAGTGTTGATCATCGGTGTATTAGGGAATGCATCTGTTTCGGATTCTGTTTCTATTTCTGGGTAGTGGTTTATCAGCAGTAGACAGTATGCGGTTTATTAGGAAAGTGGGTCTGAAGGTGTTTCTAGTGGTTCTATTGAAGGAAGCGGCGATTGGTTGTAAGGAGGATTGGGTTTTGGCAATTACCGCAGATTTACCGTGTAAATTTGTGAAGAAAGCACTCTTGGTCTGGGAAGTGTGCGCATACAGAGCGGTGTTGCTAGTTTTATGAGGGGAGGACGGCGGTAAATTAAGCGAAGAGCTCGCCGTTCTTTAATCCTGTAGGGGTTGAGTCGGGCTGGGTCGGAAGCCAGCAGGATCGGATGGGCGTAGGTCATTATTGGTCAAACGTATGATGTGTAGATTCTGCTGAGTATCACACTGGAGCAACGGTCACTTTTACTGAGGATTTGGAGAGATCGGATTCGCTCTCTGGCTTCGTCAGCTGTTCTTTTAATATGCTTTTGGCAGGTGAGTTTGGTGTCAAGAGTGACTCCAAGATATTTGCGGTCACGCTTCGGGAGACATATGAAAGGCCTACACGGATTGGAGTTTTAAAGAAGTGTTTCATATTGTTTCATATTTCGTCCTGTGGAGTTGAATACGCAAAGGTGAGTCTCGTCCGTGTTTACAGGTGTTGTTGTATTCAAAGAATGGCTGCAATATCTCCTGAAGTCTGGACGAAGGAAACTGGTGAGTTGGGGCCGAGAACCAGAAGGCCGTATCATCGGCATACTGGGCAAGGCTTGTTGTCGGATATGATAAGTGTTTGGGGGGGGGGAGGGGTGTCTTTGATAAAAATGATACAAAATAGTGGCGGGCTAATAGTCGAGATCTGTTGGATACTGGTACTGAGTTTGAAAAACTTACAAAATTAGTAGCATACATATTGCTCATACTCCTTAAAGTAGGCCTATAGGATAGGGCTGCACAAAAAAGTATTCACCAAGTAACACGATATGCCTTTAAAACTTATAGTTTATCAAACAGAACATGGTATTAAATTAAACAAAACATGGTATTAAATTAAATAAGTTTCATGGTGGAATATGTGTCACGAATTTAAAATTATGGTTTTGAAACCATATTTATTATAGCTTTATTTTGACGCAGACTTAGAAATTTTGAGGTTTACGCCTAACTCAATTATTTTGTGTAAATAACGTAAAAATATTTAATTTACGTAAATAAAGACATATATATTATTATTTAGTTATACCGGGTGGCCTATAAGTCAGTTGGCACGAGCAGTATGTAGACGCTCGATTGACTAGCATAGTAGTTACTTGACTTGACTAGAGCAGTAGTTCCAATAATTCAGTTGAGATTTTAGGTTATGAGGTTAGGTTGATGTTGATGTGTATGCTGTTGTTAGCTCTTGTTTGTTGTTTGTTGTTCGTGTTGTTTGCGAGACAATTAATAGAAAACTATCTACAGAGCAGCGTGTTTTTGTACTGCATATGTGGTGGAAACAGGACCATAATTACAGTGATGTTGTTGAGTTATTTGCGGAAAGTTTTCCAAACATCGCACCTCCATCTAGAGAAGGTATTCGTAAACTGAATAAGAGATTTGAACAGACTGGAATGGTAGCGGAACTTCCTCGATCAGGTAGGCCAAAAACAGTTACAACAGAAGAGAATTTAAATATCGTTGCGCAATGTTTTGTGCAGTCACCAACGAAATCAAAACGAAAAGCGTCCAATGAGTATGGAATACCTCGAACATGCCTGCAAAGGATGCAGAAAACGTTGAAGTTGAGACCATATAAGCCCACTTTACTCCAAGGCCTAAATGAAGATGATCCTAATAGGCGTACAGAATATTTGCGAATGGTACGCAATACGACAAGAAGCCGATCCACAATTTTACAAAATCATTTTTTGGAGTAACGAGGCTACTTTTAAGCTGAATGGTACAGTGAATAGGCACACCTGTGTTTACTGGGATACTTCGAATCCACATGTGGTGATAGAGGCCCCGGGGGTTATTGTTTGTGCAGGGATCTTTGCCGGTGGGATCATCGGACCCTACTTTTTTAATGGTACAGTGAATGCTGAAAGTTACCTACAAATGCTTCACGAAGTGTTAATGGAACTAGAAAACAGTCCGCTTTTTGAACACCTGCAGCCAATTTGAGAAACGTTAATATGGCAACAAGATGGGGCACCCCCTCACTATGGACTGATTGTGAGAGACTTTTTAAATGGAACGTTCGATGAATGGATTGGCAGATGGGGTCGTGTTGAATGGCCTCCACGTTCTCCTGATCTTACCCCGATGGACTTCTCGGTCTGGTGTATACTAAAAAATGCAGTGTATTTCGTGAAGATTCGTGATGTGGAACAATTGAAGGAAGGCATTCAATCTGAATTTGAACACCTACAGTCCCTGAATATTTCGGACATAATTTGTGCTTCAGTGCTTCGAAGTCAAATTTGCATAGGAAAGCATGGAGCATTGAGCATTGAGCATTTCTTGTAGGTCATGAGAACTATGCTATTAATTATCTGTATGCGTTATCTGTATCTGTATACCTGCTGAACCTCTACAATGAAAGTGCTCTTTGCAATTTTGCCAACTGACTTATGGGCCACTCTGTATATCAGAAATGTGTGTGTGTGTGTGTGTGTGTGTGTGTGTGTGTGTGTGTGTGTGTGTGTGTGTGTGTGTCGGAGAGAGAGAAAGAGAGACAGATTATAAAAACGCTAAGCTATGTTTCACTTTTTAATTTTGATAATAATAGAAAAACGAAAGGTAAGAAAAGCTAGCAAGAAATTGTATCTCAGCAGCGCAGCTCATGTGCCACCTGTGTCCATGTCTCAGTAAGTCTGGAGAGAAAGCACATGTTATGTTAAATTAAATTATATGAAATGTGTGAACAGTGTGCGTCTCTGGTTGTTTGAAATCGTTCTCATTGTATTACGCTGCAAAGGAAACGTAAGCATCCTGAACATTTATTACACAATACATTAAATCCAGTATTTAAAAAAAAGAAAGTTAATTAATTTTACTTAAAATAAAAGTTTTTTTTTACTTAAATTAATTATTTTTATGTTATTTAAAAAATAATAATTGAGTTACACCTCAAAATGTCTAGATGTACGTCAAAATAAAGTTATAGTAAATATGGTTACAAAATCATAATATTAAATTCAGGACACATATTTCACCATGAAAATTATTTAATTTAGTACCATATAATGTGGCAATTTTGAAGAAAAATTAATCAAGTTAGCCGTTAATGACACACGAAGCATAGTAATAGGATGGTACAATGTGAGGATGTATTGAGTATTGTGAGTAAAGGGTATTATCATAGCGTAATTATGGGATATCTGTTCCAAATTATACGAGGGGTACATAATTGGGTGTCGGAAGTTCACAAACAAATGAGAACCAACATCTCTTTTCCTTAATCTTTTGTAAAGTACATTATATAAAACAACAAAATGTCTTAAATATAAATGCTGGTTGATCGCTAGAGGGCCAACATTGTTTCTAGAATTTTGTTTATGCCTTTCCATCTTACAAACCCACTCCCTATGATATTATCAATCTGCTGTTACACGGACAAAAATATTGTCTACGTAAACTTGTATCAACTATTACACATAAACTGATGAAACCATTCAGTATAATACAATTACTCAGTTTAAATTACAATTAAATCGAAAAAGAAATTACTCATTTATTCAACAATTTTCCTATCTTGTAGAATAAAATGGTGGGAGTGAGTTTAGTAGACGGAATGTAACGAAATTAAAGACATTTAACCATGCCACGACTTTTAGTTTTTCAGGCGTAAGTTTAGAAAAGGTGGTTTTCGCTTAGTTGAAACAAATCGTAACCGATTTAGACACATGGGTACAAAAGAACGGAATAAATCGTTTTTTTTATCTTCGCGCGTAAATGCATTTTGAAACACAACATTTTATTGAAACTCTTACTGATACCATGCTAATACTATTTCATCGTGAAATAGCTTGAATTTTAATAGTTTTTTATGCTTTTTATCTATCCCTCCGAATTTGTGACGCAATTTCGACGAAAATATTCAAATAACCGTGTCGACAATAAAATATATTGATATCGATTGGTGGATGGGCTATAATACACAAGTATCATTAGTCAATTGAAATTTACATTTTTATTAATAGCATAATATGTCATTACAGAACTCACAAAATATCAGCATTTTGATATACAGCTTATAATAAACTGAGTCACATTTACGTAAAATTTAATTTTCTTTAGGAAACTAAAAAGAAATAGCTATTTCTGCCACTTCTGCTTAACTCATGCACACTTTTCACAATTTTACAAATCTTAATCGAGTCATCTAATGAACGTGAGCAGGGCCGGCCTTAAGGATGGGCCAACCGGGCCGTGGCCCGGGCGCCGATTTTTAGAGGGCGCCAAAACAATTGATAAAAAATTAAGTTTTTCTTTCCTTTATGATTGTTAATAAATGAAGTTGTACTCTCAAGCAGGTTAAACAGTTTACTCTATTATTAATGAATTCCACTGTTTGGTACATAATAAGACAATTAATATAAATCTTCACAAAGCGGTATTATTTAACGTATTTTGACATTCACGCTCAACCACAAACGGCGACAAGATCATCGCCGATCTTGACCATGATCATTACTTAGGTAAAAAATCCCAAAAAAGTTAATTAGTTTGCTTGGGTCTGAAATAAAAAATATCATTGAAAGAGCAAAGCAAGCCAAGTATTTTTCACTAACATTAGACTGTACTCCCGATATCAGCCACCAAAAAAATGTTCATTTACAATTCGTTTTGTTGAATGTACTGAAACAGATGTTCAAGTAAAAGAGCATTTCTTGTCATTTTTTCCTATTGATGACACTAGTGAAGAAGGTTTGACAACGGCCCTTTTGAAAGAAATTGAAGGGACCTGTGGTTTAGACATGAAAAATTGTAGGGGGCAAGGTTACGACAATGGAGGCAACATGACTGGAAAATATAAAGGAGTGCAGTCAAGAGTTTTATCAACCTTGTGGATGTCATGTAGACCTGCAGAATAGTTTTAAAGGGGTAGAGCTTAACCGCCGCCACTAGTATACCTAAACTAGTCTTGATAAAACTTTTAAAGTATAATGTTATTAAATTAGTACTGATAAGAAAATAAGCATTACAAATTTTTTTTTTGGGGGGGGCGCAAAATTTTGTCTCGAGCCGGTCAGACCTAAAGGTTTGGGCCGGCCCTGAACGTGAGCTATCATTGTTCAGTATGTAGCTATATTTCAGTATTGACATAACAACGTATATGAATTTGTACTGTTACTTAATAAACCATTATACTAGTTCCGTTACTAGTTCAATCCTGATGAAAACAAACCCACGTGGAAAATCTGAAATGCTATTCGCCTGGGGCGTTGACACTCTTCACACAGTAAAATATTACGCGCATGTGCAGAATGTCTGTATAGTCATGTCAGAGTTATCTTACCGCTTAAATTGAGGCACGTCGTTTTAAGACTTCGTTCTTATCACTATATTCTGAATCCTATTGAATTAATATGGAGCCAGTTGAAAGGATATGTTGTACGTTACAACACAACATATATAAGCTGCCTGATATAAAACAATTGATAGAAAAGGCGATAAATAAAACAACGGCGGACAAGTGGCGTCATTGTATCAAGCATAATATAATCAAGGAAAAAGATAAGCTCTGGGAACTGGCCCACATAATCATCGTCGTTGTGGACAGTCTTATCAAATGATAATACAAGTTCCGACACCAAAATGGAAGAGATTGAATTACTCTCTGACAGAAATTGGTAATATACAGTACACTGGTAATTATCACAGCTTCTATTTTATTTTTAAATGAACTTTACTTTATTCTTTTGTTGCGATTTTTAAACGGTTAATAAAAAAAGCCGTTAATTGGTGTTATAAAGTATTTCGGTCTGTCACAGTCCCTCAAATTTTACTTTGGTCAGTACAAATTCTTCTTAAGAATATGTTGTATAATATCTTTAGTTCTCATTGTGTTCTCAATTAACAATAACAAGTCAAACTAAAAAATAATAATATGTCGTTGAAACTAGAAAAATAAAAGTAACCAATTATTTGAAGTACAAAAAATCTTTGTTGTGGTAGATTTTACTAAAAAAAATAATATATTATGTTTAATGGTGAAAATTCATCGTTGACTAGCCCTATTTGTTTTTACCAACTATTCACTGTGCTCTATAAGCAGATTTTGGCAGGTGTTACACCATTTATCACGTGGTATTAAACTGTGTAATACCGTCATTTAATCGGCGTATGTTATCACCGCTGTGTAGCGTGTTAATCGTGATATTCTGTTTAATCACATAGTTTCTATTAAGCCGCAATGCGTTCGTAAAACAAGAATACTGATTGCATCAACAATCGAATTAAATTAATTTCAATATTCGCAAACAGGCGATCTCATGTGTTACTTAGATAACTTCAGAAATTAGGCTTTTTATGTTTAACTTCCAAATACATACACACATTTACACCGCGTTGCCCTTTTAGTTCATAAATTACAGTGCCCTTCCAAGGAACCAAGAGTTTTTTCAATAATAAAAATATCTCTCTTATTTGACTAATTACTTTTCATTTTTTTCCTAATTTTCTTACTTCCTTTTTCCTAAAGAACATTCAAGAAAACTGGCCTCAATTGCGCATTAAAAATATACTTTTTCTTGCAGTTATTCTCCATATTCTTGAACAATAAAAAAAAAAACAATTCTTTTTAGATATTTGAGGCTTGTCTAGATGGGCAAGTCTCGGGCTATTTTGGGAACAAGCCTCCTTCAGCCGGTTGGTTTTGGTTTGTGTGGTGTCACATGCCATTGCAGGCCGGGCGTTGCACCAGAAAAGAAAATGGAGTGCTAGTGTGGCTGTCTGTCGTGTAGTGTGGACAGCCTTATGAAGAGTGCGAGTGGTTTTGTGCCAAACTAGTAGAGTATAACAACATGAGTCGAGCAGCGCAGGACGCTAAAGATTGCGGGTAGCGTCGTAATGCCGTCAAGAGTTCGGCGCGGACTAATTAAGTGATCTGTGTGTTAGGCGAGTGGTGAAGGATGTTTTTTGTTTAATTAGGAGCAGTGTTGATCATCGGTGTATTAGGGAATGCATCTGTTTCGGATTCTGTTTCTATTTCTGGGTAGTGGTTTATCAGCAGTAGACAGTATGCGGTTTATTAGGAAAGTGGGTCTGAAGGTGTTTCTAGTGGTTCTATTGAAGGAAGCGGCGATTGGTTGTAAGGAGGATTGGGTTTTGGCAATTACCGCAGATTTACCGTGTAAATTTGTGAAGAAAGCACTCTTGGTCTGGGAAGTGTGCGCATACAGAGCGGTGTTGCTAGTTTTATGAGGGGAGGACGGCGGTAAATTAAGCGAAGAGCTCGCCGTTCTTTAATCCTGTAGGGGTTGAGTCGGGCTGGGTCGGAAGCCAGCAGGATCGGATGGGCGTAGGTCATTATTGGTCAAACGTATGATGTGTAGATTCTGCTGAGTATCACACTGGAGCAACGGTCACTTTTACTGAGGATTTGGAGAGATCGGATTCGCTCTCTGGCTTCGTCAGCTGTTCTTTTAATATGCTTTTGGCAGGTGAGTTTGGTGTCAAGAGTGACTCCAAGATATTTGCGGTCACGCTTCGGGAGACATATGAAAGGCCTACACGGATTGGAGTTTTAAAGAAGTGTTTCATATTGTTTCATATTTCGTCCTGTGGAGTTGAATACGCAAAGGTGAGTCTCGTCCGTGTTTACAGGTGTTGTTGTATTCAAAGAATGGCTGCAATATCTCCTGAAGTCTGGACGAAGGAAACTGGTGAGTTGGGGCCGAGAACCAGAAGGCCGTATCATCGGCATACTGGGCAAGGCTTGTTGTCGGATATGATAAGTGTTTGGGGGGGGGGAGGGGTGTCTTTGATAAAAATGATACAAAATAGTGGCGGGCTAATAGTCGAGATCTGTTGGATACTGGTACTGAGTTTGAAAAACTTACAAAATTAGTAGCATACATATTGCTCATACTCCTTAAAGTAGGCCTATAGGATAGGGCTGCACAAAAAAGTATTCACCAAGTAACACGATATGCCTTTAAAACTTATAGTTTATCAAACAGAACATGGTATTAAATTAAACAAAACATGGTATTAAATTAAATAAGTTTCATGGTGGAATATGTGTCACGAATTTAAAATTATGGTTTTGAAACCATATTTATTATAGCTTTATTTTGACGCAGACTTAGAAATTTTGAGGTTTACGCCTAACTCAATTATTTTGTGTAAATAACATAAAAAAAATATTTAATTTACGTAAATAAAGACATATATATTATTATTTAGTTATACCGGGTGGCCTATAAGTCAGTTGGCACGAGCAGTATGTAGACGCTCGATTGACTAGCATAGTAGTTACTTGACTTGACTAGAGCAGTAGTTCCAATAATTCAGTTGAGATTTTAGGTTATGAGGTTAGGTTGATGTTGATGTGTATGCTGTTGTTAGCTCTTGTTTGTTGTTTGTTGTTCGTGTTGTTTGCGAGACAATTAATAGAAAACTATCTACAGAGCAGCGTGTTTTTGTACTGCATATGTGGTGGAAACAGGACCATAATTACAGTGATGTTGTTGAGTTATTTGCGGAAAGTTTTCCAAACATCGCACCTCCATCTAGAGAAGGTATTCGTAAACTGAATAAGAGATTTGAACAGACTGGAATGGTAGCGGAACTTCCTCGATCAGGTAGGCCAAAAACAGTTACAACAGAAGAGAATTTAAATATCGTTGCGCAATGTTTTGTGCAGTCACCAACGAAATCAAAACGAAAAGCGTCCAATGAGTATGGAATACCTCGAACATGCCTGCAAAGGATGCAGAAAACGTTGAAGTTGAGACCATATAAGCCCACTTTACTCCAAGGCCTAAATGAAGATGATCCTAATAGGCGTACAGAATATTTGCGAATGGTACGCAATACGACAAGAAGCCGATCCACAATTTTACAAAATCATTTTTTGGAGTAACGAGGCTACTTTTAAGCTGAATGGTACAGTGAATAGGCACACCTGTGTTTACTGGGATACTTCGAATCCACATGTGGTGATAGAGGCCCCGGGGGTTATTGTTTGTGCAGGGATCTTTGCCGGTGGGATCATCGGACCCTACTTTTTTAATGGTACAGTGAATGCTGAAAGTTACCTACAAATGCTTCACGAAGTGTTAATGGAACTAGAAAACAGTCCGCTTTTTGAACACCTGCAGCCAATTTGAGAAACGTTAATATGGCAACAAGATGGGGCACCCCCTCACTATGGACTGATTGTGAGAGACTTTTTAAATGGAACGTTCGATGAATGGATTGGCAGATGGGGTCGTGTTGAATGGCCTCCACGTTCTCCTGATCTTACCCCGATGGACTTCTCGGTCTGGTGTATACTAAAAAATGCAGTGTATTTCGTGAAGATTCGTGATGTGGAACAATTGAAGGAAGGCATTCAATCTGAATTTGAACACCTACAGTCCCTGAATATTTCGGACATAATTTGTGCTTCAGTGCTTCGAAGTCAAATTTGCATAGGAAAGCATGGAGCATTGAGCATTGAGCATTTCTTGTAGGTCATGAGAACTATGCTATTAATTATCTGTATGCGTTATCTGTATCTGTATACCTGCTGAACCTCTACAATGAAAGTGCTCTTTGCAATTTTGCCAACTGACTTATGGGCCACTCTGTATATCAGAAATGTGTGTGTGTGTGTGTGTGTGTGTGTGTGTGTGTGTGTGTGTGTGTGTGTGTGTGTGTGTGTGTGTGTGTGTGTGTGTGTGTCGGAGAGAGAGAAAGAGAGACAGATTATAAAAACGCTAAGCTATGTTTCACTTTTTAATTTTGATAATAATAGAAAAACGAAAGGTAAGAAAAGCTAGCAAGAAATTGTATCTCAGCAGCGCAGCTCATGTGCCACCTGTGTCCATGTCTCAGTAAGTCTGGAGAGAAAGCACATGTTATGTTAAATTAAATTATATGAAATGTGTGAACAGTGTGCGTCTCTGGTTGTTTGAAATCGTTCTCATTGTATTACGCTGCAAAGGAAACGTAAGCATCCTGAACATTTATTACACAATACATTAAATCCAGTATTTAAAAAAAAGAAAGTTAATTAATTTTACTTAAAATAAAAGTTTTTTTTACTTAAATTAATTATTTTTATGTTATTTAAAAAATAATAATTGAGTTACACCTCAAAATGTCTAGATGTACGTCAAAATAAAGTTATAGTAAATATGGTTACAAAATCATAATATTAAATTCAGGACACATATTTCACCATGAAAATTATTTAATTTAGTACCATATAATGTGGCAATTTTGAAGAAAAATTAATCAAGTTAGCCGTTAATGACACACGAAGCATAGTAATAGGATGGTACAATGTGAGGATGTATTGAGTATTGTGAGTAAAGGGTATTATCATAGCGTAATTATGGGATATCTGTTCCAAATTATACGAGGGGTACATAATTGGGTGTCGGAAGTTCACAAACAAATGAGAACCAACATCTCTTTTCCTTAATCTTTTGTAAAGTACATTATATAAAACAACAAAATGTCTTAAATATAAATGCTGGTTGATCGCTAGAGGGCCAACATTGTTTCTAGAATTTTGTTTATGCCTTTCCATCTTACAAACCCACTCCCTATGATATTATCAATCTGCTGTTACACGGACAAAAATATTGTCTACGTAAACTTGTATCAACTATTACACATAAACTGATGAAACCATTCAGTATAATACAATTACTCAGTTTAAATTACAATTAAATCGAAAAAGAAATTACTCATTTATTCAACAATTTTCCTATCTTGTAGAATAAAATGGTGGGAGTGAGTTTAGTAGACGGAATGTAACGAAATTAAAGACATTTAACCATGCCACGACTTTTAGTTTTTCAGGCGTAAGTTTAGAAAAGGTGGTTTTCGCTTAGTTGAAACAAATCGTAACCGATTTAGACACATGGGTACAAAAGAACGGAATAAATCGTTTTTTTTATCTTCGCGCGTAAATGCATTTTGAAACACAACATTTTATTGAAACTCTTACTGATACCATGCTAATACTATTTCATCGTGAAATAGCTTGAATTTTAATAGTTTTTTATGCTTTTTATCTATCCCTCCGAATTTGTGACGCAATTTCGACGAAAATATTCAAATAACCGTGTCGACAATAAAATATATTGATATCGATTGGTGGATGGGCTATAATACACAAGTATCATTAGTCAATTGAAATTTACATTTTTATTAATAGCATAATATGTCATTACAGAACTCACAAAATATCAGCATTTTGATATACAGCTTATAATAAACTGAGTCACATTTACGTAAAATTTAATTTTCTTTAGGAAACTAAAAAGAAATAGCTATTTCTGCCACTTCTGCTTAACTCATGCACACTTTTCACAATTTTACAAATCTTAATCGAGTCATCTAATGAACGTGAGCAGGGCCGGCCTTAAGGATGGGCCAACCGGGCCGTGGCCCGGGCGCCGATTTTTAGAGGGCGCCAAAACAATTGATAAAAAATTAAGTTTTTCTTTCCTTTATGATTGTTAATAAATGAAGTTGTACTCTCAAGCAGGTTAAACAGTTTACTCTATTATTAATGAATTCCACTGTTTGGTACATAATAAGACAATTAATATAAATCTTCACAAAGCGGTATTATTTAACGTATTTTGACATTCACGCTCAACCACAAACGGCGACAAGATCATCGCCGATCTTGACCATGATCATTACTTAGGTAAAAAATCCCAAAAAAGTTAATTAGTTTGCTTGGGTCTGAAATAAAAAATATCATTGAAAGAGCAAAGCAAGCCAAGTATTTTTCACTAACATTAGACTGTACTCCCGATATCAGCCACCAAAAAAATGTTCATTTACAATTCGTTTTGTTGAATGTACTGAAACAGATGTTCAAGTAAAAGAGCATTTCTTGTCATTTTTTCCTATTGATGACACTAGTGAAGAAGGTTTGACAACGGCCCTTTTGAAAGAAATTGAAGGGACCTGTGTTTAGACATGAAAAATTGTAGGGGCCAAGGTTACGACAATGGAGGCAACATGACTGGAAAATATAAAGGAGTGCAGTCAAGAGTTTTATCAACCTTGTGGATGTCATGTAGACCTGCAGAATAGTTTTAAAGGGGTAGAGCTTAACCGCCGCCACTAGTATACCTAAAATAGTCTTGATAAAACTTTTAAAGTATAATGTTATTAAATTAGTACTGATAAGAAAATAAGCATTACAAATTTTTTTTTGGGGGGGGGGCGCAAAATTTTGTCTCGAGCCGGTCAGACCTAAAGGTTTGGGCCGGCCCTGAACGTGAGCTATCATTGTTCAGTATGTAGCTATATTTCAGTATTGACATAACAACGTATATGAATTTGTACTGTTACTTAATAAACCATTATACTAGTTCCGTTACTAGTTCAATCCTGATGAAAACAAACCCACGTGGAAAATCTGAAATGCTATTCGCCTGGGGCGTTGACACTCTTCACACAGTAAAATATTACGCGCATGTGCAGAATGTCTGTATAGTCATGTCAGAGTTATCTTACCGCTTAAATTGAGGCACGTCGTTTTAAGACTTCGTTCTTATCACTATATTCTGAATCCTATTGAATTAATATGGAGCCAGTTGAAAGGATATGTTGTACGTTACAACACAACATATATAAGCTGCCTGATATAAAACAATTGATAGAAAAGGCGATAAATAAAACAACGGCGGACAAGTGGCGTCATTGTATCGAGCATAATATAATCAAGGAAAAAGATAAGCTCTGGGAACTGGCCCACATAATCATCGTCGTTGTGGACAGTCTTATCAAATGATAATACAAGTTCCGACACCAAAATGGAAGAGATTGAATTACTCTCTGACAGAAATTGGTAATATACAGTACACTGGTAATTATCACAGCTTCTATTTTATTTTTAAATGAACTTTACTTTATTCTTTTGTTGCGATTTTTAAACGGTTAATAAAAAAAGCCGTTAATTGGTGTTATAAAGTATTTCGGTCTGTCACAGTCACTCAAATTTTACTTTGGTCAGTACAAAGTAATACAATTTACGCGTGTTTATACAATATGAAGATTGTATATACTCTGTCTGTAATCGTTCTGTCAAAGCGTCACGCCTCTAATTCAAGCAGAAAATATCGTTTCAGATGTGTCACGTGTCTTTGTTTACTTCAGGATTAAACTAAGAACGGAAATATACAACATACTATAACATTTTATATACGGTTAAACACGACTTGTATTTTTTTCTTATTTTTTCCTAAAACGACAAATCAATTAGAAAGAAACAGGATAAATATAAGAAAGATTTCTCACCCTGTCCAATTCGTCATGGCCAGCCGTTCCTCTGCCCGCCTTGTATTCTTGATATTGCGAGACAACGCACAGCAAACAGTAGATCTGGAAACCAATTTGTTTTTATTAGTAAAATAAATGCTACCAAGAACATGGAAAAGTTTTAATAAGATAACGAGCATACCAGTGGCGCCTGATATTATGGTTGCAGCGTTGCACAAACCACCGATATAGAATATATATATATATATATATATATATATATATATATGTTACCTAGGCGGTTGCAAAGTTTCTGCAACGCTCCACTGGTAGCGCTGTAGCGTAACTTTGTGTCATGAAATCAGCACAGGCTTCTTGATTTATAAGTTATGTCACGATGAGTGTTTGAACGTTGGTTCAAGGTAAACGATATCCGTTGTTTGAGGTTATAAAGTTATAGTAATAATTTTGTGTAACTGTGATTATAATAGTTGAATGTCTTTTAACCCCTCTCCCATCATCTCAACCAAATACTGCAACCACCAAAATTTGGAACCACCAGCCGCCACCGAGGCATACATTAACTAGTGACATTTCCTTCAAAACCGTTAAATATTTATTTTTTTGAAGACATTAATACAATTAAGGTAATTATACGTTTCTTTCTTATGTGTGTTGTTTACTTATGTGTTTGCTTATGTGTTGTTATATTTAATAGTATTTAGTTAAAATACTGAATGATTTTTTAAATTTTTAGTCTAGAAAGCTTTTTTTTTTACTTTATACACTATTTCTGTGTAAGAACTTTGGACTTTGGAACGTTGGTCTTTCGATGTTCACTCCCGGTCTGATCATATCCCCGTTTAGAACAAACTGATCATCAACCTGTCATCATTATAGGTGTTTCAATTATAACTTATAAGAGTTACAGATTTTCATAATTGACTTTTAATTATTGATGAGAATCGTGAATAATCCGATTTTGGATCAGGTTAATCATTTCAATTACCTGGGTTGTATGGAACTAATATTGATTGGTCACTATAAGAGCCGTGAATAAGCATGTCGCAAAAGTGTAAATTCTGCCACAGTCATCTTTGTAATTATTACAAGGTAGTAAACAATTAAAAGAACATTTTAAGATTAAAATATCCTCTGATTACGGAAGTAATGAGAATGTTAAGGACGGTAAACAAAACTAGGTACTAAAAATGCAGACGACTCTTTCGTCATGCGAATAGTTTACAGGAAGGCAAAATAATTAAGAAAGGTAATTGTCGTTTTTTCGACATACATAAGTAACATATATGTCATTCCTCAAAGACTCATACATTCTACTATGCTTAGTTAAATCTTAATTTTGAAAATTAAATTTCTAGTGAGTTATATGCATAAGAAAGTAAGTCTGAAATCGTACATAGTGTCTTACCTTATTCCCACAAGTACATTAATATTTTACATACAGGTTAATTTTTTAAAAAGGAAACTCAATTTATTATCGTTATTGTTATTAACAGGATATCCGGCGACGGAAAGCTAAAGTTGACTTGGGAATATTACTTCAGCGAAATATTAATGTGAATGCACTGCTTTATGCAGATGACAAGGTGATGATACAGAAAACAGAAGACCAGTTACAAAGGGCGATATTTACGTTCAGCAGCGTCATACAAGACTGTAAGCTACGTATCTCTGCTACAAAATCTAAAACGATGGCATTTCAGGGCAGGCATCGTATAAGAACTAAGATAGTCGTGAATAATCATATTTTGGATCAGGTTAGTCATTTTAATTATATATATCATTAGTCATTTTAATTAGTCAGGTTAGTAATATCTCATATGAAACTGATATTGATTGGGATAGTAAGCTAACAAAATTTAGACGCATCTGTAAACGATTCATAGGTACCTGAAAAATAAAACACGAAAGGATAGCCGAATGAAATTTTATAAAACTGTGGCTGTCCCCACATTCCTGTATGCTATCGTAAACTTACACTACAACGCAAATAATGTCACATTCTCTGTGAAATAACAACAACAAAATAAATTTAAATTTCTTTTAAACAAATCTGCAATAAAGTAGCATCTTACTTTTTAACCTGGTTTGTAAGGAAATTAATACTGCCATACAGTTTTTTGAAGTACACGTACGAGCGCGGTCACTGAAGCCAGGAAGTTGATTCAAGAAACCATAAGGATACGGTTCTCGATAATAAGGACAAAAACTTTGTTCGTTGTAAGACAGAGTACAAAGACGGTTCTCCTTAATGGTCGTGTTCAACGTGATAATTACTTTAACGACTGAACAAACTACTCTCCGTTACTTATAATGACCAACATTTCGAACTGTTACCTATTAACCCAGCAACAACTCTATGCTAACGATTCAATAACTCTTCTGTAAGAGCTCTGCGCAAGAATTCTACTCTTTAAGTCTTTTAAACTTTGAAAACACTCATTTAAGCGTCTTATCTTATTAACTGTAGAATTCATCATCATCATCATCATCATCATCTTCAGTGATTAAACCAAGGATGGTTTGTTCCGGTCTCAAACAGGCAAAGGTTAGAGGTGGTCACTCCAACGCTTCCTCGGACGTCCCACACCCCTCCGTCAGCTTATAGTTCCATAGTTGTTTGGGAAAGCGGCGGTCATCCATTCGGCAAAGATGTTCCCACCAATTCAGCCGATACTGGGCGATCCTGTCGAGTATACTCATAATAGTCAGTTCCTGCCGTAGAATTTTAGGCGTGTTCTTTGACTTGCTGACTTAATGGTTCGCCTAATGGCACATATAGTTGAACTTGAGGAACTTATTCACAACGTCGTTGCTTGTATTATAAGACACACTGTAACTCAGGTATTCAAAATTGCTGACTTGTTCCAGGACAGTACCATCTATGACAATTTTTGCGCGTACGGGATCAGTTCCACGAAAAGCCATAACCTTGGTCTTAAGTGTAGATATCTGCAATCCAGATTCTTTGCTGACTCGATTTAACAAATGTATACCCATCTGTAATCTTCAGAGTCCGACAGAATAGCCTGATCGTCTGCAACCAACTAAGTGTCAATTGTAGGGTGACCAATCATAAAATATTCTGGAAGACACAGCTGCCAGGAGGATTCTTTTAGCTAATAACTTAAACACATACCTCTATTATCTACTATAAGTCTTCTAATACAAAAATCTTAATATTTTTGTATTTTTTTAAGATTTCTATGAATATTTATAAAAAGTATTTAAATTGATTGTCATTTTTACCTTGTTTTTGTTGCTTTCATATAGGTCTATGTTTGTTACTTGTAGAATAAATATTCGTTTGTAACTAGTAATACTAATAACAGCTAGCTAAGGTGTTAATAATGTTCTTTTTAATTATCGTGTTAATATTTTACAAAAACTATTTCAATTGATTGCCTGTCTACCTCGATTTTTAAAGCTTGTGTATTAGCAGTTAATTCAGTGTTACTTGTTAATTCGGTGTGTTCGGTGTTAAGTTAATTCGGTGTACCCACACCGAAACAATTATTTTCCGCTCTTGTGGTCAACTGTTTTTACTACTGGTGAACCTGGCTAAAACACAGAATGTATAACTTATGTAAAAAATATTTATTTGTCATTATAATTATTCTAATTCCAATATGAGGTAAGGAGAACAACGTGTGAAAGTAATATTTTTGTTAAAAAACACTAAATTAATAATTAAATTAACTAATTACACTTTAGAATTAAAGAGATATTGTAAGAGCATATGACCAATGTAAAAATGTTTCAAAAAATTAATTTAAACATTTTTATAAAGAAAATTGTCTTACTTATCAGCCAGTGGTTTCAAATGATGTTTCAGTTTGGCAATCTCGTTGCGATCTATGTTTTACGAACCACGTTGTTTAAATTTTTGAATAGTTATCTAGGCTTCGTTACGGATTTCAGACATTTTTACGTTTGCTTTGTTTCAGATATATTGTGTTATTATTCTATTTTAATAAGAGATAGTTGTCTATTGAATACAAATCATAGCCTTTGATTACAAAATATCTGCCTCCCATAATGTAGATTATACATCCATTTCTGTCAATCATCATGCTTCGGGCCCATTTAAAGTTATATTCCTTATCGTTTCTTTATGTTTCGCTTTTGTAGTACCGAAAACTTCACTGCCAGCATTGCTACGACATTCACGAAACCTTCTCGAAAAGACGAGACTGTCACTTTACACGCTTCTCAACTAGCCCAGCGTGCGGCGTCTGTGACAAGGCCGTCCGTTCGCGTAACAATCCAGACTGTTCGAGAGCACTTGTAACTACGCAAATTATGCTGGCACGCCACCAATAAAATAGAAAATTATTATAAAATTTCTGCCGGCTATATATAAGCAACAGCGGACGGCTTAGTTAGTTACACCTGGTGTAATTCTAGAGTTCAGATCAAGTGATTGTAGAAAGTGATTATTGTATTATAATTAGTGCCGAAGTCTAACAGTTAACGTTATTATTGCACGCGGATAAATTTAACTAGAATTATTATTGAAATATAATGGTTGTTGATTTTAAACTATTATTTGTGACTCAATAAAGCTAGTAATTAGTGCTTTCATTGGTGTCTGTATTTGTTTCCACTGTACTGTACGACGATCCGTCAGAGTGTCGTAACAATATTATATAACATGAAGACAGGTAACGAAAAAAGACAAGTAATATACAAGACATTACAAAAACAGCAAAAGTAATGAACGTTTAGTTTTAAGTTAATAGTTTAATGGCGAACAAGTCTAGAACGACGTGAAAATATTTCTATCGCTTCCTATCCCTGTCGTGGCCGTACCCATGTCTAGGGACAAGGTCACGGATCGTCGCGCCGTAGCCATAAATCATCTTCTGGTACGAATTGTTCAACGCGTGTCTTAGTTTGGGCCTACTTCCCAAGAAATGATGAAGGCACTATTATATTGGTACCAAGTAGGGACAGAATCCCTTTCATGCCCGACAACCTGCGGCCAATCAGTCCCCTATCCGTTACATTAAACCTTCTAGCGAGTCAAACACCGACACATACGAGATCATCTGCTAAACTCTTACTTCCTGATCCCAAAACGGATCGGCTTCTGCGTAGGATATTCCACTATTCATCAGTCCATTAGGTTGGTGAATGTATACCTGGCGACTGGTATCAAAAAGAGCAGACAGTAAGCTAGTCCCGGATGTACAGAAAACCTTCGACAATATGTCTTTTCTTCAAACTTCGGGAAGTCTAGTTCTCAGCTGTTACTCCCATCTGATTGCTAACTTTCTGACTGAGAGTATACACTTTCTTCTGCGTGAGAATAGAATCTACGTGTCTTTAGAAGTACAAGTCACTATCAAATTCAAGAAAGGAGAAGGTCTATGTCACTGATATAACCATGGTGTCTAGAATGCAAATAGACAAATAGATTGCGAGAAGGCAATCTATACCTCCGATAGGAACGCTGGTAGGTCGAGCGTCAACTGCAGCGCCAGGTCGATATGTTCGTTGACAGGAAAGATAAGCTTATAATTACAAAATAACCATAAGCCAAAAATAATTCCGCAATGCTATTCTCTAAGTGCGTTGAAAATCTGTGAGCGAATCTACGAATCGGCAGAACGTACATCCGCTTGGGTACTTAAGTTAATTACCTTAAATTACACCTAGACTCTCGGCCCGTTTGGTGTACCCACACCGAAGCAATTTTTTTCCGCTCTTGTGATCAACTGTTTTTACTACTGGTGAACCCGGCTAAAACACAGAATTTTGTGAATAATCGTCGATGCCTATCTGTTGCATTTTTATGCAAGTCCGGTCTGGGGACATCTGGCCGTAATGTGTGTGAAAGAAAGAAGCAAAGCATCTCAGCTAGAAGACCTCAGTTAGCGGCCAAGACCCCCGTCAATTTTCTTCTTCACTCTTGACAAGCGTACACAAGTGTCCGATCTTTGGACAACATCGTGCGACGAATTGCACACAAAGTTTAGGTACAAACCGTAAGACAGAAATCCTCTAGTAGCCGGACTCGACCAGTACGGTATACGAGTAGGTGGTGATCCGTGGAAGCGACCTTAACATTTAGATTGTACCTTGACATATACTGCCCCATAGATTTAGCACTAAAAAGTCTTTTTAGGCCTGTTCATAGCAAATTTGCCGTATCTCGGCAGGGCAAGGAGGAAGGACCTTCTGAAGGTACCTCGGACCTCGAGTACAATGAGATTTGACTATGTACGCACAATCCTCTCAGCCAAGTAGTTGCTGTTATCACCGCTATTGAAAAGTTGACGAATTTAATAACAGATCATGGTCATTCAGCCGGAAAAAATTAAGTGGAGTCCACTTAATAAAATGTTTACCAACCCCAGTAAAGGAATGTTCACTGTTTACAAACTAATTATTCTACTGGCTACTGCATAGAATGTAATATTCTGTTTAAATACATATTCCACATACTAACAAAGTCGAAGAAATTAAATAAATTGTGGAACAAATAAACGGAACAAAAACTGAAAATAACATCAGCAATAATAATGTAACAAATAATAGTGTACAAGAAAATATTTTATAAATTTGGAAGTAAACAGACAATAGAATAGCCTAAGTAGACATGACAAATATTTTGTAGACATGCAATCAGTATCGTAAGAGACACAGCGGAGTGGTGAACATAAATCAGAAAGACAATAGCTGTTAGTCAAGCACAACAGAGATGCTTTCTTATGAAACATTTTTCTTCCGTCGAAATGGCATTATCCTCGACTTTGTCAGTCACATTCAGTGTACGCCATGTCAGGGAAGGCCAAGGTTTTACTTTTTTCTCGCTTTTACGCTAGGACTGGTGTCAGTGAACCTTCTGTACAAGTGACTACAATTTATCACTCGACGTACGTTTTATCAACGTCATTGTGTTTTGTTCGCGTTAAAGGAAACTGTATTTTATCAGTGCTATGAGAGTTGTCTGAAAATAACTGTAACGAATTTTAAGAAATTGTTGAAGAGAAGTAACATGACGTATATTCGTTTGCAACGAAAAAAGTGAAGTGCCAGTCGCATATAAACGAATCAAGTGAAAACACAGTTGGAGCAAAGCTTTTGTTAAGTAAAGATATTTCATGTATGTTATCATTTACTCAATTGTTTAAACTTTAATTGTACAGTGTGTTGTATATCCAGGAAAATAGTGATTGACTATACACAACACAAATTTAAAATTTTTTAAATATTTCTTTGTAATTTTTAATAAAAAAAAAAAATGGAAATGTACTTTTAGTAAGAATCTAATAAACACGCGCGCGAATCCACACATATAAATACATGTATACAATATATGTGTTATATAATTACCTTAATATCCACTTTAGCGATACAAAGTTTCGTCAATGATGACGCGTTTCGGGACTAAGTCCCATCCTCAGATACACTTAATTAATAAACTAAAACATTAAAATCGCGACCATGATACTGGTCAAGTCAAAAATAAAATAAAATGAGTTACAAATCGCATGTAATAAGCTTTACTAACCACGGTCGGAGCTCCCGCATGCGTTCACCCACAACCGCGATCGTTACGCGACTCAAATAAGTAATTGAAATATATGTGTGTGTGAGGGTGGGGGTGTATAATATAAAATTGTATTACAATGTTTTGATTGGATTTACATGCGCATTGCGCATAAATCAAAAACCCTGTAACGAAAACATGTAACACAAAGAAGGATACTTATAATAAGTTCTTTTGATGGGTTTAATGTTATTTCAGATTCGTTTTTAACAACAAATGTTGTCAACTGTATGAACTGTCGTATTTTTTTCTGGATTTTTAGACAAGAAAGTTTCAATTTGAAAACTATTTGTTTCGGAAGAGAAACTTTTAATCCGTAAGTGGGTGTTGTTTCATATTGATTAGAAGACGATGAGACGATCAGAATGCCAATTTGCTTTTAACTGTGAAATAAATACGATGTGGAAAGTAAATGTTAATTAAAATTAGTGAATTTTTCGCTCTAGCGTGGATTTAGTACCATCAGATTACTGATTTCTATTCACTCAGTAGTCAATAGAGTTTTTATACCCAACAAAAAATCTTCAGATCCAGTTTAGGCAGAAAAAAAAACAAACTTGATTATACAAGACCTTAATAAGACCAGTTATGACGTATGCTGCGGAGATCTAGACACTACATAGTAGTGACGTACTTAATTTAAGAATTTTAAAGGAAGAATTCTAAGAAAAATCTTTGGACCAGTGAAAGACGGTAAAGAATGGCGCATACGAAACAATAGGGATTTGGAGGAATTGACAGTTGTCGAGGACATAGTGAGGTTCATCAAGTCTATGAGGAACAGTTGGTTGGGGCATGTGATGGGCATGGAGGACGATAGAATGCCCAAAGCAATTCTTAAAGGAACAATAAATGGGCAAAAAAGGAAAGGAAGACCTAGAAGAAAGTGGCTACAGGACGTAGAAGATGACCTCAGGAGGATGGGTATCGGGGATTGGAGGCGGATGCCGGAGACCGAGTTCTTTGGAGGCGACTAGTCGGGGAGGCCAAGGTTCATCGTGGACTGTAGCGCCAGAGGAACGAATGAATGTCTTCACTCAATAGCACTGTAATCCGTGTATGGGATATAGTATTTAGCTCTACATAATACATGGTAATAGAGTTACGGGTTTATTGAAATTTATACGTCTGATTTCAATGTGTACTCATGAATATCATTATGCCAGAACAATAGAAAACAATTCTGTCTGAAACTCGATTTGCTAAGGGAATCCGTTTATTTAACACTAAACTAATAAGAACTGACATTTAATTTTCCACTACTTTACTACCAAGAAGTGAGTTTCTGTATCTCTACGAAAACTTTTCGACTGTAAAAATTATTTTCTTTAATACTTTTGCAATTGCAGAAAAACTTATTATAAGTAGATCTCCTCTTCTAGTACCTGTCTTTTCTTCTTCTAACGCTCATGTCTCAACAATTGGGTTCCATTACCTTTCGAGTATAGTTTGTAAAATATCAGTAATTACACGTTTATATGTTTTGGAAAAATTAATTCTAGTACGCTGCATTGTTTGTAATTTACTGTAATTCCTTTGTTTTTGAACGCTAAATATGTGAGCGTCATTGAAGCAGGCACATGCTTGTTATTATTTGTCTTTGCTTCAACATAAGCATGAAGAAACCATTATTGTGGCATATACAACCGTGCAACATATTTTTCTATTTCTTCAAGATACGTCATTATCTCGCTAACTTTCTAATAGTTTTTATTTCGATCTTTACAAACACTTAGCCCTATGAAATATTCTTTTGATAATTTAATTTATCCAAGTCGAAAATTTTTAACCATGACATAAAATTCAATTAAAACTAACACTGTAAAGTAAAATAGGCAACTGTGTACTTTGACAACTGTATTATAAAACTATAGGTCTATAACAACATCTGTATAGGGGTCTATTCATATTCACATTATTTGTTTCCAATCCGAGGATGTGCTGAAAGGTTTGAAGTCGTTGATCAGAGAGTTGTGTGCAACAGTTTGATTTTCTGTTTGTTATGTCTACTGACAAAAGTTTGTTACCTAAATTTCACATTGTATTGTATGATTATTGTATACAATCGACTCCCCAAGCAAATTTTTTGGTGGACACCATATGGTCGTAGGCGAAGAGGAAGACCTAGGTTGAGTTGGAGAGAAGGCATCAATCGGGCAATGAGAGACCGGGAATTGGAAGAAGAATCTTGGTTAGATCGAGACCAATGGAGACTAGGGATCGGAAGACGTAGGATAACGTTATGAACCGATTTATATATATATTGTATGATTATAAAACAAACCTAAAAAAAGCACTAAACCCTTGTAAACGCTTATGTTTAGGTAAGAGGAAATTTCTAACATTGTTTTTTTCCAATAAGCAACTCAGCGTATGAAACTTGGACTATAAGACAGGTAGGTAGCAAATGACTTTTTTTAATTGTGTGTAATTTGAAAACGTATTTTCATACTGTCGCGAGTGTAACACAGAATAAATGCTTTTATATTACGCAAACTGCTAATAAAACATAGGGTACAGAAGTACACTAAATAAACATACATAATGTATATTTTAAATATACAGCTTAAAGAACGGGCTAAATTATAAATGATGTATTACATATAAGGTGAAATAGAATGTAAGAGATCTAGGGTGAGATCTCTATGGAGTGAACTCATGAATTTAGAAAGGAAAGTGACAGTTCCGGTACAAAAGAATGCAGTGGTCTCGTACAAACAAGATTACGGTATAATATTCTAAAATTTGAAGACTTCTAAAGTGCCTGAAGCAAACGAACGCCGGTTTAAATTTTGCTCACAGTTAAAATTACAGAAGATGTTTTGATGTTAAGTCTTTCTATTGAATCGAGGCACGTCAGATTATACACGTGTTAGCATAGGGATAAAATATCTAGCAAAATAAACTGTAGGTAAAAAAATTATACAAGGGCTATTTGTTTTTCAACCTTCGATAGACCAATAAACAGACACATGAATGACATCAATAATTTTATTATATACAAAAGTTTCATATATATGTAAACTACTTTTCTACATAGTCACCACCATTGTTGAGGCACTTATCATAGCTAGGCACCAACTTTTCTATGCCCATGTTGTAGAATGTTCGGTCCTGAGTTGTCAGCCAATCTGCCACACTGGACTTTAACTCATCATTGGAGTCAAACCGCTGCCCACCTAACCACTTTTTCACGTCAGTGAACGAATGGTAGTCACTTGGTGCCAAGTCTGGGGTATAAGTTGGGTGACCAAGGACTTCACAACCAAATTCGTGAAGCAGGTTTTGTGTGAGCGCAGCTGCGTGAGGTCGTGCGTTGTCTGGAAACCCACCGAGTACAGAGTTTCCTATATCCAAGCTTCTGAGTAAGAATATCATAAAGAGCAGACCTAGAATTTTCACGAAAATCAGCAGATAGTTCAGAAATTGTGAAACTACAGCGCTCTCAAACCATCCTGTCTATCCTTTTAACAACGTCATCAGTAGCCACGGACTTTCTTCCTTGCCCTCATTCATCATGAACATCAATTCGCCCTTCTTTAAATTTTCGACACCATTCCTGAACTGAACCATCACTCATCACATTTTCTCCATACACATTACACAACCTTCGATGGATTTCTGCAGCACTATGACCTTCTGCTTGAAGAAATCTAATAACAGACCGAATCTCACACTTGGAGGCAATTTCAATTGTAGTTGCCATAATTAAACTGTCGTCACCACGGTAATAAACATAACTATAAAACCAATGGTTATAGGTTAGAACAAAGCCTCAAAAACATTAATCAACAATCATATTGTTGCTACGACAACAGAACCAGGTTTTCCAACTCACCGGAGGTTGAAAAAAAAATAGCCCTCGTATGTTTTAAGACACAACGATTAGAGGAAGCCCAGAAACAAAATGAAGAAGACAGAATAAAAAAAAATCATGTCACACAAAAAATTAGTTCTGTTGCAGGTTTAATTTTTTAAAGATATATGTTTTTCGTGTTATTTTAAATAATCACAAACGCCCATTTGATATTTGATATCGATAAAGTTCGATAATATCGATAAAAGTTCAAGCACAACAATTCTAGGTAGACTGTAGAAAAGGTAATATTTGTAATGATCAGGATAACATAAAACATGCGATAGAAACAGGAGTAAGTAACAAAGCTGACATAAATTACGTACTTACCGGATGGCTAAGTGAATTTCAAGCAGCCTTCATGTACGTACTTCTAAGGTTAAGGAGTGTTGGACGGTCTCGAAAGTGATGGGCAGATGAGTTTTTGAAAGTTCGGAATATGTAACTTTGGTTTGATGCATGGACCTCATGATGATATGGGTTAATATAGACTAGAGTTTGTGCCAAATCAATTGCGTTTGAAAAATTTAAAATAAAAAATGTTAATATTAAATGTTTATTATCAAACACTTTAGTTTTAAATGCACTGCTTACGTATAGATGCTGTACTGTTCTACCGCAGAAGATTTGTCACACCACTTATTCGTTATTGTCAGCATGGCACTATTGTTTCACCTGAGCTCTTCACATCTTGAGCTTGAATATACTTATTATTGCGTTTCATTCAAAACCCTCGGACTATGATGGTGGTGAGCGGTGCTAAAACCTTAGCGCCATATTTTAATACTACAAAAATATGTAATATTTATATCTATTTAACAATCAAGATATAATGTTTCCTTACATGAATCATGTTTCGGATATCAGATATTTTTCCATCCTCAGCGATCTTGTTAAATATTTGTGTCCAGGCTGGTTGTTGCTACGGCTTTCTGTTCTGTTGGCTTTTGGTAGTTTAAATTGGTAATATTATTTGTGGGTGTGGTGCATGTATTTGTTTTTTGAGTGTTTTCAATGTTACGTATTTTAAAAGTTGTGTTGTGTTTTGTAGTGATTTGTATTTGTTCAGGTATTAGTTTATTTTGTGTTTTGTGTCTTACCTTGTGTCAAATATGTGAACACAGAACACAAGACAAACACTAATACCTGAAGAAATACAAATCAACACGAAACACGACACAATTTTCAAAATACTTAATATTGAAAACACTAATAAAACAAATATATAACCACACCCACACACAATAGTACCATTTTGAACTACCAAAAGTCAACAGGGAGCCATAGCAACAACCAACCTGAACACAAATATCTAACAAGTTCAAACACTAAGATGGGTAATTTTAATTGAAAAGGTTGTGTCAGTGGTTATAATCACAACCAGAATGATCACTGTTGCACACCACTATAGAAAAATTCCGATTAGCGCTTTCAAGCTTCACAGCTCATCGTCCAGTGATCTGTGAAGCTTGAAAACGCTAATCGGAATAATTTTTCTACAGTGGTGTGCAACAGTGTTTATTCTGTTTTTGATTATAACCACTAATACAACTTCCTTAATTAAATTTAAAATTAAGTTTGAGAGAACTAACGGATCAGTTGAAGGGAAAACACACTAAAATGAGAGCAAGAAAAGGTTCGAGACATGAAACACAAGAGGAAAGGAAAAAATGAATATAATATAAATGTGTTTGTGTTTGAGAAAGAGAGAAGAGAGAGAGAGAGAGAGAGAGAGAGAGAGAGAGAGAGAGAGAGAGAGAGAGAGAGAGAGAGAGAGAGAGAGAGAGAGAGAGATGGCTGTTTAAGATGGGTAAGGTTGCAAAAAATAACTGATTCTCGAACCATGTTCCAAGTAAGGAAACAATATATATAGATTTTAAAATACTTATAACTATTAAATCATTTATATATCAAGAAACTGTATGTAGCAAGATGTGTTTGTAAAAACGTATTGTACAAAAACATGTGTCTTTCATTCTCCAATTCATATTAACTCATTACAGCGTAAGGCACGAGTATTTGGGTTTTCACGTGTGGTCAGAATTGTGTGTAATGTAGTTTTCATATTTCATTAGTAGGGGATACTGTATTATTCTGTTCGTCCGTTTGTGTAATACACAAGGGACGTGCGTGTGGGAAGTTGTAATTAGGTTTTGCCTTGCCGCACGTAGTGTACAGTATACCATCACGTAGGCGTGTATTATCTCACAGTTGCAGGTGTTTGCGTAACTTCGTAGCCAGCCAAACTCGATTACTTGGTATAGTAAGCTAGCAACTGTAAACTTGTTCATTACAGTTAAACTATATACAGACGGGTACTTTCTTGTGCAAATATGAAAACCTACATTATATTAATATACTTTTTGCAGACCCCTGTTCAGTATTTTCAATGATTTTATCACACAAATACGAGGGCTATTTTTTTTTTTCAACCTCCGGTGAGCTGGAAAACCTGGTTCTGTTGTCATAGCAACAAAATGATTGTTGATTAATGTTTTTGAGGCTTTGTTCTAACCTATCACCACTGGTTTAATAGTTATTTTGTCTATTATTGTGGTGACGACAGTTTAATTATGGCAACTACAATTGAAATTGCCTACAAATGTAATTCGGTCTGTTATTAGATTTCTTCAAGCTGAAGGTCATAGCGACTGCAGAAATTCATCGAAGGTTGTGTAATGTGTATGGAGAAAATGTGATGAGTGATGATTCAGTTCGGAAATTGTGTCGAAAATTTAAATAAGTGTAAATTGATGTTCATGATGAAGGAGGGCAAGGAAGAAAGTCCGTGGCTACTGATGATGTTGTTGAAAGGGTAGACAGGATGGTCCGAGAGCGCCGTCGTTTCACAATTACAGAACTTTCTGCTGATTTTCCTGAAATTTCTAGGTCTGCTCTTTGTGATATTCTTACTCAGAAGCTTGGGTATAGGAAATTCTGTGTTCGGTTGGTTCCCAAACAACTCAGAGATGTTCACAAGACTCGAAGAATGGGTGCATCAGTACCACCCAACGTATAGCCCAGACTTGGCACCAAGTGACTATCATTTGTTCACTGACTTGAAAAAGTGGTTAGGTGGGCAGCGGTTTGCCTCCAATGATGGGTTAAAGCCCAGTGTGGCAGATTGGCTGACTACTCAGGAGCGAACATTCTACAACATAGGCATAGAATAGTTGGTGCCTTACTATGATAAGTGCCTCAACAATGGTAGTGACTATGTAGAAAAGTAGTTTATATATATATATATATATATATATGAAACCTTTGTGTATAATAAAAGTATTGATGCCATCCATGTGTCTGTTTATTGGTCTATCGGAGGTTGAAAAAAAAATAGCCCTCGTACATACATATCCGGCACTACAGTCCAGGATGGACCTTGGCCTTCCTAATGATCTGCCTCCAGATACTCCGATCATGTGCCTTGATCTTCCACGTGCCGACACCCATCCTAGTCAAGTTTTCTTCCACGTCGTCTTGCCATCGTTTTCTTGGTCTACCCTGTCTTCTGCGCCCATCTATGTGCCCACTCATTATCCTCCTTTTATTATTCTTGATATGTCCTTTTGGAGTGCTACTGTCTTTTAACCATGAAGACTGGCCATTATTCCGACGCTTGTCTATGGGTTTACCAACACTGGGCTTTCTAAAGGAAGGGTTGTTAATCCGTCGCTCAACCTCCTACCAGGAGAACCGGGTATCTTGATTTTGGGGTGTTCTACCCCTGGACGTGTTGTCTTTACCATGAGGTAGGAGCCACATCTACCCCCCAGTAGTTCTGCTATCTTGAACTGTGAACACCACCATTGGCTGGCAGGCAGCTCACTCGCTGCTGCCCTTGATGAGACCTTCTGCCGCCCCATACCATCCTGATAGACCTACTATACTCCAGTTACTCCAGAGCAGCTCTATCAAGATCTAGTGTCAAAACCGGCTATGAGAGCCCCGCATGACACAACAAAAGTATACGAGGTTTGATCAGAAAGTTCCTACAGTTATTGTTTATTTTAAAAATTTTGCCTTCATTCATCGACACTTATACAGCCCCCTTTAAAGTAGTCTCAGTCGAATGTAACACGATTAAGCCAGCCGTTCTGCCGTCTTCAGAATATTTCAAGCATGCACATTTTGGTACAGCTTCTTAAGCTCGCATAACGATTTTCGTTTTATGTCGTCAACGGTCGCATAAGGTTGTCCTTTAGAGGAAGTTATCACTATTTAAAGGAGGAAAGATCGCGTTGGGACATATCTGGTGAATACGACAGTTTTCGTGTCATCATTATGACATATACGCCTAGCCTGGCAAAATTCTTAACAAGCAATAACGTCCGTCCAGGCGCATTATCGGGCTGCAATTGTCATAAAATATTTTTCTATAAATATGGCCGTTTTCTGCGAATAGCTTCATATAAATGGCTTCAAATATCCGAAAAGTACTATTTATTTACTACTGCCCCTAGCTATGAAATTTCATAGGACACGAAAACATAATCATCATCTGACAAACACCATCTTCAACTCATTTAGTCGTTAAAGCTTTAAGACCGCTTGTTCACGCACAACAGTCTCGCCAGAAACCTTCTGAACACGTTTACCAGGACAGTGCAGTGTATCTCACAGTATACACAAAATTTAATCCATGTTTTTCAATCTTGCATTGTAGAATGAAAAACAATCGCCTAATGCACATAAGGACGACTTACTCGATTAAATGTGAAATATAAACTATGCATCAAACTGGGCTAACATTTTAGATTATTTTTACTAACATGTGTACCAACATCACGTAAAAACAGTTTTTTAAATCGAATACATTTAGTGGTGAGAATTGCAATATTGCACGAACTTTTTGATCAAACCGCGTACAAGATTGCCATGGCAACTCAACAAGAACAGCAAAAAAGACGTAATTTATAAATCAGAAGTAACCATAACCTTAACAAAAATATTTCACTATTATTATTCATGAGAAAACGTGTCAAACGTTTTATACTTAGGTGAAATGTCTATTAACATGCATTCTCAATTTTGAAATTGACTTTTTACATTATAGTTTTCTTTGTAGCACAACGTTTAGTGACGAACTAAATGTGACTAATAAATGCAAACAAATATTGATCATAGATATCGTCGTAGTCGTCGTCATCACTTTTGTTTTATGTACCTAGCAGAGTTGTATATATTTCTTGATCTTTTCCAATTTGAAAACAAAATAGAAGTGATAAATCATATCATCCCTCCTGAACCAAGGTTCTCCATTCTTTCTTTCTGTCCTTTACTCAGTTACTCATATTCTTTTATATATTCTTTCTTACCTTTACATTATATATCTTCATTTCATTACGTTCATGTCCTAAAATGCTCGACCAGCTAATACTATCATTTGTGTCTCTTTCCCTTGGCCATCCATTTTACAGTCTCCTACAAATTCAATTTCCCTTCTTCTTCTTCTTCTTCTTCTTCTTCTTCTTCTTCTTCTTCTTCTTCTTCTTCTTCTTCTTCTTCTTCACTTCATGTTTTAGGCATTCTGCCTGTTACGGTTCCCACCTTTTCCTTGCCCTACCAAAATTTCTTCTTCCTCTGGCTTTGTATTTTCTAGCTTTTACTGGAATCCTGTATTGTTGCATTGTTTCAAGATGTTCTTGCCCACTTGTTTCTATTAAATTTTATCTTTTCATTTAAGTTGAATACCTGAAGTTCTCGTCTAAACGTTTCATTTCTTATTCTGTTTATTCGACTACAGCCCGTAACTCGTCTTAAGAATTTAATTTCCTGTGCCTGAATTCGATTTTCTTGTGCCTTTGTATTTACCCATATTTCGCTGCCATATATAAGTGCGCGGACAGCCATTGTTTTATAAAATTTCAACATTGACTCTTTCCTGGCTTTATTTTTCAAGCATCGACTGATAGTTCCGCAAATACGGTTAAAAGTAGTAATTTTTTGGTCAATATCTTTACTGTAATCGAAGGAAATATCACAACCTAGGTAATTTTCCATCTTATTTCTCAGTTTGTCCAAACCATCTTAGGTCGAATACAAATACAAGCCTACGTTCAATGAAGATTTAAAGTTTTCTTGATTATACACTTACAGTATATGCCTCACGAATGTTTATTCCTTTTTTTTAATCTCTTGACTTCCCTGCTTCACCATTACGTATCAAAATTAGTACCGTTCTTTCAAATAGTCTTACCTTTTCTTCATTCTCACGAGGGATTCACGTAGAGCATTGTTTTATAAAACTTAAATTTTTTCAATCCTTTTCAGTTTCATGCACCGTAACTAATTTCACTGCATAATAAGCGCTCCAAGTAAACTGTATTCAGTGAAGATATTTACAGACTAAAAAGGCACAAACTATTAGACTTACCATTCAGGTTTAACTAATAATGTATTATCTGTATTTTCTGTATTGTACTGTCTGTGATATCTGTTCTGTATGTTTTTGTATTCGCCTCATTAATAAGTGTTAATGGCAACCTTTATATGTGCCTTATGTGCCCAGTGTTTAACATTTGAACGTATTGTATCACGCTAGCAGGAAGTGGAAGTGATTTTTGTTTATTTGTTTACATGTTTTATCATTTAGTTTTGTACTTTGTGTACCTCTTTATTCTATTATCAACAACAAAAAGAGCTGTCAATGGTCAGCTCTGCATAATCCTGTATGTGTGTTGTCAGCCAATTTGTTAAATGTTCGCTTAGTCAAACAGATTACAGATCTCAAAAAAAAAAAGTGGTTTTGACTCGACGCATCCCACAATATGAATACAACCATTGTCTTCAACAATAATTCGATACACGCGCTACCCAGGGGTTCACACACACACACACACACACACACACACACACACACACACATGCACTCACGAAAATATGTGAGTGTCTAGGCATAAATGTTTATATATAATAACTACAAAAATATATTTTCTACCCACTTTTTAAGTAGGCCCTACGTACGTATTTTTTCTACGTAGTTTTGAGGAAACTTTTGGAAAAGATACTTTTTCCTTAAAGATTTTTCTAAATTTTCAATTTATGTGCGCACATGTTTATCCATGCGCTTCTGGGTTTATATGCTTCTAATTCTTCATATATATTTTTAGCCCCGTTATTTTTAGCACAAATTATGGATTAAGACAAAGAGGTGGATTGAGTCCGACATTATTCAACTTGTACATGGACGACATTATTAAGAAGTGCTCACTGAAGGTTAGGAAAATGCATGTTGGATACACAAATAAGAGAGGATTTAGAAATGATATCGATTCTGGATTTTATTGAACAGAGACAACTATGCTGGTGGGGACACATGCAGAGAATTGATAGTGATAGAATGGTAAAAAAAGGTTTGGGAGGCAAAATCAGAGAGGAGAAAGAAGAGGGGAAGACTGCGATTGACTTGGGATGGAATGATGGGAAACATTTTGAGAGAAAGAATCTTGGGGTGGAGTGAAGCGAAGACATTGTCAATGGATAGAGTAAGATGGAAAAAATTTGTATATAGAGTGTAGTTGATGTAACCCGACACCAACATATGGTATAAGGGTATTTTGATAATAAATAAATAAACACTCACAGCATTCAGTTCCTACCGTCCGTTGGTGACATTTCCTTTGCGGTCTTACAGTGTATATCCTGTCACGTGCCTGAGTAATCTTATTCTAGCCGAATTAATACGACCGGCGTGGGGCTTCGGTAAATTCTCAGACCAATAGAAAAGTGTATGGAAGTGTATGTTTCTTGACTGGCTTAATCTATTGTTCCTCTGATGGCCCCACCATACATGTGGTTGAACATGTGAGTTTCTTTACAATATCATTGTTTGTACTGTAAGATACCCAACCCAGATTTTCAAAATTACTGATCTACAAGACTAATCTCTCTCTTTCTCTCTCCTATGGCGCTACAGCCCAAGTCGGGCGCTGACCTCCACCAATCTCCGCCTACAATCCACTCTATCCATTGCAGCCCTCCTCCACCGATCTCCAATCCACTCTATCCATTGCAGCCTTCCTCCAGTTTCTTATCCCCATATTCCTCGCGTCCTCTGCAACGCCATCTTCCCACCTCTTCCTCGGTCTGCCTCTAGGTCTCGTTCCATCCCATGTACCCAGCAGAGCCCTTTTGGGGTTCCTGCCATCCTCCGTTCTCATAACATGTCCGGCCCAAGGCAATCTTTGCATTCTTATAAATTTTGAGACTGGTATCTCTTTATATATTTGATACAGTTCATTGTTGTATCTCAGTCTCCATGAGCCATTTTCTTGAATTAGGCCTATAATGCGTCTGAGGATTTTCCTTTCAAAGGTGTCTACTATGTCGGCTGTTTTCTGTGTGATTGTCCATGTCTCACACCCGTAGAATAACCGGTCTGATGACAGTCCTATATATTTTAATTGTTGTTTCCCTGTGCACATCCCCAGACCTAAATGATGACAGCAATGCGAAGTATGCCTTGTATGGTGGTCCGTCTTTGGATCTCCGGCTCCTGTGATCCAGTCTTTGCTAGGTTCACTCCGAGATACGTGAAATTATCCACCACTTCAATTGACAAAACCATTACTTTCTTGAATATAATGTTTACCGTTTTAACATCTTAAGGTTAAATTTTATAAAAATATCTACAAAACGATTGACAATTTTTTACGACAATATTGCTTTGTTTTGACACTACGTGAATAAGCTTTAAACGGTAAAAAAGTTTTTAAAAATTGTAATCACCTGAAAAACGAAATTCTATCTCTCACACATACAAACATACTTATAATCATTATAATTGGTAATGCAACTTACCAAGCAACTCATATATGAGTTGTTTTCAGCAAGTTTCAACCCCTTAAAATATTTGTTATTTTAACTCGCGTTGAACATGTTACGTTTGTGTGTTGACTGGAGATTACGCATAATTTACTGTATGATGCAGATAACTATGTATATAAAATACTTTTTTACGTTTGTAAAATCTCTTGTCTATGTAACGTACAATATTAATCGTAAAATACTAAAACTACTTACATTCAAACTTAGTAGGAAGAAATCCAGAGTAAACAGAATGGCTGTCATGGGGTTGAAATTGGTCTGAAACAAATACAAAAAAAAATGAGTCAACACCGCACAGGGAAGAATTAAAATCATGCACACACATACTGATATCTGCACCAGACTTAATCTTGTTCTCAAACACAGTTGTAATAAACTATTTTTATTAATAGTTTTTCTTTAAAATGGGAGTTAATTCAATCTAATATATTAAATGTAACTTCTCTGTCGCAATAAATGTATTCTAATACAGAAATTTAAGAAACAGTATTTAGGAGCTACTGTTTCTACAGTGTTTGGCGATTAGAATTAATCTTACTTCTTACTTTCTTTTCAGTGAAAGGATTATGATCTAAATCTTACCAATATCTAAATGCACTCAATAGTTTTTAATAAGACCAGCTTTCAAGAGAAACATCTTATTTTCTTTTGTAAATATGAGAAGCATTTACGTATTACACCTAACTTTAGAAAACTGAAACTTTTTCAAAAATGAAAACGTATTAATTTTAAAATTAAAAAAACCAACAGTTCTTATTAAGTTTGTTTTGGTTGTAATGAACGTTTTATAATGTAAAATGCATATTTGACATAAAACAGTAGCACAAATCTATAATTTTTGAATTATTTTATTATGTGCTTTCAATGATTAAATTGTAAGGTACAAAACGAAATAACACTTCTTGACCGAAACACATAGCTAAATATATCGTCTTATTGAAATACATATTTCCATATGAGGGTGTTCTATAAGATTTAAAAAAAAAAATTAGAACTGTTGTTCACAGATGTCGATAGGATCGTACTGAAACATGCAAATTAAGACTAAAGTGATTTAAACGATCAGTGACTTTCAAACTTTATCGAATTAAAAATTATATATACTTTGCGTTTGTTAAACACATAATGAATGATTAAACTTAGAAAAGGATCAATTAATTTTAATGGTACCTTAACTGTACGTCATAAATTAAAATATGGCTTTTCAGCATTGACTAAGCCTATATAAGTTAGACACCCCTATTTTTTACGTTAGCGTGTTTTCTATCCTGCATTGCAATTGATGTCATCTAAACAATGTTTCTGAATATGTGGTCCGGTTTCACGTCACAAAAGAATCCATCATCATCCTCCAACTTGCTATTTACAATTTCCACGATAATTGTTTCAAACTTAAAGCTCTGAATTTAAGTAAACACTGCTACTGGTTTATTACGTATTCATTACTTCATTACTAGTTTTCTTGATACGGTAGGTTGGAAAGTGATTTCTCCAAAATTACTAAACCAACTTATCGTAATTTCTGGTTTTTGGAGCATCGTCACGAACAGAAATTGTTTAGTCTGTATTAGTTAGCAGAATTAATTTTGTAACATTTCTCAAATAACTGTACGTACACTAATTTAAGAAGTTTAAGGAGCTCAGATTTTTTATGAGTCTGAGAGTTGAAAAGAAAAGCCAGGCCAGTCGCATCCAAGCTGCTGAAACGAGATTTCTCAGGCACGTAGCAGGGTATACTCTCCATGATCATAGAAGAAACACAGACATACGGCAGGAACTGAATATTATGAGTATACTCGACAGGATAGCCCCAGTATCGGCTGAATTGGTGGAAACATCTTTGCCGAATGGATGGCTGCCGCATCCCCAAACAACTATGGAATTATAAGCGGAGGGGACGGAGAGGTGTTGGGCTTCCGAAGAAGCGCTGGAGTGACCAGCTCTAATCTTTGCCTATGTGAGACCGGAACAAACCATCCTTAGCTTAGTCCTTAAAGATGATGATGATGTTGAACGAGCTTTTTAGAATGAGCCTAACACAACGTTATCTCAGAACTAAAATTTTTTTTTAACAGAAACAAATACGTTCTTTGATTATTGGAATTCGCAATTTCAATTAGCAAACATGAAAACATCATTCGGTTTTCCTCAAACATAACACAGAACAGAGGATACATTTACACACATGCAGAATAAAATTAACTACAACAGCTGATACTGGTACTTTAACGGGTTAAAATGAAGACTGAGATTAAAACTTTAGAATAGTAGTCAATGCGTTTGGTTAAATAAAACAGACAACAGACAACAAATGGCCATGGCCTCAATACTCGCACGTCAAAAGGTAAGCGAAGTAACGAAGAGAGTAATTTTAAAAACAGATTTTCAACGTAGCGTTGCAAACAGAACGTGAAAAGAATATAAATAATGAGAAAAGCGGCATGAGAAGTGTATTTCGATAAAATCAGAACAACTGAAATAGTGTTATTTCCTTTGAAGAAAAATTAACCGCAACGGAAACACTAACAAAGGTAAACAGAAATTTATGGTCGAGTTACACGCAACTAATGTTTGTATAATTGATACCTACAAAGGAAAGTCAGTTGTAATAATTAAGAAAGTACAGTGAATCGATGTTTTATGGGCAAAGTTACTAGAAGACAATGACATATTATGAATATATTTTCTTGAATATTAAGTGACACAGATGTTATTGATATTATTGATCTGCGCTATTACATGTAATAGGCAAAGTAAACACATTAATAATTCGTATGTATGTTTAAAAAAAATTATTAATTAACTTTATACAGAATGTAATCTGATGCCTGGCATAGTTCGTCTGTTTTCAGACAATAAAGACTTCTGATAGTTTGTTTTGTCATGATATACATCATGTGATTAACTGTGAGTTCAAGTGACTTCACAATTGCAGAGAAATTAATAGGACAAACTTATGATTGGGCACCGGTAATGAGCGGTCATGTTAGTGGCTAATAGACCAAAGTTCTTGGATCATATCCTCAATCTTTTACACGCTGTTATGCTCTTGCACACTCTAAATCTTGTTCTGTAGTAGAGTTTGTCTACAATCAGACATTGCAATATTTTCTTCGAAACCTGAACGGGTTCTCTGTCTTTGGCCTTTGAACGGTCTTTTCTGCCCTGAGAAGGACCAACACTTTCCTTCAAAGCAGGCATACACAAAAGGGGTTGAGTGACTTACGTTTAATGTCAGTTAAAAATAAAAGTTATTTAACTTAAAAAAAAAACATTATTTTATGATACTGTTATCGAGAAGGTTGCCATGCAGGAAAGAAGAGCGGAGCTGATGATCAAGTAGAAACTGGTAAGCAGGTACCTGTTACTATAAGAAACCAGATGTTAAAAAGTCTCAGTGTGTCGGGTAAATACGTAAATACGGAGTGAATGGTACCTGACTAGTGCTTCTTGCTAGGTGGTGCATTGTTACATCCCGAACACAAGTATAACGTACTATATAATTCTAAATTTTTGCTTTTCGTATCAAAGTGAATTGATTTTATTACATTGTTTATCTACATTTTTCGTAATGACATAATGCTATGAAACAAGATGATTATCTTATTATTCCGGCTGTACAATGTTTACACATTTTCCGGAACCAAAGATTACAGATGTGATTGAATTCTCATCTTCCACTGGTGCCTGTCCATCCATCATCTTCTTCAATTTCTCGTCCCCTCAATTTAGTCTGAATTACTTCTATTCAGGTGATAGGTGGTATTTCTATTTACCTTCTGCCTGGTAGAGTTCATTCCATAACTCTCTTTGGCAATCTTTCCTGTGCCATTTTTTTCGTATGTCCATACCATTGTAATATTTGTTTAAATAAAATCAGCATTTGAAATTTTTACATTCATTCTGTTCTTAATGACTTAATTTCTAATTTTCTCACGTCTGGATACTCTTGCCGAACGTCTCCAAAAGTGAATACAATATTATTTCCTTCGATTACAAACCAAACAGAAATTACTTTCATGGAGTGATTAAGCCGTGGCTGCTGGCCTTTACAGATCAGCACACCGTTGATTTAGATTCAGCAGACACCATTAATTGTCTCCTGTTTTACCGTTAATATCCGGCTTGTAACTAATTAGCCGGCTTGTTGTTGTTGTCACTGTTTGTTTTACACTAAACTGAACCAGACGGCCTCCACATACAGTAAATTTAAATTGTGTGCATTCATTCTGCTTACATTACACTACAGTTTAAAATCAAATAACTTATGATGCGAATAGAGAGGTAAGAGCCAATAATACGAGGGCTATTTGAAAAGTTCGCGGCCTACCATATAAACGAATGTGTGGCGTTTCTGTTTCTTACCGCATCCTGGAGCCACGTTTGCCCCACGAACAGCTGTGAAGCGTCAAGTCGGGCCAAGTCATTGTTGCGGAGAAACAGCTGTATAAATAAGGTTATCTTAAAGTATCGCTGAAAATGGAGAAAACTGAACATCAAATTTTTTGTTAAGAAAAGTTGAACAGAAATTTTTAATGAGATGGAGAATGTGCTGGGTGATGCTGGATCTTCATTTACTACAGTGAAAAAATGGGCTACTGAATTTAAACGTGGTCGTGCAAGACCCGTGTTCTGGGCGTCCGAAAAGTGCCACTGCACCAGAAATCATCAATAAAGTGCACGATATTGTTTCGAAAGGTCGCCGTTTGAAGGTGTTTGAAATTGTTAAGCCTGTGGGCATCTCAGATAAAAGGGTACATTACATTCTTACTGAGGAATTAGGTATAGAAAAGCTGTCTGCAAGATGGGTGCCGCGTTTGTTGACAAGTGACCAAAAACGCATGCGAATGCAAAATTTTCAGGAATGTTTGGACAGTTTTAAGAAAAATTCGAAAATTTTATTCGTATATTTGTAACATCTGATGAAACTTGAATCCATTCCTTCACTCTAGAAACAAAACAACAGTCGAAACAATGGCTGCATAGTGATTCGTCGCCTCCGAAAACGATAAAATCAAATTTGTCGGCTGGAAAGTATATGGACATATTTTTCTGGGATGCTAACGGGGTATTGTTACTAGATTTCCTTGAAAAGGGTCAAACAACAAATAAATGGAGTGTATTACGCTAACCTTTTGGGCTAAATAAATGTAAAAATTCGAGAAAAAAGACCAGGTTTAGCAAAGAAGAAGATCATTGTCCATCAGAATAATGCACGCCCTCACATATGCGTTGTGTCTATGGCAAAAATCGCCGAGTTGAAGTACGATCTGTTGCACCATCCGCCTTATTCGTCTGATTTAGCGCCACCTGACTCTGTTCTATTCCAAAACCTTAAAAAATGTTCGGGGGGGGGGAAGCGATTTTTCTCAGATGACGAGCTGAAAGCGGCAGTAAACGGTTATTTTGAGGACCTAGAAGAATCGGACTTCCTCAACGGAGTAAGTAACGGGGTAATGACTTGACGCTTCACTGCTGTTCGTGGGGCGAACGTGGCGCCACGATGCGGTAAAAAAACAAAAACGCCACACATTCGTTTCTATGGCAGACCGCGAACTTTTCAAATCGCCCTCGTATGAATGTTACCTTTACGTAAATGCAGAATATGTTACATTTTGCTCATCCGAATTAAGGAAATAATGGAAAGTTCGTGCGCTATGGCATACTGTGCTAAACCCTTGTCAGTGTAACAATGGCCGTGAAATACTCCAGTCGCAAATTAGCTGTCAGCTGGGAGCGCGGGCTACGTCCAGCTACCACTCCGCATACCTCAAACATCCGGTAGTGCATCGCCGCTACTAAGGATTTACACCGCAACCCTTTCGGTGTCACACGACCCCATTTCAACAAATACCTTTGTTGAGCGGCGAAACTAAGTGAATATCGCTTTTCTGCAAAAGGATGAGAAATGAAAACTTTAGTCTTCGGAAATATAAGATCAAAACATTATTTCACTTTCAGCCTTCATGTTTTGCTGTTTTTCTCTCTGTTTCTGAACCGTTGACGAGGAAATATCATCCATATCTGGAAGACAGTAATGTAATAGTAAGTATGTGTATTTCTCAATAAAGTTTAATATATTATTACGACGGGCTAACTGATCGTCGTATGGTACAGTGGAAAACAAAATATAGACACCGATGAAATCATTAATTACCATCTTTATCACAATTAATATTATTTGTAATCAAGAAGTTATCCAACAAGATTAGTCTCGTACAATAATACAAGTTAAATTTGTAGACACCCAATAATAATGTCAACTATTAGAATTACACACTAACTATGAGACAACAACACTTCATCGCACTTGTGTAAATCGCCACTCGATACGCACTAAAGAAAATCGCTCAACACAACTAACTGACAAGCCGGCTGCTATGGTTTTTAATAAGTAGCGCACGTATTCTAGAATATTTCCATCGTTAATGTGGTGTGTCAGCTAAATGCGTATTTCAAGTGTTCTCCAAAGGACTCTGTAACTACTTGAGTCCGGCGTTGACTGATGCTACCTGCTCGGCTGTGGAAGGGACGGGTGGCGAAAGTTCTAGTCTGTTCGATAGGGTTCTCGTAACAATATCAGTTATATTACTAATAAAATGTGATTTTTACAGTTAGCCCTGTTTTTCGAAGCGCTGACTCTATAAGTGTTTTTATACGTCACTTGCAGGAAATAGATGGAGGTATGTAATCCATGATATGTGAACGTCTGATGACTGTTTCTAAGGTCAGTTCTTGTTGCTATATTTCAAAAAAACAGTTATAACTCTTTTTACGAAGAAAGGGCAAAATAGAATCATTGATATGCACATTAAAAAAATATTGTTATTTAAATATTTATCTTTATTAACTGCAATTTTATTGTACTAAATTACACATTCTTAAGTTAATACTAAATTATTACTTTAAGTTTTGTCCCATTTTAAAATTAATTTGTAATATTAAAAATTCTACAGATTTTACAAAAACCAAATAATAAATTCATTTTTCAAATTAATGTATAAAATTAATTTGTCATATAGTGTATATAACATGACCGTCGCCAGTAATTTCAAATGCTCCTAGTCGACTCGCAGGCCACAATACGCAGTCTATCACGGAACTCTCAAACAGACTGCCAAAGGACTATCGACTGTAGAAGGAAACTGGAGACCCTGGCGAGCCGAGGATGGATCCTTAAACTCCAATGGATACCCAGTCATGTCAACATCTGGGGCAACGAGGAGGCCGATAAACTGGCCAAACAAGGCACAACCCTACCCCAGCCTACCCGCCCGCAGTCCCTACAATCTTCCAAAGCTCAAATAAACTCCGCCGTCAGCATATGGAATAAGCGAAGACTGTCTGAGGCGGCCGCCGGTAAAAAATGGGAAAGCCTCGTCACCGACGGTCCAATCAACCCCAACCTCCCTCGTGCAGTGTGTGTCGCCAACTTCCGACTAAAAACCGGACACGACTATCTCCCCTCCCTTCACATCTGCACCGCCTCCACGCGCTGCCAATCCCTGAGTGCCAGCTGTGCGGCCACGCGACGATGGACGCCGACCATCTGAGAGACTGCCCGGCCTTGGACCACACCCCGTCCAACGAGGACACCGAGATCGCCGAAGCCCGACGCTACTGGTCAGCGCGTCGCCTAATGGCTCAACAGCCAAGGGTGGGCGTTGGCTAGTAAGTAAGTAAGTAATTTCAAATGTATTACGAGGAAAATTATATTTATTAAGATTATAACAGGCGGAAATGTTATAGTGTTAATATTAATAATTTATTGTGTTGTCACGTTGAAGTTAAAATAACAAAAATTTAACTTCAATTATTGCATAAGAGTGCCATTGTTGATTTTTCCTGTTATTTGGGTATAATTAGAATTTTGAAGTCTTCTTACGGGATAGACCGTGTCAAAAATGTCTTGTATGACAACGTTTCGCTCGTATGACAATGATTATTCTCAGATAATATGAGTGAAACGTTGTTATATAAGACATTTTTGATGAGGTCCATATCGAAAGAAGACTTAAAAAACATAAGCAGGCCGCCGAATTTCAATGGACAGCGGGCGCGGCGCGGAAGCCTACGAGAGAATATAATTAAAGTTTGTAATTAGGGACTTGATCGGTGACAGTTATTCTGTTTCCACTGTACAAAACGACGATTGGTGTGACCGTCGTAACAGTATAACAGTCTTGTAAATGATTCCGCTAGCTACTTCCGAGGCGATCGCCTTTTCTCATAAATTAACTTCCCGATGCCAGTCCCTCTCCCTTGAAGGGAGCCCAATCGAATGGAAACGAACTGTAAAGTACTTGGGCGTCACTCTTGACTTGCTCTTGACCGACGTCTAAGCTTTGCATCTCACGTCTCTCTGAGTCTCCAGCGCGCCAGAGGCGTCAGAACCAAACTATTTCCCTTTCTCTGTCATCGGGGTTCAGTGGCTGTGCGCACTAAACTCACCATCTACTTGCTCTTTCTTAGGGCAATCCTGACTTACGCAGCCCCCGCCTTTTGGGTACTACTCAGCCCATCCGTTGTCGCCCGTTTGGAAGCTTTCCAATTCCGAACCCACCGCTACATCTCCAACTCTCCCTGGTTTGTCAGAAATGATGCCATCAGGCGAGGGTTTAAGGTTCCTTCACTCACCGAATTCGTTCGGTCCCTTGCCCTCAAACTGTTCACTCGAGCCTATGTCTCGACCCATCCCCACATCCGCCGACTAAGCACAGATGTCGGCCCACCACCTAGACGACACAAACGCCCCCAGCATTGCTCGACGACCCTCCATAAGCAGTTCACAGAACGTCTGCCCAATCCCCCCGATATTGAGTATTTTCACACTCCTACTCCTTCCTTCTTTCTTTTGTCCGTGCTGGCGCTCGGCGACAGACTGGGGGGGGGGGGTCTGCGCTTGCCCTAGGTGTGCTTAGTGCCAGCTCTGGTGGACGCTGCCTCCTCCTACGCTCTCTCCCGTCCGCCGACATTGCCGCTTGGCAGCCCTCGGCGACTTTTCCTGAGCGTGTAGAGGCGCCCTACCCGTTGTGGGAGGGTAATTCCTACTACTCAAGCGAAAAGTCTACTACTTTCCTGAAATACACTTCCGTAACAGAATACTCTTTTAGCTTTGTAGTGTGTCGCATGATCGGTTACAGAGGAACTGTCTTGGGAAACAACGATATTTTTCTCGAAGTCCTTAATCCTAAGTAGTCTCTGCCCTTTTGACTTTTCACTCTCGCTTTCTTCTGTGTCCTTGTATCTCCATTAAGTGTTCGCTTGATCAGCCGTTCTGACAATTATAGAAATTGATTGCTCATCTCTAATCCTTTCTTTTTACCAATAACAACACTAACATCTTTTACCATTACTTTCTTAAATATTTCTCTACACTATCATTCCTTACCATTAATAATACATTTATTAATTAACCATTTAAAATAATATTTCTTTCTTTTAGCATAACACTCCTTATTATTTAATTCCTTATTTCTTTTCACTAATATTTCTTTTTTTATTTGCTATCATATCCTTAATAAATAACATTTCTTAATTATACTCTCGTATCTTATTATTAATAATTAATAGTAATATTATTTTTCTCATTTAAAAATAATTATTTATTTTCATTTGCCTTGAGTTCTGAGTTGCAGTGTCATTAGATCTGACACCCCTCTTATAACCATTGTTTGTTGCACACAGGAAATTCATTGTACTCACCGTGTAAACAACGTCCACATTCCATTCTATCGCTGCGACATCCGTTTTGATCGTATAAGTCACCTGTTCGTCGCTGCGTTGAATTGTTGCTGCCTGTATCGCGTGATCCACTTGTCTATAGGGTGAAAACTTTATTCTCCCTCTCTTTCTCTCGTTCTCTCCGCGTTGCTGCTATTGACGAACGCATTTCTTAATAGTTCGTATGCGTTTTATATTGGAACATTCTTTTGTGCATCGTTTATGATAATTTTTATTGTAATTACTATAACTATAGTTATAATTATCGTTCACTTTATATTTCTCGTGTGTATACCTACCGTCATATTTACTACAATTTTGTGTAGTGTTTCGTATAGATAATCTACTACGTTTCTCGTTAGGTCTACAGTGATATTTTTCTCCATGAGTATGGTGCCTTAAATGTTTCACCTGTGCCATCTTATGTGACTTACTAGTGCGTGTGTGTGTCTCACAGTTGGGATATCGCTATTAATAAGGTACATTTTATTAACCTTTATTTGCTTCTCTTCCTTAATGTTAATTACTTTTTTATAACAATTCTTCACATATTAGCTCTGTTTGTTTATCAATTATTCCACAGACATTTTCTGTGATCACGTCAATACGTAAGTTAGTATCAACAATTTTTTCAATTAATTTTGCTAAACTCTCCGTTTCCCCCATTCAGGCGTCGCGGGTCTCTTCGAGGTCCCAGGGTCCAAGAAAAATAACATCATCCTATCCCTCCAAAATAAAATCGATGGAGGTCCCATTCCTTTGATAGCGCGAGACCGCTAGTCAAGGTAACAAGCAGGCAACATGCAGTCATCGGATATCATCCGGACACTGCGACCACCGGAGCACGACTAGCTGCTGCTCCGTACAACTTGGACTTGGACTTGGACCGCTAGCTACTGCTATACCGTGCAGCTTATGTAGAGTGCAGTACGTTTTTCCTTCTCGCTTATAGATTGTTAGACAGTTCCCACAGATCGATCGAACTTTGGTAAAGAATCTTCCTATTCACAAGGAACTGTTATTTCACCACTTACGTTCTTCCAAACACATGTCTATTTTGATTACCACTATATTATATAAAATTATATTCAACTATTCGGTTGTGAAATTTAAATATAACTGTGTTGCCAATTTTAAATTTCTTTATTAACATACTTCCTAAAGTGATGAAAAATATACATTTTCGTCAAAAGTAAATTTCATATTAGTCGGTGTGTAACGTACACTTTAAACATTTTACATCAGCACTCACATTATTTCAAACTCTTATCAATTTTGATTAAACGACATTATATAAAATTATATTTTATTATTTGATCATCTTTATTCGGATATCGTTATTCGGTCGTAAAGATTTAAAAAGAATTGTGTTTTTCAATTTTAAACTCTTTTATCAATGTATTTTTTAAAAAGTCATATGAAAGTACACGTTTTCGTCAAAAAGTTTAATTTAACCTTAAATAGTGAGTTAATTTTTTTTTTTTTTTAAGTATTTTGACCATTTGTGTATTTTTACCGTTTCCAAAGCGAATAGAAACACTGCATGAGCCAAGTCCACGAGAGTGGTGGTGATCACTATTAGTATCCAAGGAATCAGAAGTACCCTGTTATCCTGAAACATAAATAAGTTGAGTGATATTAGTTTACTAAACATTACTCTTTTACAGATAATAATAATTTCAACTACTCTTTTCTTTAGGGATTTAAGAAGCTGGAATACAAAGGAAGCAGGAACATGCAGTATTTGATGAGGTATTCAGGATTTGCCTCTTATAATCTTAAAGGTATAGTCTGCGATCACAATTTATTATTAATAATGTTAATAATATTTTATTAATTATTTAATTAATTAATAATATTAATAATTAATGTGTAACCAGTACACATTGGTCACAATTCTGTCAAAATGTTGAAATTTCGAGACAAGTTTGAAATAGTTTAACACTCGAACGGTGATATCAAAGTGTACTGTAAAGTAAAATTATTTGTTATACTTTAATAAACCGCGGAACTGTGACACTGACGCTATTGACGCACCTGGACAATGTCAATTTAGACCGGAAATACGTTAGGAAGTAGGTAGCCGCGTTCAAAGGAAATTAAACATTAACAAGGTGTCTAATAGAAACTCGCTACAGTCCTACAGACTTTATCCGTTCAAAGTTCACTACTTCAGCACTAGTTGCAATATTATGTCTTCAGGCAAAAGGGTTTGGGTCAGGTTTACGTTCTTAAAGATACAAACAACCATTTTACACCTAATCAGTTGTAAATTTTAGTTGTCCTATTTACACTGTGTTTCTATGTTTTTAAAGTATAAACATGTAAAATGTTTTGAGAAATGCAAAACAGCTAAAAATTATTTTTGATTAGTTAATCCTTACAAATAAAACTTATAAATAGACTGATTTGTCATCTTGCTTTTAAATATTTTAATTCTTGGATTTCGTTGTTCATGACGTGTCCGTTTCTTAACTAAATATAATTATTTCACTACGACTCGGAAAACAAAACTTTTTATGGGTAAAAACGTAAAAGCTTTACCTTACAACCTGAACCAATTTTCACTTTTAAAAAGCTTCTTCAGAGGTTCACTTACAACCTCTGAAGAAGCTTTTTAAAAGTGAAAACCGGTTTAGGTTGTAAGGTAAAGCTTTTACGTTTTTACCCATAAAACGTTTTGTGTTCCGAGGCGTAGTGAAATAATTATATTTAAATATTTTAAGTCTTTAAAAATTTAGTAGAATATGTTGGAAACGCACAAATTTTAATTTTGGTTTGGGCTTGTAGGCTATAATTGGTCTTCGAAGGATAGCGAGTGTGGTGATTGATAAATCTGGACATTAGCATAATATAAGCAACTGCAATTTAGGCTACCCATGTCGACTAAAACTGTGCTAATGTTCATCTAGTATCACATCTTGGGTAGAATGTGAGACTCACTTATGGTTTAATTCATTCTCCAGCGATTAAAATAAAACACAAGCAGCTGTTAAGTAGTGCGTTTTTGCTTTCATACTTCGCAGTACCAATGACTGTTCCCGTTAGAACCTCACAAAGGTGACACACTTTTAAGTTAATAAATACGTATATCATTTCGATAATCGATTAACCTCTTTTTTCCTATAAAATTCATTTGCAGTATAATAAAAGGCCACTGAGTGTTAGAGCAGACAACACTATTTTTATTGCACGCCGCACGACTCATATATGTAGTATTTATCTACTTTCCCTAAACTACCTTGAAGGTACGAAAAGACGACTGTTAATACTTGGATAAAGTTTCTTCCTTTTCCTCATCGGCATCATTATCCTTCTTCGTTTTCGTTTTCTTTTAAGTCTATTGTTTTGTTTTCTTACTCTTACTCTTTTGTTGTTGTTGTTTATTGTTGTTATGTTGGTTTTCTTCTAATCATTATCATTATTAATAGAATAACCATAACAAAAAAAATATTAATAATAACATTAAGTTTTATTACCATAAATTATATTTAAATTATTATCACATAAATATATATTTCTACGCTGAGCCGATAGATAACGTGTGGCTAACGTTGTGTGAGCGATAGGATTATGTAATGCTCTAAAATTATTCAGGATACTCCTTCCAGACGTTTGTGGGTTTCTCACTACCGGCATATAGGTAATTTCGTTACTTATTAAACCACCTAGAATCAGTCAGTTTTTATATAAGGCCATTTATTATACATTTATTTTACAGTCATTGTGAGTTATCCTGACACAAATCTGTAATTGGTGAATTGTTTTATTTATTGTGACAATGTTAAATAAGATACCTTTATTGTGCGCTACGTTAATATATATTGGGCAATCGTAAGCTGCAAGAATTGTATACTATGGACGGAAAGCGGTTAGTTGCGAGCAAATCTTACAAAACCCGGTCAGTTGCGACCGAGCTCAGTTTGAAGCCAGTCAAACGCGACGCTGCCAATTGTGATTGAAAACATCGTCGTTTTATGTAATCTACGAGGCTCATTCAATGAGTAAACAGACAAACAGCTGTAGAAAAGAAATTAATTGTAGCAGCTGATTGAAACTTTCAGGAGTGTTACCTGGCAACGTCGTTGTGAGTTTTGATCAGCTGTTCAATAATATATTGCATAAACATAACCAATACCGTTTTATTTACGATGGCGTGTCCTCTTGAGGACAGTACTTTCGAAGAACAGCGTTCTATTATAAGATTTTTGGATTTGGAACCACTATAACCACTAACTTGGATTCACTATTTTGAACCTGAGTCAAAGCGACAAAGCATGGAGTGGAAGCATCCCAGTTCACCCACCAAAAAAAATTCAAAACCCAGCCATCGGCTGGTAAGGTGATGTTAACCATCTTTTGGAGCTCCCAAGGCCCAATTTTCTGTGATTACCTACAAGACCTGCGTACCATCAATAGTCAGTACTATTCCGACATGATTGTGAACAAAGTTAAGCCTGCATTGAGGAAGAAATTTCCGGGATGGCTGAGGAAAGGTGTGATTCTTCTTCACGATAATGCACGCTCACACACGGCAAAACTGACGCTCGAAACAATAAAAAAAATTGGGTTGGGAGATCCCGCCTCATCCCCCTTATAGCCCTGACCTTGCCCCATCTGACTTTTTCTTGTTTGGCCCACTCAAGGAGACTTTGCGTGGTGTCAAGTTCAACAGCAATGAAGAAATGAAGGAAAAAGTCCAAAACTGGATTCGACATCAAGGTAAAGAATTTTTGTGCTGAGGGAATAAAAAAACTTCTAAAGAGATGGGACAAGTGCATGACGTTGCTGGAGATTACGTTGAAAAGTAAAAAAAAATGTATTGATTGAATAAAAAGTTTTTGCTGCACCGCTGTTTGTTTGTTTACTTATTGAATGACACTTGTATAAAATGCGTGCAAAGAGATGAAGGCTCAGGCCTGGTATGGCAATGCATACGGCTGTTTCCAATGTTTCTACTGTTGCAACCAATTGAATTTTGCTTTGGTTGCCCTACATGCTCTTCTGGCGCCTATCGATTAGCGGGTTACTTAAAACATTACTCATGTGCATCCATGTTGACTATATGGATCGCGTGCTGCATTCACTGAATTCGTTCCGACCGCTGCACCAATTGAGGGGGGGGGGCAAGAATACTATGTGTGCTATACACAGTACCTGTACAAAGTCCGACTTTCTGCTTTGTTATAGCTGTTGCTGCTTTAGAGAATATTTTGCGTTAAACGGTATAGCTATGTCTTATTTTAACATTAATTAATGTCTCCAAAGTGGGAGGTTTTTAATAAGTGCTTTTCCAAAATAAACACATTTGTTTCACTGTAAGATTTCAGTATTCTGACACATTATTTCAGTTTATCGCTAAGTTCTGGTGCGTTCATAGATACTTATTTATGAACATTTCATGTTGAAGCCAGAGGGAATAAAGATTAAAAATAAGGGAAACAAAGAATAAAAGACGTGAGCCGTAAACTTTACAATGTCAATTGGGTAAAAGAAACTCGAGTATACGCTCGCCATAGTCGTTGAAGTTTTCAAGTAGCAATGCTAATTTATATAAAAATGTTTTATTTTATGTAATTAGCTACATATTAATTGTTTAAAAATTGTTTACATTAAATATTATTAAATAATACAAATTATTTAACTTTTGCGGACACCAAGCTTAGAGAATGTAGCTGCAGCGGTTCTTTCTTTCCTTAGCAATATCATAGCACAAGATTTTATAAAATAATGTCCCTATTAATTTGATAAATTTCATTTCATGGCTGCCTTTGAAAAATTATTGTTTGAAATAGGTTTTCTAAACGCTGTGCGGCAAAATGTTTGCAAGCTGATGTAATCATTATTTTTTTTTGTATTAAGTTTATTGTCAGATATAATCAATAAATTATACATAAATTTTACAAAAATGTAAGGTGTCAAAGCAAGTGCATTACTGACTGAATGACTCGTTTAGTACACGTGTTAACTTGGCCCCAAACGCACTATCTCCCCCCCCCCCCATAATGTGGGAAGCTGTACGTGCTTCGGAACATTTTCTGCCGTTCACTTTGCCTGTCAGCACGCGATCCATGTATAGTATACATTGATGGTCATGTGTCAAGTCATTGAGGCATTAATCGCATCGCCCCTTTAACGGCTGTTTCTGCTCGCTCTGCTATCAGGTAAGAGAATAACACATGTGGGTCCAACGCATAGTGAAACTTACAATGACTTATACCATTATTAACATATTTCGTTACATGATTACTGGCTACATAACACAATAATTGCCACAACATCTCATTCGCAACATCCCTATCCTTCATTGTAACACGCACATAACAACAACTTTCCCATTGTTACACCAGCTTCATAAGACGCCTTCTTAGTTGTAGACGGAGGAACCAAACTAAAAGGACACCAACAATTACTTCTCCTCATAAAGGAGATTCAGTTGTTAGCAAATATATAGGTACGAACTATGAAAATTATAAGAAAATTAAAAATTGTGTAATTAGGTTAATGGATTAATATGTGGTCGAGATGGTTTATACCGTTTTATTTATTATATACTCGTATACATATATATATATTTATTATTATGTAACTTGTTTTTACATTTATTGTTATATACTGTTTCTCGTTGAATATGTTATTACTTATTGTTATACAGTTGTTATATATTAGTGTTGTATTTCTTATATTTATACTTTTGTTATATATCTGCATTATGTGTATTTATAATGTTTGTGTTGTGACGGTAATATTTTTCATTTTATTTTGTATTATTCAAACAAACATTTTTATTTTTTAAATATTTTCATTTATCTCATTTATTTGCATTATTTGGTATTTAAACAAATATTTAATAACATGTACTGCATCTGTATAAGAATCTGTACAAATTTATTTTTATAATTTTTGTGGTCGCTAATGATCGTTGCTGTTGCAGCGACCTTATAAATAAATTAATTAAAAAAAAGGACACCAACCTAACTAATCTAACCTAGTAGGAATTAGCCTAACATTATCTAACAAACATTTTGAAAAAAGAGGTTACTCGCACAAATGAAAAAGTTGTAGTATTCAAACCTCACCGAAATCTAGAAGAGAAACGTGTGTACTATTAAGTTGCCACGCATTTGGTCAGCTGTAACCAAGTGATGAAATTGCGGAGAATAATTGACCTTGTAAGGACAGGTAAAATACTTGTTTCGTCGCAACTGATCGAGACCGCGGGGGGAAGTTGTTTCTTTTAAACTGCAATTAAAGTTCTAAGTAGTGAAATTTGTCTGTATTATGTTTCCACTCTTGAATCACGACGATTCGTGCAACTGTCGTAATACGAGATGTGATCGGAAAGTTTTAAGACAGGTGCCGCCACTGCTCTATAGGAGGGGCTAGGTTTGCCCGCGGCTGTGGAAGGGGAAGCTTGTTTTGTCGTTGAAATGTTGTGAAACAATCACCACGACATCTTTGTTCGGTATAGAGTGGCATCCTGGTAAGTGAGGACGTGCGATCGGATCTTGGCGGATTTTTGATTTTGCAAAATGGATGAAAAAACGGAACAAGGAGTTTGTGTCAAATTTTGTTTTAAAACCGGGAAATCAGCTTCAGAGACTTATGAACTCTTACAAACAGCTTTTGGGGATAAATGTCTGAGCCGGTCAAATGTTTTTATCTGGTTCAACAGATTCAAAGATGGCCGCGAATTAGTCGAAGATGACCCCCGGTCCGGCCGGTCTTCCACTTCAAAAACCAACGAAAACATTGTGAAAGTTCGCGATTTAGTGCGCTCTGACCGTAGACTTACAATCAGGGAGATGGCTGATGAAATGAATTTAAGTTTCTACGCGGTTTAGTCAATTTTAATTGAAGATTTGAACATGCGTCGAGTGCCCGTGAAATTCATTCCGAAATTGTTGTCAGACCAGCAGAAACAATACCGACTTGAAGTGTCCCAAGAATTGTTTAATCGGGCCGGAACTGACCCAGATTTGTTAAATAGGGTAATTACAGGCGACGAAACATGGGTTTATGGGTATGACCCAGAAAAAAAGACACAATCATCGCAGTGGAAGGGTCCAAGTTCGCCACGACCAAAAAAAGCGCGACAAAGTCGATCGCATGTTAAGACAATGTTGGTGGTTTTTTTCGATCCTACGGGTATCGTGCATCACGAATTTGCCTCTAGGGGGGCATACAATCAACCAGGAATACTATAAAAGTGTCCTTCAGCGCTTGCGCGAAAATTTTCGGCAAGAATTGGGTCCTCCACCACGACAACGCACCTGCTCATCGTGCGTTCTCGATCACCGAATTTTTGGCCAAATTCAAAAATTCCTGTGCTTCCGCAACCCCCCGTATCACCCTGATATACCTCCTGCCGACTTCTACCTGTTTCCGAAATTGAAAATTTCGCTGAAAGGGGACCGATTTGACTCAATTGAAGACATCCAGGCAAATACGGAGAGGGTTCTTAAAACCCTTAAGAAATAAAATTTCCAGGAATGCTTCCAAAAGTGGAAACACCGTTGGAGTCGGTGTGTTCAGTCAGAAGGGGACTACTTTGAAGGAGATCCATCACAATAGCCTGTAAATACTGCCATTTTGAAATTACAAGCCCAGTCTTAAAACTTTCCAATCACACCTCGTAGTATATTGTTAATAATTTATTCCTTATTATTATAATATACACTAACGGCAAACAAATGTTGACTGCTTAGTAATTGTTAATAAGTAGTGACAGAAAAAGTAACTGGACATTGCACAAGTCACCCTATAGCACAATATGAACTAGCCAAACCCGGTAGTCAAATTAAGGTATGGGAAATTTACGAAATCAAGATTATAGCTTACGAGAGGGAAAATATTTTCTGGATTAAATATTTAACTAGAAAGAATATAAAAAACAGACATTAAAAAATTGCATATTATTTGTATGGTGTAATATGCGTTTCGATCATAATCACTACTTGTCCCTCATACCCTCCGCCACTAACATCAGAGGAACATGTACTCTAATATTTATGTAACTAATGTATGCGACTAGTTTTTTTTTTAGTATTTACATAGAATATGTAATATTTTATAATTCGATTTCTGCTTGTGAGGGCGTACTAAATCTAATAAAGTTTACGGTGGTCTGACTTTATCCAGTCACTAGAGACACAGTTGGTTGCAATCATTTCTTGTTAATGCTTGAGTAAATCCCAAAGTCAGAACATCAAATACATCTGGTAAATCCTGTAAGCCTACGCCGTGTGGGCTTTTCGTAAATACACTTGTCGACCTGGGTATGCAGTATATTTCTATGGAAGCATTACACGTGCCGGTTTAGTTGTATGCTTGCGTGGGGGGAGGAGGAGAATGCGCTGCGGACTTTATTTCAACAGATCCCGCGTTCTTGGCATTGTTTATCTAATAACTATACGTAGTAGAATACTCGTATGATGGACTTAAGGAAACCTTAATAGTCTGGGGGCCCGCCAACATATGAGAGGAATTATTAATATACTTCTATAACTTTCTGTATGGCTTAATTATGATTAAGTCTACCACTTTTTCCGCTATGACAATTTTCGCGATCGATTTCTTCTCTTTCCCATTTTTTCCAAACATGTCGATTTCCCGTTGTAAAGAAAATTTATTAATATAATATTTTTTCTAATTGTAAACAATAGATAATTGAACTAAACTCGCGAAAAAAAATTGTCGGACAAAAATTTTGATTTGTAAAGGGTGTCTACCACCCTAAACATGTCAAAATGACGGATTTTAAAGATTTATTGATATTCAGCTGATTTTTTCAGAATCGGTTATTAAAAGTATGTAAAACTGAAAAATGACATTGTCGGACAAAATATATTTTCCGATTTTCCAGTCCGACGCCTGAAAGTCGTCGCAGCCATGACGTCACGGTATTTATTAATAACCTTTTTTTTGGCTTTTTTTGTTATAAAATAGAAAGCAGAACATGATTGATGAGTTGTCGGACAGAAAAATTTTCCTTTTTTCGTGAATATGGGTGGTTCTCTACCAACTCAAGCGGTCAAAATTTTTTGACACCATACATGTCCCTGAATTTTTCAGATTTTTAACCCCCCCCAACCCCACCTTTTGGGGTCCTGAAAGTGGCAATTTTGCTATTTTTTCATTTTTTTGAGATTTTTCAAAAACTTTTTCTCACAGAAGGACCACTTGAAAAAATATTTAAAAATACACTTTTTGCAGCAAATTGGGTGTACTTTATGAAAACAATTACGCGAATACCATCAGGAGCCATGTCAAATTTTCAAATGTACATGTCAGGGACATGTATGGTGTCCCAAAGAACAAGTTCCACCTATTTGCAAAGAAAAAAAAAAATTTGACCGGTTGAGTTGGTAGAGAACCATCCATATTCACGAAAAAAGGAAAATGTTTCTGTCCGACAACTCATCAATCATGTTCTGCTTTCTATTTTATAACAAAAAAAGCCAAAAAAAAGGTTATTAATAAATACCGTGACGTCATGGCTGCGACGACTTTCAGGCTTCGGACTGGAAAATCGGAAAATATATTTTGTCCGACAATGTCATTTTTCAATTTTACATACTTTTAATAACCGATTCTGAAAAAATCAGCTGAATATTAATAAATCTTAAAAATTCGTCATTTTGACATGTTTAGGGTGGTCCTTTACAAATTAAAATTTTTGTCCGACAATTTTTTTTTCACGAGTTTAGTTCAATTATCTATTGTTTACAATTAGAAAAAATATTATATTAATAAATTTTCTTTACAACGGGAAATCGACATGCTTCGGAGAAATGGGAAAGAGAAGAAATCGATCGCGAAAATTGTCATAGCGGAAAAATTGGTTGACTAATATAATTAAGCCATACAGAAAGTTATAGAAGTATGTTAATAATTCCTCTCATATGTTGGCGGGCCCCCAGACTATAACTGATGTGTGGCGTTACAACTTTTGAAAATTTCATACTATGCTCGCTAGAAAAAATAAGATACCAGCGATTTTAAAAACAAAATTATTAAAAGATAGTCACTGCATCTAAAGGATATGTCTGGAATAGACTAGTGACGTTTAGAATAATTTTAAACTTAAATAGCTCCAAGCAGAATAATCCTTGAAGTTTCGAAAATTAAAAGTTTATTCTACTTCTATTAACAGACGACGGTAGCGTCCAGGGTCCTAGTTTTGTACGGCATTTTTGCTAAGTCGGTTGCACCATTGAGTGCATTAACGCAAACCTTAAAACTTCAAAACTTGTCAACATCAAGTATCTGTTAGTTTTCATTGTTTAATGTGAATAATGATGATGGATCTTTGTATCTTTTATAATAAAAATAACTTAATTAACCCTGATTAGGATATAAGTAATTAACTAAGTAAATAAGTAATTAATTAATAATTAATTAATATCCTGATTAGGATATAAGTGATTAAAAAAGTAATTAAAAATTAAATAAGTACAAGACGCCAATTAAGTCACTAATCACCAGCTTTAATTTTCACAGTTAACAGTTCGTAATTAACAACACAGTCTCTTATAACAAATCAAATAAAAATTGTTCACACGCAAATAAATGTCAACTAATATTAAAACACGGTTGTATTACAATATACCGTCCGATTATAAAACACAACACTTAGCTAATAACCACTTGAACGCGCACAGTAATATCGCCCGATAATAACTTGTAATCGCCCGACAATAAAACTCTCGCGGATCCGTTGACAGTCACGTATGCCACATACATTACAGCGAGATTCTTCTGGCACATTCGACAAACACGTAGTTTGTTCTGTGATGTCGTAACAATATTTTACAGCACAGTCTGATGATGACCTAGCTTACCCCCATTTCAGGTAACGACAATTATTGTACTAACAATTCAAAATATTTGTTTGCAGGCCAACCTACTTATTTGAAAATGGATTATGACAGAATGTAATATCCGTATAAGCTTTTCACATCAAATTCATGTTGGCAATTTAATGACATGAAAAATTAAGACCTTTTTGGCATAAATATAAACAGTAAATAAATAATTTGAAAATTATTCTAAAATTTACTTGTAGTTTTTCATTTATCCTGATCATCTGGTAGTACACCTATCCACTATTTTTTACCCTTGACGGTTTATCAGAGTTAAAGTATAAAATATAATTTAGGTAAGTGTAAATTAAAAAACGCAAAGATTCATGCATCAGTGATAAAATTTATGAGGAGTACCACCGGTGGGGGGGGGTACCATTCTCGATAGAAAGGAGGACGGAACTGTGATCGACCAGCATCGTGAGATAACGCGGGTTGGGAGCCGTTTAAATAACGGAATGTGTGTAACTTTTGTTAATTGACGTACTCAATGTGTTTACCACCTGCTGTTGGGACTATAAGTCTCGAATCGCGTTGTGAATATTATAAAAAGAAGTTGCAAGCAAAGGAACCTGGATACATAATGTAATTTTAACAATTTAATAGTACATGCAACTTGCAGACCACACCAAGTATGTATTTCTTTTTATGTTTTAACATCTATTTATGATCAATAATGAAAACTCTATTAATAATAAAAATTTACCTTGAAAATCGATTCTGTGATTTCTCATTGCAATTGAAAACTTTTAATATCAGTTTTCCGTAAATGCACGTGAGTGGACTTGCGTAGATTTTACCAAAGTTCTGTAGATTTGTAGATTTTAGCCTACAAAATTCTGGTGCTTACGTAATCGTCTGCGTTAAAGGATGAAAATGTAAGCATCTACGCATTTCATAGAAGGTGATTGTGTAATGTTACATTTGTATTAAATTAGTGATTTTTACTTCCATGTTCCATAAGGAAATGGAAGTAACTTATGGTGATGGTGAAAAAAATCGTGTTCGAGATAATTGCAGATTCTGATTGTACTACCGTCAAAACATGAAGAAAAGTCATTTTTCGAAAAGAGTCAGTGTGTCTGTCTGTCTGTCTGTATGTCTACGTGTAGAATTTTTAATATGGAAAACGATGGCAGCCGCAAATTCCAACAAAATCAAATAATTTCTTGCATACATCACTGAATTGTAGAGGACTCAAGGCCTATTGATTTTGATGAAGATCGGTTAAGGGGAAGGGTAGTTTACCTGCAACGTTTTATGTTTTAACAAGGGTAATTTTTTCTATGACGAACGATAACTGCCGCACATTCAAACGGAATCAAATAATTTTTTGCATACTTCCATGAATTGTAGAGGACTCATGGCGTATTGATTTTGGTTAAGATCGGTTAAGGAAAAAGGGTAGTTTACCAGCAACATTTTATGTTTTAACTAGAGTAAATTACTTAATTTTGATAAATAAAGTATCCTGGAAAGAAGATCATAATAATCCACTGTAGAATCGTAGATGAAATATCTATAAATGAAGAGGCCAGTTGAAGGGAGTGGGTGTAATTTTCTATAAATGAAAATAATAGTTGAAGGGAGAGGGGATATTTTTTTATGTGTACTGCGTTATCAGCAAACAAAGAAGTAGTTTGTTATTAAAATTCCTTTACGGGCTGTTTGGCGTGGTCTAATGTTTTCTACAAAACCAGACGTTTCGGCAGTGCTATCGACTGCCAACATCAGTGAAAGTCGAGTGCGCTAATGTGAGGCGGTATACGTTAGTGATCACAGTGCTGTGATGAAGACTGAAGAAAGAAGTAGTTTCTATGGAAATATTTCCTTTCGAGAATGATTTTAAATATAAATCTTAGAACATGGAAGTCATGTATGGTTCTCCTTACCGATATTTTCTTTGTGCTACGAGTGCAACGGTATCTACCTAATTTCATTAACATATTAAGCCAGAAATACGTGTACGTTTAGCGTTCATTCTACATCTGTCTGCACATTCTGCCCAATTTTCCTTTATTTTGTCAATAATTGAAAGTACGAGTCGGTAACTGAACTCGTATTTCAAGTTCTTTCGAATACCACAATTGCTAAAAATGTGACGTGTGTTTTCACGCATGTGTAGAACTTTTGTTTCATAAGTTAGAATTTGTTAAGTCTATGCATATTTTGTTTTGTTTTTGTTTGTTTTTTGTAAATCCACGATTTCCTTCCGTACATTGAATCTTGAACTGCCATAACTTCATTATGTCACAGATATGTCTGTGACTTTTTATACTAACATATTTACCGATTTCTTTTAACATAAACGTTGATGATTGTTTTTAAAACAATTTACAGTCTATTATAAACTGTATTTTATTACCTTAAAATGGGTTTTCTTCTTTTATAATCTCATGTAAATCTATAGAATAAATACAGCTCTATCTTAAATTTGATAACTTTGCAAACAATAATTATTATGAATTTTTCAGTGAAGGGTTTATGAGGATCGGTCAATAATGTAACACAAATTTTATCTTATTAGTGTCGACGTTTCGATAATGTTTATTGTCATCATCAGGACCTGTGTATGAATATAAAAGAAATGTCAAATACAACAGAACAATTATTTGGGTGAACGTTTTTGTGTATGTGTGTGCGTGTACGCGTACGTGAGTACACGCGTGTGCGTGCGTATAATTTACGTAAATTACATTTACAATTTGGACTATAATTTACAACAATATGATTACAAGTATTATCCAGTTTTACTTGTTAGATAAATTTAACATAAACTTGTGCTTGTAACATTATGTAAACTATCTGATGTAAGTTCGTTAAGTTCTACAGTTATTGTGTAATTTATATGTTTATAAATTAATGATTATTTTTAATACCAGTGGTGAGTAAAAGATGTTAAAGTTAAATATTAATAATTACATAGTTGAACATTCCTTAATCTGTTTTTAGGTATAATATGTTTTACTATGCTACATGCTATATGTGTAAACGTTTTCTGTACCAATCTAATACCTAATTGTTGATTATTGCTTTTATAATTAATTTAAAATACCATTAAATTATAGTAATTAAAATTGCAGTAGTGTATAAATTAAGTTCTTTGATATTATAATTTTCTCGTTGTCTTAAAGAAAGCATTTGAAGATGTAAACAAACTATCTCAACTCCTTCACATATACAATGATACATACATACGCACGCACACGCGTTTGCGCACTCACACCCACACACACTCATATACACAAACACGTTCACCCAAATAATTGTTCTGTTGTGTTTGACATTTCTTTTGTATTCATACACAGGTCCTGATGATGACAATAAACACTGTCGAAACGTCGACACAAATAATTTAAAATTTGTGTTATATTCTTGACTGATCCTCACAAACCCTTCACTGAAAAATTCATTGATCGACGGTCACTAAGAATTTAAGAAAATAATTATTATACTTGCTGTAACTACAAACACCTTAAAAACTTTGTTATTAAAGTTACTGAAACAAAATGAACGCTCTGTAAACAACTTACCCTCCATAATCCAAACAAGAGTAGAAGACAGGTGATGACTCCGGCCATTGCGCACGCGAGCAGTATTACGTTGAACGTCATGGAAGCTGAAAACAAATAACATGACATCAGTTACATACAGCTGCATTGGAACATCGTCTTATTCGATAAACACTTAACATAAGTTATTTTTTTCTGAATTTGACTAAAAAAATAAGATTAATGTTTGTGACGGCAGCAAGGGAAACATCTGCTCTCCGGTACCAGCGCTGCAAACACCTGGCGGCGCCTGACACCTGACGAATACGCAGCGAGCCAATCAGTGATCAGCAGCCGAGACGTGACACCTGACGTGTTCGCAGCGAGCCAATCAGGGATCGCGGTCAGGGCATAAAAAGAGCGCCGCTAGAATCTTTTGGCGCAGATAGTTCGCTCCCAACCCATCCAAGAACCCGACTTTCACTGAGCAAATCTGCCGCGAGGTAGAGCGCTTTCTATCGGCCGGTATCACAGTCCAACCGGAGCCCATCTCCCCGGAGGAGGTCTCTGAGAGGATTGTTCAGCTCAAGCCCCGGAAGGCGCCTGGCCCGGACGGAGTCATGAATTCCGCCCTCCATCGCCTTCCGGAGCGAGGAACCCAGTTCCTCTCCGACCTGTTCAATTCATGCCTCAGACTGGCCTACTTTCCGGTGAAATGGAAAACGGCTACAGTAATCGTGATACCCAAGCCGGGAAAGAATTCTTCTCGCGTGGAAAACCTCAGGCCCATCAGCCTCTTGTCCGCGACGTCCAAGGTTTTCGAGCGACTGATCCAGCGTAGGATCCGCGACCATCTAGAAAGACTAGACGTGCTGATCCCCGAATAGTTCGGCTTTCGTGAGCTGCACTCCTCGACTCATCAGCTGATGAGACTCGTGGAATGCATTACCGAGGCTGGCTGCCAGGGCAAACAGACGACTGCGATCTTCCTAGACGTAGAGAAAGCCTTTGACCGCGTGTGGCACGAGGGTGTCCTTTACAAACTCACGGAAGTCCTTCTTCCAGATTGCTACGTTCATTTGATCGGCAGCTTTCTGCGAGACCGTAGCTTCCGAGTGAGACTAGACCACGCTCTCTCTTCGTAGAGGCGTATTACCGCTTGCGTCCCTCAGGGAAGTGTCCTTGGGCCTCTCCTGTTCTCGCTGTTTGTCAATGACACGCCCCGAGTTCCTGGAGTAAAATTGTCGCTGTTCGCGGACGACACTGCGGCTTTTGCCTCAGAGCCGAACGCAAGTTATGCGACAATTAAGCTCCAGCGTCAACTCGACGCGTATGTCGGGTGGACCGATGACTGAAGAGTTGCCGTTAACGCTTCCAAGAGCGCCGTGGTAATATTCTCGCGCAAACGCAAGCGGCCTCGGCCGCTTAAAGTAGGCCCCGTCGAGGCGCCCTGGACCAACAGCGTCAAGTACCTCGGGCTCCACGTGGATTCCCGACTCACCTGGCGAACCCATACACAATACATCCGACAACGCGCTTCGGCGCAACTCAGTAGACTCTGGCCCGTGCTACCTAATCCGGCAATGACCCCCCGGCTAGGTAAGCTCATAGTCAACTCGTACGTGTTGCCCGTGATTACCTACGCCTGTCCTGTTTGGGGATACCTGGCTCGTGGTCATAGAACGACGCTCCAGCGCGTACTCGACCGGGGACTGAAGCTTGCGTGCTTCCCCCGGAGGTACCCTTCTCGTCTTTTGAGGAGAGGACTCGGTGTCCGCTCTCTTGATGACACCGTGAGACGCCTGGCGCGTAGATTCTATGTTCGTTCCGACAGAGTGACCCACAATTCACTCATTGCCGGACTTGGTAAATACGCCCCGCGACCAGGTGAGTCCTGGAAGCGACCTCGGTTGCTAGTCCCGGTGGTATAATCCACCAATCGCAGGTCGCTTCAGACCACCCCATAATTAGATAAAACATATATAATGAACTCAAATCGACCCAGTGGCAGGAGTCGTTTCTGAGACTCGGGACACTGCACTACTCGCGACCCGCGCTTCGCGCGTGCCGCGCAACCCCCACTTGTGTGTTTTTGGCGCAGAGGTGCCAAAATGAAATAGGGGTTACCCATTCATTTTCTGCGACAATGTTCGCTCCAAGCACTCTAGGCGCATCAGGCAGTCATCGGGCCCTCCCGGACACTGCCGTCACCGGGGCACGGCTGGATTGTGCCCCTACGTCTGGATTCTGGAGTTTTGGCACACTCCATAGCCACGCCATCGGACGCACTTCATCTCCTCTCCTCTGTCGGCCGACATTGACGCGGAGCCAGCCAAAGAGTAGAACGGACGTTCTTCGCATTCTACGCCCTGTTACGCACCAGCGATGGACGTCGCTGGGTCGGCAGCGGACTATACAAATCGATGCCGAAAGAAGTGGAGGACTGCAGTACGCCACGAACAGCGGGCGCAACCGCCGACCATCTCAGCGTGGCTCGGGCGGAACAAAATCACAGCGTTTCGCCACACTGCCCTTTTTAGGGTCACCAAAATAACGAAGAGTTGTACGATGGGCGCCATTTATCATGTGACAAGCCTGTTGTCCGGTGACAGCTTATATCCTTGTTTCTAAACTTGGTCATTATATATGCATTTATTTTACTTGAAATGGAATTTATCTTCTTGTGATAGTACACTATTGGCTTGGAAAACCTAAAAATATTTATAGAGACTAATTTGTAATAAAGAGCATGGTAATAATAAATAATATGTTCTAAATGTGTGTAGGCTGAAATGAAAAGTGTTTATTACGTTTTTGGTTGATATTGAAAATCAGGGTCCTGTCCCAATACCCGTATCCGCACAGCAATTTCGATGTTTTTTTGTATATGAGATTGTATCGATATACGACGGCGTTAAGAAGAAGAAGAAGTGTATTAATTGTAAATTATTCTATTTCTTAATGCAAAGCAAAAGTACGTTTGGTTTTCATTTATGAATTTAGGTAATAATGCTTTTTGGTTTTCGTCTTACTATTTACAAAAATAAAAGGCATGTTTAGCAAAACTATGACGTTTAATGTGTCTACACAATGCGAGAAAGAGAGAAACATTAAAAACAAAGCAGATAACATATTTTTATCAAACTCTACAACAGAAAATGTAAGGTAAAAAATACAATCATTTCTGAAGGGTAAGATTTAAAAAAAAAACAACGTATAACAAATGAAAACAAGATTTGTCACTCGGTAGATGGTCAATATTCTTTTGTGTTATTCAGTGAAATTTCTAAAAAATCACTGGAAGCAAATTTTCGTGAAAATACAAAAAAAAAAGAGTCACGTATATCATCCTCCCTTCGTTCTAGTTGTTTGCTTTACCAGTGATCTGCACAAAAGCCAAGAATTTGTAAAAAAACTATTGTGGAAAACGAATTCTGTCACAAATAAGGGAAGGTTTTTCAAGATAATCTTAAAAAAAAAGTATTATTTTGAAAGCACATTAATTTCCTTTTGTCATTTTAGTTTGCAAGTGAACCTAACAACGTCAGCTTTTGGCGCCACAGGCACACATCTAGATTATTGCTAGAAACAGTTTTGGCAAAAAAAATTTGACAACGAAAGACTACTGCAATCGTTAACAAACTATTTCATAACATACACAAATAAACTTTCCCGATTTCTTTTATCTAACTAAAATTAAATTTGATATTCACTACATTATTATTATATATAAAAAACTTTCACAAATGAACTTACTTTTGTTCTCACTATCACAAACGTTTCAAGGTGTTGTCCTCTTCCTCAGTGTGAGTAAATACTTAGCAATAGATTATTTAAAAATAGCACTTATATTTTTAATTATAAATAGCAATAGAGTATTTACTCACACTGAGGAAGAGGCACAACACCTTGAAACGTTTGTGATAGTGAGAACAAAAGTAAGTTCATTTGTGAAAGTTTTTTATATATAATAATAATTAGTAAAAGTGAACAAAGAGGATGAATCAACAAGATATTTATTCACTACATATCGATATCAATAATCGCATCATCGAATATCGAAAATGAGTGTGGGACGTTTATTTTGATAGTACAGAAAATTAATAAATTTCTCTTTACGCACTTCTGTACTATACAATAGAATTTATGTTCACGTTCGCTAATTGCTTTGTTTAGGCGCCCATAATCTTAGATACATTTGTGTGGTGATATCAGTTTTCACACATCTTGAAGCATCAGTATTGTACTGATGTAAAAATGGACAACAGTACATAAAAATAAAATAGTTATTTCAGAAAAATCATAGGGATAAATTTAGTAATATTTTGGAGAGATAGTAAAATTATAAACAAAAAACTAATTAATTATTAATGATAAACATAGAAGTAATCTAAGGTATTTGAATTGTATGATACAGCGCAGAGTGAAGAAAATATATGTTGTACTATTAATGACAATTATCATAATAAAATTAAATAATCATTAAAATAAAACCAAATGGTAATAATATTATAATATAATAGAGACAAATTAGAATGAATAATGTAAAAAGTCAGAGAAATGTAAAATTAATAATTATTAACATTATATATGTTTTTAAGAGGAGTATTAAGAAAGTACGTGACAAATTTATTGATATATCACCAATGTAATATTAAAAATAAGTCTAATTTGAGAATTAATAGAATACACATCTCAGTGAGAGTTAAAGTGATATATTGAAAATTTATAAAGAACTGTAAAAGTAAATTAAAAGGAAAAGAATTAATTTTGTAAAGAATCTTGGTACAATAGGCCAAAGAAATCTAACCTATTATGAATTTGTAACGAAGTTTGTAAAATATTATAATTAAAAGAAGTTTAATAAGTAATGCTATTAAAGGTTTAATGTAAATTACTCACAGTACCATCATCAAAAAGGAATCTACTACTGATTGATGTTGTAATTCCAAATTGGAATAAAAATAAAATCGCTTGAAGCCTAGTCGTCCAATTCACACACACGAAGTGAAATTATTAACATAATTCAGATACGTAACACATAAAAATCTACGAAAACACAAATAATAATAACCAGAATTAATTAACACTTAAATACAAAAAGAAGAAGATAAAAATAATATATTTTACTAGCAAACCGTGGAACGAATTATATGAACAAGGTAATACTGTTCAGAACGACATCTATGCTGGTGACAAATTGTAAGTGAACTACAAGAGTACAAGAATCGAAACCGTTGCAGTATTGGAAGAGCGGGGATTCAAACGATTAACATTCACACGGTATATTATCTCAATATTATTTCTTAAAATTTTGTTAACTATTGTTGTTTGGCACTGACTAAAGAAAATAATTAATTACTTCCAATATTAAATAACCTAAATAGAAATATTAGTTGTCTACTCTGAGATAGAGTTTTCATGATCACATGTTTAATACCAACAACACTTTAAACATTATACAAATACTAAAATAATTAGACAACGCGTACTGATCGCCCAAATAAAGGGCCAATTACCATAGCAGACGGAATAAACAGTAAAATATGCACTTTTCATTGGATTACGAACAAGCATATTGCCTGTAGACAAGGCAGCGAATCCTTTGTTTATTGTATATTCTGCACTTGAGGACAAAGCCCTTGTTGAGTGCTTGATAGAATATTCCTGTTGACTTCCGTACATCGTCCAACTCGTTTCTTCTATTACACGTATTTCCTTATACACTCTTGTAAGACTGAAAAGCATCCATACGTGACTTTACTACATAAACAGACTTTGTTGACGTATCGGGCAGAAATACAGCATACGTTTATCTTACACAGATGAACTCCTATCCAAGTGAATCACTCGTTACCCACTGCACAAACATTCTTTCCTACGTATAATACTAAGTAAGATTTTCTAATCTTAGTTTTCCATATTTCTGACATCTTGTACTTTTAATTTTGTTTGCTGCCAAACTATTATGTAGTCTATATGATGGATGGATGATGCACGGGCGTCTTGCGCCCTAATTTGTTTGCGTTGTCCAGGCCTAGGCCTGATGAACGCCAGGTGCCAACAGGTCAGCGGGTACATGTCCACCACGGAGGCAAGCTTGAGCTTTTGCTTCGGCATGGTGTCGTGCCGAGGTGCGACACCATGGTCCCCTCGGGCTAGGCTTATGTAGTCTATAATTGACTTCAGCTCTAATATAAAGAATTTGTAACCAAGATATAAAGTGACCAAAGATTTACCCCAAGGATGTTGCCTATCACCCACATTTTTTAAAATTTATACGGACGAAGCAACAGAGACTTGGAAAAAAGTGCAGGAAGATGGAAATTTCACTTGATTGTAATACAGCTTCTTCATTACAGTTTTCTGAATACCGTTCACTTTGACTCAAGATTTTGAGGACATGAATAGAAAATTGATACAGGGATACCAGAAATGGGGACTAAAGGTAAATATGTATAATACAAAATATAAAAACACAACAATACTTGATTTTGAAGGAAGACATGTACGGAGGAATACTAGTATTTAGGAGTGAAAATTACGGTCAATGGGAACCAAGACAAAGAAATAACTACAGAATAAATTTGGAAAAGTTGGCTAATCTTACATTAAATGAAGTCCTGTGGGATAATAAATTACAGCAGAAACTAAAACCAAAATATTTAAAACCATTCTTAGTAGTATCGCGGCTTACGGCTCAGAAGTTTGGGCTACCAATGAACACACAAGAACAAAATTAGTGACAGCAGAGGTGAACTTCTGGTGACGTTCGGCAAGAGTGTCCAGACGTGGAAAATTAGAAATGAAGTTATTAAGAACAGAATTAATGTGAAAAATTAACTTGTTGATTTTATTCAAACAATACAATTACAATAGTAAGAACCCCACAAAAAGAATGGCACATGAAGGGTTGCCAAGGAGAGTTATGGAATGGACCCCACCACGAACAAGGAAAAGTGAAAGACCAGCTAGCACCTGGATAGAAGAAATTCAGACTATATTGAGGGAAAGAGAAATTGAAGAATATCTACGGACGGACAAACCGCAGGGAAAATACGATTTCCATCAATTTTGTATTCTTTGGCTCCAGAAAATGTGTGAACATTGTACAGCCGGAATAATAATAGTTTTCCGTACTTCCGTACAATTTTTAAAATAATCTGATTTAATGTTTATGTCATTTGACTGTTTAGATTATTTTATGGCTGTTTGTTCATTTTTGACTGGTCTACCTAATGTTTTTGACAAACTTTTACACCAATTATCTATATATTTAAAATACAAAGCGTTTTTTTCTTAAACACCAAATTGGACACTTATGCGCATGCGTTGCATGTGGCGAGAATGTCCCGCTTCTGGGACCAGTCACTAAGTCGACCCGACGCCGCTCGACACTTCGAAAAATCTGAGCGCTTCATTCTGCTTTTGAGCTATTTCTTTGTTTTTTCACCAGTTGATTTTTAGTGTTACTTATAATTATTCCTTGACGTATATTTCTTTATTTTTATATTTTAATTCTTACATTTATCTGATTTTTATAGTTATACTTTTTTATTCACTTCAGATATTTTCTTACTTTCTTGTTACGTTTATTCTTATTATTTCTTTATTTAATTTAGTTATAAAATAAATAAATACGAAACACCAGTTTTCATTGTCATTTCCTAAATAATAAATAAAAAACAGTACTTTTTAATTCTGTTCATTAACTAAATAGAAAACGGTCATTTTTGTTGCTATAGAGAACTGAAAATATCAGTGGATTGCTATCACCCTTCTTCGAGACAACGTCTGGTGAATTGGTCAAGCTGTAAAATTGTTCGAGGCGCTAATTGCCTATTTACTGCGCCTTTTTATATCTAAATGGGACTTCGGTTAATTCCTTTACATTCGGTTATTCAGAATTGAATTGTAAACTAAGTTGTTAAAAATTTGAGAAATTCGTACGTCCTAAAGTGTTCCTGTAAATGATGATAAGGATTATTTCAGTGTGATGTCTTTAAATGAAATATGTTGTGATCATTTAGAATTAACGGCGGCTACCACTATTTTTAAATTTTCTAATATTATGAATAATTCAATTATAAAAGTGTTCCATAGTTAGGTTATAATTCCAGAATACGAAGGGAAATAAATTTACTTTACGAAGGCGAGTCTGTTATAATGATTTTAGCGTTCCGTTAAAAAAAAAGACAAAAAAGGAAAACGTCAAAAAAGAAATAAAAAAATATAATAATAAAAGGAACGTTTGAATATCCTGGAGAAAAGAAGAAAGGGGATTGTAAAACTCTATATCGGTGTTTTTCCCGCAAAAGTGAGTAACGTTATGAAATCAATTGGAAGGTTTTAGACCTTACACTTCAGACGCAGAGAACATATATTAACGTAAATAACGTAATAACAGATGAATAAAACAAAATTCTTTACTTTAAAATAGAATTTCCAGATAGTTTTAAAATAAAACGGTTTGCTTTCACATAAGCTCAGGTAAAATCTGCCGCTACTGCAATGCTAGTAAAAAACCCTAAACGCTTCCCAGGTGCTTCTAAGTACAACAAGAATAATTGTGCGCAGTATGTATGCCTTAGATTTGGAGATGATTACTTTTGAAAGAGTAGGGCGGAGAGTTTTTATTCTTAGAATCGACCTATCACTATCAGACACAGGTGTCCCTTTCTATTTTACAAGACGACAGTTCCCCATTATCCCCATTATGTGCCTATTAAAATACCGCAAGGACAAACGTTAGATTGAGTCCTACCATATTTTTTCTATACTTCTGCACAATTTGCATATTTCCCTTATTAGGGCTTATGTTGTTGGACTCTTCAGAATATTTTGTGGCTTTCTGTGTTATAATTCTATGTCCAATGTATATGACAGTCATTTTGATTCACGTATTAGTAATTGAAGTCAATTTTTGAATTTACTTTATACGAAAACGGCCTTTATTTAATTTTAAATTTAAGCCTTCCCTGAATTTTTTGTAACTTACTGCTAATATTAAATTCTGATTTAATTAAATTTGAAACACCGAACTAATTGATAAGATACCAACTTTCCTTCTGCCTCTAGGGTTGTAATCTTTCTCCATCTTCGGTATTCTATTTTTTCTTCCATTATATTGACGTGTTGAATCCATTTCCATCTGTATCCTTTAATCCTTTCATTAACTGCAAAAATATCTAAATCACTTCTTATCTCTTTATATCTCATATGATATCGTCTATAACACCTTTTAACTGATCTCAGAAATTTCATTTATGCTGTTTGTATCTTCTGTTCATCTTTTTTCTTTATGACCAAAGTTTCAGAACCATACACTAGTGTACGTATTTGCCATTTTAAATTGTCTAAATCTAGCCATTTATTACATAAATTCTAAAATACCTAAACACTGAACCATACTAGACGTAAAATAAAAATTACTAATAATATGAGTATGGTTTTCGGGTATTATTCTAGAGATTGTAGATTTTAATTCCGGCAGTAATATCGTAAATAAACAACCAGTCCCAGGCCCGTTCAGCTTGTAAGTTTATCTAACACCGTCTTATCTAACAGGATGGTACTCAGAATCCCTTGAAGTAATAATGTGTTTTTGAAAGTGTGACACTGTCCCTACGGTTTGTACTTTCTTGCCCACAGAGGAAAAGGTCCAATTGTAGGGTATACATCACTACGACGAATGACGATATAGGCTGGTTGTTCATAACCACAAAATATATCTTCAAGATCACTTAGGAAGCAGTATTTACCTGCCAGCTGTTGCATATGGCTAACGAAGATGTCGAACAACTGGCTACATTGTTAAAACTGCCAAAAAAGCGAAACTTCTGCTTCTGATGGTGAAGGGGCAAGGTGATAGAGTTCAAAGGTAAATCCCTAGACGATGCAGACCTCGATTTGGATAATGATTGTAAACCATGTCAAGAATAAGATGACTACGATAATGTATTCCCATTGCTATTAGAGGATGTGATTGATGCCGACATCAACATTCAATCAACATCAACGCCTAAGCACAGTATACCGGTAGTCAGTAACAAGGAAAAGAGAGAGCTCCATGTTTGGTCTAAAAAACAGAACAAGTTGTAACTGGATTTTATATATATAATATGATCGCTGCAGCTAGTGCCGTCTCCCTTCCTTCAACCTGGCTTTCCAATTCTCCCGATGTTCCCATTGTCCTTCCTCACGTCCTCTACGTTGCATAGATTCATCCACTTCCCCTTTTTCTCCTTCCCAATTGACTCCATTCCGTCACTTTGTTGATCCACCTATTTTGGGCTGTCCGGACATGACCGTACCACACAAATCTTTTTCTTCGATGTAGTCAATTACACTTCTTTCCGTTTCCATTCTTCTTCTGATCTGCTCGTTTGTTATTCGGTCTGCTCTCGTTATTCCACAGCACCTCCTCCAATATTCCATCTCCGTTGCAAGAATCTTTCTTTCATTCTTTTTGATAATAACCCATACTTCCGCTGCATACATCATAATGCTTTGGACTATGGTCTGATATATCATTTTTTTGGTCCTTTTTCTAATCTTTTGTCCCGTATAACACTGTGTAACTGTCTAATCCCTGTTCTAGTCTGCCCTAATCTACTTTTTATTTCCTCTTATGTTTACTCAGTGTGAATCCGAACTGGATTTTTCAAGGAGGAAATTAAGAACACCACCCCCCCAAGAAAGGTCACCGTTAGAGTATTCCGTTAATAAAATCACTTAATTTCTTTAGTCCACGTGAACTCCGCGTTGCCACAACGAGTTAGTATTCACCAACTGCAGTTTATCACCTTCTATGTCCTGCAACGTCATTCTGCTATCGGTGTAGCCGTTTTCTAAGCGATGTGCAGAAACATGTCAACAACGTAACTACACTGATCGAAATAAAAATTTAATTACGACTGACAACAGTTGGTGTGATTAAGAAGGTTAATGATTTAAACGAGTGAGTAAAACCCGAAGAAACATTCTAAGAAACAGTGGGCTATAAAACGTAATACTAGCCCAGCTAATTTTCGTCTGTATCGTACGAGAACCTGCCCCCAAATTCGATCCTTTCCCAACTAATTCAATCTTATAAAAAGGAGCCTTCTGTTGAATAAACTAGTACGCAATTTCTTAAGGCTTCGGAGCAAATTGATAATTATTGGAATTCCGTCACTTAAGAAGATTAGGAAAAGTTCTCCCTCGAGGTAAGAAAGTAGCCATTGGTGATTACAACAGGAACGCGGTCAACTCATACCCAAACTCTGCGAACAGTTAAAGTAAATACGGAGGAGGCAATTATCGCGGCGCGCAGAGAGATTTAACGAGACATTTCCAACCTCTATCTAATTGCGATCAACCACCTAATTCCTTCTCTTACAGTACAAACTGTACTCTTAGTAAATTATCTAATGTACACAACGAACATCATTAAACTTTTCAAAAGAGCATCAATTAATGTTATTATATTTATTTTACAGAGTTCATTCATTGGGAATTAATTTTATTATTTATTATCAATTACCATATAATTTTCAACTGTAATTGTAATATCTTCAAATAAATACAATGCAAGTAGGATCATTTTCACCTGACGCACGTTTCACAGAAATTATTATGTATCTTCAAACCTTCAGAAGTGGTGTCTAGTGGTTCATTCAGTTGTGTGAAACCACTGTCTAATGTTTCATTAGGTTGATCTGCTTTGTAATTGGTTTCTTCCCATTTCTTATTCATCCCCGTTTTTGTCTGCTTGACTTCTTCACGATACCCTATTAGTATGTATCTTAATTCTTCTCTATTCTTCTCACTGTCTTCCTTCAATTGTCGTTGAAGTGTTTCACCATTATTCTCGATCTTATTATTCAGTATTTCCAGATCTTTCTTGATCTGTCTCTTTAACTCCTCACTCTTCTCTTCTAATATTTCTTGGTTTCTCTTCAAGGCTTCATGGTTACTTTCCATCTTACTATTCAGAAGTTCTATGTCCTCCTTGAGTTGTTTCTTTAATTCTTCACTGTTTTGTCTGAAGAATTCCCCGTCTTCTTTTCTTTGTTCCTTTAATTCTTCATTGTTTTGTCTTAAGAACTCCCTGTCTTCCTTTGTTTGTTCTTTAGTTTCTTCCATGTCTTCTTTTCTTTGTTCCTGGAGTTTGTTATTCCCTTCCATAAGAATTCTTAACATCTCTTGCATACTCAGGTCCTCTTTTTGTGTGGGTTTACTTGGTTGGTCCCCGACTATTACTTCTACCTCCGGTTCTGGTTGGGTTGGGTTGCTGGCTGGTCCCCTTGGGCCTCCTCTTCGATCATTTCCTCCATCATTTCCTCAATCATTTCCATTTCTTCTTCGTCGGTATCCTCAGTCCCCTTCTTAGATTTTCCCCTGGTGATCATAGAATGTTTCATACGTTTTTGTAACCGCCGCTAGTCTTCAATTCTAGCCACACTAGTTGCTCGCCAATTTGTAACGAGTGTGTCGGTCGTTCTCTTTAAATTATTATGCCGCACGTTGTTGGCGCCAATTTGTAACGAGTGGCTTTGTACGTGCTCTGTAGATGTGTATTTCGTGTGTTCGCCTCACACGTTGTGGTCGTTACCTTATGGTTAAGCTGACGATGTCCGTAGCGATCTCTCGAATTACCAGTACACGCGAGTGGGAACCTTACCTGTTCTTTAATATGTGGTTGTATTTCCCGGGTGGCGCCAAATTGTTTAATCTGAAAACAATTAAAAAGAATAGGACGATTGAGCGTTCGTTTTATGACGGTATGGTGAATTCAAATTACTCCCGCCCTGTTCGAATTTCTTAATCTCGCTGGTAGTTTGCCGAGTTTCCGACGTGAGCGCTTACCGTCACTTTCGCTAGTCGCTAAAATACACAAATCATATAATGCACTTTCCTATGAAAGAAAAGAACAGTGGTTACAACTCTGTACTAGTTTATTAAATTGTGATTAGTATTTATTCAGTATTATACAAAATTATATTTTGTTATTAAACAAATTTGCTCCGACAGTAAAAGACAATTATATCTCAAGGCTTGGCGAAATCGATTCTGAACACTTTATTTAGACAACGTTTGTTTCAATTGTAATTGAACGTTTCGCAAACAGTGTACAATATTACAATGAAAGCGAAACATGCAATTACAATTCAGACAAACCTCTGAAGATGCAGAGTAATTTCTGTGAAACGTACGTCAGGTTAAAATAAACCTATTTGAAGATATTACATGGAAGACCTGCAGGAAACACAACGAGTTACTTACAAAGGAATAATTGTAATTATGTGTAGTGTTTTTAAGCGCGCGCCTCAGTATTTAAAGGCAACTGAAACATACGTTTTTAGATATTTTAGTTTGATTTTTGACAAATGATACATTGACTACACGTACGCGAAAAGAATGTAACAGATTAATAGACTAACGCAGTGCATAGTTTAGTATCGACAACACTGTTGTAAGTAAACACATGCCGTTAATATTTTGAAGTACCATGTAATTATTTAAATTATGGTTATATACCGTGTGTGTGTGAGACAGACAAAAAGAAGACGGGGAGGGAGAGTATAAATTAATGGTTTGATTGTTGATATACTTGTGAACTTGACAAAAACAACGATACACTTGTCAATTTCTTCTAGCTGTGAGGGGCACTGCTCCACAGATTCAGCGCCCAACTCGGTGAAATTACCGATGCCTTATTTGTGCGGCAGTAATTTTTGTCGTTATTGTTTGTGTGATTTGTCTTACAATAGATATTTTTTCTAACGTCTTGATATTACGTTTATTAATTAATTGATTTCTATTTATTTTGGTCTCTATGATTATTTAATTTGTAAACACACACTATAAAGACATTGCGCACACCAAAGTAGTCACAGAGATTTTTCCAGTCCAAAAGTATGTAAATATTATTAAACAAGAAATTTTCGTAGTTCTAAAATATTTTACGACTACGTATTGACCAAAGAGGCATTGAATCTGTTTTCAGGAGTTACTTTGAAGATCACATACATAATACATTAAACCATAAGTGCAGAACTTTAACGATATTAAAAAAACATTAACAAATTAAGTTGTGTGATAACTTTTAATTTAAAATAGTTTGGTTGGTACCTTTATTTTTGCTTTATAACTCAAAGTTTATTGGTAGTACAACATTAGAATAACTACGATAAAATATAGGAAAGTAGCTTATTCTAAATAATTTTAAATAAATCTAAACTAGATCTAAACAAACCTTCCTTACAAAGTATTATACTATCCAAATTCACTGTTCACTCGCATTAATCAGTTATTTCGATACTAATATATGTTTTGCCTATAGTTTCCGAAAATGAGTAGTTAAGAAAAATGTAAAAGCTCGGATGCCCGTAGTGCAAAACATAGTGTAGATTTACAGACATTCCAGATTAGAATGACATTGCAATGTTTTAATAACCTTCAGTTTTTATAACGTAAACATTTGGTAAATCAAAAACCAAATTACTATTGATGCTGATAAAACTTTTTTCATGAATAAACTTTATTTTTGTGTTGAAAGGAAATACATGTTTAATCATAGGTTCACTTTGAATTTCTTTTGAAATTGTTTTAACATTTTCCACTATGAAATGAATCTAGGTGTACAATCATGCTGTTTCAAATACCATTTCATTTCCTTTTTAGACAGTTGAATTTTTAAGGTATCTACCGTGATACACATGTGTAAACGCGAAGACATCTCAAGACGCGGGATGGTGTACGTTCAATACACCGCATTCATGTAAATGTAAAGTACAAACCAGTTTCGAGCCCTGAGATTAAGAGATAATCGCTATCGGTGTGTCGGCGTGCGTGCGTGTGAACGGAGTGTCCACGGATCGTCAGCGTTGCTGAGATCAGCTGGCAGCGAGGTTGCAGATTTCAACGGACCACAGGACAGGAGCAGGACGAACAGGAGCAGTGTGACGAATCAACCATATCAAAAGAGATTTCAACGAACAAGTAACCATAGACATTTAAAACCAAAAGAGTTTCAAATCATTAATAGATATTATTTTAAATATTTTGTTAAACCACAGACCATATTTAAATTTGTTTACCTTACTCCAGATATCAGACTCTATTATTATTGTGTTAATACTATGCCTAATAAATTGTTTTGTCGCAATATATATATATATATATATATATATATATTGCGACAGTACAGATAAGTGCTGTACTGAGCATTGAATATAAAAATTTAAATATACATAATAAATTGTAAAATAATTAATAATGTATTAGAAGTAAGCATGTCAGGGATTGCAAGCTTGGGTCAGACAAAAATATGGACAGGTGTTTCGACCTGAATCGACTTGTACACACACACAGATTTAACTGAAAGTGTGTACAACAGTATTTTGCATGTGTGTGTGACGCAGGTCTATGCAGGCGAGTTTGCCACCTCTGTATGAATAATTGCGTAATTACTGTTTTTCCGTAATTATTCATAAACTATAAATAGGAGTAAAATCCAAAGACACAATAAAATGTAATAAAATTAACTACATACTGTGTACGAAAACCACGTGAAGGGACACACGGTACGAGTGTAGTGGCGAAATAACTGTGTACAGATCGAAAGGGTTAAGTTACAATGTCCAAAAGTACAGTGAACATGTGTAGTGAAAATAGTTATAAGATGGGTATAAGAGTATACTTACAGGACTCTGCAATTCGCAGAAATATAAGAAATAGCGAAATTTACGAGGAGTGGGGGAACAAAACCCAGAGACAATTTCAGACATGTCGATTTCGTACAACTGCAGGTGTTAACCAAGACGTGGGTATAAATAGGACACACACGCTACAGTTGTATCTTTTTTGATCACCCACAGTTGCAGCGGGAGCTTCTGCCCGTCCTCACGGGGTATTTATTTTTTTGTAAATAGTTTCATCCTTCCAGTTACATACAACTATGTGACTGAGTTGTAAATACAATCATTTTAAATAGCAACAGAATTGCACGAGAAGAAAATCCATATAAGATGATCAACTGACGTCCGAAACAGCACGAAAAAAAGTAACATGAAGTTCCGGAGAGCGAGAGAGCTGACGACTTAGTTCCAGAGAGCGAGACGACGCTGGAGTCTAGAGCGGCTGCGCTGGACAAGAGGAACATTACTGAAGTCTGGAAACGACGCTGGACAAGAGGAACATTACTGAAGTTTGGAAACGACGCTGGACAAGAGGAACATTACTGAAGTCTGGAAACGACTTATGGCGGACAATAAGAACATGAGTTTTAATTTAGAAGTATTTATTAGCGAACCGTAATGAATGGTTCATCAAAACCGTAATAAAATGATCCTACAAGTATGGGAACTCAAATCAAACTATCAAAATGTAACCTTATCGGTTCTTGACAGAATGTTAACTAAATTAGTTTTCCCGTAATTTTGTAATTAAATAAGTATTTTAATCAGTTGTATGCTGACATTTAAGCTCTGCAACTTAAAGTGCAAGTTTTGAAAAATTTGTTAATTGTTTTGTAATTGTTTCCTTGATTCTGACCAGTTTAAAAATACGTAAATTTAAAAACCGTCAACTTTAGTCAAGTTAATTGCTTTAATACGCATTGTTTTTAAAGTTTATTAATAAAAGAAAATTTTTATTTTAAATACCTTAAGCAATCTTATTTTGTTTAAATATGACAGTCGACTTGATAACAGGAGACATAGATTTTATATTATTACATTAAACTTTTACTGTATAAAATTACGTTCGAAATCAATGATATAAACTTATCATATAAATACGTAATATTAAAAGAATATGAAACTATTACAAGTATTATTTTCTTCTAGACATAATTGCTAGGTCTTTTGTGTGTGTGTGTGTGTGTGTGTGTGTGTGTGTGTGTGTGTGTGTGTGTGTGTGTAGAACTGGTTGAATTGATATGTGTATGCTGCTTTCATTGTGTAGTTTTATCAGAAAATATAAAAAAATTAAATCAGTTTCTTTTCTTTGCATCTTTTGTATACTCTTCACTATTAAACACCTACATCACAAAACAATGACGTTATTAAATTTGTGTTTTGTACCTTCTCCTAATCACAATAACATACCCAGTAATTGATTAGTTACAACGGTAAATTAATATAGGGTCATTAAATAAGTAAAAAAACAAATAGCTGTGGAGCAAAAACTTTTTATTCAATCAATACAATTTTTTTTTTACTTTTCAACGTAATCTCCAGCAACGTCTATGCACTTGTCCCATCTCTTTACAAGCTTTTTTATTCCCTCAGCAAAGAATTCTTTACCTTGATTTCGAAGCCAGTTTTGGACTTTGAACGAAGAAGTCGTTCACTTCTTCATTGCTGTTGAAATTGACACCACGCGAAGTCTCCTTGAGTGTGCCAAACAAGAAAAAGTCAGATGGGGCAAGGTCAGGACTATAAGGGAGATGAGGCAGGATCTCCCAACCTATTTTTTTATTGCTTCGAGCTTCAGTTTTGCCGTGTATGGGCGGGCATTATCGTGAAGAAGAATCACATCTTTTCTCTGCCATCCCGGACATTTCTTCCTCAATGCAGGCTTAACTTTGTTCACAATCATGTCAGAATAGTATTGACTATTGATGGTACGCTGGTCTTGTAGGTAATCACAGAAAATTGGGCCTTGGAAGCTCCAAAAGATGGTTAACATCACCTTACCAGCCGATGGCTGGGTTTTGAATTTTTTTTTTTGGCGGGTGAACTGGGATGCTTCCACTCTATGCTTTGTCGCTTTGACACTGGTTCAAAATAGTGAATCCAAGTTAGTGGTTATAGTGGTTCCAAATCCAAAAATCTTATAACAGAACACCGTTTTTCGAAAGTACTGTCCTCAAGGGGACACGCCATCGTAAATAAAACTGTATTGGTTATGTTTATGCAATATATTATTGAACAGCTCATCAAAACTCACAACGACGTTGCCAGGTAACACTCCTGAAAGTTTCATCAGCTGCTACAAATAATTTCTTTTCTACAACTGTTTGTCTGTTTTCTTATTGAATGACCCTCGTAAATCTAAATATATAGAAGATTTTTGTCACATTTGCTTCTTATACATCACAACAGATTTAGAAAAGTGCCCTCATGTGGAATACTAGTAACACTCGTGTCTCCTTTAGAGGCAAGTACAGCCTCAGTTAATGCAGTTGAATTTTTTGTAGCATCCTACCACACAGCGCTTACAGTAAAGTCAAGTAAATAAATGAAAAACCCTAAGAAAAAAGTTGTGCTTACTGTTGAGTGTTTCTGGGAGCGCACAGAGTGTATAAAATGTATCGAATAGAACAACGCGGGATCGAATCTGCTGCAATAAAATCCCATACGGCTTCTGCAAACGACTGGAATATAAAGTGCAGCGACTGCACCGTCGGTTGTGTGTATTTGCCCGTCTGCATCAGCTGTTAACATCGATTTTGTCACCGCTTCAAATCGGTTGGCAAACTTTTCGCATTACAGTGCATCGGGCCAAATCCTTGCCCTCAATGCGTACGCTCCTCGCTTTTTTATTGAAATTTTTACTACTACCACTGTTCGACAATACTGTTACGCCAATGCTACATACATAGCAGGCGTTGCTTACGTGATGATTGTCAGTTATTTCTGAGGCAGCATGTTGAAGCTTGCGCCACAGCTTGCAATAATTGAGTCATTACGATCAGCCTCTGTACCGTCACTCACCTGAGTTGTTTTATAAAGTCGTCCAGTTACGCCTATTTTGAGCCAATATTTTTATCTCCAAATCGCTACTACATCCCACACGGTTGACAATCTGCCTGTGGTATGTTCCAATCCAGGAATGTATGAAAAAATGTCAACAAGAAAATATACACTACGGTAATGAGACCTGTAGTAACATATGCAAGCGAGACATGGGTGCTGAAGTTGGAATATATGAAAACCTTGTTGTTTTAGAGAAAAATTCGGATAAAATTTATAATGAGTGTGGGTCGGAGAGAAGTGGAGGATAAGAAAGAATCGTGAGCTAAGAGACTTTTGCAGAGAAGTGGACATGGTTGCGGAGTGTAAAGTCGCAAAGGTTGAGATGGTTGGGGCACGTGGTGTGAATGAGAAGTCATCGATGCCCAAAAATGGCATTGGAAAGAAAGCCGGAGGGAGTAAGGATGAGAGGACGTCCGAGGAGGAGATGGTGTGAAAATGTGGAAGGTGATTTGAGGGAGATGTGAGTAGTAGGTTGGAGGAGTAAGGTTCTGGACACAGAAGAATGGAGGAGTATTATTGGACAAGCCAGAGTTTTATAGGGACCGTAGTGCCAGAGGAGAGAGGGAGAGTCTTCAGCAGTGCCTACCAACCTGTCTCGTTTTATCATGTAGTTTGATAACAAAGTACTGTTATTAGAAATGTCAAGTGCCTATTTGTAGTGCACTACTATAGTCATTAATGTTTTGACTTTTTTATTATTGATCATTGATATTGGTTGTGAAAAAATAATTTAAAAGAACGTCACTACTACAATAGAAAATTTTTAAAATAATATGCGTAACAATATTTGGCGTTTCATATTTTAAAACCACTATTTTAAAATCACGAACCGTATAATTCTTACAACAATACGGACAGCTGAATTTTATGTAACATTTTTTTTTGCACATTAAGCAAATAGAACAATTAAGAATTGCGTTCCAAGATACCAAAATTTTTTAGTCTCAGCAGAAAATTTTTGTTCCTGTGATTGACAGCATGTATTACTGCATGTGTTTGAACAGTCAACCAATGTTGTTTCTTTTTTTCAGTGCCACTAGGAATGTTTTGTAGGATCGTTGTTAGCAGTCAACGCTGCCGGGTGCTCTGTAAATAATGATACCGTCTACAATCATGAACGATCGCACTGACATATAATTAACTATTGGAAAATAACTGTAATTATATGTCGTACAACTACAGTCATACAATTGTCATTGTTTTGTAAGAGTACTAATAAGAATTGTGAGTATCCACTATTGCTACTAATTGCCCTGAAAACTCTAAATCCTTTGTGATCGTTCAGCAGAATGCAATCCGTAAGATTCTAGACGACAACTCAAGACTAAATAATTTCATTATCATCATCTTAACAACACGTGTGCCGCCTGTCCCGCCTTCAAAGATCCTCCAGCCATCTTTTCCTGGACCACACACCTGCGTCCTATATGTTTGTATTTCCAGACTTGTTTGGTTAGTCTGAAATCTGAAATTCTTTTCTACTGTTGTTTGTAATCTTTTAATTTTTCGTTCACGTTACAAACTTGTAATCATTTGCTATGGCCTCATTCTTTAAACGGTCAAGTTTAGAAAACCTTTTAACTCCATTATGTCTTTACAGATGCTATTTCGAAGGCTTATATTTTACTTTCAGTACAGGGACTGCCGTAGTTTTGTAAAACTTTAATGTTTTATCTCAATGTACCTTGTTTCTAAAATACGGTTCATTGTCATACAGGTGGTCTAGAAATTGCCTAAATCAAAGTAAATATCATAAACCATTATTAATGTAAATATCTGGCCATTATCGTTTTCCAAATAATTAGCTCTCCTCTTCTACAATTTGATCATTAATCATTATTTTTGTTTTTATTGGTTCCTTGCCTCAAAATGCCATAAATTTGGTTTTGTAGTGGAGATATTCATATTGTATTGTTTGCAAATCGGATGAAGCTTAAAAATAATATTGAGATTTATTTAAAGAGTCTCGGCCTGACGAAAGAGTAACTAGATATAATGAAACATGTAGATGAAAATTACAGTATTAAATTTAGGGAAGGGCGATAAGCGAATTGGTAAAAGAATAAAAGCGCTGTAGGAAATTCCAAGTGGAAGTTGATCACTTCAAACGACGTTAGGTTAAATACCTCACCTAAACCGAGACTATCTTGATAATATGTAATACTAAACACTTACATAATCACACTGTATTTACAATATGGATTTTGTACACTTATTCATTTCAAAAAATGCAGGCCTGGTAAATACAGTAAATACCAGTAAATATAGTAATGTAAATACCAGTAGTATCAACTATGTAAATATAGTTGATAACAGTTTAAATTAAGTGCGGCGTAGCTTATCTTATTTGTTCGTATGTATTAAGTAAAGTCTGTAAATGTTTCCGCAGATAACAGCTGGTGAAATTTAGCGGATAAATAACATTTTCACCTTTGACGCACGACTCTTGGGTTATCGCCTGAGCACGCGATATTTTAGTGGGAACATACTTCATACCTCAAGAAACTTCACCATGCACTTGATTAAATCAATAAGTGCTTGTAATCTGTTATTAATAACGTGTTTGTATGTGAGGATCGAGTGCGCGATAATTTCACCAGCAGACAACCAAATAACACGAGAACAAGAGGCCACCAAGTATACGAACGGCATCTGCCCTCCTGAAAAAATAATAACAGGTATTAGTGGAGGTCGACTGGGAAACGTGATCTGGCAATACACGACGGTGATAGCTCTGTCAATGCTTTTTCCGGGTAGTTACAAGCCTTATTCTAATCAGTATTTGTCGGATCGGATGGACATTGTTTTTGAAAACGTCAATTTGCCGCTGATAGAAGACATTCCGAAATCTTGCGACTGTTGTTCCGGCTACAATTTCAGCGTCCCGAACATTCATCAGTCAGCGTTTTATAGTATAGAGAAGACCAAAAATTTTACAAGTGGTAAAAATGTCCTGGTTTTATCTCCTTATGCTATTTTAATCGAACACGTGATGCTGTTGATGAACGTTATAAAGAAAATCTTACCATATAAACAGCATTACGTCGACCACGCGAATAGCGTGTTTTCACATGTAAAACGTTCATTCTTGAATGAAAATCCCGGCGTAAATAAAGAGGACATAACATTCGTCGGCGTGCACGTCAGGAGGACGGACTTTCTGAAAGCTATCACGGAACTGCTGAAGAAGAAAACCGTGGGGGAAAAGTTTTTCTTAAGATCGTTTGAATACTTCAGACAGAGGGAGGACTTGGGTCGACCTGTTTTTCTGGTAGTCAGCGATGATCCTGAGTGGGTGAGAAGTGAGCTGATAGCCGGCAGGAATCAGAGCGACGTGTTCCTTGTTACACGAGGCGACGACCAGACGCCCGGCTACGACATAGTGTTGCTGTCATTGTGCAATCATACTGTTATAGATTACGGAAGTTACGGCTTTTGGGCGGCCGTCTACGCAGGTGGAGAAGTGATATCAACGAAAATATCGCACTCGAACGTCGTTAGATCCATGAGCAAGTATCCGAACTGGCATTTCGTCGACGTAGACGACGAAGGAGATTTCTATATTTAAAAGTGTAAAAAACACAAGGAGAACTGGATGTATTGTCCATCAAAATGTGAGTACCTAAACGAAAATACATATAACCTTGAGTACGGGCAAACTTCAATATGGATAGACCAGCTGTGTATTTCGGGATATGTATTAGTACTATCTCATTTTCTCGATTTTGAATCAAATCTGATTCAATTCAGTAGAAAAACTGTATGAATTTAAGCGGAAACAGACATATTTAATATTAGCACCTGAATTTTCAACTAATATTTTGTTACTTTTCCAAAATGTAATTGGATAATATAATTTAAAAAATAACAAAATTATAATTTTTATTAAGCACGTTTGCCGGTTTTATTTAATTTCCTTTTGAACACATGGATTACATCTAGTTGTAGATTTTAAATTCAACTATTATTTTGTCCAATAATAACCTAATCAATGTAAGTTGCTTGAAATTCTAGTTGTAAAGCTTATAAAATTAGCTTACAAGTAAGTACTGTAACGTTCTGAAATAAAATGTTTAAGAGGCAGAATTTTTCAGTGATTTTAACTTATTTAATTCAAACAAAAACTGAGACAAGAAACAAATAGTAGTTACATCAGTTGTTAGTTTCGACAATGAAACGATGTACCAATATATTACCTTTTTTTCCTTTTACATTGAAAGGATGAACAAGGAGATAAGTAAATGTGTTTCGTATGTATACTAAAATCATCATTGTCGTCGTCGTCATCATCATCACGGTTTTAGGCTTTTAGACCATTGAATAAAGGCAGATTTTGTGAAAATCTGGACAAAAATCCTCCAGACACGAAATTTGGTAGAAAGTTAGGTTTTGGGGTCACTTCAATGGGGAAAAAAATCGGACACTCCAGCTCACCGCTGGGCCCCCTGGGGGGGGTTAAATGTGGGGCAAAACGGTTTGTTGTAAATATCTCAAAAACTAAGCAAGATATCAAAAAACTTTAAATACAAACGATGTAGCTGACCAAATTGCCCATCAAAATGGTCCTTAGTAATTTTTTCGGCAGACGCACTGGGACAGAGATATGAGCGCTCAAATTTGAGATCTTTTTTTGCAATTTTTCTTAAGGCATTTTTACGAAAAAAAATTGCATTTTTTTTAGTTTAGGCCGATTTTTGTATAGTAAAAAGCGCTAAATATGGGTATGTAAGTGTTTGTACATGTAATACCAAGTATTTGGATGTAAAGTTTTGCATGTATATATTTATGCACACATATACACACACACTACAACTACAAAAACGTGCATCTTTGAACGTAAGCGTTACATGCATATACTGACTAATCCATGCGTATAGATGTGCATTTTTGGATTTAGACAAGTATAATATATATGCATAAAAATATTTCTACACATATTTGCACATATATGTGTGTGTATATACATGTATACAACTAAAAACGCTTACGTTCAAAAATGCACGTTTTTGTAGTTGTAGTGTGTGTGTATATATGTGCATAAATATATACATGCAAAAATGTACATCCAAATACTTGGTATTACATGTAAAAACACTTACATACCCGTATTTAGCGCTTTTTACTATACAAAAATCGGCCTAAACTCAAAAAAATGCAAGTTTTTTTTTCGTAAAAATGCCTTAGGCTATACGAAAAATTGCAAAAAAAGGTCTCAAATTTGAGCGCTCATATCTCTGTCCCAGTGCGTCTGCCGAAAAAATTACTAAGGACCATTTGGATGGAAAATTTGGTCAGCTACAACTTTTGAATTTAACGTTTTTTGATATCTTGCTTAGTTTTTGAGATATTTACAACAAACCGTTTTGCCTCATCTTTTAACCCCCCCCCCCAGGGGGGCCAAGCGGTGAGCTGGAGTGTCCGATTTTTTCCCTCCATAGAAGTGACCCTAAAACCTAACTTTCTACCAAATTTCGTGGCTGGAGGATTTTTGTCCAGTAAAAATCTTTATTCAATGGTCTATTTAGCGACCTATTCCTGTTCCACACTCTACCTTTTCTTAGGTCTACAACTTTTCTTCTGCCTCTAGGGTTGTAATCTTTCACCATATTGGGTATTCGGAATTTTTCTGTGGGCTATAGGCTTATATAAGTAACAGCGGCTGGCTTATTTTGTTAGTTGCAATTGGCGATATTGTAGAGTGCGGATCAAGTGAATGTTGCGAATAAGTGGAAAGTGATTATTGTGTTGTACTTAGTGCGGAACTCAAATAGTTGACAATTATTTTTGCCAGTGGACAAATTTAACATGATTTGTTGTATAAAGTACCTTGTTGATTTCACATTGTTTTTTTTGTGTATTATTAAAGCTGAAATTTAGGATTGATTGCCCCGTTGTTCTCAATCAACGACTCACAATTCTAACAGTACACTAAACTTATATTTACTGTAGAAAACTTTGATGTGAAACTGGAACGAAAATGTCAGACTAATTTTGCCAACACACAAATTTCTGTAAACACTAGTTATTAACTCTACACTTTAATGTCAAATTCTTGAACACTGACTTTGAAAAGAAATCAATTTACTTCACCTACACTTTACATTATTGGACAGAATAGTCAGGTGGCAAACTGTTAAAAAAATGTTATCCGCCGATGCAAGTTGTAAACAAGTATTGTTGAATTCAACGGTATCGGCAGACTACGTACGGGGAGTGGGCCTATCCAGAAAGTTTACTAATCAATTCTGTGAACAATTCACCGATCACCACTTTTTTAAGTTCAACAGCTAAGACTGGGGCCAAACGAACGCACTTTTAACCTACGTTGCGATGCATCTCTAACGGACGTTCTTTTTTACAGGCGTACTGGGGACAACAGACGGGCGTTGGATTAACGTCATTTAAGGTGTATATCGAATGTGTCTTCCGTGATGGAATAACATAGAACACGATTCTATCATCCATATAAAACGTGAATCAAATACTGCTTCTTTAAAAACAGAAGAAAACAGTTATTTGGTGACTATCGCGTGTAAATAAGAACGTATATTTAATACTATTTTCAATGTTCATCACTTCTTTGTTTACACACATAATAATTATTAATATTGGTGTTGCTTTCACTGTAAAGGTACTTGTTTTATTCACTCAGACGACGTTTCGGAGTAGTGTTCTCCTTCTTCAGTGAGTTTGGATACGGAATGTGCCAAGTTGTCGGTAATTTTGTGTGTACACTACCTACCCAAAAGTCGTAAACTTAACACCACAGAACAATTTGAAATAAACAAACACAACAAAACACAACCAAACAACATACTCAATGACCAATTACAATTTAAATCAAACACACTATTTGACACAATAATAAACAACACATACAACAATTCAAACTCCTGCGTCAATCCCCTTCACCTCCACCAACACACAACCTGTTAACTAAAAACCGTTACACATAAAATTACCGACAACTTGGCACATTCCGTATCCAAACTCACCGAAGAAGGAGAACACTACTCCGAAACGTCGTCTGAGTGAATAAAATAAGTAAGTTTACAGTGAAGGCAACACAAATATTAATAATTAGTACATTTAATATACGTTCACGGGCGCGGGCGCGCGTGTGCATAATTGAATAATATTACGAAGTTTGTAGAGTCATCTCCAGGTTTAAAAGTTTAATATACAATATAATATACTGCAAAATTACATTACTGTGCATTGTCACAGTTGGTTAAGAAAAACTGCTAAATTAGAATAAATAATTAATATCATCAATATTAAAAAAAAAAATGCGTATTGAATGCTGTAAGTAACCAGCGAAGGGGAACACCGAATGTACAGTACGGTACTGCCATAATACGCCACACACAAGCTAAGACTGTGTACAGTGTAAATGATGTGTGTGTGTGTGTGTGTGTGTGTGTGTGTGTGTGTGAGAGAGAGAGAGAGAGCCAGTAGAAACCGGCATAGCGTCACCCCTGAATAAATGTGAATTAAAAAAGTAATTTATTTAAATTTTGGTAAGTTCGCGTAAGATATGACAAAACAAATTACGCTACGTTATTAATAATATAAAGACGCGTACATGTGCAAAATCTATTGCGAAACAAATAGGCTAATGCATATTAATGCAGTGTAAATAAAAGTGAATAGAACCAAGAATAATTAAAGAGTAGAAAAACTGTTAATATACAATTATACATAAAAAAATTACCGATCGTATGAACATCGAGTAATAAACAAAAGACTTCGCATATTGCGAATAAAAGTAAAATCAGTACGAAAAATAAACGAATCGGGGAAGGGACGCTTGACAAACTATAACAATATAAATCAATATATCCAGAAAGTTCACTAATCAATTCTGTGAAGAATTCACCGATCACCACTAAGACTGGGGTCACTAGAAACCCCCTTTTAACGTCCGTAGCAACACATGTTAAACGCACGTGCTTTTTTACAGGCGTACTGGTGACAACAGACGGGCGTTGGATTAACGTTATTTAAGGTGTATATCGAATGTGTCTTCCATGACATAATAATATAGAAAACGATTTTATCATTCATTAAACGTGCATCAAATTCTGCTTCTTTTGTAAACAGAAGTAAATAGTTATTTCAAAGTTTTTGTAAAATATATAAAAACACTTGATACGTTTCACAGATTTTATTTAACTCTGACGGCTGTTTCGACCTCTTAAGTCATTATCAAAGAGATGAATGAAGACTAAACACAGGATGTAAGGTGGACATCTGTTTAGGGCATGTGTTGTGGGAACAGTGCGAGGGGTGAAGATGGGGAGGGGGTTGCAGGAGCTAAGAGAAGGTCAAGTGTCTATAAAAACTAAATATAACCTGAATGCAAAATATAAAATTAAATAAACTTAGTTTAGTTTATTATATATTTTGCATTCAGATTATATTTTGTTTAGTTAATTTTGTATTTTGCATTCAGGTTATATTTAGTTTTTACAGACACTTGACCTTCTCTTAGCTCCTGCAACCCCCTCCCCATCTTCACCCCTCGCACATGTTCCCACAACACATGCCCTAAACAGATGTCCACCTTACATCCTGTGTTTAGTCTTCATTCAGCTCTTTGACAATGACTTAAGAGGTCGAAACAGCTGTCATAGTTTAATAAAATCTGTGAAACGTACCAAGTGTTTTTATATATTTTACAAAACCTTTGTATTAATATGTTTCACCAAGTGCCCAACGAGCCACCAATTAATATCTTGAAATAGCTATTTTGTGACTATCTCATATGAATAAGAACGTATATTTAATATGTCATTGTACGCGCGCTTGTGTAATTAAAGAATATTACGAAGTTTGTAGAGTCATCTCTAGGTTTAAAATTTTAATATACAATATAGCATTATTATATATTTTCAGTTAGTTTTAAACGAATTGTCGGAAAAAGTAAAAATTATTGGTCAGCCAAGTAAAACAACGACGTAGTTTGCAACCACTGTGGCGAGTGGCGGTGTGTTTGTTCCATAAAACGGAGTTAGGCTCGATGCACACGAGCGGTGCGGTACCGCAGCGGCGCCGCAGCCTTCAACTCACACGACATGCGAATCCGTTGCGGTTTTGGCTGTTCCTTGAAATTTACGTCACATATCAGCCATAATGATGGAATTTAAACAGTAGGAGTCCAGCTATGGAACTGCTCGCGAGAAAAAGAGTTGTTTTTTCGTACTTAGTGTATAGATATCTAAAGTATAGGAAAACAAATTATTGGGTCCACCCACTGGTGAGCTCAAGGTTATTGAAAGGGACATTTTCATTGTTATATGAAGACTTGTGTAATGATGAAGCGAAGTTCTTTAATTACTTCCGAATGAGCAAACACTCATTTGAAGAGCTCGCTGGAAGAATTGGAGACAAGATACGCTGTCAGGATACGAACATGAGAATCGCTATTGACCCGATTGAAAAATTAGCTGTAACATTGAGGTAAGTGAAAAATTATTTCATTTCTAGTGAATAGCAAAGGGCTTTATTAAAACTATTATTTTTCAATGCTTTCTGTACAAGGTGAGGCAAATTACCCCCTCCCCTGGTTTACATATTATTTTTAGGAATTATGCTATTTAATTGAATAATGAAAAAAAATGTTTAGCTGTTCCAACCAGTGTTATTTTCTTGTTCTACGCGTTTCTCTAATCTGATTTTCTCAGAATCTAATGGCGTAGTATTCCGCCAGTATACTACGTGAAACTAACAAATAGAGCATACTCCCAAAAAAAAATCTACAAAAAAAGGGGGAGGGTATTTTACTTGATTATTATTTTATTTTTTTATCTCACAAATTATTTCTATTTATTTTATTTTTTTAATCATCTACAAAAATAAGAGGGTTACCTTAACAATTGTTTTTACTAAAAGGGATACTAGTAAGTTTCCTTCATGTACACATATCGCTATTCACTCACTTACCTTGATTCAAAGTACTGATAATAACAATTTCGTACCTACTGGATCTTTCATAAAAATGAAATTCCCAATAATAACCTCACGAAAGTTATACAAATTTGTTTAGAAATAAATTTAAAAATTCTTTGTTACCTGTTTAATTATTTTCCTTGTCCAAACAACAACCAGTCAACGTAACTTAGGATTTTCCCCTCTGCAATAAAAATTTAATAGCAGGTAAAAAAGGTTTAATTCCAAAGTCACTAACCCACAAAACAATGTATTGTTTCCTTCAACAAGTTTGGTCTTCCCTTTATTCAGTTTTCTTGAAAGAATGACTGCAATTTTACAAAATATAATGGAGCAAAATGTGTCAACGCCTTATGGCAAAAACTCCATTGCTCTCTTTTCCTATTCAACCAAATTTCCTGTTTTATTTTTTTTCCAATCAGGACATAATTTCTAAGGAAAAATAGCAAAAATGACAAAGACGAGTTGTTTAAATTAAATTTTTATTTTCAATTAAAAGTACATATAATTACAAAAAATGTAAACTTAACTTATAAAAATATTTAAGTGATAAATTATGTATAAAATTATTAAGAAAAAAATTTAAAATGTCACTTTAATGGAAAAAGCTCCAATGATTCTTCGCTATCATTTGGCGAAAGCGCATTTTGTTCACTTTGGGATTGAATGTTTTGTGGAGTTGAATATCGTCCTGGGAGTTCATAACTTTGGGGAGCCGGAGATCGTCCTGGAAGTTCATAGCTTTGGGGAGCCGGAGATCGTCCTGGAAGTTCATAGCTTTGGGGAGCCGGAGATCGTCCTGGAAGTTCATAGCTCTGGGGAGCTGAAGATCGTGGTGGGGTTTCAGAGCTTCGGGGAGCTGATGATCGGGGGTAGATATTCTGAGGAACTGTAGCAGGTGAATAGTAGGTGGGGGCAGAGGAATAATATGGCACCGGGTTGTGATAAGAAGAAGGCATATTGTGGTAATGAAAATCGTGGGGAGGTTGGTGAGGGGGTAAGCTGATGAATGAGAGAACGTGGTGTTTGTTCTCTTATTGTTTTGACTATATTTAAAACTTCTATCTGAAATTGAAGTTGTTGATCGACAGTAAAATCATCTAACGCTGGTCTCAGTTATTCAAAGAACGCCATGTTTGGATTTTGCACAATTGCTGGGGTATTCATAAATCTAATCAAACTTTCCTCTATGTTCTGTCGAGTGGAGTTACTTGTTCTTCTTTTTTCAACAGGTGGTCCAGTTTCCGATGCCTCCTCCACTACCTCCGTTGAATCTTCATGTGGAATGCTCGATTCCGTCTCTGCCGGGGTGGTGCCCAATAGGAAGCTCAATTGGCGAGCGTAAACATATTGCCTCCTATGCTCAGCTCCCTGGCCGGATATTGTTCTTTTTCTCATATTTTTCAGAAATGCGCTCTCACATTTTTCCATTTGCTCATAATTTTGTTACCTGCAACAAAACGTTCAATATTTCATTAACATAAATTACATTTGTTTTTAAATATAAAAATTCGCGCTAATTAATTTTAAATTTAACCATAATAAGAGAAATATTAAAAATTGACTGTTATTTCAATTTGAATTTTGCTAATAGTATCATTAAAATTACCATATATCTAATGATTATATTTTTTTCAAGCTACATAAATTTAATATTCTTTTTTTAGGTATCTTGGAAGCGGATGTACAGTCGTAGACTTACATTATTCCTACAGAATCCGACATTCAACCCTCTGTCAAATTGTAAGAGATACATGCTCGGCTATTTGGATCACTTTACAAGAAGAATGCTTTCACCCTTCACAGAAAACGATTGGAAACAAATTTCATCAAATTTTTTACAACACGCAAACTTCCCAAACTGCCTTGGAGCAATCGATGGAAAGCATGTTCGCATAATAAAACCAATTGAGAGTGGTTCATTATACTTCAACTATAAGCATTATTTTTCAGTTGTGTTATTAGCAGTTGCTGATGCACAATATAACTTTTTGTATATAGATGTTGGCTCCTACGGAAAAGATTCGGATAGTTTAATTTTCCAAAACAGCCGTTTCAATAAAAAAGTAGAAAGTGGTTGAATATACCAACAGGTAAACCACTGCCTGGGATGGATCATCCCGCCCTGCCCTACGTGTTTGTTGGAGATGAGGCATTTTCCTTATCTCAAAATGTTTTGAGACCGTACAGCGGTAAATGTTTGTCAGAAAAAAAAGAATTTTCAACTACAGACTATCTCGAGCTCGAAGATATGTGGAATGGTCGTTTGGGATTTTGAGTAACAAGTGGAGGATTCTACACAGGCCTCTAAACGTAAAACCTGATTTTGCAATAAGCATAGTGAAAACGTGTTGTGCTCTTCATAATTATCTTCTAAAACGAGATGGATATAAATTTGAAGACACATTATGTATCGAAGGGTTTTACGACAGTGGGCAAAATCAAGGTACCCATCAAAATCAAGGAGTGATCAACTTAAACCACTTAAGAAATACATGGGCCGACTATTTTATTAGCGATAACGGAAAACTGCCATGGCAAAAAAAAACCCAACTGGGACAATTGTGTTATATTTAATAAATTACAATAAATATTTAAAAAATTTAATAAATGGAAAATATGATTAATTTGTGCTTTCTACTTAATCAATTTTTAATTGTTTGGGGTTATGTTTAATTTTTAATTTAATTTCCTGCTATGTTCTATTATTTTAATCTTAAGTGATTTTAGAAAAAATAGATTAAAAAAATAATTCAACACCAGAATACGATTGATGTAAATTTATGTGAAATATATTTTGATTAAAATTGATACTGTTTTATTATTTCCTAAATTGAAATGAAAAATTGGGTATTATTTTTAAACAATTAATAAAAGTTTAATAAATCGAAAAATAAGTTTAATTTATGCTTTCTAGCATATTGTTTGGATTTGTGTTTAATTTTTAATTAAGTTGTTTACTGCTATGCTCTGCTATTTTAATCTAATTAAATTTAAGAAAACATCAAAAATAAATTAACACCGAAATATGACTAATGTAAATTTATCTGAAATATATTTTGATTGAAATTGATATTGTGTTATTATTTCCTAAATTGAAATGGGAAGTTCGTTATTATTTTTGAAAAATTAATAAAAGTTTAATTAATGGAAAAATATGTTTAATATTTGCTTTCTAGCATATTGTTTGGATTTGTGGTTAATTTTTAATTAAATTATTTACTGGCATGCTGTGCTGTTTTTATCTAATTAAATTTGAAAAATCATCAAAAATCAATACGACACTGAAATATGACTAATGTAAATTTATCTGAACTATATTTTGATTAAAATTTATATTGTGTTATTATTTTTTAAATTGAAAACAATAATTTTATGCTGTACTTACCAATTTCTTCTTTTTCTTTTTGAGTTATTCTTCAAAATCTGAATACAATCTGCTGCAAATTCTTATCCACGCACTCCGTTTGAGATTTTTGTCGTGGTACTTTTCACATTTAATATCCCACAATTCACTACACTTTTTAACTTCCTCAATTAAAAGTTCTGTGTCAAAACTTTCTGCCATTTTGCTGCGGTAAAATTCCGTCCGTGTGAGTCGCACGATTGAAATGAAGGTACTGCTGAGCCGTTGCCGTTGATGCGGTGAAGCAGTACCTGAGGGGGAAAACCCGGCCGTTGCGGTGCCGCAGCGGTACTGCAGACCGTGTGAATCGGTTCATTTAACTCTAGGTACTCTTGACCGCAAGCGCGGTACCGCAGCGGCACCGCACCGCTCGTGTGCATCGAGCCTTAAACGTCTCGTCACGTGCCGCATAAGTAGGACAGGAAGCCGGAGAGGGTTGTCAGATAAAACAAAACGCGATGGAAAACTGTTACAGCGCGCGATTGCTCTACTGAAACTTATAATGTAAACTTTGATTCAAGGTAAATAGAGTTGACTTCTCAGAAACTGTTGGGAATTGCGCTAGTACCGTAACTGGACTACGCTTTATGAATATTTCATATACGTTTGTAAAACGTAAGACAAAGGTTCTGTTTTATTCAATTTGCATTGATCAATGTTCAGTACTGAATGTAATTATTTAATATTTTACTAATTGTCCTGTTTAACAGAATTAAACGATACACAATAAATAATTTGTTGGTTGTAATTCAGGTTTTTGTCAACACATACTCACCTACTGCCGGAGTACTTCAATACATAATCAATGCATTTATAAACTTTAGTCCAAACGCTCATACACACACGCATTGTAAAATACAATCTTACATTTCCAAGCATTCCCGGATATGATTGCTGCTGCAATCGAATCAAGCTTATTAATTTACCTTTGAAATACGCTCTACCTTAGAGTGTGCTTTGAATTAGTACAAGGGGACCCGATAAGACATAAAAAACAAATTAAATAATTTATACCAAAAGAAAATTATAATTTAATGAGATCAATAATCAATGAGATTAATTTTCTAGTGTAATCTTCACACTAGAAAACAGGTTACACGTAATGCAATATGTAAAAAGTCATACCACATTTGCATCAAACTGAGGAAGTGGATAAGTTTTTACTCCGCCTTACAATCCAGAGATACATAAGGGGAGAAGAGACTACTGTCATCGCGCCTGGCCAGCCAACACGTCTGGTTTGCCCGGGAAAATTTAGGATGAGGACAAATGTAAACGTTCTCATCCAGAAAATTAACGGCGCTCAAATAAAAGTAGAACTCAATTACATATTCTGTGATACCGATATCCACATATAATGTTTGCAAGAAAGAAAACTAAAGACAAACCTGAAACTCTAAAAAAATATGGGACACAACCCTTAGGAAGGAAGAATAGAAATAATTGGTGGACGGCTCACAATACTTTCAAAGAATTCATCATCATCATCATTATCATCATCTTCTTCATGGATTAAATCAATGAAGGTTTGTTCCGGTCTCAAATAGGCAAAGATTACAGCTAGTCACTCCAGCGCTTCCTCGGACGACCCATACCTCTCCGTCTCCTCGGGTTGTAGTTCCATAGTTATTTGGGGATGCGGCAGTCATCCATTCGGCAAAGATGTTCCCACCAATTCAGCCGATACTGGGCGATCCTGTCGAGTATAATAATATTCAGTTCCTGCCGTATATCTGTGATTCTTCTATTATCATGGACAGTATACCCTCCCAGGTGCCTATGAAATCTCATTTCATCCGCTTGGATGCGACTGGTCTGGCCTTCTGTTAAACTCCAATTCTCAGACCTATAAAAAAGTGTGGGAAGAGCCATAACCTTGTAGAATTTTAGGCGTGTTGCTTTACTTGCTGACTTAAGGGTTCGCCTAATGGTCCCGCACATAAGGTTGAACTTAAGGAACTCATTCACAACTTTGTTGCATGCATTATGAGACACACCGTAGCCCAGGTTTTCAATATTTCTAACTTTTTCCACGACATCTATAACAATTTTTGCTGTACGGGATCAGTTCCACGAAAAGCTATCACCTTTGTCTTACGTGTGGACATCTGCAATCCAGAGTCTTTGCAGATTCTATTTAACAAATGCATCCCCATCTGCATTCTGTTTTCAGAGTCCGACAGAACTTTCAAAGAATTCAAAAACTGAATTTGAAAAAATTAATACTAATCGAAACTCAAATGACTACACCTCAGAATTTTACGTGTGCAGAGTACCTGCCACGACCCTCTACTTCAACCATGTATATCACTGCTCAGCTAATAAAAACATTGGCACAGAAGTCATTAAAAAACTATGTGAAACTCTAACCGATGAAAGCATTATAATAGGCGACTTAAATGTAAAAATCCCAACATAATGCTTCAGATTTTGTGGGGCTGTGCATGACGAAGGGCAGGCCCTTCGCTCGCTGTGTGCTGCGTCCCGAGCTTCAAGTAGATATCCTGTCGCAGGGACCAAACATGACCTGGAATTTAGGGGTGTGGCCTGCTACCGGTTGTGAATGGTGCTCCCCCCGTTTTAATCACACCTCTTTGCAGACCTAGAACTCGGAATAAGAAAGAAGAGAGAAAGCACGAGACTCTCCAAAACAACACGAATTGACATCACACCCATACTAGCCTGTATCAGTTGCCCAGTGGAGTGTTCAGTGAATTGCTATCAGTGATCACAGACCTATAATAAAAACGCGGTTTTTCGAGACTGATAAATAGACAATAAAGAGGTCATGAAACGTTCGGAAACTCGACTCGATTAAGTTCACCCACAGGTCATGGAGGATCTTTACCAAAATTTACCTGACTCTGGAAGCGTTCAATAGAAAATTACAAATGTCTAATTCACACGTTAACAAGGCAGACAAACCAACAAACACAAGAGATAAGCACGAGGCGAGTTTCGTACTGAGAAAATATTGATGCTATAATAGTCAAAAGAGATAACATTGATAAAAAAGTTTTAACTATCAAAACACACACACACACACACACACACACACACACACACACACACACACTTACAAAAACAAACTAATAAACATAACTTAAAAAATGAGTAAGAAATCGAGTGGTCCAAGCATCAGGAGCAAGGCCGGCCCAAACCTTTAGGTCTGACCGGGCCTAGACACAATTTTGCCCCCCCCCCAAAATTGTGATGCTTATTTTCTTATCAGTACAATTTAATAACATTACACTTTAAAAGTTTTATCATGACTAATTTAGGTACACTAGTGGCGGCCGTTAAGCTCTACACATAAAAAAACTATTCTGCAGGTCTACATGACATCCACAAGGATTGAAAAATGCTTAAGGAAACATTGACAAAACTCTTGACTGCACTCCTTTATATTTTCCAGTCATGTTGCCTCTATTGTCGTTAACCTTGCCCCCTACAATTTTTCATGTCTAACCCACAGGTCCCTTCAATTTCTTTCAAAAGGGCCGTTGTCAAACCTTCTTCACTAGTGTCATCAATAGGAAAAAATGACAAGAAATGCTCTTTTACTTGAACATCTGTTTCAGTACATTCAACAAAACGTATTGTAAATGACAATTTTTTTGGTGGCTGATATCGGGCGTACAGTCTAATGTTAGTGAAAAATACTTGGCTTGCTTTGCTCTTTCAATGATATCATTTTTTTATTTCAGACCCAAGCAAACTAATCAACTTTTTTTGGATTGTTTTACCTAAGTAATGGTCATGGTCAAGATCGGCGATGATCTTGTCGCCGTTTTGTGTTTGAGCGTGAATGTCAAAATACGTTAAATAATACCGCTTTCTGAAGATTTATTTTAATTGTATTATTATGTACCAAACAGTGTAATTCATTAATAATAGAGTAAACTGTTTAACCTGCTTGAGAGTACAACTTCATTTATTAACAATCATAAAGGAAAAAGAAAATTTTTATTTTTTTATTCATTGTTTTGGCGCCCTCTAAAAATCTGCTCCCGGGCAACGAACGGCCCGGTTGGCCCGTCCTTAAGGCCGGCCCTGATCAGGAGTAGACGGAGTTTGCAGCAACTTCTCCAGCGGAAGACAGTCAACAGTAGAATATTATCAGAATACTGGTAGGCCTAAATAATATTTAAGAAGAGGACGAACAAAAACAAACCTCATAATTAACGCTGGAAGTAAAATTAAACAGAGGAAAAAGTGACCAGACTGGTCACGGTCAGAGCATTTATACAACGGTTTAAAGAAAATCTACCTAAAAAAGACATTAACAAAACAAAGTATAATTACGCACGTCATTTGATGGACAGTAATCATAATTATACTGATTTTGAGACTAACTTTCAACTCCTCCATATATTTAAAAAATTGTATAGAATATTGAAACTTTCAACTTGTGAAACTTACTTGTCTCTTCTTCTCGTACGCGTTTCGGCGTGGTGTTCGCCTTCGTCAGTTTTCAGATAGACTGACATTAACTTGTAACGGTTTTTATTTTGAAAGGTATAGTGGGGGTGGTGTGTGGAGGAAGGGGATTGTGGGGATCCAAATTATTGTTAGTTTTATGTATAATTGTGTCAAAAAGTGTGTGTGATTTATACTGTAATTGGTCGTTAAGTATGTTGTTTGGTTATGTTGTGTGGTGTGGTGTTTGTATATTTCATATTGTTCTGCTGTGTTAAGTTTTCGACCTTTGGGTAAGTAGTGTAATATTTCAAGATTAGTATCTATGTTGGTGTAGCTGTGGTTTCTTGTGTGTATGTGTGTGGCAAACGCGGAATGTATATTGTTGTTGGATAAAGCTTTTAGGTGTTCAGAGTAACGAGATGAAAAAGATCTTCCCGTCTGGCCTATGTAGAAACTATTGTAGTCATTACAATTTAATTTGTAAACACCTGTTTTGTTGTATTTGTTTATGTGCGTGTTTGTATCATTGATGTGTTTTTTGATGGTATTGTTTGTTCTGTATGCTATTTTGTACTTGTGTTTTCTGAATGTGTTGGCGAGTTTGTGTGTGTTGGATTTATGGTATGTGAGTGTGATGTATTTAGTTTGTAGTGTGTTGTTGGTATTTTGTGTTTTGTTGTTTTTGTTTATGATGTGTTTGTGTAGTTTGTTTATTAAATTAGGGTTGTATCCGTTTTTCATTGCTATGTATTTGATTGTGTTGAGTTCGTCATTATAGTCCTGTTTACTTAATGGTATTTTAGTTAGTCTATGGAGCATATGGTTGAAGGCCGCATGTTTATGTTGTATTGGGTGGTTTGATGTGTTGTGTATAACCATGTCGGTTGTGGTTGGTTTTCTGTATATTTTATACGTGTGTGTATTGTCAGTTTTGTTAATTGTTAGCCCCAGAAAATTTATACTATTGTTTTGTTCAATTTCCAGTGTAAATTTTAGTTTGGGGTGTATTGTGTTTATGTATTTGTGGAAGTTTTCAACCTGTCTTGTGTTGCCATTGAATCAAAGTAATATATCATCCACATACCTGTGCCAATAAATAATTTTGTTGGTGTATTTGTTGTTGTTTATTATGTGGTTCTGTTCTATGTTGTGTATATATATTTCTGCCAGTATTCCTGATATGGGGGATCCCATCGGGAGACCGTCTGTTTGTGTGTATATCTTGTTATTGTATGTAAAGTAATTTTGCTCAGTTATTATTTTGGTGAGTGTGATGATCTCATGTGTGTGTGTTTCGGGCATGTTGTTTTGTCTGAGTAAATTTTCTAGTGTTTGTATGATTTCTTCAATTGGTACATTGGTGTATAAATTGGTTATATCAAAAGAGGCTAGTGTTGAATTGTGTGGGATGTGGATGTGTTCGGTTTTCTTGACTAGTTCGATGTTATTTTTGATTGAAGTATTGTTACTGAGATTAATGTTTTTTCTGATTATTTTTTCTAGGTGTTTTGCGATTTTGTGGGAGGGAGCTTGTGCGTTGTTTATTAATGGTCTGAAGGGAATGTTAGGTTTGTGTATTTTCGGTAATGCATTTAGTTTTGGGGGGTTAGGTTTGATTTGTTTAAGGTATTTGGTGCTTTCTGGTTTGATTATGTGTTTTGTATTATTTACAAATTTGTTAATCTGTTTTTGAAATTTTATTGTGGGGTCTTTATTTATTTTCGTTAAAAAAAACAGATACTCGTATATCAATGCTAACGAAAAGTTCGAAATATATAAGGCATGTAAAAATAAAAATACCAAAGAAGTCCTGCTGAACGAACAGCTGAACTTTCAGTCCAATTCTCTATACGACACAGCGATAAGATTACAAGACGAGGTCCGTAGTAGTGCACGGTCAATAACAACGTAAGCGTAACAGTCGAGTGTTACCGTGGTACGTACCAACATGTTCCGTGTTCATATGTTTTATATTTATTTACGACATATGTGCAAATTATACGTAATTTGTTTTAATTATCTGACGAACTTTACTGAGGGGTTATACCTGAAGATGTGACATATGTCCAGAAACGCAAAGCGAAATATAAAAAGGAAAAGCCGCTAGACGGATAAAAGAGGTAAATTTTATTCTGTTCATATATATGTATAAGTAGCTTGTATAAGTAATTAATACTGAAGTATTAATTTAAAAAACAATAAGAAAGAAACGGCTAAGAGGCTGGCAAAATCTTATTAAATTATTCAAAACTATTATATAGCATAACAGACAAGACACTTAATAAACTTACAAACAGAATATTAAAACAAGGAAGGAGATACAAACAAGTGAATATTTCCTAAAATTATTTTACATTCATCAAGCTAAATTCGTCGATTGAGAAAACCGCCTCCAATAAGTACCCTGATATTGATCACAGCTTTCGTATTTGATAAAACACGTTGACAAAAAATGCTATATATCCGGAGGGAGCCATCGGGTAAGGCGGTATAGGTCCCCTAATCTCACGCCTCTGGGAATGAAGCCCTAGGTCCCCGCCCGCGGGTACTTAAACTTAACAAGAACTCAACAATAACAGGGAGAGAATAACCGTCTCTAACGGCTCAAGATCAGACGTAGAAGCAATCAAATTTCACATTTGTAGGGTGTCTCGCATTTGCGATCGTCGGTGAACTGTCAGATTACTGCAGTTTTTAAATACTTTGCCGCAGAATTCGCAAGTATCATTTCTTCGGTTCTCTTTCTTCATGTGTTGACCGGGGAGACCAAGGTTCATTGCCGAGGCAGCGACTGCAGCCGCCAAGGATGAAGTCCCGAACATGGCGGCCACAAGCACAGCCAGGATAATGGTACGTGAGATGTGCAGTTAAAAGTAATATTATAGGCCTAATTATCATTACTGAGACTACCCTACCGCATTATCTACATAACGTTTGGTGAAAATTGTGTTCGCTGTACGGTGCTGTCGATTAATAATGAGATAGTAATATTAACCGAAGCAGTGAGTCGGGTTCTAGTCTGTGACCTCATAACATAATTTGTCAGACGTTCCATGTACGGATCATTGACAGATATTGTTTTAGTTTATGTCAGATCATTATTGTAAATGTAAAATATTCAAGCGCATGTCATTCAGTGTTTTGGTTTCCATGTGTGTTTACATTCAATATATATATATATATATATACACATACATACATACATACATACATCGATTCATAACGTTATCCTACGTCTTCCGATCCCTAGTCTCCATTGGTCTCGATCCAACCAAGATTCTTCTTCCAATTCCCGGTCTCTCATTGCCCGATTGATGCCTTCTCTCCAACTCAACCTAGGTCTTCCTCTTCGCCTACGACCATGTGGTGTCCATCCAAAAATTTGCTTGGGGGGTCGATTATCCGGCATTCTTTGCACATGTCCAAACCATCCTTGCGGTTTTGTTTTTATGTCGTCAACAATAAAGGACTGTACCCTCATTATCTCCCGGATTCTGACGTTTCTTACTTTTTCCAGTTTTGACCTCCCTGCCACTCTTCGCCAATAATCCATTTCAGTAGCCTCCAACAACTTTTCTGTTCTTTGTGTTATTGGCCATATTTCACACCCGTATGACGTAATTGGTTTCACGATTGTATTGTATATACGATGTTTATTTTGTTTTGATATTTGTTGGTCCCACAATATGTTGTTCAGCAATGCTCTTGATTTTCTTCCCAAGTTATTTCTTTCTCTTATCGCTTTATCTAGACTACCATCTTGTGTAACTGCTGTTCCTAGATATTTATAGCTACTGTAATTTATTATTTCTTGTTCATCTTCTAAAATTAAATTCTTCTGTTCCCCACCAATGCACATGAACCCCGTTTTCTTTGTGTTTACTTCAAGGCCCCATAGCTTATATTCCTCTATAAGTTTTCGTGTCATGTATTCCATGTCGTGATAGTCCTGCGCTACCACGACTTGGTCGTCAGCGAAACACAGTGTGTACACTGTGTTGTCAATTAGAGGTATCCCCATTTTGTGGCATTTCTTTTTCCAAGTTTTGAGGGCTTGTTCCAAGTATATCTTAAAAAGCGTCGGTGAGAGACAACATACCTGCTTCAGGCCCTTACTAACATTAAATCATTTGGAGACTTTACTTCCAATTTTTACGTGCGCTTTCAATCCATCTTAACCGCTTCGATTAAAGTGGAGGCGATGTTTGTTCGTTGAAGTGCCAGCCGAAGTTTGGTGTGCGGAATACTATCATACGCTTTCTTAAGGTCAACATATAAGCAGTGCACTTCTTGGTTTACAGTAGTTTTCTTTTCTATGATTTGCGTCAAGCAATATAAGTGATCTATGGTTGATCCCCCCCCCCCCCGAAAACCAGCTTGTTCCTCTGTGTCTATGTCCGAGTATTGATGTTCAATTTTTTTCTTCAGAAGTTTTCCATACACTCTACTGATTGAACTCGTCACCGCAATTCCACGGTAATTGTCGCATTCCGTTGTTTTACCTTTTTTGTGAATGGTTGATACAAAAGATGTTTTCCATTCTTGCGGTATTTGTTTATCATTTATGCATCTATGGAATAGTTTCGTGAGATGTTCATATAATTTTGTTGTACCATATTTGAGCAGTTCCGCCGGGATGTTGCCAGGTCCGGGGGCTTTACCATTTTTCAGATGCCAACATATTTCCTTTATCTCTTCCGTGGTTAACCTTACAGGCGATGAAGTCGTTCTAATGTTGTCGAATTCATAATCGTTGTTATTTTGAAATTCTGGTCTGCTTTCTCTTAGGAGGTTACTAAAATATTCGTCCCATTTCTGTAGAGATATTGGCGATATTAAATCTTTCTTTTTTCCCGTCTTATCGACTTTAGGAATTTCCAACTTTCAGTGCATTGCCTGCCTCCTATATAAGTATTCAGTCGGGCGCAATTCTTATCCCACGTTTCATTTTTCCTTTGCGTTATCATTCTTCGCACCGCTGCTTGTGCCTCCTTGTATGTTATTTTGTCCTCAACTGTTTTAGTTGGTAGACATTTTTTGTATTTCTCTTTCTTGTTTTTGATTAGTAATTCTACTTCTTTATTCCACCAGTAAGGCGTTGTCTTTCTTTCTTTTTCATAACATCCCAATGCTTCCTTTGCGGCTTCGTGTATGCAATTTTGGATGTGCATATAGTGTTCTTCAACACTACTAAATTGCTTGTTTTCCAGTTTTCCGTCGAACCGAGTTCCATATAACGTCCTAACGCTGTCAAGGTCTAGGCTATTTAAGTTATATCTTACTTCTCTATCCGACCCTTGCTGGTTTTCTGTTTTTGTGTGTTCTTTGATACTTTCTTTTCTTATCGGAAATGCAATTTTAGTTTTGAGGAGGTAGTGATCCGAACCACATGATCCATTTAAGCATTGCATGCAGCATGCCCCTCCCCCATAGACCCGTACATCGTGAACCTTCATTTTAGTTTTTTGTTTTATTATAACATAATCAATGATCGATTTCAGTTGCCTAACGTTTTGGGTCCGGGTGTACATATGAATTTCTTTGTGTGGATAAAATCCATTTAATATTCGCAGTTCATTTTGCTCACAAACTTCAATTAGTTTCTTGCCATTTTCATTTAGAAAGTTTGCGCCGTGCTTCCCTACAACTTTACTCTGCTCTTGTTTGCCGACTCTACTGTTTACATCACCAAGTAATATGATTTCTCTAAAGCTGCAGATTGTTGATATTACCTGGTGCAGTTGTTCAAAAAAGCGGTCTTTGAGCTCTATTAGCGCGTCTTCTGTTATTGTGTAAATACCAAGCATGGTTATTCGATATCCGCAGATGGTTAAGTTCATTTTTATAATTCTCTCGTTTACTGCTTCCCAGTTAGTTATGAATCTTCTTACGTTTTTGCGTATACGAATAGAGACTACTATTAAAGTTTACATTTAATGCTTAATTAAATAATTTTCACACATCCTGTGATTTTTACTAGCGACCCTTCAATATCATTTTATTTTATTTGTATTTATTATTATACAGTCCACTGCTATACCAACGAATTTAATTAAATACGTTGACGTTCACGATCCTAATAATTATCATTTTGCATGTAAAAACAAAACATAAACACAAGAAAATCCTCCATGAGTATATGTAAATGTTTGTTTGCTTATTTCATTATTCTCTAAGTTTAGGGATGCATAAAAACCCAGCACAAAAAACCGTTTAAAGTTGTTTCTGATATCAAAAGTAAAAACAGTAGAAAGGGAAAAATAGAAATAATATTTCTAGAAACACCAGCAAAGCACTTGACAGTAAAATATATAAACTTGAACAGTATGAAATATATAAACACCACACACTACAACCAAACAACATATTAAATGACCAAGTACACTTTAAATCACACGTACAAATTGACACAATCATACACAAACCAAACTATACTTTAAATCCCAGCGCCAACCCCCTCCCACCAAACCCCCCCCCCCTAAACACATCCCACCAACCTGTGAAAAAACCGTTACAATTGTTCACGACATTTTGTATTAAAATCTCGCTGAGGAAGGTGTACACCACATCGAAACGTTCGAGAGCAATAAGAAACGTAAGTTTTCACAAGTGAAAGTACATTAATTACTTACACTAAGTGCGTGAATGAATTTTATACCACTGATGATGGCAGCCAGTGGAGCTGCCGAAACGTTTGGTTTTGTTTTAAACCAGGGACCACGGCCAAACAGCCCGGATATCATGCATAATTCAAATGACACCGGCCGTGAAAGCCTAAGGAATAATTCAGTACCAACAGTTTAGAGATTTAGTATGGAAACATGAGCAGTAACGCCTGTAATCCACAGATGTACGGTCCTTCTAATTGTATGCAGTTGTAACCCAATCTGCTAGGTGTGACAGATAATTCTTTTGGCTGCAACATAGTTGTAATTCAATTTAACACATACTCCATAAACCTTTATAAAATTGTATTGGCTATATGAAATTACACACACACACAGTAATATTGTGATATTATTCAATATATTTTTTAGTGGATGGTTAGTGAGGATCGGTCAAAAATAATACATTGCGTCGACGTTTTGACAATATTTATTGCCATCTTCAGGACCTGTGTATGAAATGCAAAAGAAATGTCAAACCCAACGGAACAATTAAATATTTGGGTGAACGTGTTCGTGTATGTGAGTGTGCGTGCGTATGTATGTATCATTGTATATGTGAAGACTTATGATAGTTTGTTTACATCTTCAAATTATCTTTAAAAAACGAGCAAATTATAGTATGAGAGAACTTAATTTATACAGTATTACAATTTAAATTACTAAATGTAATGTTATTTTAATTAACTGAACAAACAGTAATCAACAATTGGATATTAGATTGGTACATAAATTGTTTACACCTACAGCAGTCAACATATAGCAAAGTAAAATATATTACCTATAACTAAAACAGATTAGGGGATGTTCACTACGTAGTGTATAAATTAAGTTCTCTCATACTATAATTTGCTCGTTTTCTTAAAGATAATTTGAAGATGTAAACAAACTATCATAAGTCTTCTCATATACAATGATACATACATACGCACGCACACACTTACACATATACGAACACGTTCACCCAAATATTTAATTGTTCCGTTGTGTTTGACATTTCTTTTGTATTTCATACACAGGTCCTGAAGATGACAATAAATATTGTCGAAACGTCGACGCAAAATAGTTAAAATTTGTGTTATTTTTGACCGATCCTCACTAACCATCCACTCAAAAATTCATTATTCAATATAGTTTCTTCTGCAAGTAGTGTATTTCGTTTCTGTCGTTTCAATACCTAAACGATAGGTGTGTGTATATATATATATTCACACACACACACACACACACACACACACACACACACACACACACACACACACACACACACACACACACACATATATATATATATTTGTGATGTTATTCAATTTGTTTCTTCTGCAAGTAGTACAATTCGTATATTCTTTTTAACACCTGACGCACGTTTCACTGAAAAATATCAGTATCATAAGAGGTTTCTAAGTAACTTATAAACCTCTGATGATACTGATATTTTTCAGTGAAACGTGCGTCAGGTGTTAAAAAGAATATACGAATTATACTACTTGCAGAAGAAACAAATATATTGAATAACATCACAAATTTATATAATTACTGCAAGAAACGTCGAGTTACTTATATAGAAAATTATATATATATATATATATATATATATATAGAGAGAGAGAGAGAGAGAGAGAGAGAGAGTTTTCATTACATCATTTACAATGAACACAGTGAAACTGAAAACCGGAAAAATATTTCTTTATTGTGACAGTTTGAGGAAATCAACTGACGTGTTATTCTGGAGGTCATATTTAAAACCTCGAACACTAGATAACAACATTCAGAAATAACTTGGAAGACTGTTAAAGTGTTAAAGTTCTATTTTTATATACAGATTTCTTTGAATTAGAATGTGGTTGCACATTATTCCTATACGATGTAAATTTTTATATTTAAATTGGGCTGTTTTAAATATGATATTTATAAATATTTCCTTACGTTAGTATTATTATATGAATAAAAAATATATATTTTATGTTGTCTTCTAGAATTCTTTTATAGCTTATATCCTAATTTAAAAACGATGTATTGTTTGTTCAGACACCATTGTTGGTACATGGTAGTTAACAAAGTAAATAGAGCATTTTTATAGTTTATTCTTGGTAATATTATAAAATATTACAATCGTTACTAGAAACAACTTTAGGGATTACAGAGATCACACAACGGGAAAGCCCTAAGTACATCTTTCAAGACTCAAGTTCACCAACTTGACACAAACTGAAGTTGTTTATGCACAAGCCTTTAAAGAAAGTAAACAGACTCAGAGACAGCGTTTATATAGTGAAAGTTCTAGTAAAATATGGAGGATTATAGATCTCCATTTTATGTACAGATGTATAGAATATGATATGCATAAGTTATTAAGATAAGTCATTGCGATCATTAAGTAATCGCATCATATCATTTAGTAAAACCGTGTAGCTGAAGTGCTAAAGAAGAACTTAGTACTTTGAAGCAGAACATTTTTCCCTATCGACTAAGATTACCCTTATTCTGTAATAGAACCATCACTTTTTATTTCATTATATCACTCTGAAAAACTTGTGTTGTGTCAATGTCCAATTTAAATGTCGATTCATTTATAAATGGCCTATAACTGACAATTGTTTATAATATTTTTAGAGTATTAGTATAATACTTATACATTTAAGGTACTATATTTATAAAATTAGGTTGTTTTCTAACACACACAAATAAAAGTAAGCCTAGTTCTAAAAATTGTTAATTCCTATGCTAAAATTTGATTTGTGCCTAGTATCACATAAATTTAAAGGCTTAAAAATCACAATACAGTGTAGTTCAGGTGGACCTGTGGTTATCGCAATTGGTATTCAGCAAACGCAGCTTATCAATGAAGTCGACACGTCGTGTCCTTGTTATTCTACTATCGGTGTAACCCTTATTAAGCGACGCGCAGAAACATATTACAAACGTAACTACTTTCATGAATATGAATATAAAAATTAATTACGACTGATAACAGTTGATCTGATTGCAGACTTTAAATGGTTTAGATGGGGTAGCTGTACAGAATATTAAAGAGAATTATTCGTACGGATCACGCTATTAACATTTATATTATATAATATATTGATTTTACTTATTTATATTATAAAAACCCATTTTTACTTCCACCTTCCGTAAGGAAATGGAAGCATTGTGATCGCGAAGAAAATTATGTTCCAGATAAGGACTGATTCTGATTGTACTACCCTCAAAACATGAAGGAAAGTCATTTTCTGAAAAGTATCTGTGTGTAGAATTATTTTATGGGGAACGATAACTGCCACAAATTCAAACAGAATCAAATGAGTTTTTGCATATGTACCTGAGTTCTAGCGGACTCAAGGCGTATTGATTTTGGTGAAGATCGGTTAAGGAGAAAGGGTAGTTTATCTGCAACGTTTTATGTTTTAACAAGAGTAAAGTACTTAATTTTGATAACTAAAGTATCCTGAAAAGAAGGCCATAATAATCAACTGATCAAGTGTAGAAAAGTAGATGAAATGTCTATAAATTAAAAGGGTAGTTCAAGGGGGAGGGGGTAATTTTCTATAAATGAAAGTGATAGTTGAATTGGGAGGGGATAATTTTTTTATGTTTACTACGTTATCGGCAACAACGAAGTAGTTTGTTGTTAATATTCCTTCCCAGGTAGTTTGGCCGTGGTCCAATGTTTTCTGCAAAACCAGACGTTTCGACAGTGCCATCGACTGCCATCATCAGTCTAATCGAGTGCGCTAACGTGAGGTGGTATACGTTAATGACCATCGTACTGTGGTTAAGACTGAAGAAAGAAAGTAGAAAGAAGTAGTTCCTATGGAAATATTTTATTTCTAAAATGATTTTAAATATAAATCTAAGAACATGGAAGTCATGTGTGGTTCTCCATACCGATATTTATATAGTTTTTGTGTCTAAATGTTCTATCGTTTGTTACATATTGGTGGTCGTCAATTTTATTAAAGTTAGTGCAACAAAACGTCGTAACGTCAAGGTCGTAAACATCCTGTTAGTTACGAGTGTAAAAGTTCATTGGCTTGCCGGCAATTTGTACAAGATTTATATCGCGACATCCCCTTTGTAACTGTCAACTGCGAGACCAGCGTCCACATACCGCCCGCCAATAATTCACTGCCATAAATTAAAATGCCCAGGGTAACTATATGGTGTAATAAAGACTGCTGCCGCACGTAAAATGTCCGATTCCACAACTAGATTTATATAAAAGTGTTGGTAAATTAAAAAAAACTCCAGATTGACGATAAAAGTACGAGGTTTGATAAAAATATGTGTGCATTTTTTTTTTTTTTTTTTTAATTATGCCATCATTCATCGTCACTTATACAGCCCTCTTTAAAGTAATCTCAGTCGAATGTAGCACGATTAAGCCAGCCGTTTTGGAGTCTTTTAAATATTTCAAGCATGCGCGTTTTGGTACAGCCGTGAGCTCGCTTAGCGGTTTTCGTTTTACATTTTCCACGGTCGCGAAACGTTGTCTTTTCGTGGTAATTATCACTATTGTAAGGAGGAAAGATTGGATTGGGGCACATTTGGTAAATACGTCAGTTGCCGTGCCACCATTATGACGTTTTGTTTTGTCTAGCCTGGCAAAACTCTTAACACACAATGACGTGCGTCCCGCCGGCATTATCGGGCTGCGATTTTAATGAATTATTCTTCTGTACATATGGCCGTTTTCTACAAATAGCTTCATACAAAATGAGTAAAATGTGCGAATATTACTCTTTATTTGCCACTGCGCCTAGCTAAGAAATTTCGTGGAACAGAAAAACGTAATCTTTAACTGACAACCACGATTTTTAACTCATTTGCGGCAGTCTTTGAAGCTTGTAAACCGCTTGTTCACGCACAGCGGTCTCGCCAGAATCCTTCTGAATACGTTTACTAGGACAGAGCAGTTTATCTCACAGTTTTACACAAAACGTGATCCATGTTCTTCAACCTTACATTGTAGAATGACAAAAAAAAATCATCTAATACGCCTAAGGACGTCTTACTCAATTAGCTGCAAAAGCTAAACTATGCACAAAATAGCGCTAACATTTTGGATGATTGTCACTAAAATCAGTACCAATATCACATAAAAAACAGATTTTTAATCTGACACTTGTACAAACTCTTTGATCAAAGTTTGTATAATAAATAATTTACACTTTATGAGAAAAACGTTATACTAGTTATGAATCTCTAAGCGGCAGCAGGAGTTTGGCGGAAAGGTTCATGTGTTTGAAAATTAGTCTGCAAGGAGATACTTTCTATTTTTGTTACTGCACTAACACAAGGCATCATACATTCGTCAGTAAAAGTAGTGCCCACTAGAGAAATAAAATAAAGCCCCTTCCATGAAATGCAAACAGAACTTAACGTATACGGTTAAACAAATTTGAAAATGATTTTCTGAATAAGAAAATCAGGGGAGTGTTATGCATTGGCATTGAATCGTCGCTCGTGAGTACCAACAACGCCAACTCCGGACTAGTGGTTCAATCCACCTTTACTCGCTCTTGGCAGACCTGCCGTGTTCGCGCTAATAAGACAGGCTGGTAAGCGACTCCAGTTGAGAAATCAACGATACATACCATCGATGCAGGCGTCATTCGTTTTGTCGCCCGGGGGGGGGGGATGACAACTTATTTCCATTTCTTTTGAGATTGTTGATTAGATAACGCGGTGGACCGATGTTTCCTCGCTTAAAACACACTATTTCGCCTTAATTTTTTTATATTCTATATTTGCTGCTTTTCAGTGTTTTCTAATATTTAATGTATTCCAATATCTAATATATACTTATTCTACTATTTTTCTGAATTTTCCTGTATTTCTCTCTATTGGCTGTTTTATTCTCCCAAAGAGAAATTTTCATTTGTGAAGCACATATTTAATCCAGCAATGAGAAATCACTCTCATAAAAAGGCACACATTCAGAGAACAAGGAAACACTATTTAAGTTAACAATATGCATTAAGCGTAGTTTGTAAAAAGTACAGGTTTCCATTAATACAAGTCAAGCCTCACTTTTCGTTGAATTAAGCAAATTGCGGGCTCGTCTATATGCAACCGATGTGCTCGTCATTTTCCAGTTAATTTCCTTATTGCTCATAATACACACAATTCCTGTTATGTTCTGTGAATAACCTACAGTAAATTGTTTTTCATTACTTCAGACAAATATTATATTACTAGCTGTTACCCGCGGCTTCGCACGCGAATATTTGACTTTTAATAAGTATTTTAATATAACTTTTATTATCTTTGTTTATATGGCGTTCTCACAGCTTGTATAACAATTTTGTACTCATTAGTAAAATTTTCTTCAAAGCTGTTTCCAACACTTGTAATATTTTAACTTGTACTAAATTATTATGTTGGTGCAACAGCCTTTGGAGATTTAAAAGTACCCGTTTATACACCCTTTGAAGATATTTATAAAGTATGTGTTAAATTAAAAACGCTAAATTCTTTATTTTAAGTGTTACTGTGTTAAAAGCATTGTATAAACGTTATGTTTTCCTCAACCATGGGTTTTATTTATTTCAGCAGTAAACTAAAAACCAAAAACCGTTAACACCTAACCTCACAAATGAAACAACCGTATTTACGCTTTGCATTAAGTAATAGGACAATTTACAATTAGTACACTTCTTCTTTTCCACATCGTAATATATCGATACAATCGCATATTGTATAAAACATCGAAAATGTACTGCAGGAACGGATAAACGTACAGTTCCGATGTCGCTAAATAGCTTTTGTTTATTTACTTGTTACTATCGTAATTAATTCTGGTATCCATGGTGTTTTTGACACCTTTAGTAGTAGTATTTAATATATTTCATTACGTATTCATTGGATCATCAGAAATACGCATAAACATAAATTTTATAATTGTTTAAAACAATTACAAAATATATAGACTATCGTATCTGTATACAAAATTACAAAATATATCGATACAATCTCATATTAAAAACACTAAAAACTGCAGAAACGGATAAATGTACAGATCCAATGCCGCTAAATATAATTTGTACATTTATTTGTTACTATGGTAATTAATTCTGGTCTCCATGGTGTTGTTGATATCTTTATACGCGTCAACGAAAAGACATAATTAAAGGGCATAAATCGTGCGAACGGGGCAAAATATCAAATTCCAAATTAGACAGTATTTTGGGCCTTGTGTTAAAGGTAACCTGTGCAAAATTTGGTGGCAACCGGTGTAACGGTGAGGATTTGTATTCAGTACCCATGAATCCTCAGACTTTGAGTTTTATATTTATAGATGTAATCGCTTTTACTACCGTAGGTAAGATAAATATTAGGAAACGATAATATTTGTATAATTTTTGACTTGAGAACCACTGATATGTTTGCACTCCCAACGGATAAATTAAAAGAGTAATTAATAACATGATTTTAAATGGATCAAATTTAATTGAATCTTTAATATTCCTGAAAACTATTTTTATATCAATAAATAAGAATACGTTTGAAAGAAACATTTTATAAACGGAACTGAAAATATATTCTTATTAATCAATAGATTACTAATCAGTAATCTTGCCAAAAATGTATGGTACATGTAAAACTGTATTTTGGTAGTGACAGTTATGTTAATACAAAATATAAATCTGCAATGAGAATAAATAATTAGATTTGGCTGTAGAAGAAACGTGCAATAGGTAATGCTTTGTAAACCTGGCCAGAAATGGTAATATCATAATCCACTTAGTGACACTGTATACTTAAAATATTCTAAATGTAAAATTGAAAAATAACAATGCTGGTTTTATTAAAAGATCCTCTATACTTGTTAGAATAGGTTTGTTATACGAAGAACGCTAATAAACATGTACGTGAAAATTAAAAAAAAAACTGAAATCACGATAACAGTCGAGAGCCCAAAATACGAAAAGTACATATTTTCCGACGTCAGACAAAGCACGCACAAAGCATTTGCAGATTCCCAATATTGACGACATAAGCTGGTTTGAAATCCACTCCGTGCTGTCTGGAACTTTGACCCAGGTGACGACCTGTGTTGCATTACTACACATAAATAATTTTTAAATTACACTTACCCCCTGTTAGTATTGTCTCCACAGAGTGTAGAGTGAAAATAAAAGCAAATTACGGAGACAGATTAATATGAAATAGTATTGACTTATACACTCAGTAAAGAGTAAACTTTTTATTTACAGACTTAAAAAGTGAAATTAATTCCATTAAAAGATAGGGTTATTAGTGATTAAAACTAAATAAATCGTACAAAACATATTGGTAGCCTACTTTCTCATAAATATTAGTCCAAAACGTGAAATGTTGTTTCTTAAATTCTAAGAAAATATTTTTGCAACACGTATTTTTAAACGTTATTCATGTAAAACGTTAAATGTGTGATATAAGACATCTCAGTTTTCCGCAGTGCTTTTAAAGCAACTTGTACACAGTTGTCTAAAAATTATTTTAAAAAATTAATTTTGTTATTTAAAGCAAAAAATTACTTTGACAAGAAATGTATGACATTAGTAGGCGTTGTTTGTTGTAACGCGAATTTTAACAAATACTGTCATAAAGTTTTCCTCGTTCTTTTTTTTTTGCTGTAACCTGAGATCTGAAAAAAGAATTTCACAGAACTGAGACCAAGATGTAATTTTTTCTGCCATTTATTATCCGTATATGACAATATTTTGTCTCCTTTAAAATATATTCATGACAACTTTCCTCTTTTGGCCTTTGGGTCTTTACAGTTTTGTAAATTAAAAATTGAACATAACTCAAAAAACTAAAAACGTATTGTTAAAAGTTGAATTCATTTACTTTATGTTGGTTTAAAACTACCAACTCTAGTTATATGTTGAATGCTGTATATGGCGTAAGGAATGTACAGCAGAAACTGTTATCGACTCATAAGTTGCATTTGCATTTGATACGACCAACAGCTGTTGTTTGTGATCTATAGAACCCACCCGAATTTTAATTCGGACATATGCATTCAAACATGAATTTTGAGAACGATATGTGTGTCATACATACGAGGGTCATTCAATAAGTAATCAGACAAACAGTTGTAGAATAGAAATTAATTGTAGCAGCTGATTGAAACTTTCAGGAGTGTTACCTGGCAACGTCATTGTGAGTTTCGATCAGCTGCTCAATAATATATTGCATAAACATAACCAATACAGTTTTATTTACGATGGCGTGTCCTCTTGAGGACAATACTTTCGAAGAACAGCGTTCTGTTATAAGATTTTTGGATTTGGAACCACTATAACCACTAACTTGGCTTCACTATTTTGAACCTGAGTCAAAGCGACAAAGCATGGAGTGGAAGCATCCCAGTTCATCAACAAAAAGAAATTCAAATCCCAGCCATCGGGTGGTAAGGTGATGTTAACCATCTTTTGGAGCTCCCAAGGCCCAATTTTCTGTGATTACCTACATGACCAGCGTACCATCAATAGTCATTACTATTCTGACATGATTGTGAACAAATTTAAGCCTGCATTGAGGAAGAAATGTCCGGGATGGTAGAGAAAAGATGTGATTCTTCTTCACGATAATGCCCGCCCACACACGGCAAAACTGACGCTCGAAACAATAAAAAAAGTAGGATGGGAGATCCTGCCTCATCCCCCTTATAGCCCTGACCTTACTCCATCTGACTTTTTCTTGTTTGGCCCACTCAAGGAGACTGTGCGTGGTGTCAAGCTCAACAGCAATGAAGAAGTGAAGGAAAAAGTCTAAAACTGGCTTCGACATCAAGGTAAAGAATTCTTTGCTGAGGGAATAAATAAGCTTGTAAAGAGATGGGACAAGTGCATAGACGTTGCTGGAGATTACACTGACAAGTAAAAAAAAATTGTATTGATTGAATAAAAAGTTTTTGCTCCATAGCTGTTTGTCTGTTTACTTATTGAATGACCCTCGTATATGTGTCATTTTTAAAGAAGGCACTCAATCCTGCCTGTATATTATCATACGTATTAACATTAGTGATAAAAAAGGCACTCCCCCTCACGATGTCTCTCTTCTCTACGCGTCTGTCTCTCTCCCGCTGGCTACTTGTCTCTTTTACTGTCTATCCCTCTGTTCTTTCTTCAGTTTGTTTCTTTACATATTCAAGTGACCGTTGAATCCCTTCATCCGTCCAACCTCCCACCATCTTACAGGCCTGAATTTCCTTACAGAGAAACTTTTTAACGAGCTTACGTTTACCAAAATTAAAGAAATAAACTGTAATTATGATGTTAATTGTATTCTCAATTTAATTATAAAAATGTAAATTTTTTTAAACTCTTATTATTATATTACGAAATACATAAAACTTTTTGTCAACATAAAATAATATGAGATGTAAACGTTTTGTGTTTAGGGAAACTAATATTACCTTAGTTTACATTATTATTATAATTTGACGATGACAATCAACCTGTGTGGTGATAAGTTTTCGTTGTTGTTTCAACGAAGGCATTTTTATTTTGCAAAATTCTCTATTTAAATCAGTCGAAAGAGTATGTACAGAGATTAGAACTATAGCATTGGTAAAAAAAGGTACTGCGGGAAGTAGAAGGGGAATGCAAGAAATCAATTATTGTCCGAATATATTTTTGAAAAGGCTTTGAAAGAACACAGAGGATGTAAACACACGTCGATTATGTAAACGATGTGGCTACTTCGTGACCACACTATGGTCATCTACAAGTAGCAATTTCAATTGCTACCTCACACTACACCTCTACAAACACATGAAAAACGTCTACGTACATCTAGCTTCTAGTGAGAGTTATCATCTGTAAGAAGTCTAATTTGTCTTTAGTCTATTATTATTATTCCGGCTCTACAATGTTTACACATTTTCCGGAACCAAAGATTACAGAAGTGATTTAATTCTCATTTACTTTTTATTGAAGCCATCCGGCTGCAATCTATTTGGTTTTATTACATTTTCTTTTTTCCAATGAATGGGGGAGTTGGCCCATTGCATTAACCCCCAACCTGGAGGACCAGGCAATTTTTAATTAAAGTTTAATTCCTTTAGCCTTTGATAAACCAATATCCAACTACAAGGCAGCAGCCGCTAGTTTTGTTCCGCCCCGGGTATTTTATTTCCCTGGTACCCACCTTATCTGGTGAGCACACCCCTATCCGCCACCTCGGGAGGCGCCCGATGGGAGAAGTCTACAACGTACAACGTATTTGTCTGTAGTCTACAACCTAAAATTAATTTGTACTTTTCTATTGATTAAGTACCAATCATAGAAGGTTTAATCTATATTCACATATCAATTGTAAGTTAACTACATTATGCCTAATTAATATTGAAATGGTTTTTAAATGTCCCACATTAAGTTATTAAAATACTACAATTATACCACATTGCAGGCTCACGCTAAGTACGGCATAGTAATTAAACGAAATTGTTTGAATATTTTATTGTTATAATATATATATATATATATATATATATATATATATATATTGTAGCGTGACAGATAATCCACACAAATGCATTACTCAATGATCATTAATAAAGCTCTAATATATGGAATATCCAGATGAGAATTAATTAAAATGCACTATTTACTAATATATTCACAAGAAAGATTCAATAAAGAAAATTTCTGCAAATAATATAATATAATACAAATTTAAAAACCCAGAAGACTAAAAATAATAATAACAAAATTACCCAGGTAAGATAGAAGCAGGCAATTAATATACCCCGACAAGGAAACCAGACTAGAAGAAACCAAGGCATACACAGCGAAAAACTACTGAAGACAGAAGAAAGAAGAAAGAAGAATAATTAAAACTAGAGAAGAAAGAAGACTAATTAAAACTACTACTACTGAAGAAGGAAGAAAGAAGAACAATCAAAGCTACTGAAGACAGAAGAAAGAAGAATAATTAAAACCAAAGAAGAAAGAAGACTAATTAAAACTACTGCTACTGAAGACAGAAGAAAGAAGAATAATTAAAACTAGAGAAGAAAGAAGAACAATCAAAGCTACTGAAGAAAGAAGAAAGAAGAACAATCAAAGCTACTGAAGAAAGAAGAAAGAAGACTAATTAAAACTACTACTACTGAAGAAGGAAGAAAGAAGACTAATTAAAACTACTATTACTGAAGAAAGAAGAATAACCCAAAACTAAAACTACAGAAGAAAGAAGAAAGAAGAATAATCAAATCTACTGAAGACAGAAGAAAGAAGAATAATTAAAACTAGAGAAGAAAGAAGACTAATTAAAACTACTACTACAGAAGAAGGAAGAAAGAAGAACAATCAAAGCTACTGAAGACAGAAGAAAGAAGAATAATTAAAACTAGAGAAGAAAGAAGACTAATTATAACTACTACTACAGAAGAAGGAAGAAAGAAGAACAATCAAAGCTACTGAAGACAGAAGAAAGAAGAAAGAAGGATAATCCAAAACTACAGAAGAAGGAAGAATAACCAAACTCAAAGAAGAAAGAAGAATAATTAAGACGACCCATATAAAACAAAAACCCCATAGGGATAGAACCCCAAAAAACCCCAAAATCAATGAATGCCCAAAGAGAAAGTATAACACCCTAAAAAACCATATCACTGTAAAACTGACAAAAAACTAAAAGTGTTAGTAGTATTAAATATTAGTGCATTCAAAAAGTTATTGTTTAGTTTGTATAAACAAACCTTCACAGTTCCCCCATGGTTGAATATTTCATGTTAAAAACTAGAGAAAGACTAGTAAATATATTGATAATTCACCATAGACAAGTGCAAGTGATCAAATTATAAATAATAAACTTTAAAAAGGTGCATGAGTTACAGTACAAAGTAACAAACTTTAAGTTTTATGAACAGTGTCTACTTTGATAATGAAATAGTAATGTTACTAATAAAAGGCTACTAAAGCTGTATGAACATTCCATAGAATGGAATATAACTTAGATAGCCAGGGTTATACTTTAAGAGGGGGCATAAATCTTATAAAATGGGGAATTACAGAACAAACTGTTTATGATGAAGTTTATAGAAGGTGTTAACAATTATATATGGAACCAGGATGTTAGGTTCCTATTACATATAACATTTAGATAAGTAAGGATTAGTCATAAGAAATATTAGTATTATAATTGTTATTTTATTGTTCATTTTAATTTAGGAATGCACTATCTAAAAATAGATATCATTCCAATGTTGTAGAAATACTTTTTATTATGTTATTAGGTGATATACCAAAACAATGTTATTCAGAACACCAGTTTTATATATCTAGGTGTTATATTTTAATTGTATAATCTATAATTACTGTTATGCCAGCTCAAAGAACTAATTTTTAATCAAATATATCAGAATCAGAAGTCAGAGAAGGAAATAAAATAATTATATTAGTAAAACATTTGGAAATTAGCCACACATCAGATCTAGGCCAAAGAATAAATTTAAACTGCAGAATCATTAACAAACCTAGTCTTATAAACCAGATAAAATGACAATATTTAGGCAAGATAAACTCAACATATTAAATACTATGTAAATAAGGCTTTCTAGAGATATGGTCATTATATGAGTAAAATTATTTAATTGTCTAATAAGATACCATTAAAACTGAAATAGATTCACTGACATTATCTTAAGGGGAGTCATATACAAATGAATTATATTAAAAAAACCATCATTAGTATACTAAATTGCAATAAAATAAGTGAGAATTGATAATTATACAAATTTCAGATTTAATAGAATAATAATTATATTAGGGAAAATGGCTATTATTTACATAGAAGACAGGAAGTATAATTTTAGGCCTACCTCCCAAAAAATTATAAGAAATATAATTTTCAGATAAAACTTTGTAATACTAACTTAATTACTATCAAAATAAGTAGAATAGAATAGTGAAAACGAATATGTATTTTATATTTCAAACAGTTAACTAATAACGAATTTATTTTATGAACATAATGTACATTTTCAAAGTGTATCGGAAGTTATGGCAATTTCAAACAATGTATGAGATATATTATATAGGCTAAGATTTTCATGAGACGAAGGAAATACAGACAGTTCATTATTATACCTCGAAGAGAGCACTTCTTGTGAATATTTGATTGAACCAACTTTTAATGGCCGTTATGTTGTAACGAAGTTCGGAATCATTTTATGTAAAACTAAATTTTTAACTATTTTAATGAAAGTGAAGTGGTGAAGTTGACCCCTGAACTACATAACACCTATAAACGAAATCACATATAACTAATTACATGAAATAACACTGAAATCGCATCAAACACCAAGTGAAAATTCGAGGTTAACTGACACGCACAAACATCGGTAGATATACCCATTTAACAACATTTTTACACAAAGTGAACTTTCCATGATACACCAGCGACAATAAACTATACCCCAGAAGATCATATACCGTAGCGAAGAACATTTAACCGAAGAAGGGACATATTATCTCAACAAGTACGTTGTTTACATTAGAAGCTTCCAACGCGCATGCGTCAGGCGGCCATTCTGATCCAGTTCCGTCACCTCAATTAGAGACGACTAGACTGCTTTCTGGTTTGAACAAAATTATATATAAACTTTTATTATTAATAATTACCAGTATATTGTTTAAATTTAAGACCTTTTTTGAATTGTAAGTGTTATACTTTCATGTCCCTGACTTTCTCTGGCTTTTTATATAAATAACCGTTCAAAGAACCTGTTTAAATAATACAACTGTAAAACATCTAATATCGACCGACCCTGAGCGAGTCGATATGGCTTTGTAACCTCGATTAATTAATCGATCAACCTTATTATTGTGTTTAATAAACGTTTTTGTTTGTTTTTTGGTAAATTGGAGTTGATTTCTCTTATAAAAGGACATAATCATTAATTAACCAAGAAAAATAGATAATCTTTAAAGGCAGTATATGCGAAACTACAACATTTCAAGAGTAAGAAGAAGAGAGCCGTTTTCGCCTAACTTGAAGTTAATTGGATTATCTTTTTAACAAATTTACCGAACAGAAATTTATTACCAAATTAAACACCTTACTATTATAATTATAATTACGATCCACAACCTCAATTTATTCCTAAATATTAAGCACATAAATACCCCGAAAATATTTTTTCCGAAATTATAAAATTTATAAACATAAATTTTAAATTTCTATTTTATTTCAATTTGCTACACAGCAAAATACACTTTATTTAATTGATGGTAATAACATCCCAATTACCAATAACAAAGACCAGGAACTTTACCAAATCGACGATTCCCAGAGCGGAACGTCACTACTACACATACACACCATTAAATTATCCTGGGTAATATTATGCCAGAACACTATACAATTACAATTATAGTATGGTTGTATTACCAAAGCGAAGATCAACAGTGAGAGCTTAGAAGACAAGAAGATATTAACTACGTACTACACACATTCTTACATTGAAACTCACGGTATTTATTACAAATTCAGCTAGCACAACCAGTGGGACTTACAGGAGAGCACAATTCTCATACATCGATATTTATTTTATTATCCGCACCACTCACAGTTTTATTACAAATTTGGCTTCCATCGCGGGGCTAGAACGAGGCGGACTTCACGGTATTATTACAATATATATATAATTGTTTATGTAATACTATGAATCAAAACAGTAGTTCAAAATTTAATGTAATACAACTTGATGTGAATTATAAATAATTAGAAAGACTATTCTAAGCTTGCGACTGGATATATTAAGTCATTAATTCAAGCACTCGAGAGCCCAGGTATGCGAGTTTTCTCGGATTCTTCTCCTCTTGTATTTATGATTTGACTGTGATTTTTGCTGAGTGTTTCGTCACTACCCCATGTGCATCTTATATTTATTTCGTATTATTCCGTTTAAGGTTCTTGAATTGAGCACAGGACAATCATTAAAGCAACATGAAATTGGCATTTTCCAAAACTTTGCAAAAAACGGCTTTTAGTAAAGATATTTGTTAATTCATACACCAGTAAAAATACATACGCAAGTAGTAGAGCGGTGCGTGAAGGTGGTGACAGAAGCGTCACAATAAGTCGTTGGTGCCAAGTCCAGGGATGGATTCATCAGAACGGCGCTTTTTCACGATCCATCATGTCACGTTTCCCCACAAATCCGAGTTTAAAATAGCAAGTACCAAAAAGAATGTGTAAAAGACTACTGACATAATGCCATAGCTAGTAATACTTATCATTAACTATTTTATGATAAAATGTAAAGTATGAATTTTAATGTAAGAAATGTGTTTTTCAGGTGCAATGAGCGACCAATAAAAGTTGAAATATCTATGCTTTTTTAATTTATTTATCTTTCCTGTGATATTCTTTACTTATCTAAAGCTGTAGCGTTTGGACTTACATAGAAAAAGTTTCATTTTTTTTATTACGAAGAATTGTTAAAATTGATCAATTTTTATGATTTTCAGGGGGTGATGCGCGACAGGAAGATGTTAACCGAATTTTATTTCCTTTTCTTATTTTACGTATTACTGTACTAGGGGCAAGTTTGCCGCGGTATAGCGCTTTGAAACAAAATTTAAATATTTTTCGGCTTACTCTAATAGCCGACAGCGGTTGTCAGGCTTAGTCGATATATTTTTAACTTGATAATGACGCACTGTTAACTTTTCACCTACAATATTGTAGAGTGTCAACGCTAGACAATTAATTCAGGAAAATGTTGAGATTGTGTATTCTAAAAATATTTTAATAAAAGAAATTGGGACCATGCATCATTACGTTACCTATCTATAGACAAAGAGAAAACAATAGAAGAGCTGTGACTCAGTCTAAACGTTGCATAACGTCAAAGAATTCTTATACTGGAAAGCCATGGAAGATCATTTTTAAGGACTCCCTTTAGAAGGGACTCGTTTTTATCTCTCCTGCAATCGATTGTACATACTCAAGCTCACTCACTCTCTCATTATTTATTTTTATTTTTAAAATGTCTACTCTTTTATTCATCATTTACACATCTACTCGTTCTCTGCGCTCGCGCTCTCTCTCTCTCTCTCTCTCCCTCTCCTCTCTCTCTCTCTCTCTCTCTCTCTCTCTCTCTACCGCCCCCTACCTATTCCGTACAAGATCATTATGAGTGCATCTAAATGAGCAAGCGGAGAAAAAGGACTTAGTACACGTAAAATTTGGGGTCCAAGGGGGGGGGGGGTGACGCAAACATATTGTTACGACGGTCTAACTGATCGTCGTGTGATACAGTGGAAAACAAAATACAAGGCACCAATTAAGTCACTGATCACCACCTTTAATTATCAAAATAAAACAGTTTGTAATCAACAAGATAGTCTCTTACAACAACTGAAATAAAATTTGTTCACACGCAATAAAATGTCAACTAATATAAAACACAATTGTATTACAATTGTCCACACGATTATAAAACACATACACTTCGCCACAATAGTTACTTTTCACTAATAACCACTTGAACGCACAGAGTAATCGCCCAACAATAACTGAACTGAAAGTCGCTGAGTACTTGTAGATATATCCCGCTGACGTTCCAGAATATTTGCTAATAAGCGTCTACTAGAAAACACTAGAACGTAATTCACAGCGGCCTTGACACAGTGCGCGTGGCCGCGCGACTTCTGGCACCACACTCTAGCTAATGCGTTGAGAATCACGTACGCACACACATCATAGCCGGATTCCACTGGAACACTCGATAAACTTGTAGAACGTTCCGTATTACGTAACAATATGCTTTCACAAAAGAGAAATGCACCAGCCTCTCCACCGCAACTCCACTCTCACCTACACGTCGCGTCGGTGGGCCCTGCTATGCCGATCAATCCACTCCAAGGTTGTGGCAACCAATCCCTTCGGCGGAGTGGATCGGTAAGCAAACGAGTGATGGTTGTTCTGTGAAGGCAGTCTGGGAGTATCCTGGGTCCTGGCCTGGCAGGATGGTGCACGTTGGCAGCAGTGTGGATGCGAAGGATGCTATAGTAGCCCAACGGCTGCGCACATGGGCTGAGTCAGCTAGCCTACTGCGACCGGACAGAGAGAGCTCGTCAGCTGAGGTGAAACCAACTCTCTGAGGGAAGAGCACCCCCTGAAGTCAAAGTTCCTGCTCCTCCAGGTTGTGGGTTGGGACTTGACGGAATTCACATATCCCATCTGTCAAACACTTTTATGTGCAGAAACCTAAAAAAAGGAGGCTTTGACTCAGTAATGGGTTGTTGCGCCGCTGAAGAAATGTAAAATAGTATCCAAGCGCTGCAGTCTGTACATATACACTATTTTTTCTATATAAGTAACTAGACGTTTCTTGCAGTAATTATATAATTTGTGATGTTATTCAATTTGTTTCTTCTGCAAGTAGTATAATTTCGTATATATATATATATATATATATATATATATATATATATATATATAAAAGAATATACGAAATTATACTACTTGCAGAAGAAACAAATTGAATAACATCACACAAAAAATATACACGTTTGTATACGTGAGTGAGTACGTATATGTACGTAGAAATATATATACAGACAGATAGTTAGGTAGGCAGATATTTACGTAGAGCACGACAAATTTGCGCCGACCGTGTGAATGAATCAACTAACAGATAGAAATCAATTTAAACATTTTATTTGCCTCCAGAAACGGTTGAGACTATAAAACAAGTCAATTACCTTCTGTCACGTTTCTTTAATTGAGAAAATTAAAGTCAGTTTCTCGATGTCTGTACATCACGTCAGATAATAAAAACAACACGTACACGGTATGAAACATTAAATAAAATAACACACAATAAATATAAATATAAAACAAAACGTAATAACACACAAAACATGCGGCCGTCACGAACCTGTACAGGAACCCCTCCACGGTCAGGTAATTAACAGATTAACTGTTAATTAACAGAAGGTAATTAACTTGTTTTATAGATAGAAATCAGCATATTGATGTTAATTAAGGCATACTGATAACAGTCACATTTAGACTCATAATTCAACAGACGAGATAATAGACTGACAAGTTTTATAAGTAAGTGGGTGTAGCGTAGTTACACTCGCGCGCGCGCACGCACACACGCACACGCACGCACGCACAAGCTAAGACACAGAAAGAATTTAATAAAAGGAAAACTCTAGTGGTTACAGAAAGCAGCTTTGTGTTTGTTTTTCGTGACCTTTGACTAGCCGTGAACCCTTCCACAACTAAACCAACGTTGTGTTTCTTTTAAATCCACTGAAACTGGATAAATTTGACAGCAGATAAAACAACTAATGTTTTCTTTTTATTACGTTCAAGTTACTACAAAACAAAGGTGTAGTAAAAACAAAAGGCGAATTTCTAAAACGAATTTGTAAACATTATTGTGTGTGTGTGTATATATATATATATATATATATATATATAATCTCATGTTACAGAAATAATATGAGGAAAACTTTAAGAAAAATATTCTAAATTTCTGCGTACATTAAAAGGAAAAAATGTAAGCCCTACAGAAAAAGATCGTATAGTTTGTACAGTTGTGTTTTCCTTGTCACGGATGTTGTGTTGTATCACAGACGATAGAGGGATAACTGTAATTAGTATGACTGTAAGCTATTCGCGCTGTGTCACTGACAAGTCTCTCTCTCTCTCTCTCACACACGCACACACACACACACACACACACACACACACACTTCCTCTCTCTCTCTCTTTCTCTCTCTCTTTCTCTCACTCTCACTTTCATTCTTGTGACGATTTTAAAAAAATATTTAAATCTCACAAATAAAAAATTTTGCTTTCTAACAAGTAAGAGTATTATCCACCCTTTACCAATACCTAGATTCCTGCATCAACTTGAAATTGTCCCGTACCAACACGCAAAGCACGGTGTTATTTAAGTAATAATAATAATTACGTTAATTATTTAAAATACGTACTAAATAAATAAGGAATTTCCTAATTCATAACAAAAGTAACATGAAGTATTACAATTTAATTAATGAATAATTAATATTAAATAAAAGAACGAACTATTTTCTCAGTGCGTAAAACCGCGCCAGCTTACTAACCCCTCGCCGCTAAACTATGCACACATTCGCTAGTGAAACTTCGACATGTAAAGATGTCAGTTCTGTGTTGTCCACATACACGTAGGTGTATACCGTTAAAAGATTATATCCAGTTTGTGGTGATATTATTTTGAAAAATGTAGCGTGGAAATAATATAAAAAAATATATAATGTAGTGTGTGAAGAGTTATAATAAAAAAAAAAGAAAGGAAAACTTAGCCGACACATCTCTTAAAAAATAAAACTGTAAGTGATAAGATATGTTACTTACCAGACTTTAGTACTGCAAAATAAGAACTGTAATTAAGGTGTAAAATGTGAACAACTAACTCCAGAAGTGGAAAACTCAAACTACAACAGCATGAACTTCCAGTAAAAAATCCGATCGTCGAGACTACCAGATACAATCAACCTATGGAGCATCAAGAGGAACCATGTATTGCACCCTAGAAGACGACAGAAGATGACCATCATGGACCCCACAACAACCTCATGTTAAATTCAGGTGATATCCAAACATAACATTTGTAAAAATTTGTTTCAACAAGAGAAGTAACAAAAGAACAGTAAAGAACTTTTGGTAATTTAAAGAATAACTTATAAGATTTGTAATTTCTGTAATGAAGTAGTAGTAACATCACGATATCTAAATGTAAGGTAATTTTATAATTTACAACCAACATTATTCTTCAAATAATTTGGTTAAAGTTGTGATAAATTAAAACACAACAAAGTTGATACCCGGATCCGAGGTACTTAAAACAATATCTAGATGAATACTTTTGAGATAAAAGGAATAAGACACTTAATATTTTTAAAGCATTAAATGCAGAATTTACTAGAGTAATTCTTTTAAAAGCAAAGTAAACCATGAGATTTGAAAATAATAATAAAGAGATGTTTTTGCTAGCACCTAGCGAGTGAATAAATTTATGCAATCCTTGACTAATTCCTATGTAATAGTGTGTTATAATTTGTTAGTGAGTAAGGTTTACTAACAACGGCAGCTAGTTTAATTAACAGGTAACGAATTGAACTAGTTCCCGACTTTTGTGATGTCTAACAAGGGAGACGTCACATTCTCTCTCTCTCTCTCTCTCTCTCTCTCTCTCTCTCTCTCTCTCTCTCTCTCTCTCTCTCTCTCTCTTTCTCTCTCTCTCTGTCTCTCTCTTTCTCACTCCATAGCGTCAAGGATAACCAAATGGGAACGTCCACTACAATTGGAGTATATAAACATATATCTACTGATTACTTTTCTTCCCGTTGTCCCTTTATGAATCTTACAGTGTCCTCATAATTCAATTAACTATCTTATTCTCCGATGACGATTATTTCTTATTCTCCATTCGTCATCTTCTTTAACCGGGTTATAAACACGTCTTATGACATTTATTTCAAACGTTCATAGTGCGGAAAGATACGTATATATTGCAATAACTGCTGAACCAGGTTTGTTCAATAAGTTAAGTAAAATTGAAAATGAAAATAATTTTCGGAATCAAATTGACAAGAATTTCTGTCAGTAAAGGCGATAAAAATATATTGATGCAAATACTATATTATTATTATTATTGTTATCAGCGGGGGGTCCTACAGTCTATGGTGCATCCCGCATTTAGATCACCATTTATCCCTATCTTTCCAGTCATCGTCTTCAATAGCTCGATCTCTCATGCTTTTCCTAATAATTCCTGTTCTCCATTGTGTTGTCAGTCTTCCTTTTCTTCTCCTGTTTTGTGGTGTGTAAGTCCAATGCTTTCTTTGGCCATCGCTTCTCCTCCAGCCTCATTACGTGACCATACCATAGCAACTATCTGGATTAAATTCTTCCTGCTGTTGTAAATATGCGCCCTGGTTTCCTTCTTATATCTTGGTTTCTAACATATTGCATTCTGGAAATATTACACGCTCTTCTTAAGAAATCCATTTCCACAGTTTCTATCATCTTTTTCTCTTTATCGGAAAGTTGCCAGTATTTGCAGCTATAAGTTAAAATGGGCTCCACAATAGTTGTGTAGATTGTCAGTTTAGTTTGAAGTTTAATTTTGTTCGACCAAAGTAAACGAGTTTAACAAACGAATAACCTTTTTCCCTGTTGTATCCTATTTTTGATGTTATTATTTGTTGTTCCATGTTCTGAAACAATGCTCCCCGAATATTTTAATTCGCTACACTTTCCGATTCTATGGATTTGCAAATCTGGGTCTTCTTCTTGCATGTCTCCTGCTTAAAAACTATATTCGTAATTTAAAATTCTGGGAATGTTATTTGCATGCCGTATAAAATCTTAACTATGCTTCTGTATTGTGTACTGGACTATTTACGATATACTACAGACTCTTAGTTCATGTTGAATTTACGAGACCATTTGATTACTGTTGCAATGTACTCATCCTCAGTATTGTGGCGAATCAGGCCGTGTTTCTCCAGCAACAGGGCGAATTGGAAATCTGATCCGGCTTTATAATATACAACTTGGTTATTTAAATCTAGAGCAAGTTTTCTCGATCAATAAGCGCTCGACTAATAACCTAACCTAACCTAACCTATATATTAGTAGTCTACTTTCTATGTATGAACACTTATTTCTGTCTAATATTATCAGATACCCGCTACGGTATTTAACAGTACAATATGTAATACCTTAAATTTAATTTTGAATATAATTATAACTTCTCTTTTGATGAGAACGTTTGTTTTTTTCACGTTTTGCAAAAAAAAAAAAACTTGATGCCCTTATTCAGGAAAAACATTATACGCCCGCTTGCGCGTGTGTTTATATATATAAAAATCACAACATTTATATGTATATATATTTTTTTCAAACACTTTCTGCTACTGTCGGTTTCTTGATGTACATAGTATATATTTTATAATTACTTTACCTCAAGAATTTTTCTCCCCATTTGGAACATTTCGGGAAGCCTTGTCACTATTTTCACTGTAGGGTTATTTACCTTGTATGGTCTTATTAATTCAAACACTTTCTGCTACAAGGAAGGCTGAGGATGGGAACGCAAAGGCTTTCCGAAACATGTCCCAAACAGGAAGAAAACATTATTCCTTAGGCTTTCACGGCCGGTGTCATTTGAATTATGCATGATATTCGGGCTGTTTGGCCGTGGTCCCTGGTTTAAAACAAAACCAAACGTTTCGGCAGCTCCACTGGCTGCCATCATCAGTGGTATAAAATTCCTGCACTTTGGGTGTCTACGTGCAGGCCCAAAGTGCAGGAATTTTATACCACTGATGATGGCAGCCAGTGGAGCTGCCGAAACGTTTGGTTTTGTTTTAAACCAGGGACCACGGCCAAACAGCCCGGATATCATGCATAATTTGAAAGGAAGAAAACATCTTGAGGTAAAGTAATAAAATTATAAAATCTATTATATATATATATATTCAAACACTTTTTGCTACAGTCTGTTTCTTGATGTATAAAATATATTTAATATTTATAAAGACTTTACCTCAAGATGTTTACTCTTTATTTGGAACATGTTTCGGGAAGCGTTGTGTTCCCACCTTCAGCCTTCCTGATTTTGAACCTTGTGAGGTACTTGTGTGTTGGTTGTCTGGTGCTGTCGTTTACTGTTGGCCTCTGGTGCTTTAAATTGGTACTATTGTGTGTGATTGTGGTCTATATATTAGTATAATAGTACTATTAGTACTAATACTACTTCACAAGTACCTCACAAGGTTCAAAATCGGGAAAGCTTAAGATGGGAACACAAGGCTTCCCGAAACATGTTCGAAATAAGGAGTAAATATCTTGAGGTAAAGTCTTTATAAATATTATGTGTGTGTGTGTGTGTGTGTGTGTGTGTGTGTGTGTGTGTGTGTGTTTATACATATAATTTTTAAAAATGCCACTTTTTCTTCAGCCTACATTTTTTTGAATTTGATTTTGGATACAAAACGTTTTCCAACAGCAGACTATTGAGAAGCAAACTCGTATGCCGTAACACTAAAATAAAATAAAATAAAAATATATAAGACACTTATGGCACCTGTTGTTACTTATCTAGGGGAGACATGGACATTGTCAAAAAAAAGAACAAGAAGCACTAAGAAGGTTTTGAAAGAAATATCGTAAGACGTGTTTATGGCCCGGTTAATAAAGACGACTAATGCTGAATATGAAATAATCGCCATCGGAGAATAAGATAAGTTATTCAATTATGAGGACACTGTAAGATTCATAATGGGTCAACGAATACAATGGCTAGGTCACCTACAGCGGGTGGATATCAACGTTGTAACGTCACAGAACGTTCCATAAAAGAAATCATTTATATAGTAAGTTAGCATAAGAGGAAAGTGAGGTGAACAGTATCGAACCCAAGTAGTCCCAAAAAATTGTGTAATTTTGTATAATAATTATTTCTATCAACTTGAAAAAACGACCAAACTATGACTAAGACAAAACCCCATATATATTATTGAAGTGAATAAGAGTGAAAAAACCTTAAGACACTATAAGAGAGAGAAATAATGTCAGAATCAACCAAAATGAAGTCAATAATTATTAAGTTTTATAACTCTGAATAGAGTATTAAAAACTATTTTTTGTGAATAAATGGACATGATCCATTATTATATTATGTGATGTAAATAAAATAAATGTATTAAATGACTTAAATACATTATTAGATATAATCTAAGTTAAAATAAAAATTGTATATTTGCAATGACAAAAAATATTAATGTGTTGGATTTGAGACCATACACCAAGATTTCATGAAAAAATTAATTATTATCAGATTTAAATAGAAACTATATGTAATTGTCAAGCAGACAATAGTGAACAATTTATCTTAAATAAAGGAAGTTGTCAAATGAATAAAAAGCAGCCAAAATAGCCAAAAACAGTGTTAACTAAAAACATGTAATAGGCATCTAATATTGTATAATTTATGAATTTAATGTTGCCAAAATGCAACCAAATTGCATTAGAAAGCTGTAATATGATATAAAGCAACTATACTAATATACCTGACTAACTTTAACACTGTAATAGTCAAGTTAGCAAAATATTTACTTATACCATGTATGGCTGGAACCAATCATCCAGTACAAAAATAATCATATCTGGCTAAATACTTACATAATGCTAACAAAAATTAGATAGAAAGGTACAATACATCTGTATACCTTAATAAGAAACAAACTCAGTTGAAAGTAAAGTCAATTCTAAAAGAATTTAACTAGTAAGAGTGAGATTTGTCACGCCATAAAAAAGGACATCTCAAGACCAATCAATGATGCTATGTCATCTTGTGATAAATATAATATATGTACAGAGTAACCAGGTATCACAAAAGATAGACAAAATAATAAACTCTGTGTGTACAGTAGTGAAATAATACATATATTAAAGAAAAAGACTAATCATTGTATTAGAAAACTGACAAGAATCTAGGCCATGAGCAGAGGCCATATACAATTGTATTTATTTGTGTTTTATCTATGTTAAAATTTGTTTATTTTGTTGTAGGAAGGTAGTTGTATTAGATGTTCAGCTTGTGGAAGAAACTTAGTAACTCCACAACAATTTTTGTTATAAAAATTGAGTTTTCAATGACAACAACTCAAGGTGAGGGTTGTATATTGTATTGTTTATTAGACTTAAGTTAACTAGAAACCAATCATATTTAGTATCGCTAGATTCAGTTAAAAACAGGGAATCTAAATGTATTAATGGCATAAAAATTGTGAGTACAAATGTAAAACTGTTTGATAAATACCAGAGTAATTTTTGAAATATCCTTTGTATGAAGAATAAGAAATTCGTTCTAAAAGCTTCTACGGAAGTGAAAATTGTTCTATGACATTCCATTTCATTTATTCTCGAACATTCTAGAAAGAATTTTTACACAAATATACCGGAAGTCGATGTAAACAAGCAGCCTGAATTAGTATAAAAGAGAGACCAAATCCGACCGAAAAACACTTGAAACTTGAACTCCAGAGCTGATGCATCTCACACAACACTGATCAACGCAGCTAAGGCGAAACCGAGAGGCAAGAAATCGACAAGACACGAAGAGAGGCTTTTTCCCGTACATAGACATACCGACTGACTTAACCTCAACGAGAATCTACGCCAAATGTATCGCTGAAATAGAGCAGCGATACGGCAAATTTTAATAGAAATCACGCAGCCAGAACGTCAAGCGGCCCAGGAGGGACCAAAAATTTAAATAGAGAACGAATTCTGCTGTGTTCGCATAGACTGACTAACTTGACAATAATTCCCCCTAACGTAAACAAACATATACACAACAAGCCTTTCTTCTCGACTGAATGGGAATCAGCGCTACGGCGGATAATTTCTGAATCAACGCGGAGCAGCTGATGAGCTTTTGGCGGCGTTTGAACGAGATTCTACTGCCAAACGTTTTTACAAAAGTGCGGAAAAAGTAAACGATCGCAAAATTTGACTTTAAATAGATTCAGTGTACACCCGAAGAGGCGAGATTGAGAAACTACCCGAAAGGAGTGTCCAGTGCGAGAATAAATAACCATTGGAACGTGAGTTACCAAAATTAAAGTCATTTGTCACCTGGTTACATTTTATCAGGCAGTTGTACTTCACACGCCACACATACACCTTCAAATCACTTAGTTTTTTCTTGTAAGGCATCTAATTGATATGTCTTGGTAGTTCAAAGGAGTCACGTCCTGAGAGTAAAGATTTTTCACCTATTAAACTCATGCTTTTCAACTGAGTCAAAATCTGAAATATGCTAGCCGATACTTGATTGGATATATAAAAAATTGTCAATAATAATAACTTGTAAAATTTTTTCTCTGCAATTTTATAATTTTTTTCTATGAATGTTAGTCCTTCAGACGATTTGTTTGTTTTTGAAGAACCATTAAACTTAACTGATTTTTCCAAGCTAAACTGACTTGTTTAAATTTTTTCGTAGATTTAAAAATTTTATCAATCACATTTTTTTTTTTTTCTTGGAACAAACGTTTCCAAGTGGCGCCCACAAAAAGCATAGTATTAAGTTGTGTTACAGGACTACATCACAGCAGAGGATCCAGTCAACAGAGTAAGTAACAAAAGTGCGCGGAGGTAACGCCCGACATTTTACAACACATTTTGCAACACAGACATTTACACAACACCCATTCTTTCTGTTATAACGTATGGCAAAGAAAATCCTGAGGACGCAAATCCATATAAGCAGAAGGCGGGGCCGACCCAGGATAAGATGGTAGATGACGTGCTAAAAGATTTCAGAAGGATGGAGGGTTACACTGAGACAGCAATGATAGGAGATTTGGAAAACTTTGGTGCTGGAAGTCACGGCTTACGTTGGGCTGTAGTGTTGAAGACGGAGAAGCAGAAGAAGAAGAAGATATAAAATTTGTATACTTCAAAAAAGTATTAGTAAGTTCACTATTATTATTCAATTTAAAGTAAACATGCTTCAAGTTTAACTTAAAATTAGCTTAAATGTGTCTTAATTTTCTTGCACTTATCAGAGATGTGAACTTTAGTAAATTTGATATATTCGTTTTGTGTCTTATATAAGATTTAAGATCTTATAGGTAATACGTCGCCGGTATTGTTATTACTGAACTAAAAAAAAACTGCAAATAGAATCTCTGACAAAATTTGCAATCTTATACGTTGCTAGTAACGAATTTCATAGAACTTTGTTCCAGATTCCAAGCGTAACGTAGAGTAATTGGCTTTAATTACAGAGTAATATTTAATTGCAATAAAGTCTTTAATTCAAGCAAATTTATGGAAACATCGAAAGTTACCTGTATGCGACTGTGTCATTCTTCTCTGCTTTGTAGACGTGGGTAAATAAAAGCACGCTGCGCTCCTTTCCCAGCTACTAAATACTTGGAAAATGAGTACTTTATGGAACGTGGTGAAGTACAAAATATATAGACAATGAAAAACGACTGGACCCCTGTGAATCAACCCCACTTCACACTTCAGTCAATCGGGTACCGGCATTCTACGCAGGACAATTAGTTCTATGTATATTTAGTCGTAGATTTGTTATACTACGTAAAGGTCGTGTTCATAGTTTCATGTGTGTTACTTAGTTTCTGACTAACTTATTCAGCTTTATTCTTTCTGCGTTAATACAAAATTAGATTTGAAATTATAGATTTTTAACATGATAATGTTTTTAGGCTGGGGGTCATTCCACAAAAATGTAATGTCATCGAAAAATGTAACGCTTCCACACTTTCGATTCCCCACAGTCTAGAAATCTTCGGTCGCTGTCGTTTTAACATGATAATGTTTGTTATATAGTAAATATATTTGTTATATAGTAAATATTTGTTATATGCACATTATACGTTTCAAAAGCCTAAAAACATTATCATGCTTCGATGTTTCGGTTTCGTCGAAATTCCTTTAAATTTTTTAAATAAACATTGGAACGTTCACGATAGTATTTTATTGCGCAGTCTTACACGGCCGTTGTCAACATTATTAAGTTGAAAGGAACTGGGCTGTTAGGCCATGGTCGGTTGGCGATAAATAGCGACACAGTCGGCTAATGTCGAGTAGGTCATTAGTATCAGTAACCGACCAGCCCGTTTCATTTTCAACTTAACAATGTTTAAGATACTGTTTTACACATATTTTATATAAAACATATACTACTTTATGGCGGAAAATATAGTAATACGAAGATACTTTTGTTTGGATTCAAGGATATTAGTCAAATTAGTGTAAGGTAGAGTAACATATAGACCTGAGTAATTGATAAAACAAACCTTTCAAAGGCAAGCTGAAGATCTCGTCATTACGTAACTTAGGCAAAGGGTTCTTAAGTAAGCAAACCTTTCAGAGGCAAGCTGAAGATCTCATCATTACGTAACGTAGAGAAAGGGTTCTTAAGTAAGCAAACCTTTCAAAGGCAATCTGAAGATATCAGCATTACGTAACTTAGGGAATGGGTTCTTAAGTAAACAAACCTTTCAGAGGCAAGCTGAAGATCTCATCATTAAGTAACGTAGGGAAAGGGTTCTTAAGTAAACAAACCTTTCAGAGGCAAGCTGAAGATCTCATCATTAAGTAACGTAGGGAAAGGGTTCTTAAGTAAACAAACCTTTCAGAGGCAAGCTGAAGATCTCATCAATAAGTAACGTAGGGAAAGGGTTCTTCAGTAAACAAACCTTTCAGAGGCAAGCTGAAGATCTCAGCATTACGTAATTTAGGGAAAGGGTTCTTAAGTAAACAAACCTTTCAAAGGCAAGCTGAAGACCTCAGCATTACGTAACTTAGGTAAAGGGTTTTTAAGTAAACAAACCTTTCAAAGGCAAGCGGAAGATCTCATCATTACATAACTTAGGGAAAGGGTTCTTAAGTAAACAACCCTTTCAGAGGCAAGCTGAAGATCTCATCATTACGTAACTTAGGGAAAGTCTTCTTACGTAAGCAAACCTTTCAAAGCCAAGCTGAATATCTCATCATTACGTAACTTAGGTAAAGGGTTCTTAAGTAAACAAACACTTCAAAGGCAAGCTGAAGATCGCAGCATTACGTAACTTAGGGAAAGGGTTCTTAAGTAAATTGGTGTACTTTTTAAAATTTATTGTCTCTCCTCCGATTCATCAAAATGTCATTAAATGATGGTAAAACATACTACCCACATCGTAATTAAAGGCACAAAAACAATATACATTTAACTAATAAGTTAAAATTTCTTTAACGATAAAGTACTCGTGGCTGACTTTTAATTTGTTCATTAAAACATTACTGTTTTTTTTTCAGTTTTCTTTTACTTTGTATAAAACAAAACTACCTAAACTTAATTGAAAGTTCCCAACATTCTCAGTTTCTCAAATATATTTAATAATATTAACATACAAAAAATTTAAAAGTAAACCAATTTTAATGTCATGTTAAAATGAGATATCTCAGGCCCGTAGCAGGGTATACTCTCCATGATCGTAGAAGAAATGCAGATACACGGGAGGAACTGAATATTATGAATATACATCACAGGATTGCCCAGTATCGGTTGAATTGGTGGGAACATCTTTGCCGAATGGATGACTGCCGCATCCCCAAACAACTATGGAACTATAAGCTGAGGCGACGGAGAGGTGTGGGACGTCCGAGGAAGCGCTGGAGTGACCAGCTCTAATATTTGCTTATTTGAGACCGGAAAAAAACCATCCTTGGCTTAATCCTTGAAGATGATGATGATGATGATTTAAAAATAAGATTATTTCAAATAAATAATATTAACAATACCAATTGTTTAATTGTGATTTATAATTTTTAATTAAATCGTTATTTGAATTACAACGCTTTTCCTACATATAACGCATTTTTAGTAAATTAAGATTTTTACATTAGCCACATTTTCATATAAGACCCTTTCAGATTAACGTCAAACGCTTCAGGCAATATGCATTTATATTCAAAACACAAAACGAGATTTATGAAGCTATAAATGTTGTTTGTATCGGATTTAAAGCTAATGTAACGTAAATTCTTACATTCAGCCTCAGACTGTTGAGCAATAATTGTGATTTACAGGGAGAAAACCAGTATACAGCAGGGCTTTACTTTATTCAGATACAAAACGCGCGTTCTCACTAAATACACAACGTATATGAGCTTACAATACAAACATTATATAGTGTATAGGGATTAGTAGTAATACCCGTTTTCACGTTAAACCATGTGTCTACTGCTAAACTTTGGCTTTATGTTTTTCGCATACTTTATATAGAACCTCTCACCCAACTCGCTATCTCTGCCTTACTGGGGTCACCTTCATTGTCATTCCCTGCCAGGTTAATTTGAATTCTTGTCTAAAAACACAGAAAATCTTTAACTGACCAAAATTAAACTTTAATTATATTCGACTGCATTTCCTGCGTTAATAGCTATTAGTTTCTGTACAATCTTACAAACTTAAAACGATCTGTGAGCTATTTAATTTTAAACAACAGTACAAATGTTAATATTATTTATAAAATTTAATTTATAACCGACAGATTAAATTGCGCTTTCAGTTCTGAAACTGGTAATACTATTGTTACTACCAATGACAAAATAAATTATTTCAATCGGGATTTGTTTAATTAAAACATAAATAACAAATGTGAATTAAATCCTAATCAGTAACATGGCACCACTGTTACAGTAGAGTTTATTGCATTAAGTGAAGCCTTTATTAAGTCCTACTGTTTTGGTTTTCAGGCTGCTCGATTAAAACGTGATACTGTTTCCGTTTGTAGTTTAATCCTGATGTAAACAAACCCACGTGGGACATCTGAAACACTCTTGGTCAGGGGCGTTGACACTGTTCACATACAGGGTGGCGCAGGGAAACGGGAAAATTTGAAATAATTAGAAAAAATACAGGAACGTTACAAAACTTTATTTGAGACTCAAAATATGTTCTACAAGACTAGAAATTACATTAGGCATCACGTTTTGAAAATTACATCAATTAAATGCTGCCCATTTTGCCGTACACATTCAGTAAGTCGTTTCTGTAGGTTTTGCATAGCGCGGCGCTATGTGTCACCTGGGATTTTGGCGATTTCCTCTTCAAACTGTGTCTTGAGCTGAGCAAGGATTCTTGGTCTAGTCTGATACACGATGCTCTTCAGATGTCCCCATAAAAAGAAGTCACACACTGAAAGGTCTGGTGATCGGGGCGGCCAAGCGATGTTAGCATTCCTTGAAATTATGCGATCTCCAAACAAACGTTTCACTGATGCCATAGACTGTCTGGCAGTGTGTGAGGTGGCTCCATCCTGTTGAAACCAGGTGTGCTGAATGTCAAGATTTGGAAAAGTATGGAGTCTTGGAGCCAAAAATGTCTCTAGCATATTGACATAACTTTCAGACGTCACAGTGACAGCAGTGCCTCGTTCATCTTCAAAGAAGTAAGGGCCTATCACCCCATGACACGACATTGCACACCATACGGTAACTTTGGTACTGTGTAATGGTCGCTGGTGAAGCTGAGCAGGGTTTTCTTGACCCCAGTAACGGAAGTTCTGCTTATTCACGTATCCACTTAAGTGAAAATGGGCTTCATCCGACATCCAAAGATTTTGAATGAAGTTAGCATCCTCATTGATTTTAGCCAACAATTGTTCACAAATTTGCAGGCGCAATACACAATCATTAGGATTCAGTTGTTGCACAATCTGAATTTGTACGGATGAAATTGAAGTTCATGGAGTATTCTTTGAACGCTCCGACGTCCGAGCTGCAATGACGAGGCAATTTTTCGCACCGAACGACGAGGACTCCTTAAGATGGCAGCTCGCACGGCATCAATGTTTTCTGGGGTACGTACAGACCGTACACCCCCATTAGGCTTTTTCTTCAAAGCTAAACCAGTCTCTTCAAAATTACGAACCCACGTTTCGATTGCGTGTAACGAAGGAACTTGACCGCGGGGCGAGACCTGATAGTGGCGCCGAAACTCTCGTTGTGCAGGTGTCAAACTGTCACCATGTCGGTAAAACGCCCTTACGGCGACCGCACGCTCTGCACCGCTCCACTGCTCCTTGGTAACTGAATGTCCGTTACTGCTAGACAGACAGTTTCACTTCTGCTACATCTACAGGGCTGCCAACATCAACTTCAAATTTTCCTGTTTCCCTGCGCCACCCTGTAGTAATGTACCACGCACATGTGAAGAATGTCTGTGGAGAAAGTCATGTGAGACTTATCTTACCACCTAAGGCGGGGCACGTCTATTTAACACTTACTCTTTATAACTGTATTCTGAACAAAACAATTCTGTAATCTGCCTGATGTAAAAGAACTGACAGAGAAGGCGGTAAATGAAACAACGGCGGACAAGTGACGTCATCGTATCCAGCATATAATCAAGGAAGAAGATAAACTCGGGGAACTGGCAGGCCCGGATTTCCCACTAGGCACATGCCTAGGGGCGGCAAGCTCAGGGAGGCAGCACGAGGTGAAAAATTATATGTGTAACATTTCATGTTTTCGGTTTTTTAATTACAGTATTTCTATTGCACACTTGCATTATGGCCAAATTAAAGAAAATGGTTTTGAAATAACCTTTAATTATATCATTGAATGACACGGAACCGACGCTGTCTCTAACTGTTAGGCAAAACGTACGTATTCTGTTTTAAAAAGAATTAAATCATGTGTTAGATCCACAATGAATGAGGAAAAACTCAACTCACTCTCAATCCTGCATGTTGAGGCAGAACTTTTAAACAGTGAACAAATGAACTTTGAAGGCCTTATTGAAGAATTTTCACTGATCAAAGCAAGACGAAAGCCAACGTAAAATCAAACCATTTGTGTAATTTGGGATCTTATTCAATCACTCTTAAATTATTTGTTCTATTTATCAAATTGACATTACTTCCATTGATTTTACTATGTTTGACGATAAAACTAAACCATATAGGTCTATAAATAAGCCTATAAAAAACAGTAGGCCTACGTATATTACTTGTTATAAAACCAATCTTGGTGTTACTAAAGTGTACACGTAAATAAATATTAATAAAAGTTAAACAAATGTAGTCTTTTTCACAATCCCATCACATTCCCCTTTTAGATTGAAGATCAAATGAGATATTTGCAATAGAGGTAGTTACAATTTCTTTTTTCAGCAACTTTTTTTCAGCAGTCAAGGAGAATTGAATATATAGAAGTTACTTGTTGGGAGGGGGGCGCTAACAATAGTGCCTAGGGGCGGCAGGACATCTAAATCCGGGCCTGGGAACTGGTCTACATTACTGACGTCGTTGTGGACAGCCTTATCGATAATAACGCTGACTCAAGTGTAGATACAAATTCCGACACAGATATGGAAGGGATTGAATTAATCTCTGACAGCAACTGATAATAATATATAGTCATTACTGGGGGGGGGGGCAGTGTAAGGCAATTATGACAGGATCTTTTTTCTTTTTATATAATCTTTACTTTTTCTTTTGACATGGTTTTTGAATGGTTAATCAAAAAAGCCATTAACTTATGTTATAAAAATATTTCACTGTCGGTCTGTCAAAGACATACAAATTGTACATTGGTCAGGACAGATTATTACAATTTACTTGTTTTTATACAGGATCAATATTATATGTACCCTGTCTGTACTTCTTCTGACAGAGCGACACGCTTCTAATTGAAGTAGCAAATAGCGTTTCAAATGTGCCACGCCTGTTTGTTACCTCGTGATTAAACTAAAGACGGAAATAGTATAAGTAGATTATTTATTAAACATGCGTCTATGTCATATTTAATAATAGCTGTGAAAAGTCAAATGACAAAGTAGCAATAACTCACCAAGATTCATATCATTTTATATAATATATATATGTATATATATATAAGCAATTTTTCAATGTCCAGATTATCGCCTTCCGTGTTTCGTTTTGTGTCCTCAAACATTTCATCATTAGGATAGAAAAGCTTTTGCAGCATCGTACGCGCAGCAGCAAATTACTGCCCGAAATGTGACAGTCGGGCAGTGCGCACTGTCTTCCATAGTTGTTTGTTTACGGTTTTAATTATGTTATTTATAACAAGTGTGTTTGTTTTATTCGTTTGTGTGTGTATGTGTTTTTATATAATTTCGCCGATGACTCCTATATACTAGGAAGAAGAAGTTTTACCTGAAGCTGGGAATTTTTTCCCGAAACATGTAGTGTAATAATAAACTACAAGATCGCTATACGGATTAAAAATAAGGTATATCTTAAATATTAAATTTAATTGTATGTTAGTTTGTTTTTTATAATTCTCACCGTTTAACTGTCAAACATGAATAATTTTCCATTAACTCGTCTAATGATAGGATTCACAATTTCTGTGACTATATAATGCACTACAGATGTCGATTTTTTAATGCCTTCGCTGATCTTATTGGCATTTACATTCCCCTTTGTGTATATCTCCTCTCAGTTATCGGTAAACGGAATTCAGTTATTGCCATTTACTAGCCTATATTATAAAACTAAATAGATTATATTCTAATATTGCATTTACTTTACCACTAATTAAAACTTGTTTCATTTTTAAAAGGCGCAAAATTTTAACATGATAATGTTTTTAGGCTGGGGGTCATTCCACAAAAAAGTAACGTCATCGAAAAACGTGACGCTTCCACACTTTCGATTCCCCACAGTCTAGAAATTTGATATGTAAACGCATCAAGACAGAAATAATCGCTGCTGACATTGAGGTTAGCAAACGTTTAAGTGAGAATAAATTCTGGTTTTATATGCTCTGTTTGTTATCGTCTGTGGTTTGGAAATGATTTACGTAATCCACCAAACGTAATCCACATTATACGTTTCAAAAGCCTAAAAACATTATCATGCTTCGATGTTTCGGTTTCGTCGAAATTCTTTGAATTTTTAAAAATATAAAGACTTTTGAATTTACTACACACTCTGCAGGGCTATGATTCGATTTCAGTTATCTTGGTAGGGTGAAAAGGCCTGGACCCAACAGTTAGTTGGCGCCACTATGCTAATTTTCTTGACGATGTTATGTGATTTCATCCGTCGAAAGCTCACGTTTAATGTTTAAAGTCTATGAATTTTTTATTGTTCATTTACCAGTCTACGGCAGCAAATGGCTGAAGCGTTTTTTGTAACAGTGAACACATTGGAATGCGCGCCGTGATTAAATATATTGTTAAAAGCTTAAGTTTAACCAATATAAAGAGAAACTAGTTGTAACGCTGGGAGGCTCGTCTCCATTGAATACAACGGTTAAGAGCTGAATTACTGAATTTAAAATTTGTCGGACGAACACAGTTAATCGAAAAACCCATAAAATCATTTTGCCAGACAGAAGATGAAAAGCAAGTGAAACACTGGAGGCTGCTGTTATGTCAATTGAGCGTGTGGGCAATATATTACACGAAAGTTTAGGTATGACAAAGCTGTGCGTTAGATCGGTGCAGCGTACCAAAACAATGTCTACACGTCAATTAAACTGATTATTTAATACTCTATAAGCGCAATCCAGTCTATTTTTATGCGTCGATGCATGACTTTGATGAGACTCTACTACAAAATTTCTCCGACCAAACAACAGTTACAAAAACGACCACGAAAAACCAACCATCTTGAAGAAGGAGAAACGATCCTATCTGCTGGTAAGGTTAATGCGACTGGTTTTTGGTACGCGCGTGAAATATTCTTCATTATTTACCTTGGATCGGAGAAGGAACGAGGATATTAGATTTAAACATTGTATCATTACACCAGGAGTTTGAGGATTACAAAATGAGATCGTGTGAACACTTGATATCCGTCTACCTGTGGCTGCCTTGGGTTATCACCCTACTGGGAAGAGAGCTGTCAGTAGACCGAGGAGGGGATGGGTTCCGGAACAGGTCTAAAGCCTAGTCCTTGGAGTGGTCATGATGATGATGATTTACCTTGGAAAGCGAAAGCAATTAGTAACGAGTGTTATTTCACCTTACTGCAGGACTTAAGCGATGAAACCAAGTTAGCAAAAAAAGCAAATGGTGTGCAACAAAACACCGCATCAGCTTATACAGCATTGTTGAAATGGCTAAAATCAAAGAAAATTAAGACCGACTTGTTTCCTCACTCCTACACTAATCAGATTTAACCGTAAGCTATTTTTATTATTTCCTTCTCACCTTTAAAAATAGCTCGGTAGAAAAAGATTTGTGGACGACAATTAAGTTTGCGATGCTATATAAATGGGTAACTTGGTTCGGACTTCAACAAATCGGTTTATCGGCTTGTCACAACAGATTTAGAATATCGTTTGGGAAAGTGTATTGATCGAAATTAAGACTATGATAAGTAATAAATGTGAACTAATTTTAAAAACTGTTGTTGTATTATTCTAATTACGGAATATTCACCCCACTCTCGTAGTACAGTTGATCACAATTAATTAGAGAAAATCGGGAAGAGCGAAAGAATTTCTATTCCCTTGACTTCCATTTTTACGTTGAAAGTAAAATATTACTAAAATATTCCCTATAAAATTCAAAAACCCTCTCCTTACTGTCTCTGTTATTTGTATATATTTTGTGAAAGCGAAACCAGTTATTTTAGAAAAAAGAAACATTCTTGGTCAGGAATATGGAAAGTTATTCTAGAACATCTGCGATACCTATATAAGCAACATCGGCCTTTTTAGAAGTTAGTTACACCTGGCGAGATTGTAGAGTACGGATCAAGTGGTTGTTACGGACTAGTGGAAAGTGATTATTGTGTTACAATTAGTGCGGAACTCTAATAACTGACATGATTATTGAGTGTGGACTTGAACTAAACTTGAGTTATTGTATTGAAAGAGTACCTTGTCGACTTCAAATTCTTATTTGTGACTAATTAAAGCTGGTAATTAGTGATTTCATTGGTGTCTGTATTTTGTTTCCACTGTACCATACGACGATCCGTGAGACTATCGTAACAATATGATGGCGGATTCTTTCTGTTTTGTATTATCTTACAGAAGTTGTATGTTATATTCATAATTGTTTATGCTAGTTTTTTTTAAGCTGCATTTTGGTGGTTGCTGATGCACTTTTTGCCCTTCAAGTATAAAGAGGAAATATAAAAAATTATTTTTCCACGATCCAGTCGACAAAAAAAAAATAGTTTTATTACAAAGTATCTAAAATTATAAAAAACACTGATGAACCCCCTCCCGTTAAAAGCAGTTCTAATTTTCGTGAGAACATACAGCAAATTGAATCTTTGTTCTATTAATTAACTTACTGCAAAATATAGTTGTCAGAGACCAGTTCATCTTACACAGCATACTAATCATAATAACGAGAAATTTATTAAACTAATTACTAAAAAGCGAAACAGCACATAGTGTAGTAAAATGTGTCCTAAGCTATCAACTTGGAGCCTAATGTTTTGTTTTGATCCGTATGTGGATTTGTTTTGAGGTAAATGTTTTTTTTGTTTGCTTTCAGTTTAAAGTATAAGTTTTATAGTTACTATATCAAAAAGGTTTATAAACACAATAAATAAAGATAATTTTAAAAAATATAATAAATTTATTATTGTTTGTCTTCATAATTTTGTTTTTATATTTAAGCTTTAAAAAGGAAGGGAACCAATCCGACCTCTGTAAAATTTACTTTAGTTAAATAATTCATTTCACACATCTAAGGTTTAAAAATAATGGCTCCTTTTTGTATAAATTTTAGATAAGAATTTTATAGACCGCCCGTGTGAGCCGTTCAAATGCCACAAAGTTATGCACCAAGCTTGACGTAGCTACTATTATCCCAAGATATCATACTAGGTAATTATTTCAACAGGCGTGAGTCGACCTTGAAAATATACCTTAGTTTTTATAGTGCTCCTAGGCAATAAAAGTAAATGACTTGATACACATAATTTTGATAAATGGTAACCAACGCAAGACAACTGTGGTAAAATATCTGATAATTATTTTAGCAAACTATTTCCTATATGATGCTGTTTTTCTCCACAGACTTTTACTTTACTTTTGTATTTCACACACGTGCAAACGAGCACACTATACACACACAGAAGATTTATTCACGTTCACTACGAATATCGGTTCATGGAAGTAAGTTACAATATATTATGCAAATCTTTTATTAACTTGTCTACTTCTGACGTGTATCACGACGAACTGGAAACTGCATCTAGTAATAGCAAATTAAAACATTCATATAAACAGATTATTGTTGGTTCACTTTATTTCAGCTTGTTTGAAATTAGTATTCTACATTATTATTTTGATATATAAGTAGTGAATAAAGAACACTATCTGAATAAAACAGAGTGAAGTTTCGAAATTGTCTATTTACGCTTAAGTTTGTATTGAATTTCCTCGGGTTACGGAAGCCAATGATTTGTACCGTTAGGCGAAAATCCAATAAAATCGATCATTTTGCATTCAGCGTTAAGCTTCCGTCCGTGTTGACGTCGACGAAGTGCCAGTTATCGTAGCCGCGGAGCATGTCTTTAGCGTACTTGTAGGACACGTTGCTGACTAGCGTAACACCGCCAGCGTACACGGCGCCCCAGTAACCGTAACTGCCGTAATCGATTATCGAATGATTGCACATCGACAGCACCGCCAGGTCGTAACCGGGAGTCTTAATATTGCCACGGCTGACCAGATACAAGTCGTCGTGTTCCTCGGAAATTAAGTTGTCGTCCACCCATTGCGGGTCGTCGCTGACTATCAAGAAAACGCTCCTTCCTAAATCTTTGCGCGCTCTGAAGTATTCAATACACAGTTTATAAAAACCGACACTCACTTCAGGTAATTCGTATATCTTCAGGAACGACAGATAGTCGGTACGTCGCACGTGCACTCCGACGTAGGTCAGCGTTTCTTTGGGTATATTTTCTTCCGACGCGAAAACGTCTCCAACTCTTCTTATCGTATCATGAGCATGGTCAAGATACTCTTTTCTGTAGACAAGATGCCTTCGCAGTTGATCAATTTGTTTTACAACGTGCTCGATCAGCATGGAGTAACGGGACAGTACCACGTTCTTCGTTACGTTCGTATGCGTGTAGACTTCGTGGAAGACGACGAAATTCGTGTAGTGATCCGTGAACGCGGTGAAGTTTTCACCGAAACAACACGCACAATTCGGCGGCATATCTTCGACCACGGGCGTATCGACCTCTTCGAAAACACCGTCCAGTCTTTTTGCAATGTATGTCCTCGAATAGAACGTTCTGTTTCCCGGTAAATACTTTGACAGCGCCCACGCCGATGCGTATTCCCAAATTAGATTTCCCAGTCGACCGCCGTAGAGAACTGTGACGATCGCTCCGTGGGGACAGTTCGCCGTTTCTGCAAGACGCTGTGCTGACCGGTAACGAATTCGCCGTGTGCATCCGAGTCTTGAAAAAACGGCCAACCACACAAACACGACACTGGCGATGATAGTAGTAGTAGATGTCATCCCGCCGCAGCCGTTGTCACATAATGATACACGATGGTAGATGCGGTGACGCACAGTCAGCGGTAAACATTCACCGCAACTTCAGATAAAAATTTTTTTTTTAATTCATTACGTAACTGTGTGGTGTGCGAGCGCTGTGTGGTGCCTAGCGTTTGTCTCGCTAATTTAATCAAACTACACACTTATCTCAACGACGGAAACTCAATTTCTCTTACATTCTCGTTATCTTCTTGTCAACATGTCGATAAATTTCCAAGTGAAATGAGTATTGACTGTATACGACTCACACTGTATGTATTAACTATAAATATTGCTCGTACTTTGCTCATTAATTTTTGACAAATATGAATGTTATCACAACAAAATGTTGAATTGCATTTTGAAAAGTCGTATCTACTGTTTTGTCACAACTGGTAGTCACGTATCCTAGATAGCTGACAAGTTATTTATACTGACATCGCAGCTGTAGCAATCAACATTAAGACCATAAATATTGTAAGTTTACAATGTGTAAAAAATGTATACAATATCGTGATACCTTGAGAAAAATTTTATTGCATTTTATCTATCTAAATACAGAATAACTACACTTAGTTATTTAATGAATGTTTTAGTGGATGGTTAGTGAGGATCGGTCAATAATACAAATTTTAGCTATTTTGCGTCGACGTTTCGACAATATTTATTGTCTTCTTCAGGACCTGTGTATGAAATACAATAGAAATATCAAACATAACGAAACAATTAAATATTTTGGTGAACGTGTTGGTGATGTGAGTGTGTGCGTGCGTATGTATGTATCATTTTATATGTGAAGACTTATGATAGTTTGTTTACATAAGTCTGTAAACAAACTTAGTTTTTATATATAAACAAGTTTTTATATGATAAAATATGATATTATAAAATATATGATAGTTTGTATATGTTTGATATTTCTATTGTATTTCATACACAGGTCCTGAAGATGACAATAAATATTGTCGAAACGTCGACGTAAAATAGCTAAAATTTGTATTATTGACCGATCCTCACTAACCATCCACTAAAACATTCAAACATTCATTGATTGACGGTCACTAAAAATTTAAGGATTTAGTTATTTAAGACTACACTTAGAAAAACAAAAACTCTGTCGTCGTCACGTTTTGTCTCCTTCTTCTTTCTTCTTGTCTTCTTTTATTCATCATGATCATCTTCACAATACGGCATAGGCAAGGTGCTACCTGTTCCGTCTTCAAAATCCCTCTTCTCTTCCTGGGTTTACACACACACTTGTGTTTCACAGGTTTGTATTTCCAGACTTATTTGGCCAGTCTGGAATCTTTCACCCTTTCTAACTGTTCTTTCCACCGTTGTCTGAAATTTTCAATTTTTTATTCAAATTACAAACTTGTAACGTTTCTGGGGTTTTTCGAAGCCTGTATTTTTTTACTATCATGTTTTTTACTTGTTATCAATACTTCACACCCCTAGGACAGTACAGGGACTGCCATAACTTTGTAAAACTCTAATTTTGTATCTCAACGTACCTTGTTTCTAAAAATGCGGTTGACTGTTCCAGAGATCGTCTGTAGCTTACCTAACTTAACATCAGTGTCATAAGTTCCATCATAGTCAATATCATTTCCAATATAATTAAATTAGCTCACCTGTTCTAGAATTCTATCACTAATCACTACTTTTGTTCTTATTGGCTCCTTAAGACAACTCACTGGAGAGAGAGATAACATTTTATACTCGAATGTACTATGACAGCCGTCTTTGTAGATCAAAACGAGAATCCAGATGAGCACAATCAACGATTTTTACAAACTTCTGTCAAGTAATGTAAGACGAAATAGCGTTGAAGTCTTTAAAACATCACTCATGCACGCTCTGAAGTAATCGTTTTTTTTTCACGAAATTACGAGGTGCGCGCTTTTATCACAAACAAATTGATGAAAGTGACTGACATAAGAACGACTACATAAAAACCCAATCTATTTTCCATTGTTGCATTCTAAAGTAAAATTTTACACGTAATTTTCTAACTGACTAGTCACCCTTCTGAGATGGCTTCGATTTAATACCACCCCAACACCACCGCTTTACCCTTGTGAACGTAACCTATTATCGGTTCTTGAAACACAATCCATTCGCAGAATACACAAACAAAATCACCAAAACTACAACCACCACCAACACACCTATCATCACATCTCCAACAGCATCATCATCTTCTTCATCATCATCAATGATTGTCGTCGTTATCATTGTCACCTTCAACACCAACACCAACATCAACATTGATATTATCAATACCGTTATCATGATTCCCGCTTAATTCGTCAACCGATAGTCACAGGTCGTCAATATTATCATTGGTAATAATTAGGCCATCCACAACAATGCTTTATGCGGTTCGAGCACACTTTTTTACAAATTGTTTTATGTAATTACCGAAACTTGTCTCTATTTCCATATTTCGTTTCTATTCTCCTGTTTGTTTCCATTTCCATATTAGCTTATTCTCCATGCCGTCCATTATTTTTGCAACATGGCTAGTCCAGTTCTTTTTCAGTTTCATGATAGCTGCTTCAGAGGTTTCAATTCGTTTTCTAATTCTGGCCTTATGTGTTCTCTCTGTTAGCATTTTATAAATTTACAATTTTCAAGGCAAATTTGTTCTGTCGTTTGTGATAAATCTACTCAAGTCCATTCATGTGGATTTACGGAAAACTAAAATTAAAGATTTTCAAGTGCAATGATAAATCATAAAACTGATTTTCAATGTTAATTTGTATTATTATTAATAGAGGTTTTTTTATTGATTACATAGCTGTTAAAAATAAAAGAAACAGAGAAATGAATAAAAATATTGTTTTTGAAACATCTTAAAACATAATTAAAACTTGGACTTGGTAATTTACCACAAACACCTCGGTTTATTTGTTACTATTCTCTCTTCGCCAGAATCCGTTAAGCTAGCCTTCTTTTGGAGACGTGCGGTTTTTAGAAACTTTTGTTCCTACCCATTTTGAGAACTTTCCTGCTAGTCTTCTCCAGTTTATTAATAAATAGAGGTTAGAGAATTCTGAACGCCAGGATATCCACCTGCCATTTGGTGACTTTTGGATAGACGATGGAAATCAATTGAGGGGTGAATGTGGAAACATTGTATTTGAAGGTTGCGGACAAACCAGGTGTTTAACAGGCGAGATATTACACTTGAGTTGACCCCATGTACCCCACCAAAAACACAGGGATGTATACTATCAGAAAAAGTTAAATTTTACGACAGGAAATAAATAAAGATTACCTATGAGAAGAAACGGCAATATTAATTGCTTAAATACAATAAGCATAAAATGTTTTGAATCTTGATAAAAATACATTTTCTCTTTAAGGACGACATGTAGGAGTTTGAAAAGTGAAGGGTGTAAGCGCCACGTTCACAGATTTATGTTCTTATGATTATACTGTAATTAACGTAGGCAAAGTTGAGTCGGAAAGGATATAACCGTAGTACTGTACGAAAATGGAGACACGAATTGTCGAGTACGAATTCCTATCTAGAATTTGGTTGTATTTATATCCAGGCGCTAAAATAATATTTTAAGAAAATTTATTTCGTTCTTCTTATTGAGAACTCAGTATCGTTGAAAGTAATCAAGATAATCACACAACAAACATGAGGCAGACGACAGAAATATAAATCTTGACGTTTGGCAAACACAAAGTGCATAGTGTTAATGGAATAAATCCGCTTATAGTCCAAGGATATCAAGAATGGTATAGACAAGGATTATCAAGACGAACTAAATACAATTAAACACATTGTGGTCACCAATGGCTACAAAAAAGCAGTAGTAAATAATATCCTTAAAAAACATATGAGATGAAAAAACGCAAACACGCTAAGGGCACCTGGGGACAGTGTGTATAAATACATTTCTATACCATACATGAGCTTTCTACCTAGAATTCTGTCTTCTGTTTTAAACAAGTCAAACGTTGTTGTCACATACATATAAGACTACAAATAACATTTTAAATAGCCTCCGTACTCGGGAACCAACCGTCCTTGAAAAGAAAACAGGGGTTCTATAAATTAATATGTAATAGTTGTGATGCTTTTTATGTGGGCCAAACGGGCCGTGGTTTTCTCAAGAGGTTCGTTGAACATAAGCCACCCACTTATTTTCATAACACAGAAAATGTAAAATCTAAATTCGCTAAACATCTTATTGATGAAAATCACAACTATACTAATTTTCATACCAACTTGATACCCCTTCACTTTTGTAATAAAGGACGTTACATGAACGCCCTTGAAGAGTTTGAAATATATAGAGCGTATAATAATCCTGTTACCAGGCCACATGTTTTAAATGATCACCTGAACTTTAAATCTAATGTCCTGTATGATACTGCGTTGCGATATTGTCGCGACACGAGTCAAATATGAACCAGTGCGCTGTCGGTTACCGTGCGGTGTACACCGAAAATTGTTGTGTGCGTACTTTGTGTAGTGTAATTGTGTTTTGTGTTATGTGGATTGTAATATTTTTAATATATTGCCGACTGTGCCATCGTATGATGGTATGAAGAGACTTTTTTAAATATTCTGAGGATGGGACAAGTGTCCCGAAACATGTCAGTTGTATAAAGACATTTACTTAAGCCACAGACGGTGAGTTGCATAGCGTTTAGTTGATTACAAAGTGCATGTTTACAATTTTATAATAAATATTTAAACTTAGTGTTATAAGAGCTTATATAAAGACACATGTTAAATAGCAACAGACATTCTGCAACTCGCTAGGCTTGACCCCTGTTGACTGTTCAGGATGAATTCGGGTCTTCTGAAACTGGCAACCGCCGGCCTGATTCCGTTGTCTACTGTGAGCTGTTCGGAATCACTGGAATGTCCACCGGGAGCCATCGTCACCACACTGGACGACGGTCGATTGTGTAATCTGGCCTGGGGATACTCTTCCGTGTGGGCTTTGGCGAAATACCTTCCTTGCAACAGGACGCCCTACCCCACGAGACTGATTAACGGATTTCTGTTGGAAATATTATAAAAGCTCAGGTCGACGAGTTGCCGAGCAACTGTGAATGTTTTTCGTACGGTGATATTCATAAACACAATTATCATCAGTCTGTTTCCTACATCCTGGACAAGGCAAAACAGCTCAACAACGTAGTGTTGTCAAGATACCCGATGTTGATTCAACACATTTGGGAACACGTTTCTGAATTAAGAGAAGAACTGCAATGCAGGAAGCATTTCATCGACGCTGCAACGAAATGATGGAAGTCGTCAAGATGAAATACTTATCCAACAGACCCGGTGCCCGGGAAGACGATAACGTTACATACGTAGGAGTGCACATCAGAAGGACCGACTATTTATCCGGCCTTTCTAAAGATATAAAAGCTTCCCACTGTCAATGTCGACTACTATCGTTTTAGTTTCGATTATTTCAGAAAGAGAACCGACTTGGGAAAAATCGTGTTCCTAGTGGTCAGCGACGAACCGCAGTGGGTGGAAGAGAACGTAATCGCCGCCAACAATTACGACGACGTGTTCCTGTCGACGCGCGGCCACATCGACCATCCGGGATACGGCATCGCGCTGTTCTCCATGTGCAATCACTCCATCATAGACTGCGGCAGCTACGGATACTGGGCGGCCATGTACGCCGGCGGAGAGACGCTGGTGAGCAACATATCGTACGCATATGCGTCCAGATCCAGAGTGCTCAGAAGATACCACAACTGGCATTTTATTTATGGAAAGCCGGGCGGTAGTTGGGATGTTTTGTAATACTGTGATAATTACTAAAGTTTAGAACTGGCTATTCAAATTACAATACAAGAGGCTTTTAATATTAAAGCGCCATTTGTTTCATTCAGTGTATAACAAATTTCAGGTAAAGTTTTACTTAAATTTTTATTACACAACATGCCATTAGGCTTGATTTAGTAAGCCTTGAACAGTTTGTCTAGTATAGTTCATCACCTCAGGAGTAATTTGAACAACAAACGCACTATAATAATTATTCAGACCAAAAAAATTTTAACGTATGTAGTTTAGCTGAAATCAACCACTAGATATAGTGAATAAAGTACATGTACTTTTGTTTTGTTTTGCAAATAACTGGTTGTTTGTTTAGTTTATGTTATGATTGGCTCGAGCTACGGCATTAGGGGGGGGGGGATCAGGGGTGAAGTCGGCTCCATAAAAAAGGAAAAAGTTAAGACTAATCAACATTATAGGCCTACTATCTTCAAAGTGGTTGAAAAACGTTTGATAACATAATGAAACCAGTGTCATTATAGTATACGGTAATAACACAATAAAAATACGCTTTATTAAAACGTTGTTAACAAGATACTCGTCAAGTGAATTTATTTTTCTGTTAAATAAATAATTACCTTATTTTATCCACTAAGTGATCTTCTTTTACTAATTACAACATGTTTCAGGGCTTATATCCCCATCTTCAGGTAAAAACAAAATCTACCCTATTGTTAGGGTTTCGTTAAAAAGTTCACAATGACACAAACACATAACACACTTAAATAAATTAACATAGAACATCGAGTTTGCATCGGAACACGCTACAACCGTACCAGTGCACTGGCCGAAGTCCGACTTCCAACTGATCCGTACACGCTATTCACGGCTCATTTTCATTGCTGTGTCATATAGTTTATTTGATTTGAATGACAATTGTTCATTAAGTACCTGACTTTTATTCATTCTTAAGGCCTTGTATATTTCAAATTCTTCTAGGGCATCTAGTCACATTATGACACATTATGTGTTTGTGTCATTGTGAACTTTTTAACGAAACCCTAACAATAGGGTAGATTTTGTTTTTACCTGAAGATGGGGATATAAGCCCTGAAACATGTTGTAATTAGTAAAAGAAGATCACTTAGTGGATAAAATAAGGTAATAATTTATTTAATCATATACAGTGATCTGGAGACCATACAGTAAATATTTATTTTTCTGTATTTCGTATTTTAAACGTATACGCTAATGCTGTGTAATAAACCTGTTCGTATATTTAAAAACAGAATTACTAATATATTACTGTACACAGCTGAAAAAAAAAATAATGAAGCCTGAAAATTAAGAGATTAATAAAATTTGTCAACTTATGAACTTCTGAGAGGTCCGGTCCCGTTCGTACCTCCCCCCTTCCCCCACTGACACAATAAATACACAATAGAATAATTATGCGTATTCAGAGCAGCAAAATAAGAGCGAGTCTTCATTGTTTACGCTTACGACAGGGCTGCAAGTACACTAATACGGACGTGTATTTTTATGTGTGTGAGTGTGTCTGTGTCACTCGAGCTCGGGTACTGTTCATAAGACAATGAGAACATCTGTTTATTTTCCATAAAGAATCCAATGCGCTATAAAATCTACAGCTTTCCGATAAGTAATAAAATGTTGTCATTACTTAAATCATAGACAGACACACCGTCGCGTGCGTCTTCATTTGTAGTCATATATATTTTATGGGCGTTACCATGCATTCATCCATACACTTCCTTTAAATCCGTACTTCAATTTAGCATTAATAAAATAACTTTGTAAGGTATTCAAACAACCTAAAAACCAAAAAAATACTGCTCTGCGTGCGCAGCTGTTAGTAATAGAGTACACGCAGTAGCGTGTTGTTAGATCATTCGTGATTACACGGCTGTGTCATTGACACAGTAAGTACCATCCGACTAAACATTCGCCCTCGGTTTTTGTTTATCCTCGAGTGCTAATCAACGTACATTCTGATTTCTAGTTTACAATTATTTAATCTTATTTCATGTATAGCCATCGGAAAATAATTTAAACTATGTGATTTTCTATACTATTACCAATATTATTGTTATTGATTTAAGGGAGAAGATATTTTTAGCTAATAATACAGTTTTTAATAAAAATTAAGTCTTAGTTCACTACTAAATATTTTCAGTAATATTACCTATATTTCCAAAGTAATGAAATTTCAATTAAGGCTAACTTACGATTCAGTAACTTTAAAAGCGACTGTTACTAAAATTCCTATTCCCTTTCTTTGCAAGTCAACAGTCACATGGTCGATATTGACGTGTTGGAGATTTTCTTGTGTGGTGTTTACTTTTCTCCAGTTCAGGACTAATTATTTAGTAGTTGGCAAATTTTTAAGAAAAATTGGCTACACTGTGTTTGCTGAGGGGGAGAGTCGTTATGAAAAAAATGGGAATATGATTCACAACATTAGGAAGACATTTTATGCACAAAGTTTTCAGTTAAGAAATGTCTGTAGACGTTCCTATCGGAACATGAATTTGAAATTCTATCAACAAAGCAGCTGATTTTTACCCTTTACTCACTTGCACATGCTGGTTACATTTATGCTGTACACAGAACAAAAACTGACCACTTATTGAATTACATATACAGTACATCTGTGTGTGCGTGTGGGTGTGTGTTTTTATTGACTTATATTGAATCGTTAGAATCACTAGATGTCAATTAAGTAACTAAATTACAGAAGGCTTTTTAAGGAAAGTAGTATTAAACAAATATCGTTTTAAATTTGTAATTAAGTAGGTAGCCACTATGTCCGTCACTGTTATAAATAGCCATTTTCTTAATTATTAAGTAAATCAATTTTTTACATGAAACACAAGCTGTCACAGAATGTAGTATTCAACATATCATATTTAATGTAAAATACAACTTTGGCAATGTAGCCTATAAACGACACTTGGCTATCCATATAATTATGTAACTCATTTCCTGACGTTTTTGTGCACATTCCTTCATTTATTCACTCAAAATAATTTTATACGTTATTTAAAACTTCAGAAAATAGTTTCTTTTTGTACACAAACGCCAATTGCAATGTGGGTTTGTGTGTTTTTAAGTCAGTAGACTCAGAATTATTGTTTACAATTGTGTCGCAGGTGGTGGTTCTGTATATGTACAGCACGTGGTAAGAATTACTTATAACCTGTAATCTAGGACCTCCGAGAAATCGAAGACGCTGACACGATATACAATATCGTTGAAAGAGGGTCGCAATAACCAGCAAAGTTAACCCTATATTTACGTTCTCTAGAGTGTTAAAGATACTAGAGTTTCAATTAGGAATCTTTCAGAATGTACTTAATCTAGATCTCAACGGATGGAAGTTATTGTAGCTGTCGGTTTAACGAGTTTTCTGTATCAGGTTTGAAATTCACAAACCACGAAATCGTGTTTCGAAGCCGACACACGTAACCCAGCCTTTGTCAGCACATCTACTCCACCGAAAAAAATTCTAAAGAATTAATTGTAAACGATGCCCACTCGTTGGTTAACGAAAAATAAGAGGGGTTGGTAGTTTGTTTTTAGCCTTATCTACGGAGCAATAACTCTCGAGCTAGTGAGACGTGCTTCAAAAATAGAAAGTTCAATAATCGTCTTATAATGTTTCATAAAACGTAAGACGAAATAGTGTTTTGGAAGTCTTATAATATATAAGAGTAATAGAATAATATTTACTCTTCACATGTTATAAATAGATTACACTGTGAAATAAGTATATGTATTTGTTGCTCACGTTCTAGACTTTCACACTTGAGGTATTACTCAAATGTTTAATTTACTTAGTTTTAACAATCGACAACTTTTAAAGACACAAACTAATGAGTTATGATGAATTGTTCATGATATCCGGGCTGTTTGGCCGTGGTCCATGGTTTATTGCCAAACCAAACGTTTCGGCAGCTCCACTGGCTGCCATCATCAGTGGTATAAAAATCCTGCACGCCGGGTGCTTACGTACAGGCCACAGTACTGTGGTATAGGCTAAAGCTGTCCACACAACACACAACTGGGGGTTGCGCGGCCTGCGCGAAGCGCGGGTCGCGAGTAGTGCAGTGTCCCGAGTCTCAGAAAGGACTCCTGCCACTGGGTCTGTTGGAGTTCATTATATACTTTTAACTAATTATGGGGGGGGGTCTAAGCGACCTGCGATTGGTGGATTATACCACCGGGACTAGCAAACGAGGTCGCTTCCAGGACTCACCTGGTCGCGGGGTGTATTTACCAAGTCCGGCAATGAGGGAATTGTGGGTCACTCTGTCGGAACGAACATAGAATCGTCGCGCCAGGCGTCTCACGGTGTCATCAAGAGAGCGGACACCGAGTCCTCTCCTCAAAAGACGAGAAGAGTACCTCCGGGGGACTTTGCACGCGAGCTTCAGTCCCCGGTCGAGTACGCGCTGGAGCGTAATTCTATGACCACGAGCCAGGTATCCCCAAACAGGACAGGCGTAGGTAATCACGGGCAACACGTACGTGTTGACTATGAGCTTACCTAGCCGCGGGGTCATTGCCGGATTAGATAGGACGGGCCAGAGTCTACTGAGTTGCGCCGAAGCGCGTTGTCTGATGTAGTTTGTATGGGTTCGCCAGGTGAGTCGGGAATCCACGTGGAGCCCGAGGTACTTGACGCTATTGGTCCAGGGCACCTCGACGGGGCCTGCTTTAAGCGGCCGAGGCCGCTTGCGTTTTCGCGAGAATATTACCGCGGCGCTCTTGGAAGCGTTAACGGCAACTCTCCAGTCATCGGTCCACCCGACATACGCGCCGAGTTGGCGCTGGAGCTTAACTGCCGCATAACTCGCGTTCGGCTCTGAGGCAAAAGCCGCAGTGTCGTCCGCGAACAGCGACAATCTCACTCCAGGAACTCGGGGCGTGTCTTTGACAAACAACGAGAACAGGAGAGGGCCCAAGGACACTTCCCTGAGGGACGCCAGCGGTAATACGCCTCTCCGAAGAGAGAGCGTGGTCTACTCTCACTCGGAAGCTACGGTCTCGCAGAAAGCTGCCGATCAAGTGAACGTAGCAGTCTCAGAGAAGGACTTCCGTGAGTTTGTACAAGACACCCTCGTGCCACACGCGGTCAAAGGCTTTATCTACGTCTAGGAAGATCGCAGCCGTCTGTTTGCCCTGGCAGCCAGCCTCGGTTATGCAGTCCACGAGTCTCATCAGCTGATGAGTCGAGGAGTGCAGCTCACGAAAGCCGAACTGTTCGGGGATCAGCACGTCTAGTCTTTCTAGATGGTCGCGGATCCTACGCTGGATCAGACGCTCAAAAACCTTGGACGTCACGGACAAGAGGCTGATGGGCCTGAGGTCTTCCACGCGAGAAGAATTCTTTCCCGGCTTAGGTATCACAATGACGGTAGCCGTTTTCCATTTCACCGGAAAATAGGCCAGTCTGAGGCATGAATTGAACAGGTCAGTGAGGAACTGGGAAGGCGATGGAGGGCGGAATTCATGACTCCGTCCGGCCCAGGCGCCTTCCGGGGCTTGAGCTGAACAATCCTCTCAGAGACCTCCTCCGGGGAGATGGGCTCCGGCGGGGCTGTGATATCGGCCGATAGAAAGCGCTCTACCTCGCGGCAGATTTGCTCAGTGAAGGCCGGGTTCTTGGATGGGTTGGGAGCGAACTGACGCTCCAAACTGTCAGCCAAGAACTCTGCCTTTTCGAGGGGGCGGCCAAGGGGCTGACCGCCGGGTCCGGCCAGTGCGGGGAGAGGCGCGCGTTTGCGCTTTCCCGTTAGGGCACTGGGAATCCGCCAGACATTACGGTCCTCGGCAGGGCCATCCATCTGTGTAACAGCTAGCTCCCAGTTGCGTCTACGGAACGCCAGCATGTCGCGACGCAACTTGCCGGACGCCCTGTTGAACGCAGCCTTGTCAGCCGGGTCACGAGTCCTCTGCCAGCGTCTCCGGAGGCGATTCCTCTCGCAAGCGAGCTGAGACACCTCTTCGGGGATCCGCTGATAGTCGGGCGTGAGCCCCGGCTTCATCCGGGAGGACACGTCTACCGCCGAGACTACGGCTGTGTCGAGTAAGGCAACTGCCTCGTCGACATGCTGGGTAGTGTCGAGCGGGATATGCTCTGGTAGGCGGCGACTGAACGCCGGGCCAAAGCGGTCCCACTCGATTACCCGCCGCTCTTCGCGGACGGTGGCGTGCTGGGTAGCTATATGCACACTGATAGGGCAATGGTCCGAGGACAGTTCCGAAATGACGGAGACGTGGACCGGGCAATAAACGCCCCTGACCGCGGCAATGTCCAGTACGTCAGGGCGGGAGTTAGCCCTCGAGGGATAGTATGTAGGCCCGGTAGGACCCATGACTGTGACCCGAGCCGCATCAGCATACCTGCGTAAGCGGGTCCCGTTTGGGTTCGCCAAGCGGCTCCCCCAATCGGGGTGCTTACAGTTCAGGTCGCCCGCCAGGACTACCCTCCTGTGTGCTCCAAAGACGGCCTCCAGATCGTTCGACAGGAGCTCCGTTTGTGGAGGCTTGTAAGCGGAAACCACGAGTAGATCACCGAAAGCACCATGGAGCTCGACCGTTGTCCGTTCATAACAGACCTGTAACACGGCAGGCTTCTACCAAGAGGAGGAACTTATCCTGGGGCGAGGCTGTTGCCAAGCGTTCCTTGATTTTAAGGAAAGTCTGGGCTACTTTCTGCAAGTCGTAGCTTGCCAGAAAGTCTGATACGACGGCGAGATCATCGGAAGATGAGGCCGGGGGAGAACGCTTGGCGGCAGCTGCATAGCTGCGGCGGGGCGAGACGGTGGAAGCCTTGGGGGCAGGTACTGGAGCGGGTGGCCGCTCTGGCTTTTGGGGGACGGGCTTGGGTCCAGTGGCAGGTAGTTTAGGCTGGCCCGTGTTCTTGGCCGGGGCCCTAACTTTCTTGCCCGATCTGGGGTATCGTGGCTTAGCTAAAGCTGTCCTGCCATGCTACCTGTACTTATAAATTCAGCAAAGTCCCACGTACAGGTAAAAATGACACCATCAGCCAATCACAGTAAAGATGGTGTATGATTGGCTCGCACCAAGCTGTGCCATTAGGTACTCACATGTTTTGCCATTTGACAGCTTTAGCCTATACCACAGTACTGTGGGCCTGTACGTAAACACCCGGCGTGCAGGATTTTTATACCACTGATGATGGCAGCCAGTGGAGCTGCCGAAACGTTTGGTTTTGTTATAAACCATGGACCACGGCCAAACAGCCCGGATATCATGAACAATTCATCTGACACCGGCCGTGAAAGCCTGAGGAATAATTTAATGAGTTATGACTTTATAATTATGTTATTATTTGCAATTTCAATGATGTTTAAGCAATTATTTTTAAAATTTTTTGCCTCATACACATTTGATATAAATGTTAAAAATCCTTGAAAAATAGTATACTCTACTTTCTTACCATGTTTGAACTGGCGGTCTGACATTTTCAAAAACCTTTCACTTTCTGTACGTGTACTAAGTGCTATTAACTGATTTAAAATAAGAAAATTAAATTTTCTTATATGTGTATGCGTGCGTGTATTCAAACATGTACGTCCCAAGCGCGCGCGCGCGCGCGCACACACACACACTTACACACGCACACACATGTATATTAAGGCCTACATGTGTGTGTGCGTGTGTGTGTGAGAGAGAGAGAGAGAACATGAACTATACAAAGTCAATATTGTAACTACTGTATCTGTAAAAATCGACGTTCATACAAACGTAAACAAAACAAATTGATACTTGAGAAAAATGCATGTTAATACAAAACGCAAGACAATTTTTTAAACATAAATATTACAATTTACAATTCTGAAAAATAAAACTAAAACAATCTCCGAATCGAATCAAGAAATTCCGGCTATTAATAATTAACAATAACGTACAATATCGGCAATCAGTCAAAGCAGCGGAAACCAATGACTAACATAAAGCAGAGACTTTTATAACCAAAAAAAGTTATTTATACTTTATTTATTAACATTAATTAATTTGTAATCTCAGTACCATACACAATATTATTACAATAGAATATTAAAAATAACTGAGTGTCATCAGGACGTCATTCCTTACTATTATAGACGTGAAAGTAACAAAACTTACTTGCACATAGCAGTATACGATATACTGTATGTTCATTTCACTTTTTCTCACCCTCACGATCTTTCATCGCTTCGCTCTCCTTCTCGCTTTGCCCCCCCCCCCCCCAATAACACTGTCACTCACTCTATCTCTCTTGTCTGTGGGCGTCGTTTGGGACGTCGTGACGCGTGAATTCGGTGCTCGTTATCAGTTTTATGATGTTCCGTCATTGATCTGTTATCAGCAGTCCTTACGATTTTAAGTACTAAAAGGCTTGTAAAATCAAATGCATGGTTACACTGATGTAGTGTAATCAAAATTCAAGTATCAGAATTTTCTTTGTGCAGTGTAATTAAAATACAAATATCAGATTGTTGTTTCAGTTATAAAGTTTAATATAAACTTTAATAATATACTATCGCTGCAAAGTCTACAAAGTAAGTAGTGTGGCTTGTAGAATGTTGTAGCAGCATCTGTTACACCGGCTGTTAGCTACTTCCTTCCACAACAAGATGCTTAGACCTGGAGGGTGGTTTCTTAAGTTAATCTCTCTCTGTCGGCAATCGAATGCCAACCTTCTATATTAGTAGTCAACCACCAAACCTGCTTGACTACTAAACCTTGTAAATTATAAAGACAAGGACCTTAAATATTCCAGTGTCTAATCCAACTCTGTAAATAAATCCTTCTGAGTAATCACACAGACAGTGAATATGTCACAATTACATATGTTGCAAATGTATTTTAAAAACACTTCCACCGAAAAAATCTACTGTCTATAACGTCAATATTAAATTTTCGAAAATAGATTTGTGGAAGGTGATTATTACATAGAATTCGTCTACATTAATTTATTATATACTGTAAAATATTATTTCGAAAATGTTTATTTATCTTTGCTGACTAAGTGCAAAATTTGCTGCATTGCTCTGGCCAAAGATATCTTACTCAAAATAATCAAAATATAACCTATTTATTTATATTATACCATTACTCTTTCTTATATATCAAATAATTCATAACTTTATTTTTATTGTTATATCTATTGTTAGCAATTATCTTCATTAAGGTAGAATGTCAAAACTGTGACACTGGAATGGTAACGTACCATATGAACAGACATTTTTATAGCAGCCAGATCCACAGTGTACTAATTAGTTTTTACGACAGTAAACAAATTTCACTCAGGTTTTTGAAAAGGTTTACACATCATGTGAGAACTATTAACATTAAGATAACGAAATACGTATGTTTCCTAAATAAATGCAAAACGTTTGTCCGCGTATACAGACTTCTTTTAAATTTGGTAGTATTTGTGGAAAAAGAAATTGGAGATGAGCTAGTAATAAGCTTAGTCTTTGCGTGAGCTGCAGCTGAGTGCAAAACTATATTGCATACACATAGATTCAATGCAAAATTCCCTACGCGGATGAAAACAGAAAACGACTGAAAGAAGAAACCTGATATGTCACCACTCGACTTATTTCTAACTTTATTATTAACTCTAAATTTATTCCTCAGAGTCTACACAAGTCTCTGATTATGCGATTGATTTTACACTTTTGCGATTATGCGATTATTTACTATTTTAAGGTGTACCCTTCCCTATTTCGCCGACACAGAAAAACATATAAACCAATTAGTGAAGCCGAATGTAATGCAATTAGTGTTGTTGATTGCGTATTGGAAGTGACGACTCACAAATAAATAATGGTATGCTTACGGGCTGTACATAGCGGTATGATTTCGTAGCTTCTATATGTGGAGAAAATGTATGATGAATGTAAAGAAAACGTAGACTATAGATAAATAAATCACCTTGTATCCGTCGTGTGACTTCGTTACGTCGATTAAAATGACGCGTTTCGGAACATCTGCTCCATCATCAGATTAAATCACTCTACTGAGGTCGTTAACAGTTAAAATCACATGTTACACATAACTGTCAACCAATGTAACTCACTCGCTTTCTAACTGGTGCGCACCACCGCGAATCCGATCGGACACTGAATTATTATCTGAGTGATTACGCCTAAGCGATTCAGTGTCCGATCGGCTTCGCGGTGGTGCGCACCAGTTAGAAAGCGAGTGAGTTACATTGGTTGACAATTATGTGTAACATGTGATTTTAACTGTTAACGACCTCAATAGAGGGATTTAATCTGATGATGGAGCAGATGTTCCGAAACGCGTCATTTTAATCGACGTAACGAAGTCACACGACGGATACAAGGTGATTTATTTATCTATAATCTATATTCCTACGTGACTTGGATACAAAGAACCAACATGCATTGTAAAGAAAACGGTATAAACGTACTGATAAGCTTATCACTGGCGAAAAGTAATGAAGAGTGTTGGTAAGTTTGCATTGTGGGCACATATTGACAGTGAAATGATAATTTTTGTATGTTCGCTCGTGGAGACAGACTGTACATAATGGGCTTAATCGAGAAATGTAAATGGCCTGTGTGGTACTTACTGTATATCGTAAAACTGAAAAGTGAACAATTTCTAATTGCCATGATGAAATCACACTTTTAAGATCAATAAGCAATAGATAACGATTCATTTTTAGTCATGAATAGTGTTCCTAGAGAGTACTTAATATTACTGTGGAAGACTGTGATCAAGGTGAAATATCTGAGAAGAGAATGAGATAGCGTAATGAACAACCAAACTATAATTAAAGCATTATTTCTCGTTAAGTGTTTCATATGTGTGAGCGTGTGTGTATATGATGGATATTGCCGCAGTTTCAAATAACGTTTATAAATTGTGTTAACATTTGATAGTAAAAATTATATGCAATATAAATTGAATGCATTAGCACATGCTGTAGCGTTTCAAGGGAAGATCAAATCTAGGACCCACATATAAATATGAAAAACCTCAGACAACTTTTTATACAGGCAAAGTATAATAGCGTTTGGAATGACCGGTTGCGTACTTAGAACTAGTAGGCAAATAAAATTTCTAAACAAAATATGTAGACAAACATGTGTAGGAAGAATAATTTGTAAAAAAAAAACAATAATTAAATAATGCGGGGGAAAATTCGGACATTTTGGTACATCAGAACTTAGAAAGTGAAAGTGCACACCACAAGAAAACATAAAACTCTGAAGTTTAAGTTTCCGTGAGCATCATTCATGAAAATTCAACGAAAGTTTGAAGGAAATATGTAAAACAAAATATTAAATGTATGAAAGCATTAAGAAGCGTAAACGATACATATTTGTATATCTGTCTACGATATAGTTACTATCTGTCTATACTGTTCAGGATATTCAATATTGTGGTTGCAGGGGCGTATTTACGAGTGAGACAAATGGGGGGGGGTCGACAAAATTTGACGAATTCTGTTAATCTCTTAAATTTTAGGCTGTTTTATTATTTTTTCAGCTGTGTACGCTAATATAGTTGAACTCATTTACGTTTGAAATATGACATACAAGAAAATCAATTAAGTCAAAAAGGTCAGTCTTGTTAACAATGTTTCTTTAACGTATATTTTTATTGTGTTATTACCGTTTAGTTTAATAGGATTGATTTCAGGATGTTATCACATGTTTTTCAGCCACTTCAGAGGTAGTAATGTTGATGAGTCTTAACTTGCTTTTTTCTTTAGTATGAACCCGAGTCAACCCCCCCCCCCCAGGCAAAATCCTAGATACGCCACTGTGTGGGTTTAGAGTATATACGCATATAATTGCCGGATCTGGTCAGCAAGGTCGCCTGTTTGAATACTAACAGAGCTCCAATAATTATGTGTACAATTTAGAGAACTGTAAAACCAAGGGAACTGCGCACTAACGCCGCAGTAGTACAATAACAAATGCGTCTGTCTTATTTATGAATGAATTAAGAAATCTGAATTAGGCCTAATTATGGACACTCCAGAAGGTAGTAGCAAGACGGAAAAGACAGCAGTAGTTGAGAGTTTTATCTTCGAAGTAGCAGTATGAAATTAATTTTATTTTATGAAAAGTAAGGAATTCTGTATTTGGAAAATCACCTTGTCCGTTATTTAAATAAGTAGAAATTAATGTCTTTCGTTAGATCTAATAGTGTCTCCTAAATTTATACAAAATTAAAAATAACGAAGTATGGCCTTGAACGAAATTTGAAAGACAAAAGAAAGAACAATTAGGCTACAAAAACTGCTGTTTTACCTATCAACCAACAAAAGATATTTGTGTGGTTTAACCCTTGATTTTAATTATGTCTGTACATATATACATATATACACATACATAAGTATATATTATATTTATAATTTATACTGAAATTACCTCAAGATATTTTATTTTCCTAACTAGGAACATGTTTCGAGAGCCACTGTGCTCTCATCCTCAGCCTTCGCGATTCTGCGTCTAGTGAAGTACCTATGTGTTGGTCTGTCGCCATTGTGGTCTTCTGTTGGTTTCTGGTATCTCAAATTGGTATTTTCGTGTGTGACTGTGGTGTAGGTAATAGTATTTTGTGTATTTTCGATGTTGAGTCCTTTGAAAATTGTGCCTTGATTTGTATTTGTTCAGGTATTAGTTTGTTTTGTGTTTCTGGTTTGTATATTTGTAAATTTTCCCAAATGTTCATTATGGTCCCTTTGTGTGGTATGTGTTTTATTAGTGTCATATTGTTTATATCTGGGAATTCATGTCCTGTGTTTATTGCATGTGTGGCTAGATTGGATTTATATATTTCTGGTTTTCTGTATGCTTTTAGATGTTCAAAATAACGTTTTTTCAGCTGTTTTTTTGTTTGTCCTATGTAACATTTATTGCAATCTTGACATTCAATTTTGTATATACCGTTAGTAGTTGTATTATCTTTGTTGTGTGGGATCTTTAGTTTTGTAAATTATTTTTATTAGTTTTGTATGCTATTTTGATATCTGTGTTTTTAAATAATTATGTTAGCTTTGTCATTTTATTATTTATGTATGTGAATGTGGCCCATTTGTTGTTGTTGTTATTGTTTATGTGTTGTTCATTTTTATTAATTCTTAATTGTTCAGTTTTTATTTTATATTTGATTTTAATTTTCTATTTTGTTTACAGTACTTTTATTGTTTCCATTTTCATGAGCAATTTGGTATATTATATTTCTTTCTTTGTCTGTTTCTTGTTTGTTTAGGGGAATTTTGTTCATTCTGTTAAATAGCGAATAGAATGCTGCCATTTTATGTTGTGGTGGGTGGTCAGAATGGTTAGGTGTGATGATGTTGGTAGAAGTTGGTTTTCTGTATATTGCATAATGTATGTGGTTGTTGTATCTTGTGATGGTTATGTCTAAATAGTTGATTTTGAAATAAGTATATATGTATTTTTTTTTATTTCTGTTTTCTAGATTAATTTTTCGTTTATACAGTCCTCTCGGTTATTAATTTTACACCTCTGCATCATCATAATTTTAAATTTCTCTCGGTTTATAATATAAACATCTTGATCAGAATAAATTTTACACCATACGTAATTGACGACGAACATTTTTTTACCTGTCACAAGCAATAAAAATCTAATTATTGGTCCATCTCTCTAATCCCCTCACTACTCAGTGGCCTCACAGGTGTTCTATATGCCACAGTGGTGTCACTATAATTTATTTGAGTTTACGAAACCTGAAAAAGAATATTTCCACCTCAAACGTTTTTCATAACCCTGTATGTAAATGATGATATAAGGTGTAAAACAAACAAGTCATTATAGTTGTAAGTTTAGGTGGTTTAGACAATGAGGAATGACAACACTTTATCCTGAACGGATAAATATTATTCTTATAATAATATTTGTACAAGACGGCAATATCATTTTATTTGTCTCGAAAGGAAATATTTTTTTTTCGCAAAGATTTGTCGCTTTTGTAAGCAATTTGTTCCGTTGGGTAGAATCTTCACCTCCGCCGTCGTATAAAAGACACTTCAATTTGAGCGTTCCCACTTTGTTGTCTTGGTGTTTACGTATAAAATAAGATTGATGACCGCACGTTCACCACAACGATCCAATCTAACTTTCGCAAACGCCGAGCGTCAAATCTAACGCAATAATTTACACGTGAACTATTTTCATGCTTTCTGAATACGCACACATATAACTGGCATCGTTAAGTCATAACGAATTTAATTGGAACTTAAACTATAAAATTTCTATTGAGTTTATTCTGAAACATGTTTCTAAATCTGGTAATAATTGTAACAATAATGTGTAGACGATAGATTAAAATAATTTTTTATATTATAACACGATGTAAATGGTAAGGCAATAATTCATAATAAGTTAAAATTAAGGAAATGACGATGAAAATTTTAAAAAAAACGGGATCGACTTCCGTGTGTTTGGTTACTGTACTGTGTTCTTAGGATTCTTCCTCACTGAGGTTAGTCCTTTCGTAAATAACAGATTAATCTTTCATAGCTGTATAAATTCCGGTATACCTTACCTATTAAACCTGACTTGTTCATTATATTTTAATAAACAATTCCCTTGACACAATTTTTAAGTTAAAACACGAGTGCAGTATTTTGACAAGTTATAATGCGAGAAAATGGTCAAAATGCTTAACATTGGAAATACTCACTATATAGCACACCCACACACAATAACACCAATTAAACTACCAAAAGCCAATATGAAGCCATAGCAACAACCGACCAGGACAAATAGTCCATAAGATCAAACACTAAGATGGCTGAGTATGGAAAAAATCGGTACGGAGAAACATCCATGACTTCCATGTTCTAATTAATAATAAAATTATTTTTAATATGTAACTCAGAAGTAAACCAAATATAAAGTAAAAACGATAAGACAGATAATCAAAATACGAATTGTATCTAGTTGTTAATATTTTAATAATAAAGAACCAATTTGATTAAATTATCTTAAATTATAGATTAAATTATAGAAATTCCGATCTGACGATGAGCTGTGAAGCTTGCAAGCGCTAATCGGGATAATTTTTATATAGTGGTGTCCAACAGTGATCATTCTGCTTGTAAATTATCTTTAATTTAAACAACGCGAAAGAAAGCGAATACCGCCCACCATTTGTTTTCTGTAAAAAATTTACGTATCCTTGGCTACATATCATGAAACGATATCAGTTGTTAATATTTTACTGAAATTTTTAATTTTTCGGTTGAACAAATTTATAATATCAATACAAAAGTTACCCCCTTCCGCTTCAACTATCCTTTTAATTTATAAATAGGCCTATTTCATCTACCTTTCTGCAGTGGATTATTATGACCTTATTTTCAGAATACTATATTTATAAAAATTAAGTACAGTACTTTACTCTTGTTAAAACGTAAAACGTTGCTGGTAAACTATGCCTTCCTCTTAACCAATCTATACCAAAAACAATATGTCTTGAGTCCTCTACAACTCGGGCACATATGCAAAACATTATTTGATTCTGTTTACATCTGTGACAGTTATCGTTTGGCATATTAAAAATTCTACACCCAGACACAAGCATATATACACTTTCCGGTAAATGACTTTCCTTCATGTTTTGAGGCTAGTACAATCAGAATCAGCTCTTATCTCAAACACGATTTTTTTCGTGATCACCATACTTTCATTTCCTTACGGAACATGGAAATAAAAATATCTAATTCTTGAAAAGTGTTCTAAGTAAGGTAACAATATATCTTGATTGTAAACTGGTAGTAAATATTAAATAAATATATTATTATACTAAACATGTGAAGTAATTAGTCGATTACATTTCTTACTTCAATTTGAAAAGAAAGATTGTACTTTTGTTAACACAAATAAATCACATTTTATCATTTTATACAAAATTTTACACTTTCTTAAAACTACATAATAGTCTGTCTCTGGTGATTTTGTTACGCGCTGCTACCTATTTAGCTACTTCATTAAGATTAACATGCTAAAAACATCCACTTTCTGACTACCTTATATCGCTGTTAAGAGTTCGTTAAGCCGGTAACTACTTATTTATAAATTCTGAAGATATTAATAGCATTTTAATTACACTTAAAATTCATTAGAATTCTCGAGACACTTCAAATTTTATTTTAAAATCTATCTTACCGTTAAAAATTATTTAACATCCTTTGCAATTAGTATAACAAAATTATTGTTTAACACAATCTCACGATAAAATTAGCAGTACAGAGAGTGATGAGCCAAATACTGCTCTCTGACACCCGATTTCAAAAGAATGCAATCCTAAAAAAATTTTTCTCAAATATTTGTTAGTTCAAACCATGAACTACACTACAAACTGAACTAAATACGATGCGTTACAACATGTGAGAAATATATATATCCGTAATTTTAATTTGTAGACGATGTTGTTATTACACAACAGACAGAAAATGACTTGCAGAGGGCAATATTCATCTAGAAGAATTTAGCAGAGCTATCTCCACATAAAACAAAAGTAATGGCTTTTAGAGGTAAGTATCCAGTAAGGACAAAGATACAGGTAAATGGAAACATCCTGGAGCAGATATTCAGTTTTAATTATCTTGTATGAGAAATATCTCTCGCAGTTGATTGTAGTGTCAAAAATAAACTTAATAAATTTAAACAAATACGTGGGACAATCCGTAGAACCTTAAAATACCAAACTAGGAAAACACTTAGCTTAAGTTTTATAAGACTATGGCTGTACTGGTGGCGCTGTATGAGAGTGAGGCATGGGCATTTTCACAGAGAGACACAGGGAAGGTTACATCAGTAGAAATGAAATGTGTCAGGTTGGTCAAACAGTACACGTTACGAGACAGCGTAACTAATGCACAGATAAGGCGAAAATTACTAATTTTTAATATTATATATATATATATATATTACATTTAATATTTATACATAAATTTACCTCAAGATGTTATTTTTCTATTTGGAACATGTTTCGGGTACTATCTTGTTCCCATCCTCAGCCTTCAGGTTTTTTTTGTCTATAAATATATATATATATATATATATATAAACTTTCACTATGAACTTACTTTATGGTTTTATTTCCCTAAACGTTTCAACGTGGTATACGTCTTCTTCAGTGGGAGTAAATACTGAATGCCTTTACAGAGTAACGGTTATGGACTGTAGGTATGTGTGGTAGGGGTTGATGGTGGGAGGGAATTGGCGCTGGGGTTCAAATTGTGTGTTTGAATCAGTGTATCGAAAAGTATGTGCGATCTATAATGTAATTGTTCACACATACTTTTCGATATAGATCACATACTTTTCGTGGACCTATATCGTAACGCAACCTTTGGTAGTCGTCCATTTTCCATTCTGTCGTGATGCTGTGACCGTTATGTCTGGAGTTTATCGTTTATGGAGAATACCTGTAGCTCTTTTCTAATATCGTCATTGCGCAAGTGATCCTGTCTCGTGCAACCCTTTGTTCTTCTCAAGCACTTCTTTTCCGAAGGTAAATCTGGTAGTTAACTTTCTTTGTACATTTTATATACTGGAACGCTTGCGCCATACCAACGTACGTGGCCACATATTTTCATACAACAATTTGTGGTCACCGGTAATTATTAAGAAGAATGAAATGTGAAACGGCTTTGTTTGTAATAAAAATATAACGTACCCTTCACCCTAATTTTAGTTATAAGATCACATTTAGAATGATCACTGTTGCACACCACTATATAAAAATTATTCCGATTAGCGCTTCGATAGCTATTTCGATCTGACGATGGGCTGTGAAGCTTGAAAGCGCTAATCGGAATAATTTTTATATAGTGGTGTGCAACAGTGATCATTCTGATTGTGATTTCAACCACTAACACAAATTTCTTCATTAAAGATCACATTTGTTAGGTTGTATTACGATGAAAATGTTGAAACAAAATGGCAACTCATCATCTTCGTAGTACTTCTGTTATACTCACAACTGTAAGAAAACCGTTTTGATATTATCTATATATCGCAACGGCAATTACGTCACACACAAACTTCGTGAGCGTCATTCTGCACGTTGCTCGACTAACGCAGCGTGCGGCGCCTGTGTCAAGGTCGTGCACTAACGTAGCGTCGAGACTGTTCGACCTCTTGTAACTACGCAAATTATGTTGGCATCCCGCCAGGAATACGAACAATTATTTTGGAACATCTGCGGGATCTATATAAGCAATAGCGGTCGGCTCGGTCAATCGGTTACACATAGCGATATTGTAGAGTGCGGATAAAGTGATTGTTGCGGATTAGTAGAAAGTGATTATTGTGTTATAATTAGTGCGGAACTCTAATAGGTGACAATTATTGCTGTGTGTGGACACATTTAACTTGAATTGTTGTATGAGAGTACCTTGTTGATTGCAAATTGCTGTTGTGACTAATTACAATTGGTAATTGGTGACGTTATTGGTGACTGTATGTTGTTTTCACTGTACAATACTACGATGCAATAGACCGTCGTAACAATAATAAATATAGTATGTGGTCAAAAATTAGTTTTACAATGTTAATTAAACAATTTTTTTTTTCAAAAAACACAGTTTGTGTGTACGCCATTTCAGCTTTATATGGACCAGTAGCTACTCCAAAAGTCAAAACGTTTTCATTAAAAATTGAGTTGGTTGGAATGAAAACCTTTATTTGTTTTTTATTAAGTAAAGAAGCTTCTCTCCTTTAAAAATTAAGTAAAATGTTTTAGATACTTTGTCCACTTTAGAAGGGTTCCACCGTGGGGAAACAAGAAAGTCTTTAACGAACGTAATCAATTACTGTCAAATCAGCCTTTCTTCCCCTTGTTTCGTTGATTACAAAAAGTACCACCAAGGAACGTTTAATACTTAACCGTACTTTTAAACAAAAAACTGTTTCAACAAACTTTTCCTTCACTCACTCTTTAAAACAGTGGTTTTTCCTAATATCAAGTATATATTTTTGGATATTATTTTAAATGTTAATCACTACATTTTTCACAGCACTTAATAATTATTATTTAAAGTACTTTCACTTGTGAAACTTACTTGTTGATATTCCCTCAAACGCCGTTTCGGAGTTGTATTCTCCTTCTTCCTTACTTGTTGATATTCCCTCAAACGCCGTTTCGGAGTTGTATTCTCCTTCTTCTTTATCTAACGCAGCAGAACACCTTCTTCTTTATCTATATCTAACACCGCAGAACAATACGAAATATACAAACACAACAAAACACAACCAAACAACATACTCAATGAACATTTACAATTTAAATCCAACACACTTTTCCATACAATAATACACAACGCATTCAATTCAGAATCCCGCGCCAACCCCCTTCCATCGCCACACCCCCACACACAACCAGTCACCTAATAAACCGTTACAAATTACCGAGTACTTGACGCAATCCGCATTCAAACCTCACTGAAGAAGGAGAATACAACTCCGAAACGGCGTTTGAGGGAATATCAACAAGTTAGGAAGAAGGAGAATACAACTTCGAAACGGCGTTTGAGGGAATATCAACAAGTAAGGAAGAAGGAGAATACAACTCCGAAACGACGTTTGAGGGAATATAACAAGTAAGGAAGAAGGAGAATACAACTCCGAAACGGCGTTGGAGGGAATAAGTATCATCCATAATTATGTATGTAGTCTAATCGTGACTTATTTAAAAATTATATTAATAAACATTTAGTCCATCACGAAACAAAAATATTGTTACGACGTTCCCCTTGATCGTCGTACGGTAAAGTGGAAAACAAAATACAACACATCGTTGACACCACTATTCATCATTAACAATTTGTAATCAACAAGATAGTCTCTTACAACAAAGCAAATAAAAATTGTCCACACGCAATAATAATGTCAACTAATAGAGTCCCGCACAATTATAAAACACATAACGCTTCGCCACAATACTACGAACCGCACTGGAATAAATTGCCGGTTAAACCGAAACTAAGCAGCGCTGAATGCTTATATTTATACCCCGCTGAGATTTCAGAATAATCCGTACGCGTCAACACTACTAGAAAACACTAGAGCGTAATTGTTTGCGGCCTTGAACACAGTGAGCGCGGACTGGTGAAGTCTGGAACAGCCTCGCTAACGCATGTTAAGATCGACGTACGCACACAATATTACAGCTGGTTCTGCTGGGATAGTCGAGAAGCATGTTGCATGTTCTGTAACGGGGGTAACAATACATTATATTACATTTCGAAGGAACAAACCTAGTATGTCGCGCACGATTGCTGTTCGTAGAGTTTTCATTCACTTTATGCCCGTTTCACGTTTATACAGCAACACGCTTGTACGCAGATTTCTGAACTAATTTTTGTGTCGCCACGTTTCGCCGAACAATAGTTTACTGAAGTCGTCAGGGATAAACTGCATAGACATAAAACTATAAAACTCACAACTTTTGTTACTCGGACAAGTGTACATTGTTTACAATTTTCTGCGAGTGAGGACTCGCATTGTCCCCATTCTCGTTGTTATAGTAAATTGTGTTATAAATTTCAATTTAATTTTCATAATTTAATAATTCTGAGTACAGTATAGTTGTTTTAGCATCAACTGTAACGCTTGACAAGGATATCCAACACTGTAGCAGAAAACCCTCGCTGAATGTATATATGATGACATACCTGTAATGGTTGTGCCGTGTGTAATATAAGAAAATACAATCTAAGAAATACAATTTTACTAAAGTCGAGTCGGCTGAAATGAGGTTTCTGAGGTTCATATTCTGGGAGATCAAGAAGCTTTAGACTGTAAAATGTAACAACGAGGACGACACTTGGAATTTATAATTTAAATAAAAGATGAAAGAACATACAGGAGGATACAGAAAGGTATAATCACTACGTGTTAGGTATAACGGACGAATGCCTGCCAAAACAAACCGTATATTATAGAGCCAAGAGGAAACCTAGAAATACTGACAGGGACACAAGAGAATGGGTCGATAAATGAATCGCAAATGACCAAGTGGTCTAGTGCTTGTTGGAGAAGGAGAAGGAGAAGGAGAAGGAGAAGGAGAAGGAGAAGGAGAAGGAGAAGGAGAAGGAGAAGGAGAAGGAGAAGAAGAAGAAGAAGAAGAAGAAGAAGAAGAAGAAGAAGAAGAAGAAGAAGAAGAAGAAGAAGAAGAAGAAGAAGAAGAAGAAGAAGAAGAAGAAGAAGAAGAAGAAGAAGAAGAAGAAGAAGAAGAAGAAGAAGAAGAAGGATGGAGTGATGGAGGAGAAGGAGGAGGAGGAAATTTCGGTTTAATGCACTCCGTTAGTGGTACATGATAGAAGTTAAATACTTGTCAAATCTTTTATTACATTTAACTGTAAAAACAATTATCACCACGTGTTACCTCTACTGTGCGTACGTTCGTTCGCCTGACAGAAAGATTAAATATTTACACACAGAAATAGATTACATTATGTTTTTTAACAAATAACGATGTCAACTTTCTGCATGATTAAATATTGTGTGTGTATGCGCGCGCGCGTGTGTGTCTCTTCTTTTTGTTAATCCAAAGGTGCAAACAGTCCTATCAGAACGATTATCACTTCAAAGACCTAGTGTTAAAATACTGACCTCTAACAGAAATTCATATTTGTGTTACTCGGAGCGTATCAAATAGTATTAAGTAGATTTTATAATTTTAAACGTAATTTAAAAAAAGTTTGTAGTGATCCAAACGTTTAACATCTTCTTTTGTTTTGGTGTGTCGGACGTTAGCACTCTGGGATTCTGTTGAGTCTATTCGTCGTAGACTTTTCAACTGCATCCGCTGACGTTCTTCGTGACTTTTCCAACGATAGCGGTGATCTTGTTATGGAAGCTGTCAACACAGCTGCAACTGAAGGCCTTGTCGAAGAAGGGATCCAATAATGAACAAACGCCTTACAACAGGAATACGAAACAAACGTCACACCTAAGTATTATTTACTGTCATTTAAACACTGCTATTTAGTTGTTTAGTACTTAAAATTTACCAGTTTACAAAGTTGTTGAATGTTTAGTATTTCTTAATTGAAAAGTGAAAATATATATTACAAGTTACATTTACTTTCCTCCCAGTCATTCTTGTGCAATTAATTCAATCACTTTCTAATACTTCTTATTTTTACAAGAATATATTTGTTGTATATGAATGTGTGTGTGTGGGTGTGTGTGTAAATTTTATTTATTTTTCTATTCGGTAGATGACAGTTAATGCTCTCAAAACAGTGTAATATATGCATATATAGGCTACGTATATATATATATATATACATATATATATATATATATATTCAATTACTTTCTGCTACAGTCCGTTCCTTGATGTATATAATACATTTAATATTTATAATGAATTTACTTCAATATATTTTTTTCCTTATTAGGAACATGTTTCGAGAGCTCCCGTGCTCTCATCCTCAGCCTTCGCGATCTTGCGTCTGGTGAAGTATTTGTGTGTTGGCTGGATGCTATTAAGGTTTCTTGTTGGTCTCTGGTACTTTAAAGTCGTATTATTGCGTGTGATTGTGGTATATGTATTTGTATTTTGTGTATTTTCGATGTTGAGTGCTTTGAATATTGTGTCATGTTTTGTATTGATTTGTATTTGTTCAGGTATTAGTTTGTTTTATGTTTGTATATATTTTTATATATTTGTAGGCCTATATATGTGGTTATGTTCTATGAATTCCCAGATTTCATGGAACTGGAAAGTTTTTATGGAACATGGAACATTATATGTTTTTACACTTATAAAACATATACCACACAAAGGCACCATAATGAACATTTGGGAAAATTTACAAATATACAAACATAAAACACAAAACAAACTAATACCTGAACAAATACAAATCAATACAAAACATGACACAATATTCAAAGCACTCAACATCGAAAATACACAAAATGCAAATACATATACCACAATCACACACAATAATAAGACTTTAAAATACCAGAGACCAACAATAAACCTTAATAGCATCCAGCCAACACACAAATACTTCACCAGACGCAAGATCGCGAAGGCTGAGGATGAGAGCACGGGAGCTCTCGAAACATGTTCCTAATAAGGAAAAAATATCTTGAGGTAAATTCATTATAAGTATTAAATGTAATATATATATATATATATATATATATTGTAGCGTGACAGATATAAGCATAATATTGAATGGCAATTGATCATTAGAATAATAAAGTTATACTGTTTAAATTTGGAAGAAAGCATTAAATTTAATATAAATAGATTAATTCATACCAACTGCGGAAAGAAATCATTATTATAAAGAAAATACAAGTTAAAATAAAAAGAGTTACTAGTGATGAGTCATCCAAAACCAGTCTCATAACCAAAGGTTTTCAAGGTATAACCCAGGAAGGTAAAATAGTAAATAACAAAGCAGTACACAATATGACCAAACCCACAACGAGGGAGAATAAATAAAAGAGAAACCCTAAAATAAGCCAAGATCAACCAATACAGGTTGTGTATTTCTGAATTAAAGAAGAAGATGGAGAAGATCCCAAGAAACCTGATGGCATCAAGAACAGATGGAGAAGATACCAGTCCCAGAAGGCAGGAGAAAAGAAGACTGAAGAAAGAAGAAGAGGGCAGCATCCTGAAGAAGACGTCATGCTCTTATAAAAGACACCCAAATCCCTATATCCCCAAAATAAATATCTAAAAATAAAAGTATAACGAAATAAAAACCACATGTATACAAATTTAAGAGAGAGGAGTGTATAAAGTAAAAGTTTCCTGTGAACTAAGATGAAACAATAATATAGTACCCATGGAACAAATCTCCATTGAAAAAACGCTAACCAATTTATTATGTTAATAAGACTATACGACCATTTAGCATTAACATAATATATAAGTGAAAGTGAACCAGTGATAGTTATGGGTATTATAAAAAATGAACCTTGTGTTTCATTCTTGGCAATCACAAACATTGGATGCAATGAAATATGCACATTTCAATGACTTAAAATGTGTACGGTGACAATATGTTGTTCATAAGACATGAATCTGTTTAAAATAACATTTTTGTTTTACATGAAAAAAGAAAAACAGATTTCATAGTGCTTTTTGAACGGTTCATACTATTTATTTGTTAATGACAGGGTACAATTCCCCAAAGACAAGGTATAAAAGACTGTATAAAAACTGTAGAATCCTACTTATAATAATAGTTAGAAATAAGAATATAAATATAAGGTTTTAATGTATATAGTACAAGAATGTTTAAAAATGTTTTAGATATAAGGCCATTTGTTTGGGTCTGAAACAACTAACATCAGAACTATAAAAATAATTACCACTTGTAAATAGTAGAGAGTAATTAAGATGTTAGTTAGTAAAAAACCTTTGTTGTAAACCATATTTCCATGTTGGAAATGGGAATTTTGTTGCAAAATGTCTGATTTGAAGACAACCATTTATTTAAAAAAAATATTCTTTATTCTGTTTGACTATTGTTTGTATTGTGGCCAATACTAGTTGTTTTTGTGTAATTTGAAAGCATGTTTAATTTATAATACTATTTGTAAAAGTCAGAGAGGGTATCACACATCATATATTGTTTGTAAATTATTTTGTAAGAAAAATTGTTAAAAAATCATAGGCCAAAAGAATGGAAACCAAACTTCATCAAAACAGAGAAATTGCTCATTTAAATGCAAATAAACAAAAGGGGTTTAGACAAAATAAACTTGAGATCATGCCATATAATTGCACATACCATTTAGAGAGATTTTAATAAATTATATTCAGAATTATAAATAAAAATAAAATGACTAAACTCAGAAATTTAGACATGGGAGTCATATATTTCAGAATAATGTTTCAGAATACAACTAATTCAATTAATTACCAGAAAATAAGGGAATAGGAACCTTTTAATACAATATAGGATTATTAATATTAAATATAACTGATAAAATGGCTGAATTTACATTATAACAGGAAGTAAATTTTAATGTTTTGACCTTTCAGAGTATACCTAACTGAAAGTGTAATTACTATTTTTTGGACAGAAAACACTATAAAATGGCATTATTTAATCTGAAAATAACCAGAATGAACTGAAAGATTAATTTAAATCAAATCTAGTGAATAAAATTGACAAATAACCAAAGTATAGGCATTCATATAGTGAAAATGTAAAAGTGCATACAGGATGTGAAAAATATTTGAACAATGTTAAGGATAATATTATATGGGCTAAGAGTTTAATTGAAACTGAAGGAAACAGTTAGTTAATTATTGGTAGCTGAACGGTTAACATGACATACCTTTGAAAACGTGAATATCCTAACCTATAATCGTCATACAAAGCGAGTGTATAGTGAGTTATTGTGAAATCGCGAGTGACTTGTAAAATACTTCTGAAACTATCATATTATAACAGAAACGATCAAGTAACACTCCATAACACAGAACAATATAAATCTACTCCGAAAAACACCATAAAACACTAGAAAACTGTATAATACATTAAACCAAATTAGTGACGGAATCGGAGAAAGTGTTTGAACTAATAATTATACAGATACACTAAATACAACCCAGAATCACTACACCAGTCACTACACAACATATAACAAGAGATTTGCGGACACGAGAACAGAAATATTGCGTCAAAATACATTATTTGGAATGCAGCAGCAACGAGCAACATTTTCATCGACTTGACGGCGGCCATTTGCTTTGACAATTCCAGTGCCTCTTCTTGGTTCATCACAGCTGTTTGGTGAAAACAATTATTATATTTACAATTTATTATTCAATGTCTGTGTTTATTAATAACTATTAATTTGATTGTAACGTTATACTTTTTAAATATAAGCCCGATTTCTCTGACTTTGGTAATAACTGGCTGTTTAAAGAACCCTATATAATTTTTATAACATATACTTGTAACTTTTTTCGATATCCTGAGAATCGATACTAATCGATAAGAGTCAATATTGCTGTTACTTAATAAAACATTAATACTTTTCAATACTTAATAGTTCTTTATTTCTTCAATAATACTAATTACCAATAATATAATTCTAATTGATAATCTACAAGGACTTTACCACCCGTAAGTGAAGATAACCTAAAAAATAGAAAGGTAAACAAATATCGATTGGTTTACAGACAGTCTTATGAGTGGTGATAGATTATTTAAATTATACTAAAACTTTAATAAAAATTTTCAGAAGAGCATTACACTGTTTAAAACTTCACAGCCCTATATTAATTAATTGATCCTAATTAATTAATTAATAAAATTAAAATTTTTTTTTATTATTATTTTTTATAAACATAATTTTTTTTTAATTTTCTTCAAAACAATAATTTTTGTTTTGAAACTTTCGGTGAAGCTGAGCATATATATTTCTTCATCAACTTTACGCTACTCGACCGGTCTTGCTACCATTGGGACTCGACCAGCTGGGAAACTTAAGGAAGTGTTTCAGGCCAGTAAGACGTCGAGAGCCACACCAATTACACACCAATTAAGCATATTACATTGGACTTGATTACATCGGAGTCTCATACTCCACAATAGCTTATTATCATCAACACCTTAATATTTGTGTATATATATATTATTACAAATTGGCGCCCAACGTGGGGCTTTAATTAGCGATTGGAAGGCCAATACATTCTGCCCAATCACTAGTTGGAGCTAGGCAACAGCTACAAAGCCAGAGAATTTCGAGGGAAAATGCAACGACGTGCAACATCTAAGAAACGGGCGGCGGAGGCCGAGAAAGAAATAGAAGTTGACATGGACAACAAGGAAGCAACACCAATAGACGCGGAAAGTTCGTTGCCACCAGTGTTGTCCAAACAACATGAACAACCAGGGGAACAACCGGAGATACCTACACAAACAGTGGAAACCAATGCGCCGGAGAAGGAAACAGAGGACATGACAACACAACAAATGTTCAGGATGATGATGGAAATGAATAAGATAATGGAGGAGAGTAACAAGGAAATGAAGGAAGACTTGAGTAAGAAAATGGACGAAAATAATAAGAAATTGGATTCTACAAAGGAAGACTTGAGTAAGAAAATGGGGAGTGATAACCAGTCCTTGAAAGAAGAATTAAGTGGGGTGAACAAGAACATGGAAGGGCTGAAGGAAGACAACCAGTCCCTGGGTAAGAAGATTGATGAAACCAATAAGAAACTGGAAGAGGACATTAAGGAAATAAGAGAGGACAGATTAAAAAGGGAAGAATTAAGAAAGGAGAAGACCGAAGAAATAGAATATGATAGCAAACCAGAACCAGAAGAAGTACCAAATGATAAAACGCAGGAACAAGTAATGGTATTACCTGGAATTAAAACTAGCGGAAACAAAGAAGATATTCAACAAAGGAAAAGGAGAATCTACCCAAGAAATGTAATCAAAACGAAGGAAGAGTTGGAGATGATGAACCATGGGTTAATTGATGGCAATAACATCCCAATTACCTATGACAAAGACATCATGAATTCCAGGAATTATAGGAGGAGAATCGAAGTAATTTCCAAAATAATTTACCACAAGACAGTAGTGTACCAATGGGAAAGGACCAGAGGTAAACAGAATACGACATGTGGACAAGATCAATATCAGCGCAGAACTGGACAGTGGATTTCAGAAAGATGGAAATGTGATATCGTACCAGACTGTAATGACGGCACAGGCGAATCACCAGAATGTATTCCATTAGCGTACCATCTAGGACAGTTCCAGGGTACGGTTAGACTAAAAAATATTCCTTCAGAGTGGATATGTGATGGTAAACCAGCTTATGGTGTTTCAGATAAACAAATAATAAGTGATAACACAGATGAAGATCCTCACATATATTTGTCAGGTAACACAAAACATGGACCAGAGAAGTATTGGTGTATACAATATGATGATAGAGGGAACCAACCCAGTAATTACGACGGCCCTAACAACCCGCCGCGTAATGACCAGTTTAGCAGTTATTTTAACGGCATTAGGGATAACAACCCCTATCCATACAATAGAAACAATTTATACCAACATAATAATGTCCCATACAGTCAGAGAAATCCATATCCCAACAATAATGATGACAGCCCTTACCCACTTAACCGAAATTACTATTATGATAATATTAGTAATAACAATAATAATAACCGAGTGTCGCGCCCTAGGGTAAATTTTATAAGAGCAACCGAGATCATGGACCATGGTTGACACAGATACCACACACCATCAAGAAAAGGGACAGAGATCATGATAACCGACTATGGCGAAAAACAACGGTGAAGGAGACGGAATAAATATCATTGAAAGGAAATGATACGAAGAATAAACATAGAAACAAAACTGGGTTTTATGAGTGAAGACTATGTAAGAAAATGAACATGACAAATAAAAATATGAGCAATGCAGTGACATAAAGAAAATCGTCCATCTTCCTGGGTATATAGAAAAGAGAAGAAAACTTATAAAAAAGAAAAAGAGAAGATCAACTTACAAAAGTATAAATAATATGGTCCAGTGTAGAGTACAATATAACCCCATATGTTGTGGTAAATGATAAGCATAACAATACATATGAGTTGAAGGAAATCGTTTCAGGAAAGATCAAAGGAGTGTACAATCAAGCTTCTATGAAGAAATATTATGAAGAATGAGCTGTGAGTTATAGAATTTTGAATTTTTTATTATAAAAATTTAAAAATAATGTAAGTACATCTTACAACCTAATATTTTGAAAAGAACATTCTGGAGAATTAAAAGAAAAAGAATTTTTAATAATTTAAAAAAATTTTAAAATAATGTAAGTACATCTTACAACCTAATAATTTTGGAACAAACTTTATGGAAGAAAGAAAAAGAAAGACTTTTGAATTGAAATATAATTATAAAAATTTAAAATTGAGTAAGTACATCTTACAACCTGATAATTTAGAACAAAACTTTATGGAAGAAAGAGAAAGAGAGAGAATTTTGAACTTAATTTAAAAAATGTAAAATTAAGCAAGCACAGCTTACTACCACTGAATTATGAGAAAAACATTTTGAAAGAATTAAGAAGAAAGGAATTTTGAAGTTAATATACAAAAAAATTTAAAAATAAAGTAAGACCAACTTACTATAACTAAGTTTATGAGAAAACTTTATGGTAAATAATTAAGAAGAATTTGAATTTGGAGAAATACGAAAACATTCAGAAATAATAGTAAGATCACATTACTATAAACAATTCTGAATGAAACAATTCTGGGAATAAATGAATTAAACAGAATTTGAATGTTGATAGAACGTCAGAACTTTGAAACAAGATAAGATCAACATATTACAAGGATTTATGAGAAATATTTTTCAATTAAATAAAAAGAATAGTTTGAATTTTATATTAAAACTAACCAAGTTCCAAAAAATAATTATGTGTCAATTATGATTGAATTGAGAAGAAAATAAAGTGATTAATTCAGAAAAGAGAGTTAACGTTAATCCAGAATAAATGCTAGACATTCACAATAGCATTTGAAGGAGTAGAGAAGACTAACAAAAAAGAGTGTAATATGCCAGAGAAGGAAAAAATTTGGAAGCAAAGAGACTAATTACCTATGAAACGATAATGAAAACAGTTAATTAAGAGCAAAGAAGAACAACTCATACCAAACAGATGGAGAAGATGATTTTGAACCAATGGTAATAATAAGACCTATATGAAATGCAAAGAGAAGAAATACCACATGAAATATGATATAAATGAATTAATGTTAATGAATGCGAAGGTGGATTAATAACTTTCTAAGAGAAAGGAAACAACCAAAATGTTTAAATAAAATGATCAATATAACAACCTGTATATCTAATGTAAAGATACAATGTTAAAAAATTAAATATAATATAATAAGACCATTCAAATAATGAATAAGAAAGACTATATATAGAGACCATGCTAATACTATGAATAACCAGAAGAAAGTATAAAGAGAATTCAGATGGAGAAGAAAGAGAGTTACACTGTAAACAGTAACCAGAATTATTAAAAGAAAGGTTTTCAACCATAATTAAATTAAATATATCAGACAAGTTAAGAGTTTGAAAAAATATATATGTAATGAGTATAATAATGATTATGAAGATTTATTAAGATAGAAAATGTGAGATAATCTGAGAGACTACGAAGTGGAGAATCCGAAGATATTTTTATTAGTCGAAAATGAGACTACTTTTTATTTATTTATTCGATGACTGACTGAAGATAATTCCAGCAGCATTATGTTTTTTGAGCAGGGATGGATATGCCCCTGTACTCAATTTATAGAAGTGGTGTATGGCCAGCAGAGAAGTAGCGTACAGTGCCCCTCTGATCTGCCCCAGCCCACGTGATAGGGAATGTTAGGGAATTAATATCCCAAGGATACAACACGAAGTTGATATAGAAAGAAAATGTATTACAATTATAATATATCTCAGAAGACACTAACTATCCGAAAAGGATCAGTAGTAAGACAAGTAACCATATATATAAAATTAATAAAACTCTAATATAAAAAAGTCGATATAAAAATGGAGAAGAAAATGAATTATAAGAAATGATGAAATTATCATAAGAAATTATTTCATCCATAAACATGTCTGAAATAATTACTTCTGGAGGAGAGCAATCTGTAGCGTGACAGATATAAGCATAATATTGAATGGCAATTGATCATTAGAATAATAAAGTTATACTGTTTAAATTTGGAAGAAAGCATTAAATTTAATATAAATAGATTAATTCATAGCAACTGCGGAAAGAAATCATTATTATAAAGAAAATACAAGTTAAAATAAAAAGAGTTACTAGTGATGAGTCATCCAAAACCAGTCTCATAACCAAAGGTTTTCAAGGTATAACCCAGGAAGGTAAAATAGTAAATAACAAAGCAGTACACAATATGACCAAACCCACAACGAGGGAGAATAAATAAAAGAGAAACCCTAAAATAAGCCAAGATCAACCAATACAGGTTGTGTATTTCTGAATTAAAGAAGAAGATGGAGAAGATCCCAAGAAACCTGATGGCATCAAGAACAGATGGAGAAGATACCAGTCCCAGAAGGCAGGAGAAAAGAAGACTGAAGAAAGAAGAAGAGGGCAGCATCCTGAAGAAGACGTCATGCTCTTATAAAAGACACCCAAATCCCTATATCCCCAAAATAAATATCTAAAAATAAAAGTATAACGAAATAAAAACCACATGTATACAAATTTAAGAGAGAGGAGTGTATAAAGTAAAAGTTTCCTGTGAACTAAGATGAAACAATAATATAGTACCCATGGAACAAATCTCCATTGAAAAAACGCTAACCAATTTATTATGTTAATAAGACTATACGACCATTTAGCATTAACATAATATATAAGTGAAAGTGAACCAGTGATAGTTATGGGTATTATAAAAAATGAACCTTGTGTTTCATTCTTGGCAATCACAAACATTGGATGCAATGAAATATGCATTTTTCAATGACTTAAAATGTGTACGGTGACAATATGTTGTTCATAAGACATGAATCTGTTTAAAATAACATTTTTGTTTTACATGAAAAAAGAAAAACAGATTTCATAGTGCTTTTTGAACGGTTCATACTATTTATTTGTTAATGACAGGGTACAATTCCCCAAAGACAAGGTATAAAAGACTGTATAAAAACTGTAGAATCCTACTTATAATAATAGTTAGAAATAAGAATATAAATATAAGGTTTTAATGTATATAGTACAAGAATGTTTAAAAATGTTTTAGATATAAGGCCATTTGTTTGGGTCTGAAACAACTAACATCAGAACTATAAAAATAATTACCACTTGTAAATAGTAGAGAGTAATTAAGATGTTAGTTAGTAAAAAACCTTTGTTGTAAACCATATTTCCATGTTGGAAATGGGAATTTTGTTGCAAAATGTCTGATTTGAAGACAACCATTTATTTAAAAAAAATATTCTTTATTCTGTTTGACTATTGTTTGTATTGTGGCCAATACTAGTTGTTTTTGTGTAATTTGAAAGCATGTTTAATTTATAATACTATTTGTAAAAGTCAGAGAGGGTATCACACATCATATATTGTTTGTAAATTATTTTGTAAGAAAAATTGTTAAAAAATCATAGGCCAAAAGAATGGAAACCAAACTTCATCAAAACAGAGAAATTGCTCATTTAAATGCAAATAAACAAAAGGGGTTTAGACAAAATAAACTTGAGATCATGCCATATAATTGCACATACCATTTAGAGAGATTTTAATAAATTATATTCAGAATTATAAATAAAAATAAAATGACTAAACTCAGAAATTTAGACATGGGAGTCATATATTTCAGAATAATGTTTCAGAATACAACTAATTCAATTAATTACCAGAAAATAAGGGAATAGGAACCTTTTAATACAATATAGGATTATTAATATTAAATATAACTGATAAAATGGCTGAATTTACATTATAACAGGAAGTAAATTTTAATGTTTTGACCTTTCAGAGTATACCTAACTGAAAGTGTAATTACTATTTTTTGGACAGAAAACACTATAAAATGGCATTATTTAATCTGAAAATAACCAGAATGAACTGAAAGATTAATTTAAATCAAATCTAGTGAATAAAATTGACAAATAACCAAAGTATAGGCATTCATATAGTGAAAATGTAAAAGTGCATACAGGATGTGAAAAATATTTGAACAATGTTAAGGATAATATTATATGGGCTAAGAGTTTAATTGAAACTGAAGGAAACAGTTAGTTAATTATTGGTAGCTGAACGGTTAACATGACATACCTTTGAAAACGTGAATATCCTAACCTATAATCGTCATACAAAGCGAGTGTATAGTGAGTTATTGTGAAATCGCGAGTGACTTGTAAAATACTTCTGAAACTATCATATTATAACAGAAACGATCAAGTAACACTCCATAACACAGAACAATATAAATCTACTCCGAAAAACACCATAAAACACTAGAAAACTGTATAATACATTAAACCAAATTAGTGACGGAATCGGAGAAAGTGTTTGAACTAATAATTATACAGATACACTAAATACAACCCAGAATCACTACACCAGTCACTACACAACATATAACAAGAGATTTGCGGACACGAGAACAGAAATATTGCGTCAAAATACATTATTTGGAATGCAGCAGCAACGAGCAACATTTTCATCGACTTGACGGCGGCCATTTGCTTTGACAATTCCAGTGCCTCTTCTTGGTTCATCACAGCTGTTTGGTGAAAACAATTATTATATTTACAATTTATTATTCAATGTCTGTGTTTATTAATAACTATTAATTTGATTGTAACGTTATACTTTTTAAATATAAGCCCGATTTCTCTGACTTTGGTAATAACTGGCTGTTTAAAGAACCCTATATAATTTTTATAACATATACTTGTAACTTTTTTCGATATCCTGAGAATCGATACTAATCGATAAGAGTCAATATTGCTGTTACTTAATAAAACATTAATACTTTTCAATACTTAATAGTTCTTTATTTCTTCAATAATACTAATTACCAATAATATAATTCTAATTGATAATCTACAAGGACTTTACCACCCGTAAGTGAAGATAACCTAAAAAATAGAAAGGTAAACAAATATCGATTGGTTTACAGACAGTCTTATGAGTGGTGATAGATTATTTAAATTATACTAAAACTTTAATAAAAATTTTCAGAAGAGCATTACACTGTTTAAAACTTCACAGCCCTATATTAATTAATTGATCCTAATTAATTAATTAATAAAATTAAAATTTTTTTTTATTATTATTTTTTATAAACATAATTTTTTTTTAATTTTCTTCAAAACAATAATTTTTGTTTTGAAACTTTCGGTGAAGCTGAGCATATATATTTCTTCATCAACTTTACGCTACTCGACCGGTCTTGCTACCATTGGGACTCGACCAGCTGGGAAACTTAAGGAAGTGTTTCAGGCCAGTAAGACGTCGAGAGCCACACCAATTACACACCAATTAAGCATATTACATTGGACTTGATTACATCGGAGTCTCATACTCCACAATAGCTTATTATCATCAACACCTTAATATTTGTGTATATATATATTATTACAAATTGGCGCCCAACGTGGGGCTTTAATTAGCGATTGGAAGGCCAATACATTCTGCCCAATCACTAGTTGGAGCTAGGCAACAGCTACAAAGCCAGAGAATTTCGAGGGAAAATGCAACGACGTGCAACATCTAAGAAACGGGCGGCGGAGGCCGAGAAAGAAATAGAAGTTGACATGGACAACAAGGAAGCAACACCAATAGACGCGGAAAGTTCGTTGCCACCAGTGTTGTCCAAACAACATGAACAACCAGGGGAACAACCGGAGATACCTACACAAACAGTGGAAACCAATGCGCCGGAGAAGGAAACAGAGGACATGACAACACAACAAATGTTCAGGATGATGATGGAAATGAATAAGATAATGGAGGAGAGCAACAAGGAAATGAAGGAAGACTTGAGTAAGAAAATGGACGAAAATAATAAGAAATTGGATTCTACAAAGGAAGACTTGAGTAAGAAAATGGGGAGTGATAACCAGTCCTTGAAAGAAGAATTAAGTGGGGTGAACAAGAACATGGAAGGGCTGAAGGAAGACAACCAGTCCCTGGGTAAGAAGATTGATGAAACCAATAAGAAACTGGAAGAGGACATTAAGGAAATAAGAGAGGACAGATTAAAAAGGGAAGAATTAAGAAAGGAGAAGACCGAAGAAATAGAATATGATAGCAAACCAGAACCAGAAGAAGTACCAAATGATAAAACGCAGGAACAAGTAATGGTATTACCTGGAATTAAAACTAGCGGAAACAAAGAAGATATTCAACAAAGGAAAAGGAGAATCTACCCAAGAAATGTAATCAAAACGAAGGAAGAGTTGGAGATGATGAACCATGGGTTAATTGATGGCAATAACATCCCAATTACCTATGACAAAGACATCATGAATTCCAGGAATTATAGGAGGAGAATCGAAGTAATTTCCAAAATAATTTACCACAAGACAGTAGTGTACCAATGGGAAAGGACCAGAGGTAAACAGAATACGACATGTGGACAAGATCAATATCAGCGCAGAACTGGACAGTGGATTTCAGAAAGATGGAAATGTGATATCGTACCAGACTGTAATGACGGCACAGGCGAATCACCAGAATGTATTCCATTAGCGTACCATCTAGGACAGTTCCAGGGTACGGTTAGACTAAAAAATATTCCTTCAGAGTGGATATGTGATGGTAAACCAGCTTATGGTGTTTCAGATAAACAAATAATAAGTGATAACACAGATGAAGATCCTCACATATATTTGTCAGGTAACACAAAACATGGACCAGAGAAGTATTGGTGTATACAATATGATGATAGAGGGAACCACCCAGTAATTACGACGGCCCTAACAACCCGCCGCGTAATGACCAGTTAGCAGTTATTTTAACGGCATTAGGGATAACAACCCCTATCCATACAATAGAAACAATTTATACCAACATAATAATGTCCCATACAGTCAGAGAAATCCATATCCCAACAATAATGATGACAGCCCTTACCCACTTAACAAAAATTACTATTATGATAATATTAGTAATAACAATAATAACAATAATAATAACCGAGTGTCGCGCCCTAGGGTAAATTTTATAAGAGCAACCGAGATGATGGACCCTGGTTGACACAGATACCATACACCATCAAGAAAAGGGACAGAGATCATGATAACCGACTATGGCGAAAAACAACGGTGAAGGAGACGGAATAAATATCATTGAAAGGAAATGATACGAAGAATAAACATAGAAACAAAACTGGGTTTTATGAGTGAAGACTATGTAAGAAAATGAACATGACAAATAAAAATATGAGCAATGCAGTGACATAAAGAAAATCGTCCATCTTCCTGGGTATATAGAAAAGAGAAGAAAACTTATAAAAAAGAAAAAGAGAAGATCAACTTACAAAAGTATAAATAATATGGTCCAGTGTAGAGTACAATATAACCCCATATGTTGTGGTAAATGATAAGCATAACAATACATATGAGTTGAAGGAAATCGTTTCAGGAAAGATCAAAGGAGTGTACAATCAAGCTTCTATGAAGAAATATTATGAAGAATGAGCTGTGAGTTATAGAATTTGAATTTTTTATTATAAAAATTTAAAAATAATGTAAGTACATCTTACAACCTAATATTTTGAAAAGAACATTCTGGAGAATTAAAAGAAAAAGAATTTTTAATAATTTAAAAAAATTTTAAAATAATGTAAGTACATCTTACAACCTAATAATTTTGGAACAAACTTTATGGAAGAAAGAAAAAGAAAGACTTTTGAATTGAAATATAATTATAAAAATTTAAAATTGAGTAAGTACATCTTACAACCTGATAATTTAGAACAAAACTTTATGGAAGAAAGAGAAAGAGAGAGAATTTTGAACTTATTTTAAAAAATGTAAAATTAAGCAAGCACAGCTTACTACCACTGAATTATGAGAAAAACATTTTGAAAGAATTAAGAAGAAAGGAATTTTGAAGTTAATATACAAAAAAATTTAAAAATAAAGTAAGACCAACTACTATAACTAAGTTTATGAGAAAACTTTATGGTAAATAATTAAGAAGAATTTGAATTTGGAGAAATACCAAAACATTCAGAAATAATAGTAAGATCACATTACTATAAACAATTCTGAATGAAACAATTCTGGGAATAAATGAATTAAAACAGAATTTGAATGTTGATAGAACGTCAGAACTTTGAAACAAGATAAGATCAACATATTACAAGGATTTATGAGAAATATTTTTCAATTAAATAAAAAGAATAGTTTGAATTTTATATTAAAACTAACCAAGTTCCAAAAAATAATTATGTGTCAATTATGATTGAATTGAGAAGAAAATAAAGTGATTAATTCAGAAAAGAGAGTTAACGTTAATCCAGAATAAATGCTAGACATTCACAATAGCATTTGAAGGAGTAGAGAAGACTAACAAAAAAAGAGTGTAATATGCCAGAGAAGGAAAAAATTTGGAAGCAAAGAGACTAATTACCTATGAAACGATAATGAAAACAGTTAATTAAGAGCAAAGAAGAACAACTCATACCAAACAGATGGAGAAGATGATTTTGAACCAATGGTAATAATAAGACCTATATGAAATGCAAAGAGAAGAAATACCACATGAAATATGATATAAATGAATTAATGTTAATGAATGCGAAGGTGGATTAATAACTTTCTAAGAGAAAGGAAACAACCAAAATGTTTAAATAAAATGATCAATATAACAACCTGTATATCTAATGTAAAGATACAATGTTAAAAAATTAAATATAATATAATAAGACCATTCAAATAATGAATAAGAAAGACTATATATAGAGACCATGCTAATACTATGAATAACCAGAAGAAAGTATAAAGAGAATTCAGATGGAGAAGAAAGAGAGTTACACTGTAAACAGTAACCAGAATTATTAAAAGAAAGGTTTTCAACCATAATTAAATTAAATATATCAGACAAGTTAAGAGTTTGAAAAAATATATATGTAATGAGTATAATAATGATTATGAAGATTTATTAAGATAGAAAATGTGAGATAATCTGAGAGACTACGAAGTGGAGAATCCGAAGATATTTTTATTAGTCGAAAATGAGACTACTTTTTATTTATTTATTCGATGACTGACTGAAGATAATTCCAGCAGCATTATGTTTTTTGAGCAGGGATGGATATGCCCCTGTACTCAATTTATAGAAGTGGTGTATGGCCAGCAGAGAAGTAGCGTACAGTGCCCCTCTGATCTGCCCCAGCCCACGTGATAGGAAATGTTAGGGAATTAATATCCCAAGGATACAACACGAAGTTGATATAGAAAGAAAATGTATTACAATTATAATATATCTCAGAAGACACTAACTATCCGAAAAGGATCAGTAGTAAGACAAGTAACCATATATATAAAATTAATAAAACTCTAATATAAAAAAGTCGATATAAAAATGGAGAAGAAAATGAATTATAAGAAATGATGAAATTATCATAAGAAATTATTTCATCCATAAACATGTCTGAAATAATTACTTCTGGAGGAGAGCAATCTGTAGCGTGACAGATATAAGCATAATATTGAATGGCAATTGATCATTAGAATAATAAAGTTATACTGTTTAAATTTGGAAGAAAGCATTAAATTTAATATAAATAGATTAATTCATAGCAACTGCGGAAAGAAATCATTATTATAAAGAAAATACAAGTTAAAATAAAAAGAGTTACTAGTGATGAGTCATCCAAAACCAGTCTCATAACCAAAGGTTTTCAAGGTATAACCCAGGAAGGTAAAATAGTAAATAACAAAGCAGTACACAATATGACCAAACCCACAACGAGGGAGAATAAATAAAAGAGAAACCCTAAAATAAGCCAAGATCAACCAATACAGGTTGTGTATTTCTGAATTAAAGAAGAAGATGGAGAAGATCCCAAGAAACCTGATGGCATCAAGAACAGATGGAGAAGATACCAGTCCCAGAAGGCAGGAGAAAAGAAGACTGAAGAAAGAAGAAGAGGGCAGCATCCTGAAGAAGACGTCATGCTCTTATAAAAGACACCCAAATCCCTATATCCCCAAAATAAATATCTAAAAATAAAAGTATAACGAAATAAAAACCACATGTATACAAATTTAAGAGAGAGGAGTGTATAAAGTAAAAGTTTCCTGTGAACTAAGATGAAACAATAATATAGTACCCATGGAACAAATCTCCATTGAAAAAACGCTAACCAATTTATTATGTTAATAAGACTATACGACCATTTAGCATTAACATAATATATAAGTGAAAGTGAACCAGTGATAGTTATGGGTATTATAAAAAATGAACCTTGTGTTTCATTCTTGGCAATCACAAGCATTGGATGCAATGAAATATGCATTTTTCAATGACTTAAAATGTGTACGGTGACAATATGTTGTTCATAAGACATGAATCTGTTTAAAATAACATTTTTGTTTTACATGAAAAAAGAAAAACAGATTTCATAGTGCTTTTTGAACGGTTCATACTATTTATTTGTTAATGACAGGGTACAATTCCCCAAAGACAAGGTATAAAAGACTGTATAAAAACTGTAGAATCCTACTTATAATAATAGTTAGAAATAAGAATATAAATATAAGGTTTTAATGTATATAGTACAAGAATGTTTAAAAATGTTTTAGATATAAGGCCATTTGTTTGGGTCTGAAACAACTAACATCAGAACTATAAAAATAATTACCACTTGTAAATAGTAGAGAGTAATTAAGATGTTAGTTAGTAAAAAACCTTTGTTGTAAACCATATTTCCATGTTGGAAATGGGAATTTTGTTGCAAAATGTCTGATTTGAAGACAACCATTTATTTAAAAAAAATATTCTTTATTCTGTTTGACTATTGTTTGTATTGTGGCCAATACTAGTTGTTTTTGTGTAATTTGAAAGCATGTTTAATTTATAATACTATTTGTAAAAGTCAGAGAGGGTATCACACATCATATATTGTTTGTAAATTATTTTGTAAGAAAAATTGTTAAAAAATCATAGGCCAAAAGAATGGAAACCAAACTTCATCAAAACAGAGAAATTGCTCATTTAAATGCAAATAAACAAAAGGGGTTTAGACAAAATAAACTTGAGATCATGCCATATAATTGCACATACCATTTAGAGAGATTTTAATAAATTATATTCAGAATTATAAATAAAAATAAAATGACTAAACTCAGAAATTTAGACATGGGAGTCATATATTTCAGAATAATGTTTCAGAATACAACTAATTCAATTAATTACCAGAAATAAGGGAATAGGAACCTTTTAATACAATATAGGATTATTAATATTAAATATAACTGATAAAATGGCTGAATTTACATTATAACAGGAAGTAAATTTTAATGTTTTGACCTTTCAGAGTATACCTAACTGAAAGTGTAATTACTATTTTTTGGACAGAAAACACTATAAAATGGCATTATTTAATCTGAAAATAACCAGAATGAACTGAAAGATTAATTTAAATCAAATCTAGTGAATAAAATTGACAAATAACCAAAGTATAGGCATTCATATAGTGAAAATGTAAAAGTGCATACAGGATGTGAAAAATATTTGAACAATGTTAAGGATAATATTATATGGGCTAAGAGTTTAATTGAAACTGAAGGAAACAGTTAGTTAATTATTGGTAGCTGAACGGTTAACATGACATACCTTTGAAAACGTGAATATCCTAACCTATAATCGTCATACAAAGCGAGTGTATAGTGAGTTATTGTGAAATCGCGAGTGACTTGTAAAATACTTCTGAAACTATCATATTATAACAGAAACGATCAAGTAACACTCCATAACACAGAACAATATAAATCTACTCCGAAAAACACCATAAAACACTAGAAAACTGTATAATACATTAAACCAAATTAGTGACGGAATCGGAGAAAGTGTTTGAACTAATAATTATACAGATACACTAAATACAACCCAGAATCACTACACCAGTCACTACACAACATATAACAAGAGATTTGCGGACACGAGAACAGAAATATTGCGTCAAAATACATTATTTGGAATGCAGCAGCAACGAGCAACATTTTCATCGACTTGACGGCGGCCATTTGCTTTGACAATTCCAGTGCCTCTTCTTGGTTCATCACAGCTGTTTGGTGAAAACAATTATTATATTTACAATTTATTATTCAATGTCTGTGTTTATTAATAACTATTAATTTGATTGTAACGTTATACTTTTTAAATATAAGCCCGATTTCTCTGACTTTGGTAATAACTGGCTGTTTAAAGAACCCTATATAATTTTTATAACATATACTTGTAACTTTTTTCGATATCCTGAGAATCGATACTAATCGATAAGAGTCAATATTGCTGTTACTTAATAAAACATTAATACTTTTCAATACTTAATAGTTCTTTATTTCTTCAATAATACTAATTACCAATAATATAATTCTAATTGATAATCTACAAGGACTTTACCACCCGTAAGTGAAGATAACCTAAAAAATAGAAAGGTAAACAAATATCGATTGGTTTACAGACAGTCTTATGAGTGGTGATAGATTATTTAAATTATACTAAAACTTTAATAAAAATTTTCAGAAGAGCATTACACTGTTTAAAACTTCACAGCCCTATATTAATTAATTGATCCTAATTAATTAATTAATAAAATTAAAATTTTTTTTTATTATTATTTTTTATAAACATAATTTTTTTTTAATTTTCTTCAAAACAATAATTTTTGTTTTGAAACTTTCGGTGAAGCTGAGCATATATATTTCTTCATCAACTTTACGCTACTCGACCGGTCTTGCTACCATTGGGACTCGACCAGCTGGGAAACTTAAGGAAGTGTTTCAGGCCAGTAAGACGTCGAGAGCCACACCAATTACACACCAATTAAGCATATTACATTGGACTTGATTACATCGGAGTCTCATACTCCACAATAGCTTATTATCATCAACACCTTAATATTTGTGTATATATATATTATTACAAATTGGCGCCCAACGTGGGGCTTTAATTAGCGATTGGAAGGCCAATACATTCTGCCCAATCACTAGTTGGAGCTAGGCAACAGCTACAAAGCCAGAGAATTTCGAGGGAAAATGCAACGACGTGCAACATCTAAGAAACGGGCGGCGGAGGCCGAGAAAGAAATAGAAGTTGACATGGACAACAAGGAAGCAACACCAATAGACGCGGAAAGTTCGTTGCCACCAGTGTTGTCCAAACAACATGAACAACCAGGGGAACAACCGGAGATACCTACACAAACAGTGGAAACCAATGCGCCGGAGAAGGAAACAGAGGACATGACAACACAACAAATGTTCAGGATGATGATGGAAATGAATAAGAGAATGGAGGAGAGTAACAAGGAAATGAAGGAAGACTTGAGTAAGAAAATGGACGAAAATAATAAGAAATTGGATTCTACAAAGGAAGACTTGAGTAAGAAAATGGGGAGTGATAACCAGTCCTTGAAAGAAGAATTAAGTGGGGTGAACAAGAACATGGAAGGGCTGAAGGAAGACAACCAGTCCCTGGGTAAGAAGATTGATGAAACCAATAAGAAACTGGAAGAGGACATTAAGGAAATAAGAGAGGACAGATTAAAAAGGGAAGAATTAAGAAAGGAGAAGACCGAAGAAATAGAATATGATAGCAAACCAGAACCAGAAGAAGTACCAAATGATAAAACGCAGGAACAAGTAATGGTATTACCTGGAATTAAAACTAGCGGAAACAAAGAAGATATTCAACAAAGGAAAAGGAGAATCTACCCAAGAAATGTAATCAAAACGAAGGAAGAGTTGGAGATGATGAACCATGGGTTAATTGATGGCAATAACATCCCAATTACCTATGACAAAGACATCATGAATTCCAGGAATTATAGGAGGAGAATCGAAGTAATTTCCAAAATAATTTACCACAAGACAGTAGTGTACCAATGGGAAAGGACCAGAGGTAAACAGAATACGACATGTGGACAAGATCAATATCAGCGCAGAACTGGACAGTGGATTTCAGAAAGATGGAAATGTGATATCGTACCAGACTGTAATGACGGCACAGGCGAATCACCAGAATGTATTCCATTAGCGTACCATCTAGGACAGTTCCAGGGTACGGTTAGACTAAAAAATATTCCTTCAGAGTGGATATGTGATGGTAAACCAGCTTATGGTGTTTCAGATAAACAAATAATAAGTGATAACACAGATGAAGATCCTCACATATATTTGTCAGGTAACACAAAACATGGACCAGAGAAGTATTGGTGTATACAATATGATGATAGAGGGAACCAACCCAGTAATTACGACGGCCCTAACAACCCGCCGCGTAATGACCAGTTTAGCAGTTATTTTAACGGCATTAGGGATAACAACCCCTATCCATACAATAGAAACAATTTATACCAACATAATAATGTCCCATACAGTCAGAGAAATCCATATCCCAACAATAATGATGACAGCCCTTACCCACTTAACCGAAATTACTATTATGATAATATTAGTAATAACAATAATAACAATAATAATAACCGAGTGTCGCGCCCTAGGGTAAATTTTATAAGAGCAACCGAGATGATGGACCCTGGTTGACACAGATACCATACACCATCAAGAAAAGGGACAGAGATCATGATAACCGACTATGGCGAAAAACAACGGTGAAGGAGACGGAATAAATATCATTGAAAGGAAATGATACGAAGAATAAACATAGAAACAAAACTGGGTTTTATGAGTGAAGACTATGTAAGAAAATGAACATGACAAATAAAAATATGAGCAATGCAGTGACATAAAGAAAATCGTCCATCTTCCTGGGTATATAGAAAAGAGAAGAAAACTTATAAAAAAGAAAAAGAGAAGATCAACTTACAAAAGTATAAATAATATGGTCCAGTGTAGAGTACAATATAACCCCATATGTTGTGGTAAATGATAAGCATAACAATACATATGAGTTGAAGGAAATCGTTTCAGGAAAGATCAAAGGAGTGTACAATCAAGCTTCTATGAAGAAATATTATGAAGAATGAGCTGTGAGTTATAGAATTTTGAATTTTTTATTATAAAAATTTAAAAATAATGTAAGTACATCTTACAACCTAATATTTTGAAAAGAACATTCTGGAGAATTAAAAGAAAAAGAATTTTTAATAATTTAAAAAAATTTTAAAATAATGTAAGTACATCTTACAACCTAATAATTTTGGAACAAACTTTATGGAAGAAAGAAAAAGAAAGACTTTTGAATTGAAATATAATTATAAAAATTTAAAATTGAGTAAGTACATCTTACAACCTGATAATTTAGAACAAAACTTTATGGAAGAAAGAGAAAGAGAGAGAATTTTGAACTTAATTTAAAAAATGTAAAATTAAGCAAGCACAGCTTACTACCACTGAATTATGAGAAAAACATTTTGAAAGAATTAAGAAGAAAGGAATTTTGAAGTTAATATACAAAAAAATTTAAAAATAAAGTAAGACCAACTTACTATAACTAAGTTTATGAGAAAACTTTATGGTAAATAATTAAGAAGAATTTGAATTTGGAGAAATACCAAAACATTCAGAAATAATAGTAAGATCACATTACTATAAACAATTCTGAATGAAACAATTCTGGGAATAAATGAATTAAACAGAATTTGAATGTTGATAGAACGTCAGAACTTTGAAACAAGATAAGATCAACATATTACAAGGATTTATGAGAAATATTTTTCAATTAAATAAAAAGAATAGTTTGAATTTTATATTAAGACTAACCAAGTTCCAAAAAATAATTATGTGTCAATTATGATTGAATTGAGAAGAAAATAAAGTGATTAATTCAGAAAAGAGAGTTAACGTTAATCCAGAATAAATGCTAGACATTCACAATAGCATTTGAAGGAGTAGAGAAGACTAACAAAAAAGAGTGTAATATGCCAGAGAAGGAAAAAATTTGGAAGCAAAGAGACTAATTACCTATGAAACGATAATGAAAACAGTTAATTAAGAGCAAAGAAGAACAACTCATACCAAACAGATGGAGAAGATGATTTTGAACCAATGGTAATAATAAGACCTATATGAAATGCAAAGAGAAGAAATACCACATGAAATATGATATAAATGAATTAATGTTAATGAATGCGAAGGTGGATTAATAACTTTCTAAGAGAAAGGAAACAACCAAAATGTTTAAATAAAATGATCAATATAACAACCTGTATATCTAATGTAAAGATACAATGTTAAAAAATTAAATATAATATAATAAGACCATTCAAATAATGAATAAGAAAGACTATATATAGAGACCATGCTAATACTATGAATAACCAGAAGAAAGTATAAAGAGAATTCAGATGGAGAAGAAAGAGAGTTACACTGTAAACAGTAACCAGAATTATTAAAAGAAAGGTTTTCAACCATAATTAAATTAAATATATCAGACAAGTTAAGAGTTTGAAAAAATATATATGTAATGAGTATAATAATGATTATGAAGATTTATTAAGATAGAAAATGTGAGATAATCTGAGAGACTACGAAGTGGAGAATCCGAAGATATTTTTATTAGTCGAAAATGAGACTACTTTTTATTTATTTATTCGATGACTGACTGAAGATAATTCCAGCAGCATTATGTTTTTTGAGCAGGGATGGATATGCCCCTGTACTCAATTTATAGAAGTGGTGTATGGCCAGCAGAGAAGTAGCGTACAGTGCCCCTCTGATCTGCCCCAGCCCACGTGATAGGGAATGTTAGGGAATTAATATCCCAAGGATACAACACGAAGTTGATATAGAAAGAAAATGTATTACAATTATAATATATCTCAGAAGACACTAACTATCCGAAAAGGATCAGTAGTAAGACAAGTAACCATATATATAAAATTAATAAAACTCTAATATAAAAAAGTCGATATAAAAATGGAGAAGAAAATGAATTATAAGAAATGATGAAATTATCATAAGAAATTATTTCATCCATAAACATGTCTGAAATAATTACTTCTGGAGGAGAGCAATCTGTAGCGTGACAGATATAAGCATAATATTGAATGGCAATTGATCATTAGAATAATAAAGTTATACTGTTTAAATTTGGAAGAAAGCATTAAATTTAATATAAATAGATTAATTCATAGCAACTGCGGAAAGAAATCATTATTATAAAGAAAATACAAGTTAAAATAAAAAGAGTTACTAGTGATGAGTCATCCAAAACCAGTCTCATAACCAAAGGTTTTCAAGGTATAACCCAGGAAGGTAAAATAGTAAATAACAAAGCAGTACACAATATGACCAAACCCACAACGAGGGAGAATAAATAAAAGAGAAACCCTAAAATAAGCCAAGATCAACCAATACAGGTTGTGTATTTCTGAATTAAAGAAGAAGATGGAGAAGATCCCAAGAAACCTGATGGCATCAAGAACAGATGGAGAAGATACCAGTCCCAGAAGGCAGGAGAAAAGAAGACTGAAGAAAGAAGAAGAGGGCAGCATCCTGAAGAAGACGTCATGCTCTTATAAAAGACACCCAAATCCCTATATCCCCAAAATAAATATCTAAAAATAAAAGTATAACGAAATAAAAACCACATGTATACAAATTTAAGAGAGAGGAGTGTATAAAGTAAAAGTTTCCTGTGAACTAAGATGAAACAATAATATAGTACCCATGGAACAAATCTCCATTGAAAAAACGCTAACCAATTTATTATGTTAATAAGACTATACGACCATTTAGCATTAACATAATATATAAGTGAAAGTGAACCAGTGATAGTTATGGGTATTATAAAAAATGAACCTTGTGTTTCATTCTTGGCAATCACAAACATTGGATGCAATGAAATATGCATTTTTCAATGACTTAAAATGTGTACGGTGACAATATGTTGTTCATAAGACATGAATCTGTTTAAAATAACATTTTTGTTTTACATGAAAAAAGAAAAACAGATTTCATAGTGCTTTTTGAACGGTTCATACTATTTATTTGTTAATGACAGGGTACAATTCCCCAAAGACAAGGTATAAAAGACTGTATAAAAACTGTAGAATCCTACTTATAATAATAGTTAGAAATAAGAATATAAATATAAGGTTTTAATGTATATAGTACAAGAATGTTTAAAAATGTTTTAGATATAAGGCCATTTGTTTGGGTCTGAAACAACTAACATCAGAACTATAAAAATAATTACCACTTGTAAATAGTAGAGAGTAATTAAGATGTTAGTTAGTAAAAAACCTTTGTTGTAAACCATATTTCCATGTTGGAAATGGGAATTTTGTTGCAAAATGTCTGATTTGAAGACAACCATTTATTTAAAAAAAATATTCTTTATTCTGTTTGACTATTGTTTGTATTGTGGCCAATACTAGTTGTTTTTGTGTAATTTGAAAGCATGTTTAATTTATAATACTATTTGTAAAAGTCAGAGAGGGTATCACACATCATATATTGTTTGTAAATTATTTTGTAAGAAAAATTGTTAAAAAATCATAGGCCAAAAGAATGGAAACCAAACTTCATCAAAACAGAGAAATTGCTCATTTAAATGCAAATAAACAAAAGGGGTTTAGACAAAATAAACTTGAGATCATGCCATATAATTGCACATACCATTTAGAGAGATTTTAATAAATTATATTCAGAATTATAAATAAAAATAAAATGACTAAACTCAGAAATTTAGACATGGGAGTCATATATTTCAGAATAATGTTTCAGAATACAACTAATTCAATTAATTACCAGAAAATAAGGGAATAGGAACCTTTTAATACAATATAGGATTATTAATATTAAATATAACTGATAAAATGGCTGAATTTACATTATAACAGGAAGTAAATTTTAATGTTTTGACCTTTCAGAGTATACCTAACTGAAAGTGTAATTACTATTTTTTGGACAGAAAACACTATAAAATGGCATTATTTAATCTGAAAATAACCAGAATGAACTGAAAGATTAATTTAAATCAAATCTAGTGAATAAAATTGACAAATAACCAAAGTATAGGCATTCATATAGTGAAAATGTAAAAGTGCATACAGGATGTGAAAAATATTTGAACAATGTTAAGGATAATATTATATGGGCTAAGAGTTTAATTGAAACTGAAGGAAACAGTTAGTTAATTATTGGTAGCTGAACGGTTAACATGACATACCTTTGAAAACGTGAATATCCTAACCTATAATCGTCATACAAAGCGAGTGTATAGTGAGTTATTGTGAAATCGCGAGTGACTTGTAAAATACTTCTGAAACTATCATATTATAACAGAAACGATCAAGTAACACTCCATAACACAGAACAATATAAATCTACTCCGAAAAACACCATAAAACACTAGAAAACTGTATAATACATTAAACCAAATTAGTGACGGAATCGGAGAAAGTGTTTGAACTAATAATTATACAGATACACTAAATACAACCCAGAATCACTACACCAGTCACTACACAACATATAACAAGAGATTTGCGGACACGAGAACAGAAATATTGCGTCAAAATACATTATTTGGAATGCAGCAGCAACGAGCAACATTTTCATCGACTTGACGGCGGCCATTTGCTTTGACAATTCCAGTGCCTCTTCTTGGTTCATCACAGCTGTTTGGTGAAAACAATTATTATATTTACAATTTATTATTCAATGTCTGTGTTTATTAATAACTATTAATTTGATTGTAACGTTATACTTTTTAAATATAAGCCCGATTTCTCTGACTTTGGTAATAACTGGCTGTTTAAAGAACCCTATATAATTTTTATAACATATACTTGTAACTTTTTTCGATATCCTGAGAATCGATACTAATCGATAAGAGTCAATATTGCTGTTACTTAATAAAACATTAATACTTTTCAATACTTAATAGTTCTTTATTTCTTCAATAATACTAATTACCAATAATATAATTCTAATTGATAATCTACAAGGACTTTACCACCCGTAAGTGAAGATAACCTAAAAAATAGAAAGGTAAACAAATATCGATTGGTTTACAGACAGTCTTATGAGTGGTGATAGATTATTTAAATTATACTAAAACTTTAATAAAAATTTTCAGAAGAGCATTACACTGTTTAAAACTTCACAGCCCTATATTAATTAATTGATCCTAATTAATTAATTAATAAAATTAAAATTTTTTTTTATTATTATTTTTTATAAACATAATTTTTTTTTAATTTTCTTCAAAACAATAATTTTTGTTTTGAAACTTTCGGTGAAGCTGAGCATATATATTTCTTCATCAACTTTACGCTACTCGACCGGTCTTGCTACCATTGGGACTCGACCAGCTGGGAAACTTAAGGAAGTGTTTCAGGCCAGTAAGACGTCGAGAGCCACACCAATTACACACCAATTAAGCATATTACATTGGACTTGATTACATCGGAGTCTCATACTCCACAATAGCTTATTATCATCAACACCTTAATATTTGTGTATATATATATTATTACAAATTGGCGCCCAACGTGGGGCTTTAATTAGCGATTGGAAGGCCAATACATTCTGCCCAATCACTAGTTGGAGCTAGGCAACAGCTACAAAGCCAGAGAATTTCGAGGGAAAATGCAACGACGTGCAACATCTAAGAAACGGGCGGCGGAGGCCGAGAAAGAAATAGAAGTTGACATGGACAACAAGGAAGCAACACCAATAGACGCGGAAAGTTCGTTGCCACCAGTGTTGTCCAAACAACATGAACAACCAGGGGAACAACCGGAGATACCTACACAAACAGTGGAAACCAATGCGCCGGAGAAGGAAACAGAGGACATGACAACACAACAAATGTTCAGGATGATGATGGAAATGAATAAGATAATGGAGGAGAGCAACAAGGAAATGAAGGAAGACTTGAGTAAGAAAATGGACGAAAATAATAAGAAATTGGATTCTACAAAGGAAGACTTGAGTAAGAAAATGGGGAGTGATAACCAGTCCTTGAAAGAAGAATTAAGTGGGGTGAACAAGAACATGGAAGGGCTGAAGGAAGACAACCAGTCCCTGGGTAAGAAGATTGATGAAACCAATAAGAAACTGGAAGAGGACATTAAGGAAATAAGAGAGGACAGATTAAAAAGGGAAGAATTAAGAAAGGAGAAGACCGAAGAAATAGAATATGATAGCAAACCAGAACCAGAAGAAGTACCAAATGATAAAACGCAGGAACAAGTAATGGTATTACCTGGAATTAAAACTAGCGGAAACAAAGAAGATATTCAACAAAGGAAAAGGAGAATCTACCCAAGAAATGTAATCAAAACGAAGGAAGAGTTGGAGATGATGAACCATGGGTTAATTGATGGCAATAACATCCCAATTACCTATGACAAAGACATCATGAATTCCAGGAATTATAGGAGGAGAATCGAAGTAATTTCCAAAATAATTTACCACAAGACAGTAGTGTACCAATGGGAAAGGACCAGAGGTAAACAGAATACGACATGTGGACAAGATCAATATCAGCGCAGAACTGGACAGTGGATTTCAGAAAGATGGAAATGTGATATCGTACCAGACTGTAATGACGGCACAGGCGAATCACCAGAATGTATTCCATTAGCGTACCATCTAGGACAGTTCCAGGGTACGGTTAGACTAAAAAATATTCCTTCAGAGTGGATATGTGATGGTAAACCAGCTTATGGTGTTTCAGATAAACAAATAATAAGTGATAACACAGATGAAGATCCTCACATATATTTGTCAGGTAACACAAAACATGGACCAGAGAAGTATTGGTGTATACAATATGATGATAGAGGGAACCAACCCAGTAATTACGACGGCCCTAACAACCCGCCGCGTAATGACCAGTTTAGCAGTTATTTTAACGGCATTAGGGATAACAACCCCTATCCATACAATAGAAACAATTTATACCAACATAATAATGTCCCATACAGTCAGAGAAATCCATATCCCAACAATAATGATGACAGCCCTTACCCACTTAACAAAAATTACTATTATGATAATATTAGTAATAACAATAATAACAATAATAATAACCGAGTGTCGCGCCCTAGGGTAAATTTTATAAGAGCAACCGAGATGATGGACCCTGGTTGACACAGATACCATACACCATCAAGAAAAGGTGTAGTGTAATGTTTGTATGGGTGTAACGTTAAATCGTCTTGTAAGATACAGGATACTGTACCATTGAGATTTTCATTGCTTAAAAATTCGTCTCGCCTAACATTTAGACTTTTGTTGCAATATTTTAATATCTCTATATTTTCTCTTGTCTTCGAACATAAACCTACATCTAAATTTTTTCACAGACTTTCATACACTTCCCGAGTTTTTAAATTTTTTTGCGGGGATCCCACAGCTACTGCCGCATCCCGCATCTCAGTTTCCATATCAACTTATTCTGTTTCTGTGTATCTTCATTCATTCTTCAGATTCTTTTCTTCCATACTCCTTTCGATCCCTTCTATCCATTTTAATCTTGGTCTACCTCTTTTTTTTCTGTTGCTAAGTCTGTATTTTAACACACTCACAGGTATTCTTTCTTCGCTCATTCTCATTAGGTGTCCATACCAGGAAAGCTGTTTAAGTTTTATTTCTTCTATTACAGTTTCTTTTTCAAAGGTCAAAGGTTGGTAAAGAGTATCGGGGGTTGTGCAGGTTGCCGATGCGTGCACAACACTAAAACCCCGGGAAATGCTCACTGAAACCATCACCTCTGCCAACCAATCCTACTTCCACGTGCAAGAAGACATGAGTCGCGTGACCCCTGAGCAATGCACAGCGTACATTGGGCGTATGTTGTGTAGCACACGGAGAGGGTAAAAGGCGGGTTTCCGGCGCCTGAAAACTGGAACAAATCAGCTAAGGAATGGTAACTCCTACAGAAGAGTCCCTAGTCCTCCAAGTCGGGGGTTGAGGCGATGGGCTAGTAACTCATCTGTTCGCAAAAACGTTTATATACTAAGGATCTCAGTGACAAGCCTCGGAATATGGACAGAATTAGGAATAAACGACCAAAGCAATGAAAACGGATAATGAACTTGGGAACTAGGAACATACAAGGTCTAAACAAAAAACGGAAATAAGTATTTGAAGAATTTTAGAAAATAAAATTGATATGGGTTTTTCAAAATTCTTCTCCCCAAAATTAACCGCATGTTCAACTGTTCAAACCTATCATAGAGCATAAGCAGGTAACTCCAGCCCACCAGTGTAGATTTTGCAATAAGCACTCAACAAGTGCATCGGATCACAGATGTAATTGAGCGATCCTTAAAACAAAAAAAAATGTCATTCGCACTATTCTTGGGTGTAGCCCAAGCATTTGATGACATGCCCAAGCATGTCAAGTGTGGCATGAGTGACTGGTACGCAAGATGAAAGTAAACTTGCCTAAACAGTAAATCCGACTTCTTCAATCATATATCTCAGAACGTCAGTTCAGAGTTAAGTGTGGTGATGATTATTTTATGTTTAAAAGGAATAAATCCCGATGTTTAGTACCAAGCCACGTGTTGTTCAATCAAATATATTGGAACTTACCGTCTGCGGCTTTTCAGAAACAGCGTCTTCATAAAATTTACATGTTTCGGGACCCTTGTCCCATCATCAGAATTTAAAAATAATTGTGTATCATTTAATTTTGATACACTTGTCAAACACTTAAAATATTAAAATCCAGTATAAAAATAACTTAAATGTATTATCATGTTATATTAAGTTATTTTTATATTTTTATATTGGATTTTAATATTTTAAGTGTTTGGCAAGTGTATCAAATTTAAATGATACACAATTATTTTTAAATTCTGATGATGGGACAAGGGTCCCGAAACATGTAAATTTTATGAAGACGCTGTTTCTGAAAAGCCGCAGACGGTAAGTTCCAATATATTTGATTGATTATTTTAATTTAAAGGATTTTTCAGCTGGTGTAACATTCAGGGAATGTCCTTGGACATATTCTGTGTTTGTTGCGTACAGGAGATATTCCTAAACGTGATGGGGGTGACAACAGCTACATTGACTGATAACACTGCTTTACTAGCTACTGATGTCAGTATAGAAGCAGCAACAGACGCTCTACAATCAGCAGTTGAGTACGTCACTAGATGGACAAAAAAATGTACTAAGAAATCGAATACTAAAATAATTCAGACTTTTCAAAACAAGGTTCTTCGCAGTACTGTTGATGCACCATGGTACGTAAAAAATGATGATATTCATCGGGACCTGAAAATGTCTACGCTTGCTTGCTGACGAGATTAAACGGGTTGCGGATAAATATGAAAGACGACTTCATGAACACGTAAACATTGAAGTGCTACAACCGGTTGATAATGCTGTATTTGTTCAGCGGTTGCAGAGACAGAAACCATATGAACTGGTGAACTAAATATGCACAGTAACTCTCGGCACATGAAGAAAGTGTAACTGTACTGAGGAATGCTCCAGAGAGTGGGAGGTTATCCTACACACTGTTAACTTATGTATTAGAATAAAATTGCTTAATAGTTTTTAACTAGCTGCAATAAAGTTAAAGAAAAATAAAAATAAATATCTTCGTTTGTGACAGGATCATGCCTTCCAAGGTAATACTAATACCTAATTTATTTAAATAATATCGTACACCAACGGCAGCATTATCACCATTGTTATAAAATGTTTTCGGCTGTAGATTTTGTCAACTCGACCGGTTCATTTCTCTACAAACGAATAAATATGGTAAAGCAATTAGAATCAATAAATTTTAAAAACATAATTACCGAATTTTCCCAACAAATCTAAAAATTCTCGTTTTATATCACCCACGTAATTAGATTCAATGTTTATTTTCAGAGTTACATTTTTTGTACTTTCAGATCAAGTGTAACTCTCTACTGCCTCTTGCGCAAAGCAAAGGCGCCTGTTGCACGAAACCCTTTCTAGTAGTTCCCCTACTTGCCTCTAAGAATTATATATTTGTTCGTGTGCTCAAAGACTTACTCGATTAAAAACTTAATTTCAGTCGACGACTGGCAGAGTAGGCGGGCAACTACAGCTTTCTAATTTGTTGTTCCTATTTAGGACCGTAAAATCGTCGCCCATGATTCTTTACTAAATTCTGCAATTAAGCAGAGTAGTTTACGTTTTCGTCAAACATCTGAACGCCTCCACTTCATTACTCTGCGTATTGATTGACGTTCAGTTGATTACGTAAGTTGATTACACGACGGGGCTAAAGTGTTTACTTTTATAAGGACTACTTTGCTGATTAAATTGCGTCGGAGTGTAATACAACCAACTTTGCCATCGCCTACGACTTGCGTCTGTACTTGGGGGACGCCTCCAATTGAAAAATTGTCATCTTTACATTTTAAAGCTATATTTAAATGGTTAAAAATTGTTTTACTTCTTTAAAATATTTGATAAAACCAGTTTAACTGTGTAGAGTTAATATGAATAAATTTACTCAATTACAAGTAATCAGACAATTTACACAACAACTATTGGTGCGTTTATAAGTTCTTATAATCTTGGATTTAGTTGTCCATGACGTGTCCGTTACTTAACTAAATATAATCATTTCACTACGACTCGGAACACAAAACAAATTCGATCCACCCGGTGTTTACAAACTAAATTTCTCAGATTGCAACAAATTCTACATAGGCCAGACAGGACGTAGTTTCAAACAAAGATACACTGAACACACAAAGGCTCTCCACTCCACTACAGAATTTACCTTTGCAAACCACCTCATTGAAGCAAACCACACATACAAAAACATCGACAATAGCATGAACATTCTACACGTACACACAAAAGGCCGAAAACTAGACACTCTAGTACAATTGGAAATATACAAACACACGAAAACAAATAAAAACGACATCCTAAACGGACAGACACAATTCAGATCACACGCATTATTCGAACATATCACACCCCACACACACAACATTGATCTTTCGAAAATCGATTCCGTCGCCAATAACAAGACGGACAGTGCTACCAGCGGCAACCTCTGAAAAAGCTTTATAAAAGTGAAAACCGGTTCAGGTTATAAGGTAAAACTTTTACGTTTTTACCCATTAAAAGTTTTGTGTTCCGAGTCGTAGTGAAATAATTATATTTTCATATAATCTGTTACGAGGAGTAGAATACTGTTACTGAGAAACGTGCTTAAAAAACTGCTGGTTCATAACAAAATGACTGAGAAAGACTCTTGTAACTTCAGATTGTATGTAAGTCAAGATAACAAAATTACGTGCAACACTTTATGAAACTCTCGTGTGTAAAGATTAAGGAAAAATAATGGCTCTGTTTAAAAGATGACGAAATGATTATAAAATTCAGTACAACCCACACAATAATATTATAGAAATGTTATACAAATACAAAGCTTAAAGTTCGGGCTAGTCGTATCCAAGCGGCCGAAATGATATTTCTCACGCACGTGGCAGGGTGTACTCTTCATGATCATAGAAGAAACACAGATATACGCCAGGAACCAAATATTATAAGTATACTTGATAGGATTGGCGAATATCGGGTACAATGTCGGAACATCTTAAACGAATACATGACTGCCGCATCCCCTGAGAACTATGCAATTACATCCCGAAGGACGGAGAGGTGTGAGACATTCGAAGAAGCGTTGGAGTTGCCGGCTCAAGTTTATCAGCTAGGGACCGGAACAAATCATTTTTGGTTAATGCTTGCTGCTGCTGATGATGATGATGAGGAAGAGTATTTTTTGCTTTTGTGCATAAAGTCAGAGTAATCTGGCTAGTATAAATATCATATTTCATGTTCAGCCTTTAATTTTTGTGATAATGAGATATGGAACTCATAATGTCTGGAAGCACGGTTTATCCGGTCGTCCCACATCACAACAAACAATTCATACTGTAGTCGGTTGCAGCTCAAATATACGCAATGGAAAACGAATTTTTTTACTATAATGACTTCCATAGTAATTAGTTCATTCTTCAATGCGACCTTAATCCTTCCTTAAGGGAAAAGTTTATTAAAATTAATTTGTTTCAATCAGAATGCTCACTCTTGCACAACACTATATAAAAAGTATCCCGATTAGCGCTTTCAAGCTTCACAGCCCATCGTCAGAACGGAATAGACAGGAAATATGTGAAAACAAACCCTTCACCCCTCTCCCACACCCTGCTCACACACAACAAGCTATAATATAAATGACCCTTCCCCACCCCCTAAACCCTGTCCCACCATCTGTACAGTTACATATTTTTCTAGCAAATTCTTGTGTTTCAGTGTGTGTGTGTGTGTGTGTGTGTGTGTGTGTGGGTGTGTGTGTGTGTGTGTGTGTGTGTGTGTGTGTGTGTGTGTGTTTCTACTAAGGTAGAACAATTATATGATATCAATCGATTCTAGAATAGTAATTGAGATTTTGATTCTAACCTTAAAATCGTACATTGCTATATTTGCTGTTTTGTTCCCAGCCTTAACTCGCTTATGTCTTACGGCATCCGATTCTCTCATTTTCTGAAGCTGTTCCCCTTTAAGATATCATTTAATTCTTTGTCTATCTGTTATAGTTCTCTTTTTTCTCTGTCTCGTTCTTTCTCTCTCCCTCCCTCCCTCCTCTGTCTGTCTCTGTCTCTGTCTCTGTCTGTCTGTCTGTCTGTCGCTCTCTCTCTCTCTCTCTCTCTCTCTCTCTCTCTCTCTCTCTCTCTCTCTCTCTCTCTCTCTCTCCTCTCTCTCTCTCTCTCTCTCTCTCTCTCTCTCTCTCTGTGTCGCCCTCTATATGCTAACTAAACCACACAGGTTTAAGATTACTCTTATGTGATTTCTTAAAAGAGAGTTACTTTATCCTTTCTAATCTCTTAGGATTGTTTAGCGTTAATACACACTAGACAATATACAAGCAGTAAGTTTGCAAATTAATTAATGCGACCACCTATCGCTTGACAAGTTTTAAATTCCTCTTCTGATGACAGGCAAGTTGAATACTCAAAATTAAGTTGAGAAAACCAGAGTCCAGCTGAAACCATGTTATCCAACCAGAGATGAATTCGTGTCGTTTCCATGACACGATTTATAAAATACTCTGATAATTGCGCAAACAGACTCTAGATATGTCGTTTCTGAGTAATGAATTTGACTTACGTGGTCCTATTTACGTTAGCTCGAGTATGCGCGTGCCTCTGTACTGAAAAACGAAACCGTGGTAACGTTTATTACGGTACCACGTGCCTCTGTCTGTTTACACTTTTATATCGTCGGAAAAAACAACATACACAAATATTGGGACCAAACGTTCTATTTGTTACTTGCAGAAAACATTACGCCGGAGCTTAGACTCTATCAGTCCTCCAGTACACAGAAATAACCAGGGTCAAGTAAACACGCATACACGAGTTGCCGGCAGATGTTTGTAGTAAAAATGCGAGTCTGTATTTTTAAATCGCCGCAACTCGTGTGTAATGTGTTTTTTCAAGGTTCCGCCTACACAGCTCATGCTACGGATTCAGAAACCATTTAAATCTTCAAATCGTTACGCGTTATGTTTCTAGCATAGATTAATTTTTAACCAGTACACAACTAGAGAAGGAAATGGCAGATTTCGTTTTAAATATTAAAACCAAACCCACCCACACCAGATAACAATTGCATCATATTGATTGACTGCATCAATATCATGTTAATGTTGTTATGTAATAGAAAACGTTACATGACGCCGTTAAAAATCAGTAGTGGCACATATCGTGTTTTGTGCGTATAAATATAGGAAACTGGAAAAAATAATCGGACTGCCTGAAAGCAGTTGAGATGATATTTGGAAGACAAAGCAGATCCTACCACATTAAACATATTAATAAAGTGAATCTTGAGAAAGCACGGGGACTGGTGTGCTTGTACACGAATCAGCAGACGGCAATCCATTAAACTGTTATAGGTTCACAGAAACACTGCTGAAGTAAAGATAGCTACACAAAAAAGTTAAAGAAATTTCGACGAAATCGAAACATCGAAGCATGATAATGTTTTTAGGCTTTTGAAACGTATAATGTGGATTACGTTTGGTGGATTACGTAAATCATTTCCAAACCACAGACGATCACAAACAGAACACGTAAAACCAAATTTATTCTCACTAAAACGTTTGCTAAACTCATTGTCAGCATCGATTATTTCTGTCTTGATGCGTTTACACATCAAATTTCTAGACTGTGGGGAATCGAAAGTGTGGAAGCGTTACATTTTTCGATGACGTTACATTTTTGTGGAATGACCCCCAGCCTAAAACAAACCTGTATTTATTACAACAATCCCAATGACGTCATGCAATGATGACGTCATACAGCGTGACGGTAAATAAAATGTTAAAGAAAGTTTCAAACGATGTCCAGCTAAAAGACATTATCATGTCAAAATGGAATTCGTAACCAACAGAACAAAGGAATGGAAACCAACTAAAATTTATTGTAAGATTTTGGTTTGAAGAAAGTGATAGAAGAAAGAAGGAACAAGAAACCACGAATGGAAAGAAGAGGCTTAAAGCGTAATGGAAATTGGAACGCGAGGAACGCTGGATAGTGTAATTTTAACTACGAGTAGGCCTAAACATAGTTAGACATATCTAAGTGAAATAACGATGGGAAGGAGACATATTATGTAGATTCAAAATCTAGAAAGTGGAATGTTTCGTTTTCTGGAAAATGGAAGAATCGAACGTATATTTCCCGTTTCTATATTTTCTTAATTCAACTGATGCGGTACCTTCGAAATTATATAATCGGCGTAGTTTGTTTTTCATTTTTAATGTCAATTGGTTTTTGGAGTATACGTGCTTATAACTTTTTACAAAGCGTGTTTGTTCAGTACTATTCATCATAATAGAAAAATACCTGGCTTAAAACTTTTGCTATGTTCAGTAAGCATTATAGTGCAAAATCAAAAGTTAGAAACAATAAAACTATACTTTTTTTAATCACAGGTATACATTTCTTTTAGTTTAAGAAAAACTGTAAAACCTAATACAAATATCTCAAACTTGAAAACGTTTTAGAAAAAAATAACATTTTTTAACATAAGAAAATATTGACAACTCGCAAACTTAGGCGTCCAATATACTGGTGCTTGAAAAACGATTTCTTCTTCTTTTTTTTTGCTAAGATCATTAATTTCCACACTTCACCTCTTTGTACGTTTCGTCACGTATATGTCACAAATTGTTTGTTAGTTTTTCTAAGTCAAATACTGGGGGAATTGACTTTTATAAAATGACATTGTAATAGGTATTGGGATCAAATATTACCACATGATGTTTGAATACGTTTCGCCAAAGTAATTTTATATTATACCTATACCTACTCTTCGGTATATACAGAAGAAATAAGAGATATTACATAAATCTGCGTGCACTATTAATTATAAAAATGTCATATGTTGATGGCTAGGGCTCTTTCATAACCACACATATTATATGAAGATTATTGCGAGGGCAACATATCCGGGTACGATTGTGTGGTTAAACCATCATTCTTCTATTTCTAATTACAAGCAGCGTCACACGGGTGCCCGCATGATGCCTCGGTGGCCGTGGAACTCTACACCCGCTGGGGTAGACAGAGAAGTCGATTATTACGAGGGCATCGTTGAGACAATCAACTATGTAACAGAAAAGCAGTAGTTTACAGTAGTTTATTTACGTCAGAAGAATTCCGGAATGAAGGATTAGTATAATATGGACAATTTATAAAGAAATAATTAAAAAACAAAATGTCATGATAATTTAAACAGTCTCTAACCAGTATACAACTTTCACCGTTCAAAATCAATTTCACCTAAGTATTAACTTAGTGTCCTATTTATATTCAAATAAAATAATATGAATTAAACATGTTCGTTCTACTTTCAATCAGTCAAAATCCTCTTATTTGATTCTTTGCCTTCTCGTTTATGTAAACATTAGTTTCTTTCAGTTCTTTGCAGTGCCTATGTTGAGTTCATGGATAGGCTTGGGAAATCTTGTAATGACATTATCTTTTGTCTTTATTATTTTCTTTGTAAGCGGAATGCAATATTGGAAACATAGCAATCATTTTTTTTCTGTAGTTGTAATCAGAGTACAATTGCATTTTATATACCAATGTTCAAGTTTCTCTTTGTAGAGATCGAATAATATACTGCCTAGTTACCAACTGAAAATTGGCTTCAGATTTAACTGTATTAGATTCTTTGATAACAGTGAAAACTCTGTATTGATCTGGACAAATGTTTTATTATTCAATTTTCAGTTTAAGTTTTTTCATGTTGCTCATCCTTCCTTCTCTGTAACACATTTTTTTCTAACCTGTAACATTTTTGGCATGTCTCCAAGGATTCCACTCTACAACAACATTACAGCCTCAACACACACACACACACACAAACACACACTTACCGTAACTATTGTATCACTACATAATTTGTAATCAAAATACAATAACAGAAACACTCAAATTTTTGTGACATTTCACCAATTTTTAAGTGTACCGATAGACTTTATTTGTGCCAGTGAACTTGAATCGCAAACTAATTTTAAATGTATTATTGATTTACAAAATAATATTTCTTAATTATTTATGTCAGGTGATCAGTTTTTTAGCTGAACTAAGAGTTTAATAACTTTATTTTATAACCGATTAAATACCTTAAATTTTCTGACTTGCAACAAAACTAAAAATTTCCTAAAGCAATTACTAATTCCCTTGTAGTTTTCTACGACTACATAAAATATCGGCATGGAGAACCGTACACGACTTCCGTGATCTAAGATTTATATTTAAAATCATTTACTTGAATTAGGTTTGATAATTTCTAACAAGTCAGGTGTGTTCCTTGTAAATCGAGTTTTATGTTTGACAAATGGAAATGAAATATTTCCATAGACACTACTTCTTTGTTGCCGACAACATAGTACACATATAAAACATAATCCTCTCCCACTTCAACTATCATTTTTATTTTTAGAAAATTACCCCCTCCCTAGTCAACTACCCTTTTCATTTATAGTTATTTCATCTACCTTTCTACAGTGTATTATTATGACCTTCTCTTCAGGGTACTTTATTTATCAAAATTAAGTACTTTACTCTTGTTAAAACGTAAAACGTTGCAGGTAAACTACGCCTTCCCCTTAACCGATCTTCACCAAAATCGTTAGGCCTCGAGTCCCCTACAACTCGGGCATATATGCAAAAAAATATTTGATTCTGTTTGAATTTGCGGCAGTTATTGTTTGGCATAGAAAAACTTCTACACAGACACTTTTCGGAAAATGACTTTTCCTCATATTTTAAGGGTAGTACAATAAGAATAACCCCTTATTTAGAACACAATTTTTTTGTGATCACCATACTTCCACTTCCTTATGGAACATGGAAGTAACAAGTCGGTAAGACAAGGACACTCAAAGCATTACTTTATGGTACTTAGTTTCATAAACATTTTTATTTAATGAGGCATTGCTTTATGGTTAAGCGTCCAGGTGGTCTAGTGGCTAACGCGGGCGATTGATGCGCTCGTGATCCCGGGTTCAATTCCCGGCGGAGGTTCCGCACGGCGTGCACTCCTCCTGGCTGTGAATACCGCAACTAGCGGCTGGTGGCGCGTTGTACTAGCCATACACCGTCACACTAACACAAAAGCCGCGCGCGGTACTCCTTGGTCCTTAACGGACTCTGTTGAGCGTTGAGCGGAGGTTTTTTTTTTTTTTTTTTAGAAGCAACATGCCATCGTTGGCAAGTGTGGAAAAATGGAGTAAAAATAGTCTGTTTTCTAGTTCAAACTAAAATATTGAATGTTGTTGAAGCTAAAATTAAATATTGAACTCACTTGGAGAAATTGATTCCGGTTCCAGTAAACTCTGGCTGAGCGGTGCCGTCATATTACCCATCAAATACTCTTGTTCCTCGACCAGGAAGTTGGACATAATTACCACTATCGCCGTGAAATATGCCTGCAACAAAACAAATCTATTGTTATCTACATTTATTTGGTAATACATAGTTACGCGATTATAGAACATTCTACATGTCTCTGGGCTATCCCAGCAGAGCCCATCTGTAATGTGAGTGTGCATGCACATTGCTGCTACTTTGAGATGAAAGACAATTACGTGACACCAATCACGCGTCAACCACCGAGGCTGTTCCAGACTTCATCGGTCCGCGCGCAATGTGCTCAAGGCCGCAATCAATTACACGCTAGTGTTTTATTTAATAATGTTGACGCGTATTATGTATTATTTCGGTTCACTTGTGCTATCTATTTAAACAACGACAGCTGCCGCTTAGTTTCAGTTTAATTGGCGATTTATCCCATTGAGTTTCGAAGTTATTGTCGGGCGATTTACACAGTGCGTCTCAAGTGGTGTATTTAGTGAAAATTGATTATAGTGCGGAATTAGATACATAGTTGATATTATTATTTGTATGGATAGATTTGCTCGACTCGTTGTACGAGTATAATCTTGCTGATTTCAAACTGTTAATTCAGATTAATTAAAGCTGTTGATTAGTGACATAATTGGTGGCTTGTATTTTGTTTTCCACTCTACCATACGACGATCAATGAGACGGTTGTAGCAATATGTAAACCAATAATGTAGAATTAAATGTATGAATATTTCTGTCTTATGATAAGAACTAACAAACATAATTAAACAATTTCATAAATAAAACGCATCTATTTAAACGTCTGAAATGATGGACTATTCGTATGGAATCTTGAAGTATATTCAATACTTGACTGAAACCAAGAGATATATACAAGTAATGCCACATTATGCTCTGTGTGACGATGGTTGGCGTGTGGACCCTTAGCCTACCTGCTGCCTCTCCCCCATTGTAATACTTCCGCCCGGGCTCGACAGCAGCTAATTTCCGCGTGAGTCACCTCACTGTGCGTCCAGTATGAAACAAATTTTTTTTTTGCCTCGCCCAATACTGGTAAAATTTTGTTATATTTGAAATCAGCGAAATAATACGATGAAAATGACACCAAACACGACTAAAAAGTAGTAAATTTTAAGGTGTTTCAAGGTAAAAGCTCAACAACTACTTTAATACACATCTTCAGTCCATAGTGCTTTATAACGCCCAATTTTTAATATTAATTCCTATTAATAATTAACGCCCAATAATTCCTATTAATATAATAGATATATTTGATTGTGTGTTGAATGATCAGCTAAACTTTGCTTCAAACCACTTATACGATACGGCCCTGAAACTGCTCGCCAACACTAAGATAAGGTAGCGACAGCTCAGTGGCAATTTGAACGTTCACGGGTGCGCACCCTACTTCCGCGCGCTGTTTATATGCACAAATTTTTGACATTTTATATTATGTAACGACCTCGGTAGGAGTGATAGTTTTATTTTAATCTGTATCTGATGATGGATCATAAGCTCTGAAACGCGTCATAGAAAAATTATAAGAAGTCACAAGGCGGACAATTTAAGGTAATTTAGTTCGTTCTTAATACAATAAAGAGTTAAGTAAGACCAATTGTTAAAATGTCTTTGCTCTCAAAATAAATTGCATTTTTTGTTGTTGTCACCCTACGAAAATGGGCGTACACGCAAAGATGCGCAAGTCAAATTTTGTTTTTGTTTTAAAACACCTTCTTGTTTTATATAGGAAAATAATGTATACCTCTGAGACAAAAGTTGAAAAGAAACGAAACCATTATGATAAAATGGTCACAAATTTCAAAAGAGAGGTCTTTGTTTGGTTCAACAAAGGAAAAGCCTCCTTCAAACTTGTAAATTCCGAACCTTTTTACGCACACTTATCGATACAAAATAACGTCAATACCAACAGATATTAAGTACGATTCCTTTGTCTCTAATTTTGTTTTTACGTTTTTCCTTCTTTACCTCTTGTTTTAAGCAGTCTTTCTCGTTAACGGTATTTCTTCTTCGGTCAGTAATACTTTATTTTTTTACCTAAATATTTTTATGTCTTTACTGGAAGTCTATTTTTACTTTTTTTAAGAAACTTTACATGTTATGTAATCAGTTTGTCTTGTATTCATGTTATCAATGACACTTCACTATCCTATATGAGTCAGTAAACAGTAAATGCTTTATAAACTAGTAAATTATTGTTTTTTATACTTGAATTTAATAAATAAACACTTAGTATAGTTTGTTTATTAAATTCAAGTGTTAGTGAAATGTTCTACCAAGTGCCGATCAGTGTAATTGTTCTTTTCATTGTTTTGGTTGTTGCCTTCCCCAACGTCTACTAGTAAAAATAAAAACTCAACTTTTTCTTTTAAATTTTATCACCAATAAAAGTAAACACGTTATGGTGTTTTTTTTTGTCATCTAAATCAATTGTGACTCAGGTTCCGCTTTGACACAGCCTTAAGCATGGTTTGTGAAAATTATGTTTTTGCAAAGTACTTTTATATTCTTTGTTGTAGACGAAACAAGGCATTTTGTCATTTAGCATCATTTTTTGTATTTAATGCTGTATTGTCAGCGCATAATAGGAATTTTATCTTTTATCTTTGTGACATTGACTAAGTACTTAGAAACGCGGTCGCCATATTTTCTTTCCAGTATGGGTAATGTAATGTAAAGAATTAATATGGTAGGCGTAAAATTAAACCTCTGTCTGCCTGCTTATGTTTTTTTGTTTGAAGTTTATTTTATTTCATTTTGTTAAATGTATTCCTTTTGTTTTAGAGGTTTTTAGATAGTGTATCAAAGTGTGGTAGGCAACGTTGTTAACTTTTATTCCCCGTAGGGACATTTTATAGATTCTGTGAAACAAGCTTTTACGTGACTCTTAAACATTTCCAATGTTATCTGTTATGCGTTAAGAAACTGTATTGCAATGTACAAATATAACATGCAAATCAAAAAAACTTTTCCTCATTTTAGCGGATAATAATCTCGTATGTTTGTCAGTATGTGTAGAAATCTTTGTCGTTCTACGGGCGTCGTGACATTGCCGCCACATGAATATCTCTAAATACGAGTCAACCAGTTCTCCACCTCCTCCTCAATGTACATATTTTGTTGCTTTGCAAACATCCACATTCTTTCTATAGATTGACAAAGCCGTTTGAAGAACTACAAAAATGCAGTGAGTCATTGATTGCCTGGTGCACAGGAATTCTCGGCTTGTAATTTGTCTAAAGTAATGGTCATTCATCATCTTACCGTGTAATTAATAAATAAGGTAATCTTTCTATAATAATTTTTGTAACTAAAACTAGAAACATTTTTTGATTTCTATATAGTTTCTCTACCAAAAACCTATTACCGAGATACGATCGGTTAAGACTACTATGATTGCTAAGAGAACAATCTCTGTTCCATTTCAACATTTTTTTGCCTGTGACCGATAAGAATTTTCAATACATGATAAGAAATCCTCACAACAATATTTCGTGATTCTCTTATGTAAACTCCTTCTTCTTCATCTCGTCTTCAAGGTATTAGGTTATAGAAACCTGTTCCGGCACCCATCTCATCCTATCCTCGGACGATCCACGTCTCTTCTACCAATGGCTTTATAGTTCAGTGCCGCTTTCGGCAATCGATCCTCTGTCATCCTTTGCAGATGATCCCACCACTGTCTTCTGTAAATTGCAATCATTTAATTTATGTCCTTCACTTTAAGTTCTGCTCTGATATTTTTATTCCTTATTCTATCTTGCAATGTATAGTTTAAAGTATTTTCAAGAAAGTGCATTTCAGGACTCTGAATCTTGCCGCTATTCTTTTTGTCATGACCCACGCCTCACTTGCATAAATCAACGTGGGTATTGCAATTGTCTTACAAAATGTAATCCTTGTGCTGTGTCTTCCTTTATTTCTAAGATTTCTATGAATCGTACCACAAATATTCCTAAATTTATTTATAATTTTCCTGTTCATGTAAAACTTTGAAATACTTTTAGCATCCAAAGCAGCCTCAGAGTAAGGACTATGTAAACTAAACTAAAATATAATATGCCTATAATAACGAGAAAGAAGCGAAATTAATTTTATTGACAGGTAAGATACATTTTTCGAATCTTTTTTGGTCAAAGATGTTATCTTGGCTGTTCATTTGGTTTATCAGTGTAACATTTCTCAGCGTAAGTATGACTGTTTCAAGTCTAAGTTACTAAAATTCTAAATTTTTCTTCAAAATTTGACTACTTTACATGAACCGTACAAGCGTACAATGGTTTGATACAATTTGATATAAAAACCTGATATTCATAGGGAGTCCTTTGGCCTGGAAAATTAAGTAACCAAATATATACAATGTGTGTGAGGGGGAGGTGAGGGCTGCGAGATGCCACTAAACTGATGACTCGACGGAAATGAAAAAGGCTCCCACTCAGCACGTGATGCACTGGTGATTATCTGGGATTAACTGGGTCTGCCAGTGAACGTCACTTGGTCCGGCCTTTACGTTATCACTCAGTGTTTGTCCAGCCTGAATTTGCTCTGCATTAACCCTTTCGATATCAGTGTGAGATCAAACGCTTCCCACAATTTTCTTACAGTTAAACTGATTTTATCACCGAGCAATTAAATTTTCAAATTTTAACTTCTGATTTTAAATTGGTAATGATGAAGTCTATACTGGCAATAAAATATTAATTAAAGTTTCTTTAATGAAAACGTCGTAATAGTTGGATGATTTTGGTTGACTACGGTGATTTAATCATGATCGGATTATACGATAAATCCTAATAAAATCCCCTTTTGAAAAAATGAATTTTTGGGAAGTTATTTCTTCTTCTTATTCTGCAATACAAGGGTTAGGCATTGCCTGTTCCGTCCTCACAAACTTACGACCACCGTTTTCTTGGTTTTCCTATATCGCTTTTCCCTCGTGGGTTGTAGTTAAGTATTTTTTGGGGTATTCTCCCATTTCCCATTCTATTTACGTGTTGTTTCCATCTTTCTTTACATTCGGATATTTTTTCATTTATTGCATATACATTTAGCTCATTTCGCACGTCTTCATTTCTTATTAAATCTCTTCTTGCGCAGCCTTTGACCCGTCTCAAAAATCTCATTTCTGCTGCCTGTATTTTGCTGTCTCCGTTTTGGTATTTATCCAACTTTCACTCCCATACATAAGTACAGGTAAAGCCATCGTGTAATAAAATTTTATCCTTGTGTCTTTTCGTGTTTTGTTATTTAATGTTCTATTTATTGTGCCGCATATTGCCTGGAACTTATTTATTTTATTTTCCATGTCATTGTCGTATTTGTAGCTTGTGTCGCAGCCCAACTATGTAAAGTTTGATACTTGTCCGTTTGGCTTATTGTTGACAATTATTTTCGACTTAAAGGGATACTTGCCTTGGAAAGCCATAACTTTCGTCTTATGCAAGGAAATTTTAAGATTATATTCTGGACATATTTGATTCAGTCGGTGCACTGCCATTTGTAATTTATCCATTTGAAATGGGAAGGTATTTTCTATTTGAAAATATTTTATTTAAATATACTGAAATTTATAAAAGATTTAAACAAAAACCTTCTTTCAATCTTCTAAGTATTAATTGCTTTCTCACTACCCACATATTATTATCGTCTATTATATTGACGCGTTAAGCTTTCGCGGCTCGCGTTGTAATTATTATAATTACATTCCTTACATTACTGTTGTCCGTTTTTACAGCAGTACAATATATACGAGGGTCATTCAATAAGTAAACAGACAAACAGTTGTAGAAAAGAAATTATTTGTAGCAGCTGATTGAAACTTTCAGGAGTGTTACCTGGCAACGTCGTTGTGAGTTTATTTCAAGTACATTTAATAACGTGAAATGCTTATATACATCTCTTTCGGTAACCTTTTAAAGCCCAACGAACTTTGAGAGATAAAATTTAGGCAGATGAAAGTATAAGAAGACGTTCAAGGTTATTAAACTTACAAACATTTCATCGACGGAATCTGAATTTAATCCCGACGTTTTCCCTAAAAGCAGGTGCGGTTTTTCCTATTGAGTTCACAGGAAAGCAATATACTCTTTCTAAAGTCCTATTTGAATTCAAAGTTTAATTCTAAGAGCAAGTAAATATACTACAGAAAATAAAATGACAAATGTTAACGTATAATATGAAAATGTTACAAATGAAAACGTTAAAACATACAGTTGATTTTACTTGACTGTTCGTTCAACTGATTAATTATAATGCTGACTGAAATATCTAACTGTTGAGAGTACAAAGAAAAATAGATTTTAAGAAATTGTTTAAAATAATTAGTGATATAATGGAGCATAGATACTTTAATATTTTATTTAGTAGTAAATATTAATTTTACATATTGATTAATTTTGTAATATGCTCGAAAGACTCTTTTTGTTTTTAAATTAGTCAGTATGTGGTGTAATTATTTAGTAAGTTGCGAGGAAATAATAATCGGTTGTAAACATTAGGTCTCACATCTGATCGTCGTATGGTACAGTGGAAAACCAAATAAAGATACCAATCACCAGCTTAAATTATCACAATAAATAATTTGTAATCAACAAGATAGTCTCTGACAACGATTCTAGTAAAATTTGTCCACACGCAATAATAACGTCAAATAATAGAATTCCTCACTAACTAAAACACAATAACACTTTGCCACACTTTAGTAAGTCGCCACTCGATCCGGGCTAAGTAGAATCGCTTAACATAACTGACTTGACAAAATTTTTTAATAGTGGCTAATTGAGTCTGCTTCTCAGACGTAGTCGGCGAGGTAGTCTGGGAGGGGGACCATCGGCTATTGCAAGGAGACGATTTATTAAGAAGGAAGCTCTACTGGTGTTGCGAGTAGTTCTGTTTATTGATGGGATTATTGATTGCAAGGAAGTGCGTCTCGAGGCTGTTCGGGAATATTAGAAAGGTGTCCAGGTGAGGGAATAGGGTATTTAACGCATACAGCGCTACGTTGGAGGTTTTTGTTCCGAGTAGTCTGCGGTATACGAGTCTTAAAGCTCGTCGTTCTGTGTTACTGTAGGGATCTAGGAAGGCAGGGTCAGCGGTAAGGAGAACAGGATGTGCGTATATAATGATCGGGCGAATGACTTGACAACCCCAGACGCTCTGCTTTTATAGGTCACTCAGAGGTCTACAATACCTTTCCCTCCTTACTGAACGCCAGCTAATGCGTATTTCAAGTGTGATCTTGAAGAATCTGGAACATACTTGTACGCGATCGTGAGTGAGGCTACACCTAGACCATGTGATGGGGGGACGAAGAACGCGCTCGGTTGTTCGAGAGGGTCTCGTTACAATATGATGTGATACTGAAGATAGTCATTGTTGCTGTTGAATAACTGTCTTGCCGTTTCCTGTCGTGTCAGATCTGACGCTCTGTCGTATCTTGTGTGTGACTCCTGGAGGTCGTCTTTGCGGTAACAAAGGACATGCCACGGCCAGCAATCTCAATTTGAAAATATTTAAAAGCTTGTTTGGGACACAGGCTTTTTGCGCCCATTAAATGAAATATTTTGAAACAGTGAACCAAAATGTTGCCCTTAAGGCGAAAATAAAATCCGGATTGGTGGACCAGAAAATGCTGTCGCTGCGGACAAAAATGCGGTCGCTTGTGGACCATCCGTCCCGTGAGGACCAGAAAATGTTGCGTCTGGAAGCTCTTGAAGGCTCTTGAGCTATTCCTGGAACGCTAAATGAAGAGGGCTAGTTCGGAAGTAAATTGAAGTGGACTGTATAATTTTTTATGTAATAATCTTTTATTGAAAACTGTTGAATTTTGATACTATTGCTGACACGTGCAGAAGTCTACTCGCCATGATGCCCGTTAATTAATTAGTAATAAAAGTCGAAAGACATAATGAATAAGGCAGAGATCGCCAAGTATGATCAGTGCATGTTGCACCTAATAATAATTAAATAATGAACGCCAGTAGCCGCGGCTGGGAATGTTACGGGTGATCGACTCGGAGTATTTAAAACAACTAAGGAAAATTTCGCTACAGACAGCCCAACTGAGCCGGCTGTAGACGGTAGATAAGAAAAACGTGACGTCATCTGCGCGTGTCGCATTGAAGTAATTAAAGTACAGAGGTTACAAGTTCAAAGTCTGAACAGTCATAGTAGACAATATAGGTTTTAAATATTGTATAAAATTGTAATAGGGCATCGTAAAGCATAAACCGAGTCGTGTATTGTATAGAGTGTGGCTAGCTTCACCTCAGTTTGGCCTTCGACGATTGTGTTTTTATAAACGAGAGCTCATGCAGTACAAGGAGCTTCCAGTACAGTAAAGATTCACTGAAAAGTATTTTTGTCTTGTCCCAAAGAAAAATTTCATTGAGGTAAATTAAAAATTACGAGAGGGTTAAAACAGGACGATGGGTTGGCACCAACATTGTTCAATTTAGCACTTGAATATGTGATCAGGAAATTGTCAATTGATAGAAATTCAACATTAGAACATAAAATGGTCCAGATCGTAGGGTGTGCAGATGATATCAATATTATGGAAAGATCCCAAGGAAGAGCAAAAGAGACATTCCAGGAACTCAAATATGAAGCAGAAGACATAGGATTACAGATTAACACAGATCAAACAAAGATTATGATCACCACTCAAAAGAAAACCAGGAAACCTGAACAATTTGAAATTGAACCACTAAATCTGGAAATAGTGAATCAGTTTAAATATGGACTTTGGATGACAGAAAACAATGAAGAAATAAATAAAATAAGGAAAAGGATACAGGCCGCAAATAGAACATATGCTTCGTTGAGATCTATATTCAAGACAAGGAATATCCACAATCAGCCCAAGGTCACATTATATAAAGTTATGATTAGACCAGTGATAACATATGGCAGCGAGACTTGGAGTCTGATCAAACAAGCCGCTAACATAGTCAATACTTTTGGAGAATTTTGAGGAGAACATATGGACCAATCCAAGTAAACGGGATGTGGAGAATGCGTCACAATGAGGAGCTATACAAGCTGTATACAGACAATGATCTGGCCACCACCATCCGACTTCGTAGATTGTAATGGGCAGGACACATCATTAGGATGGAGGCGGATGATGAGGCTAATGTTCCACCTTGAAGTGTGACGCAATAGAAGAAGAAGAAGAAGAAGAAGAAGAAGAAGAAGAAGAAATTAAAAATTGATAATAATCAGTAAATTTATAATTCGATTTCTTAAATAATTACTTCGGTTGTAAAATAACAGATTCTTGCTATTGAAGGGTATAGCTGCTGAAAGATAATAAGAAACAATAAGCTTTGATAATAAAACAAGGATTACCACAAAATTAAATATAATGTCACCATCTGACGATTGTATGCATAAGAGTTATGCAGCGCAAGCGATTTAATCTCATAACAGTTGCGTTTCATGGATATTAAATTTGGCTTTGGTCAAAATTTAACTTCAATTTTTTTTAATCGTAACAAAACTTTTTCTTCACGAAACCCAAACCAGGGAAGTTCCAATGCGTTTATTCTCTTTTACTTTCCGTGTGAGCATCAATGCAACAGGGATCACAATTTTATCTTGTTTTCGTTTTATTCGTGCAGAAAAAAATAATATTCTAATGTTCCATCAAAGTTATACCTGCTTTTTGGAGATTCCTTTTAATATTTTTCCCGTGTAATGGCAGCCTTACATGGTTAGTTAAACCGGTAACATATGAAAAGAATAAAGGAAAATTATTTTTTCAACTGAATGGGCTTTAAGTCGATCATTTACTGAATATCAGGCAAATTATATAACAAGGGGGTTGAGAAAATGAGGGAGGTATAAAAATACGTAATACGTTTATCGTGGTATAAAAGATTATCGTGGTACTGACTCTGCACAAGCGTAAACAAGTCAACATCAAGAATCACGGCTCTTAATACATGTAAAAAGAAGAACTAGGGTTCGGTCACGGAATGAAGAAGTAAATGAAATTATTAGAGAGCGAAAATTTTAGAACAGTGATGGAAAGAGATACAAGACAGAAATACTATCTTTCAGAGAAAGAAATCAATGACAGCTGCAAATAGCCTAAATATACACATGCCCACACGCACGTAAAGACGCCCTTATACAATTTCTATTGTAAAAAAAAAAAAAAAAATAGTTAATACAATGGCTAATACTTTAGTTAATTCAATATGTAAAAACTTTTCTACATATTATACGTATTCATTATTGACATATTTAGATAAATTCTTCTTCTTCTTCTTCTTCTTCTTCTTCTTCTTCTTCTTCTTCTTCTTCTTCTTCTTCTTCTTCTTCTTCTTCTTCTTCTTCTTCTTCTTCTTCTTCTTCTTCTTCTTCTTCTTCTTTACAGCTTAGACTGCTTAGTCTGTTTCGGCTGCAAACTGGTAGGAACATCTCTTCTTGGGTCTTCACAGGCTTCTTTTCCCTTTCGGCCGATACAATCATGTTACCTTGGGGAATCTGTCACTGGCCATTCTGCTAATGTCTTGTTTGTAGCTTTCCCTTTTCTCATTGATGATTCCGTTTACTTTTTCAACTTTTAGTTCCTTTTTTTATCCGATTGTTTCTTTTCATATCTAGTTTGGTTTACCCAGCTGCGGAAACCAAAATTTTCATTTCCTTAGCCTGAATTCTTTATATTTGTCTAGCAGACATTGTCCACGTTTCTGAGCCATTAGAAGGGTAGGAATTGCCATGTATTCGCATAATTTTATTACGAACTCTTCCGTTGCCTTGTGTTTTAGAGCACGTGGAACAGTTCCTGTTATCTGTTTAAATTTATTAATTTTCCCATTAATATTTTCTTCGTTTTTTATGAGAGCTTACAGCCGAAATAGTTAAATTCTGAGACTTGTTCTATAATTTTACTATTCAAAACTATTTTACATAGCAAATGTATTCAATAGTAAATTTAAAATTACACTTTTCAAATTGGTAAAATTAAAATGAAATTAAATTTCAAATTAAAATTAAATAAATTTCAAATAGTAAAAGGTAAATTTGTAAGTAATTAATAAATCTGTGAAGGTTTTGATTTATTTGCAGTATTATTTTATTATGACAGGGAATAATATAATCTCTTCTGTAAAGAACCCTTATTTTTCCCTCTCTCTCCCCCCACCGCCCCTCGCTCTACATCTGTCCCTCTCACTCCCACAACACACACACACACACACGCACACGCACACACACACACACACACACACGTATACTCACCGCCTACATAGAGAATCACGCATTTGGGTAGGTTGGTCTAAGAACGAAATCGAATGGCGTGAATAATAATGAAATCTAGGAAATTGAAAAGTGCTACGAGCCGGAGCCGGCGGGACGTGATGCGAAACGTGCTGGTGGGGATTAACAGAACGTAAGACTCCGACCAATAGAATACACCGCATCCCGCTCATCATTCAATTCCCTTTCGTGATAGACAAAATTCTACACAATCCTACTACATTTCCGAATACGTGGTTTCCTAGCTTCCTTCAGAAGATAAGATTTTTTCTCGCCTTTGCTTTGTATGTTCTGTAAATTTTCTATCGTCTCTGAAACACAAACACATTTTTTTTATCTCATTTTTGTGTAATCGACGACAAGAAAACACATAAACAATAACTCGGCTTACGGTTAAGGGAGAACTCGTCAACACGGCCTCCATCGTGTTAAGTAAATTTAATTTTTCTCATAATAATATAATAAGAACCTTAATTCCTTCATTAAACTAGTGATTTTGAGGTTATCAAATATACATTTAAATGCATACGTTTTAGAGTAACATTCGATGAGCAGATGGGTTTTGAAATATAGATTTGACAAATGATGTAATGTTTTCAAATAAGTGAATGTGTGCATTATTTTCTTATTTGTCGTTATTTAGTACTCTCCGATATTTGTACCGTTGCCATATAGAGAGAAACCTCTTTCACAAATAGTATCTCAAAGGAATTATTAAATCATGTTTCAATTATCCTAGGTACTTTAAAAATACAACAAACTAAAGTTAAAATATCCTACCACATAATTTCAGAATGAAAATATTTAAAATTGGATTTGTTTTTTGCAAACTGCCTTGTTTAACACATAGTACATATTTGTTATTTTTTTTTATTTATAAGGTCACTGCAACAGCAACGGTTATTAGCGACCACAAAAATTAATTTGTACAGATTCTTAAACAGATGTATTAACATATAGTAAATATTTGTTTAAATACCAAATAGTATAAACAAATAAGCTAGATACTGTACTGTTGTTTTTTTACTGATATAATATATTTAGTATATGTTCCACGTTGGTGATGTCATTAATGTATTGTGTTTATTTTAACAGGTATTGTACTTATGTAATTATGATATGTAACTACCTTTATTATGTTTTTTGTTTATCAGTACATGAAAAGAAACTCTCTCTCTCTCTCTCAGGGTTAATGATTATTAAGCTGTTTGATCGTATTTACGATTGTATATAATATTTTCTTTTCTTTAAACCAAACCAAATACAGTTAGTATGTAGTATTTTGAGAAATAACCATGTAAAAAATATATACCAAACAAATGTAACTTGACTGATTCTGAATTCTTCCAGCTGCCACGGGTTTACTTCTGGTTGATGTTTATTATTTTCAAAAGCAATATCAGGCTTGGCGATCCGTTCCTTCACACAAATTTCTTATTGGTTTCACCGCTGAATGCTGTTTTCTAGGACGACTGCAACACAGATGTCTCCTCGGAATATTTAATTATATTTTATGGCCACTTAAACTATTCTTCAGTCCAGGATTTCCCTCTTCTATCGGCGTTCTATTAAGGATATGTTTATATTTTTTGTAATATTATTTATTTATTTAATATTAGTTTATTTCACTAAACTCAATAGGAATGTTGAATCTCTCCTCCTGATTGTTTACTTTATTAAATTTATAATCAAAACTCTGGTATTACAAATTAAATTCCTTTACTGTTTTTTTCTTTTACATATGACATTAAACTTGATGATGTACAAATTTGATTTATTTAAATGTTACCAATTATTAATTTACATATCACTCTTTTAGACTCTTCATGTTACTCTTATTAGATATAATTTTAGACTCTTGATGTTACTTTTCTTAGATATAATTGAAGACTAAAAACATTTCCTTTCATCTCTATACAGTACAATCTTTAACAATTTACAAATTTGCCACTTTGATAATTCCCTACTTTCATTACATCTGTTTATCATATACCTATTAAAAACATATACCACTTTTCTAGTTCTTATTAAACATATTTATTTTATCTCTAATATTCGTAATTCTAGTTGGTATTTATTAAATTATAATTTTATTACTATTTACTCTTATTATAACATTCATTCCAATTTCATATATTCTTTTCAGAACATATAACTTAATATTGTTTTATATCATACAGGAATCGACCTCTATGTTGACTGGGTGAGTCGATAGTCCCAATGTTTTTGTTTACATTTTAAAACATATGTTCCATTTAATATTAAATTTGTATCTTTTCTCGTTTAAAATTTATTATTTCCCTATTTATGTACTGTGTTGCATTTTAACAGCAGTACAATTTAAATATTTACGAAATAACAGTATTAGTTTAACTGATGCAAAATAAATTGAGAAATATTAACCCCCACAACACAAACAATATAAATACACATCATGCACATAAATAAATATAACTAAGTATACATATAATAAATATAACACTAAGTAACAAAATATAACAACTATATAACAATAAGTCATAATAACATATCAGTCCATTAACTTAATTACACAATTTTTAATGTTCTTATAATTTTCTTAGTTCGTACCTATATTGCTGTTAACAACTGAATCTCCTTTAAGAGGAGAATTATGTTGGCGGCTGCAGTCTTGTCATTCAAACTTTTTCGCACATCTGCAGGGATATTAAATTTGCTTCGTAGATGTTGAAGAGCAGGGCACTCTGAAACAAGATGGACAGCTGACAAAACCGTGCCACAGCGATTACATCTCGCAGGCGGCTCTCTTGTGAAAATGTACTTGTGAGTCAGTGCATATTTATATTTTCCTAATTACAAAATGTTTGGGCAATTCTACGTCAGTCATCCCCAGTGGTCTTAAATGTATTCACCACTATGTTATATGTTAGCTTGTTTCAGATTACGGTGATATATATATATATTTCGTCAGATTCCGTACACGTATTGTATTTACACCATGAGTTATATACTTTCGGTGTACTCCATATTGTAGGCTTGCCAAACCCATTTTTCTGAATAAGCGAATATGTATTAAGAATTGTGTAAATTGTTAACTACAGAAAAGAAATTTCTTTAATTTTTGAACAGAAAAATCTACTTTTTCAATTCATAGCAATTTAAAAATAAATTTTTCATGGTTTCACAACATCCATTTTCCTTGACAATCACAGTTTTGTTTAACGATCCACCTCCTTCTATTACGCAGCCACGTTACTCGTTACTTTAGAACGTTGTTTGCTTTGCATGGTAGAGTAATACGTATGTACGCTTTGGCAACTGACAAGAGGTCCGATGATTTCGGAATTCACAGCCCGGTAATTTGTAATCTCAAGTTGCAAGTAAATTTGAGCTCACATTTATATTTACATAAATTCACTCATGCATTTAAGATATCCATTCACATTCACAAGCCTACTCTAGATCAAACATACAAGATTCAAATTGTGTGTTAATAAAAGAAGTAATTGCGCCCGTCTGTTGGCTTTCCCAGACAGTGATAACGACGTTGTGTTCTCATTATTTAGAAACCGTTCTCAGCGCTCAGCACTTTTCCATTTTGAAGCTATAAAATACGAGTGCGCTGTCAAATCTATTTCAGAAATGGGTTTGTTTCTTCACAAACTCTAGTTTCTTTGACGGCAATTTGCACAAACACTGCAACTACGAGGGTCATTCAATAAGTAAAGAAACAAACAGCTGTGGAGCAAAAACTTTTTATTCAATCAATACAATTTTCTTTTACTTTTCAACGTAATCTCCAGCAACATCTATGCACTTGTCCCATCTCTTTACAAGCTTTCTTATTCCCTCAGCAAAGAATTATTTACCTTGATGTCGAAGCCAGTTTTGGACTTTTTCCTTCACTTCTTCATTGCTGTTGAACTTGACACCACGCAAAGTCTCCTTGAGTGGGCCAGAAAAGAAAAAGTGAGATGTGGCAAGGTCAGTGCTATAAGGGGGATGAGGCAGGATCTCCCAACCTACTTTTTTTATTGTTTCCAGCGTCAGTTTTGCCGTGTGTGGGCGGCCATTATCGTGAAGAAGAATCACACGTTTCCTCTGCCATCCCGGATAATTCTTCTTCAATGCAGGCTTAATTTTGTTCACAATCATGTCAGAATAGTACTGATTATTGATGGTACGCTGGTCTTGTAGGTAATCACAGAAAATTGGGCCTTGGGAGCTCCAAAAGATGGTTAACATCGCGTTACCAGCCGATGGCTGGGTTTTGAATTTATTTTTGGCGGGTGAACTCGGATGCTTCCACTCCATGCTTTGTCGCTTTGATTCAGGTTCAAAATAGTTAATCCAAGTTAGTGGATATAGTGGTTCCAAATCCAAAAATCTTATAACAGAACGCTGTTCTTCAAAAGTACTGTCCTCAAGAGGACACGCCATCGTAAATAAAACTGTATTGGTTATGTTTATGCAATATATTATTGAACAGCTGATCAAAACTCACAACGAAGTTGCCAGGTAACACTCCTGAAAGTTTCAATCAGCTGCTACAATTAATTTCTATTCTACAACTGTTTGTCTGTTTACTTATTGAATGACCCTCGTATGTTATGCTGCCGTTCACATTGTACATAAATATCATATACGATGTACTTACGTGGTAAATTTTGTTCATTAATTTTTACACACAGAATATAGGTGTAAAGATCATATTTTGACTTGATGATATGTATAAAAATTTATTTTTAATTATAGTTTCAGGAAGTTAATATAGTAATTTTATTAAGCAGCTACCCTCTTTTTCGCTTTCAGTTGAGAAATGACGTGTTTCTCAAGACTTTGTGTCTAATCTCTGTTTATTAGATATGTTTATTTCTGTTTTCAAAATCGTTACACATACTAAACAACACACACGCGCGCGCGCACACACACACACACACACACACACACACACACACACACACATAAATTTCTGCTTCAGCTTGCAATTTCGTGCGTATTATATTAAATAATCAAATTAGTCTGTATATAAATACTTACGCAGTCCAATATATTTTGATCTTTTTTTGGTTACTTTGTTTTTAACTTTTGATTTGATAAGTATCCTGATGTAACGTTACGCATTTATTCAATTTATGGATGTATATTGGAAAATAGAATAGAGGATGTTAGATATTCTATTCTAATTTTTTTTCCTTCGGTGTTAGATATAAAATGCTTAAGAGTACCCATTAGTTTCAACATTTTGTTAAGTTGCGCTAATTTTGCAGAATCTACTGCCTTTGTGTAGCTCACAAAACGCACACTTAATTTGATACTTGCTTGTTAGCCCTGTCTATAATTTGCCGAGTATTGAGTACTTGGTTTCGCGTTTTTCCTAGTACTAAGTTTCTTTATTCATGCAATTATCATAAGAATAAAAATACCGTTTAACCGTTCTTTAATACAAAAAGGGTATTTTTGTTCAAATGTATAATAAGGCTAGCACACCTTATTCTATGATTAATTTGTAAGATTAGGGCAAGTCCTTTAGCTTCTTCCTGTAAATACTCGTTTATTCTATTCTGCCAATAATATACCTGACAGTAGCAGGTGCCTTTATGATGTAATGTTAAAACCTTTTTTTGTTTTTGCAACGCTGAAAAACTTTATTAAAAATGATGACATTGTTTCTTAAATTTTCTAGAAACAACTTTAAGAAATAAATACAATACTGATTACATGATCACAAACAGTGTCAAACGTTAAATTAATCTGATTTATTAAGTATTTTAATAATCTGTTATAACATTATATGAGTAGCCCGTTAACTAGATTATGTTTCTATTTGTGTCAGAACTGTTTTAACGAAAGGTGTTCAGTATTCTGTACGGAATTATTCTTCGCCTCTCGTAGCTTTTAGTTGTACAGAAGTTCGTACGTGCACACATATTTGGATGAGTTGGTCACACAATCCGAAGAGTGTGATTAATTACGAAATGCTGGAAATTGAAGTGCCCGACGAACCAAAGGGACGTGACGTGGAATGCGTTGACAGGGATTAACAGCGACTGCGACTCCGGCCTATAGAATAGGCCTACATCGAAACCCGTTTACAATTCAATAGGCTTCCGTCACTGGCAAAATATTACACAATCCTCCCGGATCTCTGAATAAATGATTTCTTTTTCAAATAACCTTTTACTTTATTTAAGTTTTAAATCCTTCTTTTAAATTATTCGATGTTTCTGTTTGTGACTGGCTATCTTATACTCAGCCAGACGAAGTACTTTCAGATAAGAACTTATAGTTTTTAATTAAATTTAATTCATATTTAGTTATTTTCAATCCTTTATTGTAACTGAATAAGTGCTGAGTTAATAAAATATGATGCCACATTATTGCGTTTACGGATTCCCCATTTTCTAAATAACATTTGGATGGAAAACAAAATTCCGAATAACTGGAGGCTGGCATAACTGATTTCGTTATATAAAAAAGGAAACAGAAGACATTCATATAATTACAGAGGAATACACTTGCTAGATTCAACGTACAAAATGTATATATATAAGAATGCTCAATCACAGATTAAGAGTCATTACAGATGCCTTACTTCTTGAATAGCAAATGGGTTTTATAAAGGGTAGGTCGACTGTGGATGCATTGTTTGTATTAAGGCAGATAATAGAGAAAAGACGGAAGTATAACCAGGAAACGCATATCGTTTTTGTTGACCTGGAATAAGCATTTGATAATGTAGAGCGTCAAAAGTTATGGAATATTATGAATAGAAAAGGATATCCACAGCATGTAATAAATTCAGTTAAGGTCCTTTATAATGCGGGAAGATTCAAAGTGCTGAAATGCAGTTTCTTTGAAGTACTTTAAATTATACATTGCAAGATAAAATAAGGAATGAGGATATCAGGGAAGAACTCAAAGTAAAGGACATAAACCAAAATATTTCAACTTACAGAAAACAATGATCGGATCATCTGCAAATGATGACAGAGGATCGATTGCCGAAAACGGTACTGAACTATAAAGCTATTGGTAGAAGAGGCGTGGGTCGTCCGAGGATAAGAAGGGTGCCGGAAAAGATTTGTATAACCTTATCCTTGAAGAGAAGAAGAAGAAGGAGAAGGAGAAGGAGAAGGAGAAGGAGAAGGAGAAGGAGAAGGAGAAGGAGAAGGAGAAGGAGAAGGAGAAGAAGAAGAAGAAGAAGAAGAAGAAGAAGAAGAAGAAGAAGAAGAAGAAGAAGAAGAAGAAGAAGAAGAAGAAGAAGAAGAAGAAGAAGAAGAAGAAGAAGACTTTATTTTAATTGTGTTGACACTTTTATTTTGGGCGACAGTTAGTTTTACCAAATAGTTTTATTATTTCACCTAAAGTCGACTAAATTTTATTAATGGTTAACACGTTATGAGAATTAGTCTATATGCGCCAGTGGGTCTCCAAATCTAACGCCCATATATAACAGTAACATCACGACCATTTCAGGTGTAAATATTGTATACTAATCATGTATTCTGTTCATAATTATTACATATTTATTTTAAAAAATAATGTAATTTTAAATAATCTTGGCAATATTTACCATAAATTTTAAGTAGTCCAGACAAAGAAAAAACTACTTAATAGATTCCTTCAACACCGCAATGCATTTTTGAAACCAAATATTCATAAATCTAATTTAGCCACACGTTGTCTAAATAATAACCACTAATATCAAGGTATTCAAAATACAAAATTAATTAAGAACATACAAAAAGGTAAAACAAAATTAATATTTGGAAAATCTTAATATTTAAAAGCACAATAACAATTATTTATTAATTAAGGAACAAACTCAAATAAAAACAAAACAAGATGATCTATTTAAAATTATAAATTTATTTAAATAAATAAAAATAATAAAATATAAACATTAAATATATCTAATATAAGATATACACGTTCCTAATCAGACAGCAGTAAAGTATTTTTATTTAAATTAATTCAAATTGTTTAATGAAGAAATTTGTGTTAGTGGTTGAAATCACAATCAGAATGATCACTGTTGCACACCACTATATAAAAATTATCCCGATTAGCGCTTTCAAGCTTCACAGCTCATCGTCAGACCGGAATAGACAGATATTATGTGAACTCAAACCCTTCACCCCTGGAAGGGTGGAGAAGGGACATTTATATTATAGTTTGTTGTGTGTGAGCAGGGTGGGGTGAGAGGGGTGAAGGGTTTGTTTTCACATAATTTCTGTCTATTCCGGTCTGACGATGAGCTGTGAAGCTTGAAAGCGCTAATCGGGATAATTTTTATATAGTGGTGTGCAACAGTGATCATTCTGCTTGTAATTTAAATTGATTCAAAATTACGACTAAAAACCAGGCTGTTAGGCCGTGGTCAGTTGATGCTAAACGCCATCACGTCGGCAACGTTTCGATTTCCGTTGGAAACCTTCTTCAGGCCGCTAAGAAGCGACAGAGAGTAAAAACACAATAGCGGCAGATGTACGCCGAACGCTACCCGATATTAATAGTATCCGAACAGGCTGATACCTGTATTAATAGTGTTCGGCGTACGTCTGCCGCTATTGTGTTTTTACTCTCTGTCGCTTCTTAGCGGCCTGAAGAAGGGAATCGAAACGTCGCCGACGTAACGGCGCGGCGTTCAATAGCAACCGGCCACGGCCTATCAGCTCGGTTTTTAGAGTAATTTTGAATTTATTGGCACCGGCCGTACTAGCTTCAGACATAATGTTAATTTCTTTTTTTTGTGCTGCTATTTTTAAGTTGCCCGCTTTTCAAAATATCACATATTAGCATAGTAATATAAATTGTTCATAGAGAGACGTACACACGCTCACACACACTTTCTCTCTCTCTCTCTCTCTCTCTCTCTCTCTCTCTCTCTCTCTCTCTGTAAGCAAGTGGAGTTGGTGTGGGGGTGTGGTCACACATTTCGTTGAGCACTTTACTATTCTTTACATGTATTATCGCAGGAAATCTTTAGAAGAACTTGATTTCTTTCACGTGTAGCACATTCGAGAGCTTGCTCATTCGATCGTATTGCACAGACGATGATTTTCTACGAATGCTCTATGCATAAATAAATTTAGTCCGTATAAAATAAGTGTGTAGGTGTTTAAAAATTATTTTAATGAAGTACGTATGTGCTTTATGTAATGTGTGTATGTATGTGTGTGGGTTAGCGCGCATTCGTATGTGTGTGACGTTTGTGTATATATTTTGTTAATCTACAATTGCCAAGCTTCGCACACTTATACTACTATTATCACAGAATAATAGTAATTCTTTTTAAGTACGTTAATTGTATTGTTTGAGTCACATTTCACAGGAAAAATCATTGCATCATATAGTAATGAATATTGATAATAATTATTATTTCATTCAATTTGTGATGGTACAGAAATTGTCTTGAAATTTGTCAGACAGTTCAACTATATAAGTACAGAGAAAGTGATGTTTGTTGTATCTAGAAAATAAATAATAAATATGTAAACGCACTCATACGAGCGCGCACTTGTGTGTGTGTGTGTGGTGCGTGAGAATATTGTTACCATGTTAAAAATATGTGACACTTTCTTGATTATTATTATTATTATTAAATATTCCAAAATTTAAGCAATTATTAATTATGGTACATTACTGCAATTCACTATTGCAATACATACTGCAAGTAAGTATTTTATCGATTTTTTAATAAGTATCTTGATACAATATCAATCGATTTTTTCTATATAGTTTAGCGTAAACGTATACGATCTTTCAGGCACAGATCGTCTTGTGTACGTGTATGTACGTATCAACGATCGATTAGCGGTGTGTATAATACCGTGGGAAGATGAATAAGTGGGAAAACTACAGAGGATTCGGTGCTATAATGCACCATTAACAGTGTTTGCACGATCCTGAGCCTGGTAGTGCTTTGTGGGAAATTACTGCGCACGTAGCAATTACTTCCGATCCCAATGTTGAAATATTATCTACCTGCAAGCGTTTGGTGCTGTTCTTAGTAAAATGGCAAGAATTAAGCTATTACATGTTTTTCAGTGAAAAAGTAGATTATATTTTACACCGATACAGACGTATGTATTATTAGTAACAACAGAAATTTACTGTAACGAACTGTAATACTACAAGTTGGCGTCTGAATAGAAATTGTTTGTGCATTCTCGTGAACAAAGGTTAATACATTTATTGGCACAACAGAATTGTACATATAAAAACTCTTTTTGATATTTCGTTTCATATACTTGAAGGAAGTCGTAGTTTTTCTATAGTCCTATGTTCAAATAATAAAAAAAAGACTCTTTTAGATGTTTAACATTTAAAGTTATTCAGTATAATTAATTTAATAAATAATTAAAAAAATAATTTTTTTTACTAATATAATATTAGCAGTATTTTAGAAAAAGAAAACAGAAACATTAGTTTTCATTGTATTTACAATGAAGTAAGTTATGACAAGCAAAACATTAAACATTTTTATTAATTTTCATGAACATGGGTCTTTATTATTACTAAATATATTTTTTAAGTGTTCCTTTTACAAAGTGATATATAAATCAACTGATTTTTGTTATCTGATGTTGAGACTCAGGATGAAGCGTGATAAGTACCAGGTATATTCGCTGGCGATCACGAATGCGTAATATCCTTTTATCCTGCGTTCCTGTCGCTCTCAAGACGTTATTGAGATGCCCTCCGTCCCTGCAACCACCGTCCAACTGGGCAACAGATATTGTAGTGGCTCTTGTACATTTTTGGTAGATTCTGAAACCTTATTACACTAGGCTGACGAACAGGATGAGTTTATCTAACGCGGCTTTGTCTGATTCCAAATTAGAAACTGAACATGCTCTCCCGTAAGCATTGTTCATGTTGTACAGTCTAACCACGTCGTGTCACGTAATTGCTGAAAAATGTATACGGCAGTCACCTAGACTTTAATAAGACTTTCAAACTCAAAAAAAAAAAAATGTTAAACGTCTCCAACGTACAGACCACGTGCTAAAATGTCTAACTTCCGGAATCTAAAACATTGGATACTAGTGGCTTGAGTTACGAATCATCCATTTTAATCTATAATTAGCATTTATAATTTTTTATTTAAAAAATGTAAACTGCATCCTTTAAATGCAGTTTATCACCCACGTTATTTAATATTTATATAGATGATATAATCCGAAACTGAAAACAATGACATAAAGAGGGAATATATTTAGACAAAGACACAATATTAAATATAATTTTATATGCTGACGACCTCACACTAATTGGGGAAAAACAAGAATTGCAAATAGGGATTATACAAACTGCAGCAAATTAGCAGAGGATACAATTTAAAAATTTCAATTTCTAAAATAAAAATAATGGCGTTCGCAGGAAAAGAGCTAATAAGAGCCAAAATCATCTTAAACGATAAAACACTGGATCAGATAAAACTTTTTGAATACCTAGGTTGTGATATTTCCTTCGATTACAGTAAATATATTGACCAAAAAATTAGTACTTTTAACCGTATTTGCGGATCTATCAGTCGATGCCTGAAAAATAAAGCCAGGAAAGAGGCAATTTTGAAATTTTATACAACAATGGCTGTCCCCGCATGGCAGCGAAACACGGGTAACGACAAAGGCACAAGAAAATCGAATTCAGGCACAGGAAATGAGATTCTTAAGACGAATTAAGGGCTGTAGTCGAATAGACAGAATAAGAAATGAAAAGATTAGACAAGAACTTCAGGTATTCAACTTAGATGAAAAGATAAAATTTAATAGAAACAAGTAGCAGGAACATTTAGAAAGAATGCAACAATACAGGAATCCAGTAAAAGCTAGAAAATACGAAGCCAGAGAAAGAAGAAATTTAGGTAGACCAAGGAAAAGGTGGGAACCGTAACAGGCAGAATGTCTAAAACATGAAGTGAAGAAGAAGAAGAAGAAGAAGAAGAAGAAGAAGAAGAAGAAGAAGAAGAAGAAGAAGAAGAAGAAGAAGAAGAAGAAGAAGAAGAAGAAGAAGAAGAAGAACTTTTGCTGTTACATAACAAAACGCATCACACAAATAAACCAAAAACATATTAAACCAAATAGATACTCACATAAAAAGCAAGTAATAGGCCTATTAAAAAACCACAACTTCTTTCACTAACAACTTTCTTCTATATTGCTTCAAGCCGTTCAACGTTTAATTAAGGTACCATGTTTGATAGGTTACTATTTTATAAAGGAGTCATAATTTAGTTATGTCTCCATAATGTAAAAATAATTTCAAACAGTAAATTGAGACGGAGCAATTTAATATGTTTGCCTAGATCCTCTATCAAGTATTTTCCATCCATTACCGTTGTGGATACTTCAAACTTTCCCTGGAGCCATGGCGTAGGTGCATCTGCTGTGCGGGTTGACATGAGTTCAATTAAACAAGAGATAACGTACGGACCCCCTAAAGGGATGCAATCGACTGTACACCGTCTAGTCTATATGTCAATAAGCACCGTGCGGATAAGAGCCCGTATTTCCGTAAGCCCGTAAGCCCATAGTTAATACCGTGATCTGACGATTGAACCTTTACTCCGTGCTGAGATGTATGTGACAAAGGGAGTAGACAGTTTACAGTCGGTGATTGGAAACTTGATAATACGACATGGACGCTTTACTTTTACTGTAGTGTTAACGGTTGAACTCGGGTTAGGGACACTATGTAAAATCAATCGTTGATTAACTACAATTTTTTTTTTAAACAATGACAACAATTTAATTCATTAATTATACCGTAAGTAATTATCTATTTAACATCAGGTTAGTTATTTTAATTACTTCGGTTGTAATATCTCATATGGAACTGATATTGATTGGGATAGTAACACAATTTAGTCGCATCTGTGGAACGATCGATAGGTACCTGAAAAATAAAACACGGAATGATACCCGAATGAAATTTTATAAAACTGTGGCTGTCCTCACATTCCTGTATGCTATTTAAACATGGTAAAAGGGACTTGCAAAAGATTCAGGCGGCCAAAATGAAATTTCTAAAAGGGACGCGAGATTGTTCTCTCTTGGCTCAGAGAAGGAACGAGGAACTTAGACGCGATTTAAACATTGTGTAATTGCACCAGAAGATTGAAGACCACAGAAGGAGATACTGTAAACACTTGAACCATATGCTTGATATCCGTTTACCTGTGGCTACCTTCGGTTATCACCCTACTGGGAAGCGAGGAGGAGATGGGTTTCCGAACAGGTCTAACGCCCTAGTCCTTGGGTGGTGATTTGATGATGATGAATAATTTTCTAAATTTTAATAAACACTGTTCATAATATTCTCAGCTCGTAGTTCAACGATTAGAAAACTGATGGATGCAAGTAAAGGAAATTTTTTGCTTCATTTCTTTTCCACACGAACTCATGAATCATCAGAAATCCTATCGCGGCGTTCACTATTTCCTCGATCACCTGAATATTCTGCTGTCATTCCGTTTGGAGTGACGGATAATAGGCTGCCACAATCCTTCTATTATTACGATGTTTTTTCAACAGAAACACGTTTAAAGGCTGTAAAGCATTTTTTATTCAACGATTTTAAAATAAGTCTCCACTAACATTGAGGCATGAGTCCCACTGTTGCACTAATCTGTAGAATCCCTGCTGGTAAAATTCTTGCGGCTGTTTGCGGAACCATTCGCATATCACAGATGCCATTTTTCAATTCAGTCACAACACTTAGAAAAAAAAACAAACTGCAAATATTTCTGACAGACGCGTCACTAGTACTTAAACCGACAATCTAAACAAATGAATCCCGTTGCCACGGCGACGAAGTCACGGCTGCGCAGAACAAACGTGTTTCGATTGAACAATCCTCGTAACATTCAGCCCTGTTTTACAAATTATATTTTACCACATTGTTATTTAACAACTTCTTATTTTCCTACGAATATTAAAAGTATTCAATCAGTCCGGAATCAGTCTTCCACAATCTCGTCCGACGGACGCCTGCACCACTTATTGGTTTAACGAATAGCCACTTATGAGCCTGAACAAGGCACCACTTTCTGTTTGCTCAACAGAACAACTACACAACAATTTGAATGTTACAACCCTTACACACGAGGCAGATAACTGCGGCAGACGTGTGCTAGGGACAGAAATCCCATTGATACAATACATAGCTTTTCACATGAGCGTGCGAGTGAGCCACGAGAGGCAGACGTCTGCCGGCTCGTTCTCTCCTCGACAGTTGAATTCAACTCGTCGGGCAGGCCAGTTGCTAGTTAACAAGTGCAAATCCTTAGAACCTTTTCACACGAGCAGACGTCTGCCTCCTCAGAACAAAAAAAGTAATTAATACTTTCGATGTCGAATCCTTTATTGAAGAAATTCGCAATCGTCCACCTATACGGGATTGTTATTGATAAGATAATAGTAATAAAATAAGAAAACAGCAGTCCTGGAACGAATTTTTTTAATTGCTTATGAAGATTACGAAGAAATGTCAAGAAAAAACAAAATTGCATTAGATATGTGAATAGTCACTGCAGTTTTTTCTTATTAATTGTACTTAAAAATTTTACTATTAAAAATATAAATTGAATAAAATACAATGTGTATTGTAAATTTAAAGTGTATACATTTTTTAATGTAACCGCTAACTTTTCAACTGTTGCAACGGAATTCCTCATGTTGGTGTTCTGTTTTTGAATGTTATTCTCCAACAAACTATGCAGTTTACCGAAAGAAGAAATCGACATACGAAAATAATTTAAAAACTTTTCATTGTCATTTCTCAGTTCGTGATACAACAGTGCAAACTATTAGTGGCAAGTCTGTCGTTTATTAGTAGGTCAATCAACATTTTCCTGTGGCTTCGTTTCTTCTTTTTCTATTTTCAATTAGTGCTAGAGCCAATATTGTTACTACTTCTACCTGTTCATTCATAATTTTGAAATACTTTTTTAAAAAGCAATTTAAAAAATATTCTGAATTAGAGTGTTTACTCAAATTGAGGCTGGACCGTTTGGTGCAAGGCAGACAGGCACATTGTGCAGAGACCAAGCTCGCGTGAGCCTACTACGGCAGACGTCTGCCGCAGACTTGTTTACCGTGTGAAAGAGCAACAGTGCAACAGTGTGAAAGAGCACTTGTTTACTACAGTGCAACAGTTTTGCCACACCTAAAATCTTACGTGGGATCTCAGACAAATAGCATAAACAATATAACATCAGACACTAGCACAGGTTTCTACGTGGCAAACGTAACACTTTTCTAACTAATAAAATATTCATACGCGTTGTTTAAGTTTGGTAAAGGGAGGTTTTAGCGTATTAACCGCAGACGTAAAGTAGGAAGTAATGGACACGTAAACAAGGGCAACTGTGTTGAAAATATGGATTGCAATGCTGAAAAATTTCATTACACTGAAAGCGTGCTTACACTGCGCGACACTTTGCCACTAGGAAATAATAAAACACTAAACGTAATATAGAAATTGGTTTGTTTGTCTACAAACTGCATTTTCTTTGACGTTTGTTGACCTACATAAACTGTGCAGTTAAGAATCCGTCGACAATGTATACGAGCCACTTCCCTTGCTTGTTTTATTGTTTGATACACTTTGCGCACACATTCTGCTTCATAAAGTGCACAGTTTGTTGTAAAAATGCTACGCTCAGCACTGTTGTTTGCTAACTTGGTATAAACAGCAACCGCTTCTCTACCGTATTTTCAGTTCTCAGATTGGTGAAAATCTGACAGATTTTTACGGCTCCTTTGTATAGAGGAACACAATTATTTCCAGTTAAGGTTAATTATTTTCCAGTTAATCATTGATGTATCGGGTAAATATGGAACATAATATAAATAAAAGTTCCCGTGTATTCTTACATATTTTTACGACGGTCTCACTGATCGTCGTATGGTACAGTGGAAAACAAAATACAGACACCAGTAAAATTACTAATTACCAGCTTTAATTAATCAAAAATAATAATTCGTAATCAACTCGTACAATAATTCACGTTAAATTTGTGCACACGCAATAATGATGTCAACTAATATAGTTCCGCACTACAATCACTTGTTACTAATAACCACTGGAGATGCACTGAGTAAATTGCCCAACGTAAACTGAATTCTAAGCGGCAGCTGTCGCCTGTGTATAGCCAGCAGGGTTTCAGACTAATGTTCCATAATATGCGTCCTTAACAAGCACTTGAAAACTTTACAGGATGCTTGACTGCGGCCTTAGCAGAAACACGCACCTGCTCGGCTAGTCGGGAAACGCGTAGAACAACGCTTTCCATTGTTCCAGAACGTTTCGTCGCTACAATATTGTTACGACGATCTTACGGATCGCCGTACTGTACAGTGGAAACAAAATACAGACACCAATGAAGTCACTAATTACAAGTTTTAAGTAGTTACACACAACTGTTTGTAATCAACAATGTACTCTCGTACAATAATTCAACTTCAATTTGTCTAACTTAAGTGAGACAGTTGTAACAATATTTAATTGAGACCTGCTTCCATACGTCTACGTCTCCTAACGCCTCTGTCTTTTGAGCAAACTTAATAATGGTACCTTACTAAAATACTAATCAATTATTAATTACTAATTACTAATTAGTAACCTTACTAATTAACACAATAATCAATTTCCACGAATCCCCAAAAAATCACTTGATCCGCACTCTATAGTATCTCCTGGTGTAACTAACTTCAAAGCCGGCCGTAGACACTTATGTATACTCTGCAGAAGTTTAAGAACAATTTTCTATTCTTTTGGCGACGGGGACGTGCCGGCAAAATTTGCTTAGTTACAAGTGCTCGAATAGTCTAAAGCAGTGGTTCCCAAACTTTTCAGTCCGTGGATCCCCTCCGAAAAAATGTAAAAACTCCCCACCTGAATTTTGAAATAAAACAAACAGTAAATATGATAGAAACTATTATATTTTAATTATAAATATAAATTTTTATTTATATTAAAATTTTGTATTAAAATTAAAATTCTCTGAACTTACAATATTACAATATTAATGATAACAAACATAGTTTAATGTGAACAATGAAGCTGCTTTTGCACAATTAGCTCTGCAATATTGGGTTTAATGTCTGATAATTTCAATATTAAGTAACTCTTGACATCGAGTTTTTTTTTCACTTTGACTTTAAGTACGTGAGCAGGGAGACTGCGGTTTCACAGAAATAAGTAGAGGAAAACACAGTTAAACACTCCAAAGCTCTTTTTCCGAGTTCAAGGTTCAGGATAGTCAGTCATTATATATATAACCAGAAGTCACCTAGCTGTAATTGCAAAAACTATAATTTTAACTGTCACTTGAAAGCTGCCAATGAGTCTTATTTTTATAGTGTAAGAGAGAGGTCTAGTCAGTTCGGCTAAAAAACAGATCTGCTACACGACACGATTTAAAGGCATTATTAAAACCATTAGTTTGAAATTACTTTTACAATTACAATTAGTTTGACCCCCCCCCCCCCAAAATACTGGAATCTTCTACTAATTGTTTTAAGATTTTGAAATTTATATTTATATTTTAGAGCATACAAAAATCGGAGAATATTACGGCATATCATAGATTTTCTTAAATGTGTCTGCGGACCAACTGAAACATTGTCGCGGACCCCCAGGGGTCGTCGGCCTCTACTTTGTGAACCACTGGTCTAAAGGATACGTAAGTGCATGACCTTGAGCGTGATACTGCACCCGCTCAGTTAGCCGAGAAAAGTGTATAATGAGGTTCTCGAAAATTCGAAAGCATTACGTAATTGCCGGAGACCAATGTATACCTATACAATGTACAATACAATGTATACAATGTATACTTATACACTTATCACACAGAAAGAAAATGTTTGTTTCACACGCTGATTTGTTTTACTGAACTAACCAGATGTTATCGTACTGAAAATTGTCGTTAGGCGTAGAACAAGTTCCGTGAATTTTAGTAAAGAACCCAGAGTCAAGAGTGACGAGCACATATGTTTTATTCTGCGAAAATTAATTTGCTACGCCTAGCAATGGCGCTCAGTTAATCCATCTAAAAATTACAGTTGTTTTCTTAGATAAATAGCTGAAAAATATGATACAAATCAATGAACACAAAACTTAAATATTTCCGATCTGATGATGAGCTGTGAAGCTTGAAAGCGATAATTGCAATAATTGTTTCTACAGTGATGTGGAACTGTGTTATTTTTGTTATGTTAAAATGTTTTTGGAGATATAAGTTAGTATGGCAAAGCAGTATGCATGACTATTGCAAGCTACGTAAACTAAATATTTTAGCGTACGATGTACAAACGCGATTTGATTCCTCGTTTATTATAAATTTTCTTATAATTACTAACATGTTTTAATAAATGTTATGAAAGCATTGCTATTAAAGTAAATTGGTAACACTAACGTTTTAAACTATTGTTTAAAGTACCAGATTGTGTGTATTTGGTTATTGTTAGCTTTTAGTATTCCTACACATATGTCACATGAAAAAAGTTCACCACCGTGTTGGTTTTAATTAAAAAAAAATTGAATATCCAACTGCCTGCTTTTAAGCACTATAAATGATTGTGCTCATTATTTTTTATAAACACACTTATACACTGTATTTTGAAAACCCCTTCACATTTTGAAGGCATATTTGAAATTTACTTATGAATTAGAAAATTAACTTTATTAAATCTCTATTATTATTTGGCATGAGAATTCTCTTGTTTTTAATGGATATGTAAATTTTTAAAAATAAAATCATAAATAAAAATAAAAATAGTTTCATTGCCTTACTAAAAGGCAATGAAACTAAATTATGGAAGTTATTATTTTTACTGTTAATACAGGGAACTGTTTGATTTTCAGGAAATCATAATAAGCGAATTGATAAAAAAACCTGTACAATTAAATAAAAGTGAAGATATCTTAGAGGTCCTCCTTAAATCAAATATTCCTACAGAGGAGAGAGTAAGCAACGACAATTTTAGTGTGGGTACCGTCCTGTTTATATGTTAACAAATTTTGTTTTTTTTACACATCACAGGATTATAAATGATTCTTGATTTGAATTTAAGAACTGAATAGACATCCAGACACTGAATGCAGTCTTCTTCTTTTTCATTAATTTTGTCTTTGTTTTTTATACACTTTGGAGAATGTCCATTAGGTTTCTTTTGAAGATGTCTGTGAAGTTGTTAAATCATTTGTCTTATGGCTCCTTTTTTATCACCTAAACCTATCACATAAGGGTAGGCTGGGATCCCTGGGATGAGACCCAACAAATCCTGAAGGAAATACATTCAATGTTATGTAAAGTGAATGGTTCCTGACGTCTCAAGTCGGTTGAACGCGTGTCCAGGGAATGGCTTCCTCGCTGATGTCTTACAGAGCGTTCTATCTGGCCCCAACTTGGGAAAAGCCCCATTTGATGGCCACTTTCTTTATCGTGTTTGGAAAACAGTTTAGTAATGACATAAAAAGAGGCTGTTCATTATCATCAGCCGTGGCTCTACAACACTTGGTGGGTCTTTGCCTGTTCCAGGAGTCGATTTCATTCTTCCCTTTTGCGTGCCCTGGCTTTCCAGATTTTTATGTTCAGCTTTCTGAGGTCCTCCTCTATCTGGCCCTTGAATCTATTTCCGGGGTTTTTCCTTTTTCTACTGCCAGTTTCTGGTAGAATATATATTTCGTAGGCTATTCTTCCTTCATTCTCTCTATATGTCCCACCCACTTTAACCTGTATATTTTGATTATACTGACAATGTCCGGCTCTTTGTACAGATAGTATAATTCATAATGTTAGCGCCTACGTTACGTTCCATTTTTTTGTACTTCTCTAACCATTGTTCTTAGAATCCGTCTTTTACAGCAACCTAGAAGAATCTCTTGCTATATTTTGTCATTGTCCAGGTTTGTGAAGCATATGCCAGCACTGGCCTGATAAATGTTTTGTAAATTTTGTAATTCCTGCAAGAAGAAGCTGTTAGAGACATGAAAACATTAGTGAAGAATCTCTTGCCACAATTCCAACAATAAGTTTTATCATTACTACAAAATATGTTCTGTCAGTTGAAGGCTCCTATAGTTTCTACTCGTAGTCAGCAGAAGAGCAAAGACAAATCACATCGTCATAATATCAGAATGATGGTTGAAATTTTGTTAGGTGTCACACTAAAGGTCATGATTCTCTTCCATGAGGAAGGCCATCACTTTTGTCGTTGAAATACAAAGACATTAGATTCTCTACCTGTTAAGTAAGTTTGAATGAAAACTTCATTAATTTTTGTTTCCGATTAAATTCTGTCTTTATTACATCATGGTCATCCACCATTTGTTAAGAACCTTTTTCACTGTTGCAATTTATTGAACTCCTCCAATAGATCTCTATATTTTAACGAGTCCGATTCTAACATCGGTGTTTCCTCTAACATCGGTGTTCAAATTTACAAGAATTGACAAACAGAATTATCACTGTTGCACACCACTATAGAAAAATTATTCCGATTAGCGCTTTCAAGCTTCTCACCTCATCGTCAGATTGGAATTCCGTTTGTGATTACTACCACTAACACAACTTTCTACATTAAGCTTACAAGAATTGAGTTGAAAATTACAAACTTAAATTACTATGGTCCGTAGCCGAGTAATGTAACCGAAAATCTAAGTTCAACTGACTAATTTACTGATGTTTTAGAAACCCATTTTTACCTATTTTTTAAATTATGTATAAATTGTTTAAGCAAAGCATCATAGGGCCCAAGAACTGAAACAACAGAAAATGTTTTATAAAATCTATCTTTCATTCTCTCACCCTCTTTTTTGTCACACGAAGATACACTCGGGCTTAGTTTTGTATGTGTAAGTGTCTGCGACCAAAATCGAAGGGGGTGAATAATAATAATAATAATAATAATAATGGAAAGCTGGAAATTGGAAACGCTACAAGCAAGTAGGACGTGACACGGAACGGGTTGTCAGGAATTAACAGAAAGCAACGACATCAGTCTACCAAAACATGCCACAGCCCACTTGCATTTCAATACGTTTTCATCGTAGACAAAACATTATATATAATCCTATTGGATATCTGAGTAACTGATTTTGATTTCGATCGTTACTTCCAGTTCAGCATTTGAAGATATTTGCTTGGAGTGTAACAGTTGTATATGCGTTCTTCTGGAAGCGTAAGTTTAATATATTTTTCAACTGTAAGAGAGTGTAAAGCAACCACCGTATACGAACCTGTATAATGTATTTTTTTTTAATTCCGCGCTTGTAACTAATAAACTATTTCGATATAGAGTAGACAGGCAGTTATGAAACTATAGAGGGAAGAAAGTAAACAGTGAAACAAAATGTTTAATTTAATTTATTATTACTGGATACATATAAAGGTGGAACATTTTTATGATTCAAATTAAATAAAGCTCTAAACCTGCAAAAAATTTCGATAATGATACCAAAATTTGTCTGGACGTTTTACTCAGAAGTGTCGATAAGATTTTCCAGTTGAATTCGCACAGAAGACACATGTCGTACTCTAACCTTGGCAAGTTTTATCTCATATTAAGACATCACGACATTAAGAGGAGTCTCTAAGTTATACTACTTCGCGCAGATTAATTAATACATAACAGTAATATTTAACTACATGTCACTTTTTATCATGTTTGGAAAATATTTTAGTAAAAGTAAAACAAAAAATAAAAGGAATAAAATGGTTTATAAAAATCTGCTATAGAAGGAAGGATTCATAAGATGGAAAGGGTATATGGTATAACTAAAAATATTTACAATAAAAATTGCACATCGGAAAATGCGAAAATAAGGCATTACAGTACAGTAGTGAAGCCAGAATGCCTATATGCAAGAGAAGGTCTAGCATTGAATTATAATTTAGACAATCTAGAAATATTAGAAAGACAAATTTTAGGAAAATATTAGGCCCACGAAAAACTTTATAAGTTTGGAAATTGAGAAGTAATGATAAAATATATCAAAGTATATAAAATAAAATACAAAAATGAGAAAAAGAAGGCTATTATTTTTTGGACATTTATATAGAATGGACGACAATAGGTTAACAAAGGAGATCTTCAAATATCTACGGGGGAAGAAGTCAACATCAAGTTGGATTAAAGACGTCTATTAGGAATTAGAAAAAAATAATATAAACGCAGAAGAAGCAATTGAAAGAGAAGTTTTTCAGGCAAAAGTGTTAAAAATGGACGGTGTCCAAGGTAGGAGAGAGAAAAACACAAGTTCAAAGTAGACTGAAGACAGGAAGAAGAGACACAGTGAAAATGTGAAAGAATATTGGAGAAAAGGAAAAGAACTAAGAATAATGAATTCTGCTACGTCGAGTCAATATCATCCTCACAAACTATCCCACAATAACCTTAAGAATTTTCTGCATTTTAAACTTCTGGAGCACTGGAATGATGAATGGCTTAAGTCACCACCCGCCAAGCTATTCCGAGTAAGGAAAAATATTTACGACCAACACTCACTTGCTACAGACTCCAAAAGAAGTCAAGTGGTCATAACAAGACTCCGCATCGGCCACACGCTACTGACTCACAAGTACATTTTCACAAGAGAGCCTCCTGCGAGATGTAATCGCTGTGGAACGGTTTTGTCAGCTTTCCATCTCGTTTCCGAGTGCCCTGCTCTTCAACATCTACGAAGCAAATTTACTATCCCTGCTGATGTGCGAAAAAGTTTAAACGATATAACAAAAAGAATTAGTAGTGGGTGTTGTTTAAAATGTTGTTATATGTAAACTGTATCGGGCGTTACCTCCGCGCACTTTTGTTACTTACCCTGTTGACTGGATCCTCTGCAGTGATGTAGTCCTGTAACACAACTTAAAACTATGCTTTTTGTGGGCGCCACTTGGAAACGTTTGTTCCAAGAAAAAATTAAAAGTGATTGATAAAATTTTTAAATCTACGAAAAAATTTAAACAAGTCAGTTTAGCTTTGAAAAATCAGTTAAGTTTAATGATCTTTTAAAAACAACAAACAAATCGTCTGAAGGACTATCATTCATAAAAATTATAAAATTGCAGAGAAAAAAAATTTTACAAGTTATTATTACTGACAATTTTTATATGTCCAATCAAGTATCGGCTAGTATTTCAGATTCTGACTCAGTTGACAAGCATGAGTTTAATATATGAAAAAACTTTAATCTCAGGACGTGACTCCTTTGAACTACCAAGACATATCAATTAGATGCCTTACAAGAAAAAAAACTAAGTGATTTGAAGGTGTATGTGTGGCGTGTAAAGTACAACTGTGTGATAATTGTAACCAGGTAACAATGATTTTAATTTTGGTAACTCACGTTCCAATGGTCGTTTATTCTCTCACTGGACACTTCCTTCGGGTAGTTTCTCGATCTCGCCTCTTCGGGTGTACACTGAATCTATTTAAAGTCAATTTTTTCGATCGTTACTTTTTCCGCACTTTTTGTCAAAACGTTTGGCAGTAAAATCTCGTTCAAACGCCGCCACTACGAATCATCTGTTTAGCGTTGATTCAGAAATCTGCCACCGCAGCGCTGATCCCCATGCAGTTTTGAGGAAGGCTCAGTGTATTGTTTGTTTACGTTCGGGGGAATTATTTGTCACGTTAGTCAGTCAATGCGAACACAGCAGAATTCGTTCTCTATTAAATGTTGGGACCCTCCTGGGCCGTCGACGTTCTGGCTGCGTGCTTTCTATTAGAATTTGCCGTATCGCTGCTCTATTTCAGCGATATTTTTTGGCGTATACTCTCGTTGAGGTTAAGTCAGTCGGTTATGTCTATGTACGGGAAAAGCCTTCCTGCCGTGTCTTGTCGATTTTTCGCCTCTCGGTTTCGCCTTAGCTGCGTTGATCAGTGTTGTGTGAGATGCATCACTTCTGGAGTTCAATCTTCAAGTGTTTTTTGGTCAAATTTTGTCTCGCTTTTATACTAAATCGGGCTGACTGTTTTCGTCGACTTCCGGTATATTTGTGTAAAAATTCTTTCTAGATTGTTCGAGAATAAACGAAATGGAATGTCATAGAACAATTTTCACTTCCGTAGAAGCTTTTAGAACGAATTTCTTATTCTTCATACAATGGATATTTCAAAATTTACACTGGTATTTATCAAACAGTTTCACATTAGTACTTACAATTTGTATGCCATTAATGTATTTAAATTCCTTGTTTTTAACTGAATCTAGCGATACTAAATATGATTGGTATCTAATTAACTTAAGTCTAACAAACATTACAATTTACAACCTTCACCTTGAGTTGTAGTCATTAAAAACTCAATATTTATAATAAAAATTGTTGTGGAGTTATAAAGTTCCCTTCACAAGCTGGACATCTACTACTACTACTCTCCTACAACAAAATAAACAAATTTTAACATCAATAAAACACAAATAAATACAATTTTATATGGCCTCTGCTCATGGCCTAGGTTCTTGTCAATTTTCTAATACAATGATTAGTCTTTTTCCTTAATATATGTGTTATTTCACCACTATACACACAGAGTTTATTATTTTGTCTATCTTTTGTGATACCTGGTTACTTTGTACATATTTTATATTTATCACAAGATGACATAGCATCATTGATTGTCTTGAGATGTCATTTTTTTATGGTGTGACAAATCTCACTCTAAATAGTTAAATTCTTTTAGAATTGACTTTACTTTCAACTGAGTTTATTTCTTATTAAGGTATTTTGATGTATTGTACCTTTCTATCTCATTTTTGTTAGTATTATGTAAGTATTTTAGCCAGATATGATTCTTTTGTACTGGATAATTGGCTTCAGCCATACATGGTATAAGTAAATATTTTGCTGACTTGACTATTACAATGTTAAAGTTGGTCAGGTATATTAGTATAGTTGCTTTATATCATATTACAGCTTTCTAATACAGTTTGGTTGCATTTTGGCAACATTAAATTCATAAATTATACAATATTAGATGCCTGTTACATGTTTTTAGTTAACACTGTTTTTGGCTATTTTGGCTGCTTTTTATTCATTTGACAGCTTCCTTTATTTAAGATAAATTGTTCACTATTGTCTGTTTGACAATTACATATAGTTTTTACTTAAATCTGATAATAATTAATTTTTTCATGAAATCTTGGTGTATGGTCTCAAATCCAACACATTAATATTTTTTGTCATTGCAAATATACAATTTTTATTTTAACTTAAACTCTTTCTAATAATGTATTTAAGTCATTTAATACATTTATTTTATTTACATCACATAATATAATGATGGATCATGTCCATTTATTCACAAAAAATAGTTTTTAATACTATATTCATAGTTATAAAACTTAATAATTATTGACTTTATTCTGGTGGATTCTGACATTATTTCTCTCTCTTATAGTGTCTTATGGTTTTTTCACTCTTATTCACTTTAATAATATATATGGGGTTTTGTCTTAGTCATAGTTTGGTCGTTTTTTCAAGTTGATAGAAATAATTATTATACAAAATTACACAATTTTTTGGGACTACTTGGGTTCGATACTGTTCACTTCACTTTCCTCCTATGCTAACTTACTATATAAATGATTTCTTTTTATGGAACGTTCTGTGACGCTACAACGACAAGACTTTAGCCGCCAACATACTTCTCCTCTTAAAGGAGTTTCAGTTGTTAACAGCAATACAGGCACGAACTAAGAAAATTATAAGATCATTAAAAATTGTGTAATTAAGTTAATGGATTGATATGTTATTATAACTTATTGTTATATAGTTGTCACATATTGATACTTAGTGTTATATTTAGTATATGTATATTTAGTTATATTTATTTATGTGCATGATGTGTAGTTATCAGTTAAACTAATACCTGTTATTTGTTAAATATTTTTATCTATCTCATTTGTTTACACTATTTGGTATTTAAACAAATATTTACTAAATGTTAATACATCTGTTTAAGAATCTGTACAAATTTCATTTTTGTGGTAGCTAATGACCGTTGCTGTTGCAGCGAACTTATAAATAAAAAACATTTTATAAAAGTAAAAAAATAATAAAAATAATAATGAATTGAAATTGGCATGTGGTCCTTAGTGGGAGATATAAAAAAATAAGGAATAGAATTAACTGAAAGCAACAAGAGAGAATAACGGAATTAATATTTTAAAAAGCTGGAAAATAAGTAAAGTCTGAAACGAGGTATAATACATACTTCTGTGGTACCGTGAGAGCTACAAATAAGTTTTGTTTTAAATACATTCGTCATGTAACAAATGTTTTTGTACTACTATTACTACCTGATAATTCATGCGTATATTGTCACGCACAATATACGCCTTTCAACTACTCGTGTTTGTATTAATTTATTTTTTACATTAAATAAATTCTTTGTATAAAAAGCAACAAGATTACGTTATAATTGTAGTAAAATTCATTAAATCTACTATAGAAAAATGCATACCGTATAAGTGATTAAATATTATTGCTTTAGTGGATTTTCTATCCTAGCAAAAAACAAAGCCACTACTAGCAATATACTGTTCATCTCACTGCAGATTTCATTTGGGTAATTGAACAGTATGTATTGAACAGTGAGTAATTGAACGTAAGGAACCAGTATGTATGCATGTGATATACGCGCTTTTATTTCAAGATTATATCTGTGTATATGTTACTGGCAAAGTATGTAATCCTGGCATTTTATAGAATACCTAGGCAATTCATTCAATGCCTGGAGTTTTTTCGGCAAAGTATAGAATAGAATACTTTTCAAATGATTTTTATACTTTTCCCAGGTATTCTGTACATTGCCTAGGCATTCGATATAATGCCCTTGATTATTTAGGCAAAGTGTAAAATAAGCTTACTACGTTCAAAATGAAAATATTTTATTACAAAATCAACACAATCGTTTGATTTTACACAAATTTATTTTATCCAATCCCCGCTCTCGGTAGTTCAGCCATTCGGCGGCGAGCCTCCCAGTACAGACAGGATAAAGTTCGCGGTTGCAGGTTCGCCAGTTCAGGACAGACAGGAAGGTGTTGTCCATCCATCATTCCTCCATTGCACAGCGGGCAGATGTTGGAATTCACCAGGCCGAATAGGTGTAAATGGGCTTGGAGGTAGTCGTGTCCAGTGTATAGTCTGAACTCCGCGACCGCGGTCGATCTCTTGAGGGTTCGTAAAATTTGTGTTGTAAGGAGTGCAAAGTAGCAGTACCTCCTAGTTGGTGCACACTGGGTAACGCTAAATCTGCCACGGCGAACACACGCCTACACGATCCTCCCAAAACATTTTACACAAAGGAGGACTTTGTATAAAATTTTTCGAGATTATCTATTCTCTACTTAGTTAGTTATGTTCAGATACTATTTTCTTAAAATTATACTGTATAAGAACTTTTTTAACCAATCTGGTTAAAAAAAAATACATTAAATATTATTGGTGTTAATTAATTCTAAATATATGAAATATACTCTACTTATTACAACAAGATAGAGAGCTGTGACATTTTGAAATACACTTTCTTTCATTTTTTACACAATTACAAATTTTTTGAAATTTAGTCTTGCACACACGTTTTGCGAACCCTTGTCCGGATCCTGATGATTGGGCAGTAGCAGCAGGACGAAGTGCGGTTTCTTGTTCAGGAACATCTTCGACCGCCATTAGTGGTCTTGGCCATACAGTGAACTGCGATATTGTGTACAGCTGCTTTAACGATCCGTTAGTGGTTCCCAGTTTGTAAAATCCGTCATCTGTCACACTCACGACGATTGCTAGGATGTTTCGAAGATCTCTCCGGCCCTTGTCTACTTCAGGAATGGGAACACGAACAGACGCGCCCACAAGAGCTGGAGGAAATTTCTTTGATCCTTCTTTGCCTGAGGTTCTAGAAATGATTTTGACCTTTCTCATTCTTCAGTTGCAATCATTACTTTGAAGCAGAGAGTACACAGCTTCTTGCCATCGTCACACTTATCTCCACTATTGCCACTAATGTTCAACAAATGTCCACACGTACTATGCATATCTCTGCAGCACTCTACACACTTTCTAGAACATGAAACCATAGCGCACACATTGTCTTCTATACATTACCTACAAGACGTTAGGCATCCTATACAATGCGTAGCCAATGTATGAAATGTGTTTTATTTCATATTTTGCCGGCTGGATTCAGGCACTGTATGAAATTCCTAGGCATTCTATAAAATGCCTGATTTTGTACTTTGCCGGTAGCATATTGTTACGACATCACAGAACAATCTACGTGTTTATCGAATGTGCCAGAAGAATCTCGATGTAACGCGTGTGGCGTACGTGCTTGTAGACGCATATACGAGGGGTTTCTCGAAGGCGCCACCCGCGCGGACTGTGTCAAGGCCGCAAGTAATTACGTCGTAACTATACTGGCGCTATCGAATAATCTAGTAATTTGGGGCGGTATAAATACCAACAATCAACGACGTTCAGTTCAGTATTAGTGCGATATATTGACAGTGCGGTTCGAGAGTTATAGCAGCGATATTACTGTGCGCGTTCAAGTGGTTATTAGTTAAGAGTGGAGTTTTATAACCGGACGGTATAATTGTAATACAATTTGTCTAATTTTAGTGGACATTTTATTGCTTGTGAGCAATTTTCATTTGATTTGTTGTGGAGACTGTGTTGTTAATTACGAACTGTTTAAGTGTAAAAATTAAAGCTGGTGATTGGTGACCTAATTGGTGTCTTGTACTTATTTTGTTTTCCACTGTACCTACGACGACCAATCACGTAACAATATATAATCACGTAGATACTGATCTAGATTTCTGATAATTTGGTGGACACAATGCAAACATAGGTGCGACGATTATTATTATTATTTGTTATTCATGTACGCGTGAGACTCGTGTTATATCTTTGCTTCTGCATATAAACTCATGCACATATCCCTAATTGATTTGTGGAATGATGAACAACGGAGAAAACTCGCCGGAGTTTAATAGTTTTTTTTTTTATTATAATGCAGTTTTACAATCTACTCATTTCACAGAGTAATAAGTAAAAGTGATGTATAAGTCGTCACTTGAGGTGGGAACTATCCAGCGATGATTACCACGTTCACCGGGTCAGATCATCTGGCCACTATCGCTTCAGCCTTCTTACATCCAGTGATGGATTGAGGAGCTCGTTGATCAGGTTATTGCTGTGTCCTATGTTGCGGTTCCTGTACTTAGCGGCGTGCATCTTGATGACATCAGAAATGTTGTGGTCTTTGTGAAGAGTATAATTAGAGATGAACCAGGGAGCATTCGTTATGCAACGCAAGATTTTTGACTGAACTGTCTGCAGAATCTTTGTGTTGGAAGGTTTAGAGCAGCCCCACAATTCTATACCGTAAGTCCAGATTGGTCTGAGCACAGCTTTATTATATGATGACTTTGTTTGCGAGAGATAGTTGAGATTTTCTACCTATGAGCCAGTACATTTGCCTAGCTTTTAAGGTGAGTTGTTTCTTAGCCTGAATGTGGGCTTTCCATGTTAATTTGTCGTCCAAATGCAGCCCCAGGTATTTAACTTCTGATTTTATAGGTATGGGGGCATCGTTTGTGGTGACTTGTGGAGAAGAGCTACGTTTCATGGTGAAGGTTATTTGAGTGGATTTTGCAGAATTAACTTGGATCCTCCACCGCTGGAACCAATCTTGCAAGAGGTAAAGATGGCTTTGCAGTTTCTCAGAGGCTCGTTCCGGGTTGGGATCTACTGCGAGGATAGCGGTATCATCAGCGAAGGTGGCGGTGGTAGTGTAGTCTGTCACAGGTAGGTAGGTATAATAGTGTCATAATATTTAGTATACGGATGCAATTCTCTGAGTAGTGAACGCATGCGAACGGTAGTGACTCTTGGGAAATTACTACGTACAGTGGGGGAGACACGGCGTACTGTTGAAATATTATCTGTCTGTAAGAGTTTGGTGTTGTCAGTGAAACGATACTGTGCGCTGTGCGCACATATTGCTACTGTTGAACAACAAGCTTTAGCCGTAATGTGTCTCGGCCGCTTCGCATTCCTTTTGTTAATATTTATTACTTAATTTCGTAGAATTTTCCCACGCGACACAAAACGATAAATCAAAACAACAATAACAACGCACGAGTCGCGCCGCGCCTTTTCAGTTTACAGGGTGAATAACGGCGTCATTAGCGTCGCTGCCTAAACGGTTCTGCAGTCGAAGAAAATTTTCTCCCTATTTAGCAGCATGACAGCTTCAAAAGTATAGATATAAATCTTCTCAGTATGTCGTGTTACTCAAAACATTCCTGGCCTACATATGGTCTCAGTACATTTAAGGAGATTACACAAGTGAATTGAATGTGCGTGTGTGTGTGTGGGGGGGCGAGTGAGTGCTTGTATATAAATTCACAATGATGAAGAACACAACCGGTATAAAAAATAGACGGCTTACATTGTGTAGTATTTGTGTTATTTAAAATTTTTAACTTTGTATTTGAAAATAAGACTTTTGCGTGTGGTTTTCTCCAAGGATTATTTAATCGGTTGTTCCATTCTTGAGTTCATAACCGACTTCTCTTTGTACGGCCAATATGTGTTTTTTATTTTTATATTTTATTAAGCGTCAGAGGCCTCACTGTTAAATACTTTACAGTTTTCAAATGTACAAACTAAAATTAAAAAAAAAAAAAAATAGTAAAAATTTATAATAATGCAGTAGTTTAATACAAAGTATTATTACGAGACAGTATTTAGAGCAAGGGGAGTTAGTAAGATATGTTTTTTTTAGCTTGAAATTTGTGTAAACACCATAAGCGCTAATCAGATTAAGACACTTAAATACGCTATTAGTTAATTGAAATATTTGTTAATCGGGCTATTGGTTAATTGCTCTATTATTTAATAGGGCTATCAGTTAATTATCCTATTATTTAATTGACCTACTAATTAATCAGGCTATTAGTTAATCTAGCTATAAGTTAGTCGCGCTATTAGTTGATTGTGCTATTAGATAATCGGGTTATTTGTTAATCAATCTATTAGTCAATTGCGCTATTATTTAATCGGGCTATTAGTTGATTGCTCTATTTAGTTAATTGGGCTATTAGTTAATTGCGCTATATGTTAACCGGGCTGTCGGTTAATTGCCCTATTAGTTAAATGGGAATATTTGTTTATTTTTCTGTTGGATCATTGCGCTCCTAGATAATCGGGCTATTAGTTAATTGCACTATTAGTTAATCGGTCTAATAGTTTATCGCGCTATTAGTTAATCGGGTTTATTGACTAATCAAGCTATTAGTTAATTCCTCTATTATTTTATCTGGCTATTAGATAATTGGGCTACTAGACAATAGATCTATTAGTTAATAGGGATATTAGTGGATTCCTCTAATATCTAAATACGCTATTAGTTAATTGTGCTATTTGCTAATCGGGCATAACCGGGCTATTAGTTTATTGCTCCATTGGTTAATTGTGCTATTAGTTAATAGGCCAACTGGTTAATCCTGCTATTAACTAAATACGCTACTAATTAATCGGGCTATGGGTAAATGGAGCTATTAGTTAATTGTGCAATTGGTTAATCGGACTATTGGTGAATCAAGCTATAAGAAAACTCCGCCACTATTATTTGGGCTATTAGTAATCAGGCTATTAGGTAATTGCTCTATTATTTAATCGGGCTATTTGTAGATTGCTCTATTGGTTTATTAAACTATTAATTAATCGGACTGTAGGTTAAATGGAAAAATATTTAATTGTGCTGTTAGTTAATTACGCTGATAATTAATCGGACGATTATTTAATTGGGATACTAGTTGTTTGCGGTATTAATTATTTCTGCTAATTAGTTAACTGCTCTATTAATTAATTGGCATATCGGTTAATCCTGCCATTAATTAATGCGCTATTAGTTAATCTTTCTATTATAACATTGCGCTATTAGTCAATCGGTCTGTTGGTTTTAATTGCGTTATTATGTTATCTGGTTATTACCTCGTTCCGCTAATAGGTAATCGGGCAGTTAGTTAAAATCGAGGTATTATTTAATCGGACTATTAAATATTTGCGCTTTTAGTTAATTGGGCTATGAGTTAATCGGTCTATTGTTTAAATAGTGTTTTAGTTAATTACGCTATTCGCTATTACGGTAGTCGGGCCATTTGTTAGTAATTCCACTATTAGTTAATCGGGATATTCGTTATTTGAGCTTTTACCTAATTGGGTTTTTATTTAATTGCGCTATATACTAATCAGGCTATTGGTTAATTGCGCTATTATTTGAGTGGTCGATTAGATAACCTCTATCCTAGTTTATCGAGCTATTAGTTAGTTAGATTAATAGTCAACAGAGCTACTAGTTAATTGTGATATTATTTAATGTGTCTATTAAGGAATTATGCTAATAGTTAATCGGGCTATTAGTTAATAATTGCTCTATTCGTTATTCGATCTATCAGTTAATTGCACTACTAGTTAACTGAGCAATTATTTAATCGCGCTGTTAATTGATAGAGCTACCAATAAATTGCACTACTGGTTTAATCGGATTATTAATTAATTGGGTTATTAGTTATTTGAGCTAGTAGATAACAATTGCGCTATTAGTTAATTCCAGTATTAGTTAACTGCGCAATTATATAATTGAGTTACTAGTTTGTTCTTCTATTAGTTAAGAGGGCTACTAGTTTTAATTGAGCTATTATGTCATAGCCCAATTAGTTAGTTTGGAAATTAGTCGATTGCTCTATTAACTACGGTAATTTGCGCTATTATTTAATTGGGCAATAAATTAATCGAGCTATTAGTTATTTGGGAAATTATTTAATCGGGTTATAAGTTAATTGCACAATAAGTTAATCGGGCTATATTAGTTAATTGAGCAATTACTTGATCGGTCTATTAGTTCATTCGGCTATTAGTTTATCGGGCTATTAGTTAATCAGATTATTAGTTATTTGCGCAATCATTTAATCTGACTATTAGTTAATTTCGGTAATAGTTAATCTGGCTATTAGTTAATTGTCCTATTATATAATTGCGTTATTAGTTAATAAGACTATTAGTTAATCGATCTATTAGTTATTCGCGCTATTAGTTGATTGCGCTATTACATATTCGTGATATTAGTTAATTTAAATATTAGTTAAACGCGCTTTTTTCAATATAGCTTTTAGTTGATTGCGATATTAGTTAATCCGGCTATTAGTTAAATGCTCTATTAGTTAATTGGCTACTAGTCAGTGACGCTATTAGTTAATCGAGCTAATAGATTATAAAGATATTAGTTAGATTTGCTATTTGTTAATCGAGTTAATAGTTAATAGAAGTATCAGTTAATTGGGTTATTAGTTAATTGCGTAATTAGATAACCGTAGTTGATTACTCTAATAATTATTTGCGGTATTAGTTAATCGGGCTATGGGTTAATCGAGCTAATAGTTAATTGTTATATTAGGTAGTCTTGCTATTGGACAAATGATCTATTACTTAATTAAGCTATTAGTTAATCAGGCTATTCGTTAACTGCGCTTCCAGTTAACCGTGCTATTAGTTAATTGCTCCAATAGTTATTTGGTCTATTGGTCAATAAAACTATTAGTTAATCAAGCTATTATTTAATTGGTCTACTAATTAAATCGAGCCATTATTTAATATTTTCTCTATTAGTTAATCGAGCTATTAGCTAATTGGTAATTAATTAATCGTGCAAATAGTTAATTCCGCTATTATTTGTTCGGGGTATTAGTTAATTGCACTATTAGATAATCGGTCTTTTAAGTAATAATTACGGTTTTAGTTAATCGAGTTAACAGGTACTCGGGGTACTAGTTAGTTCGCCATTAATTAATCGAGACATTAGGTAATTGGATTATTAGTTTACTGAGTAATTTAGTTAACCGGGTTATTAGTTAATCGATGTATTAGGTAATTGGGCTATTACTTAATTGCGCAATTAGTTAATCGGTGAAATAGTTGATTGCTGTATTTTTTAATTGCGCTATTAGGTAATCGGTCAATTTTTTTATCCGGCTAATAATTCAATTCGCTATTAGTTAATCGGGCTGTAAGTTAATTGCGCTATTGGTTAATCGTGACATTATTTAATTGCGCTATTAGTTATTCGAACTATTGGTCAATCGAGCTTTTAGTTAATTGCGCTATTAGTTAAGTAATGCCTTGCACACTTGTATAAGTGTTGTTACATTGCAACTCATCTTTTTCTTATTTCGGTTTTTGTAGCGTATGTTTACGTATTTCTGAATTAACCGTCCTTTCTATACGGTCACCAAATATAAAATATTGGTTACAATAATCAACTTACCAGCTAGGATTTTAAACTTCTTTCGTCAAACAAACGAAAAGAAAGGCAACAACAAATATTGATGCAATTATTATTCTTTAAATGATTTGTAAAATATACAAAATATATATGAAATCTAACAATAATATTTGGCTTTTTATTTCATGTTTCATTTATCTTTTTTTTCCTAGACAGTAGATAATTAGTTTTTACGCTTGGCATGATCTAAATTGAGCTACTAAATTACACTGAGTTAAAAGCACAAATAGAAATTGTAGCAAGCAGTTACTGTAAATTCCGACGGAGAACCAGTTTGCAAGTTGCAGCGGGGAAACAGCGGTAAGTAACTAGTCGGCTGAAAGGAATGCAGTTATGGGAAGATTATTTTCACAGTAATATTCGAGGACAATAGAAATTGTGCTGATGATAAATTCCAGCCCGCTAGAGTTTTTTGATTGATAAATTAATGAATTGAAGTTTTAAATTTATTGTTAATGTTTGAAGTGTGTTTGTACAATGTTATTAATTAAAACAAATAAATAAAAAATTACAAATTTCTAATCAAAAATTTTATTATCTAAGACTCAGTACACATTTGCAATATGTGACCACGTCCACACACTGTGTTCTAGTTGTCTAAGTACCAGTTAATTTGATGCTGATGCTCAGAACAGCATGGCGTTTTATCTTTTCCTTGAAATAATATTATTTGATGACAAGACGACGAAGAATATTATGATAGTGATAATGTTAACGATGCCCACATGAATGTAAATACATGAAATTTGTTCCAGTTGATTTCATAAGTTTGCAAGATAATGCGACAATACAAGCATAGGCTGTACTGTGCATTTATTAAATTAAATAAATATTTAGATTAATTTTAGAAATATGTAATAAACAAGCAGGTGTGAGATTGAAAGCTGAGTTCATACGCAGGAATCAACATGCACGATCACGCGATTGTCGCTGAGAGTGTGTACACTAGTAAATAGAGTGTGTGCGTGAGGCCTGTTCAAGTCTAAAAGTTTGCAATCTCACCCCAAATAGATGCTAAATTATAGTTTTATTTAATTATAAGCAAACCATAAATGGTAGAAAAATTGCAAAGACTTCTAAATATGCATAAAAATAATATACATGTGCAGTGCGAAAACGGTGTGAATAGGACGTTCAGTGCGAATTCTGTGCGATTTTAAGAGCGTAGTAATTACACGAATTATGTGAGTCCGATGGTAATTACACAGAATATGTGTAATTAAATCATACAATGTTAGAACACCTTGAAATCCGCATTAGACGTTCCAATTCGCAGAAATGTGCGAAAATATGAAATTGGACGATAGTGGGGGAACCGACGCCACAAATAATTTCTGACATGTAGAATTCTGTTCCGACAGGTGTGGTTTGGTTTCTTGATTGAATATAAATACGGGCACAGTAGAGCCAATTTTACTCTCAATCAGTCTTCGGAAGCGGCGGGATGCTATGTTCAGTATCGACGCGATTTTTTTAAATAAACTGTAAAGTCTGATGGACGATACGTTCATCCAAATATCAAACAGTAACGCTTAGTTTGATTTTTAAATACGATTATCGAACATACTCTACAAGTCTACAACCACAAACGTTCAGCACTCAAGACAACCGACGAGGTCACATCAGGCAGAGGAACGCTATGCAGAGCAATAGAGGCGTCTGCTAGGACAACAGCAGCTGGTGCAGAGCAACATATCACTCTACACTACAGCAACCAGATGAGACCATGAGGGACTAGTAACTGAAGGACGACAAGTGGAACCGGAGAACGTGCAGGGAACTCCATTAGAAAAGGACCTACGGACCAACGGAGGACATGGGTACGATCTACAGAATCGAGGTGACGAATAACAAATTTATAATTTGTAAATCAAAAAATAAAGACATTGAAAAGACACTTTACAATGTAAAAATAAATAAAAGTTATGTAAAATGTAGATAGAGATAAGAAAATATAATTTAAATTCAATAAGAATTTTCTTTGATGATGAAAAATTAATTTAAAGTTAATTTAAATCTTTGCTTGGATGATTAACAATTAATTTAGTAAATGTAAATTTTTATTTAAAGCTTGTAAAGTAATCAATGAGTGATATTACACGCAATGCATAGAGTAATATGATAAAAAAATATATAAAGAAAAGAAAACAAAACTGCAATAAAGCACACAGTCAGACTGAGCGGTCGAGAAATTTTAGATTAACAAATAAATGTTTAGCATATACTTTTGTTAATATAGGATATAAGATTTATTTTATGATGAATGTACTGCAACAATGAAACGTTTAAACAAACAATAATGAATATTTTATGGAGAAGTAAATGGGATTTTAAACATACTTATGATTTTTTTTTAATACATTAATGAAAACATGTTACAATTCAATCAATCTTATTACTATTACACCCAAACTCCATTTATAAATACACGTCATCAGTAATGTTGTATGAACTATACCACTACACAGTTTAAAATACATTTAAATTGGCAACTTGTAATGTTATAGTATTGGCGCTCCAACAAAGTGTGGGGCTATACATATTAAATTACATGTAAATTTGTATACAATTTAAAATTTGTAATGTTATAATATTTTGTTAAGTTAACTATCTAAATCAGTGGTTCCCAAACTTTTTAGCCCACGGAACGCCCCCCCCCCAAATTTAAATATTCACGGACCCCATCTGAATTCTGAAATAAAACAAAACAGTAAATATGATTGAAACTTTTATATTTCAATTAAAATTTATTAAAATCAAAATTATCTTAACTTGCAAATTATAATATTAATGATATCAAATATAATTTAATGTGAACAATTAAGCTGATTTTGAACAATTAGGTCTGCAATATTGTGTTTAATGTCCTATAGTTTCAATATAAAGTCACTCTCGACATCAAGTTTATTTCTTAACTCTGACTTCAAGTACGTGAGCAGGGAGAATGCAGTTTCACACAGATAAGTAGAGGGAAACACAGTTAAACGCTTCAAAGCTTTTTTTGCGAGTTCAAGATGGTCAGTCGTCACATACAACCAGACGTCAGCTAACTGTAATTGCGAAAACTATAATTTCAATGAACTGTCGGTTGAAAGTTCTGCGAACGATTTTTTTTTTTTTCTAGTGTAAGAGAGAGGTCTAGTCAGTTCTGCTGACAAACAGATCTGCTACTCATGATTTAAAGCCATTGGTTTGAAATTACTTTTACAATTACAATTACCTTGAACCCAAAACAAAAATACTGGAATCTTCTACTAATTGTTTTAAGATTCTAAAATATAGATTTTAGAGCATAAAAAATCGGAGAAAATTACGGTATATTCCAATACCGTCTGCAGACCCCACTTTGGGAACCACTGAACTAAATTAACAGACTTTCACAACAAAAGTGCGGTTATTAAACAGTTGTGGCTTATTAAAAAGAATGAATCAGCTGTGACAGCAAATCTATCAAACAGATCGAATACAAGTGATCGAATAATACTAACGTCACTTCGGTTTTTGACACTTGAACAGTGGATCCTAGTTAGTCATTTATCCTTCCTATGTAAATTTCGTCTAGAAATTCTGTCGGATGCTGTACTAACCGGCACATTTTTGATTGAGAATTCGTGGCAACAAACGTCATTCTTAGAATCTCTAACATGTATATTGTTACGACATCACAGAACAATCTACGTGTTTATCGAATGCTCCAGAGGGATCCAGAATGTAATCCGTGTGGCGTACGTGATTCTCGACGCATTAGTTAGACTGTGACAAGGCCGCAATTAATTACGTCGTACACACTGGCGCTAACGCGCAGTATGGCAGGTTCTGGTCTGTGAGCGGGGATATAAATACAAGGCGGCAACGGCCTTAGTTCAGTTATAGTTGCGATATATTACGTGCGGTTCGAGTTTTATCGGGCGATATTACTCTGTGCGTTCAAGTGATTATTAGCGAAGTGTTGTGTTTTGTAATCGGGCGGTATAATTGTACTACAATTGTGTTTTATATTGGTTAACATTTTATTGCGTGTGAACAATTTTTATTTCATTTGTTGTAAGAGACTGTGTTGTTAATTACGAACTGTTTAACTGTGAAAATTAGAGCTGGTGATTAGTGACTTAATTGGTGTTTTGTATTTTGTTTCCACTGCACCATACGGCGATCGGGTAGATCGTCGTAACAGTATTTATCAATTTTTCTGTAAGATAACAACAGAGGCTGAAGGATGTACTAAATGGACATTGAAAAGGTATACACATTGTGTTTTTATGAATAATTGGTGCGTGATGATTTCTTTTTGGCATACTGTGCCATGAATGTACACTATGTTTTGGGCTATTGCAACTGATGGATTGCAGCTCAGTATGCTTCATTTTAATCTCTCTTCAGAAATATATTTTAAATTGGTTGTTTGTTTACTAGCAAGAGAACAACTCTTTATTTTTTTATAGGCGATTTAACTACGGCTGGCGCCGCCTCTCGCATCCTAGCTTCTACTGGCGCCGGCCTAAAGAATCTTGTTCTGTAAGTCCTCTTGCATTCATTGCATCTTCGACGTCCATTTTCCATGTATGTTTAGGCCTTCCTTTTTTTCTTCTAGACGTTGGAGTCCATTCCCATACCATCCTTGGCCATCTCTAATCCAACATTCATTTTACGTGTCCGAACCAATTCAGTCTTCTTGCTTCTATTGTTTCTATAATGTCAAGGTCGATTCCCATCGCTTGTCTTATCTCTACATTTCTCACTCTATCTGGTCTTGTTAGTCTACAGCACCTCCGCCAGTAATCCATCTCCATAGCTCTTATTTCTTTTATTAATTTCCCACAGTAACGCTCCATATAGGCCTATACTTTCGACTATAGTTTTATATATTGTGATTTAATTGTTTTTTGTTATTTGTGGCCTCCAAAGCAGACTGTTTAATTGTTTTCTTGTCCTATTCTCACTTTTATTTCTTGGTTGCTGTCACCATCCGATGTCATTGTTGGTGAACAACCATCCTTTATGTAAAAGTAACTGAAATGTTAGTGTAAACTTCTGTTCATTTTAGTTTTTATAATTGAACATTGGTTTTCAAATATTTTCATACGAACCAAAATTGAATAAGTGTATATTAAATTTAATGAGTGTCAATACATTCCAATTAGGCCAAATGCACACAATCTATCAACCAGATAGAATACAAGTGATCGAATAATACTAACGTCACTTAGGCTTTTGGCACTTGAATAGTGAATTGCAATTAGTCATTATTTTATCCTTTCTATGTGAATTTAATCTGGAAATTCTGTCGGGTGCTTTACTAACCGGCACATTTTAGATTGAGAATTCGTGGCAACACACATCATTCTCAGAATCTCTAGTGTGTATATTCATCAATGTTTCTGTAATATAACAACAGAGTATAATAGTATAATGATATACTAGATAGAAATTAATAAGACAGCGATATAGTTTTTGTACGAATAACTGGCGCGTGATGGTATTTTTTAGATATACTGTGCCAGGAATTGCTGGCAAATACTGTACACTATGCTTTGGACTATTGCAACTGATGGATTGCATCGGGATATGCTTTATTTTAACCTTCCATCAGAGTAATATTTTACATGTGTTGTTTGCTTCCTAGCAAAGAAAAAACCACGATTTGTTGAAAAATCATTGAAATATTCGTCTAAACCTCACTTCATTTTATTTTTATCACACAGTACTGTATTTAATATGTATTTGTGTAATCAAAAATTGAATAAGTATATTTTAAAGTAAACGATTTTCAATCAAGTACTAAGTAGGCGTAAAGTAATTGTGATTATATGATTGTATAATTTTGGTTATATATATATATATATTACATTTAATATTTATAATTAAATTTACCTCAAGCTGTTATTTTTCTATTTGGTACATGTTTCGAGAGTTCCTGTTCTCTCATCTTCAGCCTTCGCGATCTTGTTTCTGTATATATATACATATATATATATATATACACACACACACACATATATATAATTTACAATATATAGTAATAATATTGTAAATATAATTAAATTAGATCAGACTAAGCCTTAAAATTAGATAAGCATATACGTTTCGTATTGTGGATTAATTATAATGAATTTCCTCTAAAAGTAAAGGTATACGAGTATCGTAAATGTCAAAAACTCATCCCATTACTCCATCGAGTTGCCTTAGTTATCAAAACAAAATCCATATTTAAGAGTGACAGTATGTTTGATAAGAACCACTAGTGCTTATCTGGTAAAATGTGATAAAGTCATAATTTATTTTCAACGCTTTATATCAATTAGTACAATTATGAATATTGTTAATGAAATAAATCCTCTTATAGTCCAAGCCACGTATTTTATAATCAACTAAACGCTATGCAACTCACCGTCTGTGGCTTAAGTAAATGTCTTTACAATACAATTGACATGTTTCAGGACACTTGTCCCATCCTCAGGGCCAAACGGGCCGTGGTTTTCTCAAGAGGTTTGTTGAACATAAGCCACCCACTTATTTCACAACACAGAAAACGTAAAATCTAAATTCGCTAAACATCTTATTGAAGAAAATCACAACTATACTAATTTTCATACCAACTTGAAACCCTTTCACATTTGTAATAAAGGACGTTACATGAACGCCCTTGAAGAGTTTGAAATATATAGAGCGTATAATAATCCTGTTACCAGGCCACATGTTTTAAATGATCAGCTGAACTTTAAATCAAATGTCCTGTATGATACTGCGTTGCGATATGCTACGACACGAGTCACATATGAACCAGTCCGCTGTCGGTTGCCGTGCGGTGTACACCGTAAAACTGTTGTGCGCGTAATTTGTGTAATGTAATTGTGTTTTGTGTTTATGTGGATTTTAATATTTTTTAAATATATTGACGACTGTGCCATCGTATGATGGTATGAAGAGACATTTTTAAAAATTCTGATGATGGGACAAGTGTCCCGAAACATGTCAATTGTATTGTGAAGACATTTACTTAAGCCACAGACTGTGAGTTGCATAGCGTTTAGTTGATTACCATTATGAAAATTGATAAATAATTCAACAGTTAATCTTAGTCTGAACGAGAACAGTTAAAACTTAGGGAAAGCTTACCATCCCATGGACCCGACAGAGAAATAATCTGAAGCTTGTACTACTAAATAATATAATATGACTAGAATGAGAACAATTACTTTTAGTTCCTTTAGTCCGCGTAGAAGACGTGCCGTTATAAATTCTAACGTGTACACTTCAGTGAGTATATAAAGTGCACGTTACAAGTACAGAAAACGCTTACAAACATAATTAACTACAGTTTATAATTTAAGTACCTTCTACAATATACTGAACAAAGTTTGTATAGTACCGTACACAGAAACACGTATTCAACACAGGGATTCAATTAGTAAAGAATGCAGAGAATCATTTCAACACCCGGTTAATATTAAACAACATGCAACGCTGCAACGTTTGCTTTCATTAAAAGGCAAACTTATATAATTAACAACTAGTTTATTGATACACGCTATATTTGCAACATGCAAGGTTTACATAACCGAAGATTGTACATCACAGTTTTATAACCATAGGAACAGACTTGATAAGATCTTACGCCTTCCCTTTATAGTCATCTATTATTTCATGAAATTCTAAACACATACCTACCACATTATTTTATTGCTAATCATTAATGTTACTTTTAGTTTTGCTTCTTTTTCTTCACTTCTTCGACTGTGTAGTCTGTTCCGGCTCCAAACTTGTCGGACTATCACTTATTTGGTCTTCCCATTCTTCTCTTTCCTTTTGGCTAACACAATAAGGCTACCTTGAAAAATCTGTCACTGCCCAAATATCCGATCGGCTATTAGCCTCCCTTTGGAGTAATATAAGTCTCCCTTGGATACGCTACCAACGTTTTTGGAAGTCGAGTGGGGGGCTGCCATCTCAAAGCTTCTCAACAGAGCTCGTGCCTGTACTAACCCCAGGAAGAAGGCTGCCTCTTCCGCTATTCTTCAAACACAAACCGTTGAGGACGTCATCCCTGTTACCCGCGGACATTGAGTCACTGTTATAATCCCCTAGTGGCAAAGGGATTAACAGCCGCCCAATATACGTTGGACACTGCCGCCTTCAGGAACGGTTTCCCATTCCAGGGATACAAGAAGAGCCCTATAACTATTCCCGCTCTTAAAGGACGCTGTTGGCACTTGGTAGAGGGTGACAGCTTATACCTGCTCACACTCGCTCTCCAGAGCCGCGTTAGCCATCATATGGTCTTCATCCCGCACCACGAGGAGGTACGGTTGGAACTTTAACTTTATCAAGGTTATGGGACCCTATGGGCGTTTCACATCCTCTCCATTACCTTAAGGGACCTTTAATTTGCGAAAATATTAAATTACAATTGTAATAATATTACGTGGAATTCCTTTAGATTGTGTACTGTGAGTTACTTTTGGGGTAATAAACACCGCAATTTAGAGACAGTTAACAATCATACTTGTTATTAAACTACAATAATAAAAAAGACTCTATTTTTTTCAGGAGTTCCTTCTCTCGCAAACGTAACAATTAAAGAGTACTATGTGTGTGTATACTCTACAAAAGGGGTCTCCAAACTACGGCCCGCGGGCCGGATCCGGCCCTCGAAGGGTCAATGTCCGGTCCGCGGCAACCCAGCCGATGCTGTGTGCAGTTTTTAAATAGATCGTCAAAATATTTCAAATTTTATAACATCTTACTATATAACTAAACAAGAAATAAGTTCAGTAAAATGTTATAATATTTTGTACAAGTTTAAACATTTACGTGGTTAATTACGTGGTTGTTCGTCTGGCTGCCTTGAATGAATCACGCTTTTTACTCACATCTCATTGAGTGGTGATTCCAAGGAAATAAAAAACTTTGCAAGAACAATGCTTTTAATGTTTAGATCGACCTACATCTGCGAACAAATGTTTTTAAAAATGAACTTTGCAAAATCAAAGTACAGGGCTAACTTGTCAGACGAACACTTGAAATCCAATCTAGTGATAGGAGCATCAAAATCTGACCCAAAATGGCCAGACATTATATGTAAGACGCAACTCCACACATCCCATACGTAACAGCCAAAAAATAATACATAAGAAATATCTTTGAATGTTATTTTTTCCTTACCTTTATTTATATTATCAATTTGTTTTCTTTGGATAAGTCTGCTTAGTGTTTATTTAAATACCTTTTTACTGACTTATTTCGTAATCTTAAAAAATAAGTTTACAATATATATAAAAGTGTGTTTGTGTGTGTTGGCCCGCCTGACTTCCAGGATTTTTCAATTCGGCCATCAAGTGAAAATTTTGGTGACCCCTGCTCTACAATATTACGTTGCAATTACTTAAACACTAAATTTAATAAATCCCAGTTACTAACAAATAATCGCTTGGTATCAAGTCGCACGAAGTGCACACACTACACCGCTGTAATTCGCGCCTTGTATAACTGAATAGAAGACACAGCTTCTTGTATTGTTACTACGATTATATATGTATTGCCGTCTTACAGTCATTTAACACTAGCAACAAACATTTTGTCATAGAAAAAGACATTTACAATTTGTACTGAGACGTTGCTAAGACTCGTTTTACAGTAGTTTTATTTTTATACAGTTTCCCAATAATTTTCTATATAGGTAACTCAAAGTTTCTTGCAGCAATTATATAATATCGTGATGTCATTCAATGTAGTTTATTCTGCAAGTAATGTATTGCTAAATACAACTATTTCACTAACGACTCGGAACACAAAGTTTTTTATGAGTAAAAACATAAAGTTTCACTTTACAACCTGAACCGGTTTCCACTTTTAAAAAGCTTCTTCAGAGGTTGCCGCTGGTATTCTAGTAAACTTAATACCAGCGGCAACCTCTGAAGAAGCTTTTTAAAAGTGGAAACCTGTTCAGGTTGTAAGGTAAAACTTTATGTTTTTAATCATAAAAAACTTTGTGTTCCGAGTCGTTAGTGAAATAGTTGTATTTAGTTAAGTAACGGACACGTCATGGACAACGGAATCCAAGAATTTAATGTACTGCGTTTTTGCTTGTAATACGTAGAAACAAAAACGCAATACATTACTTGCAACAGAAACTACATTGAATAACATCACAATTTTCCAATAAGTATTAAACAGAAATAAATAATTGGTCGTCAAGTTTAATCAGTGCGATAGGTAGGGCACAAATAGCAATTAAATACTTGGCACTAACACTAATAAACTAACATAATAGCATGCCTCAGCCATAACCACAGTACTGTGGTCACTTGCATTGTTGATGGCCGTAAATGGCGCGGCCGAAACGTTTGCTAGAAATTTTAGCACTGGACCTCATGCTCAATGAGAGGAAAGTGAGCGTTGAGTGAGTTTTGATAATGCATGTGAATCGGGATTTCTCTGGAATCGCTGATCGTTTAACGCAACTGCGCGTCTGTGTGTCTACGCTCTCTCTCTCTGCCCGCGTTCATTTCAGAAACTTGAAGTTCAGTCTAATGCAGTTCAGTCTAATGCAGACAGGGCGTTGAAGGACATTTGCTTAAGTTTCAGATACTTCGGAGAGTGTTTACAGTGCCTGGAAAAAAGCAGCGGCAACAATAATACTGCGTCATCCTACTGATAAGCAAAACGGGATAATCATCAAAACGCTCTACGGATGTTAACGTTTTATAGGCACAAAAATATTGTTTCGACTGCCGCACGGATACACGGCGTTTGAACAGTGGAAACAGAATAACTGATAGCCTACGTATTTGTTGAAATCGCTATTTAGAAGTTTAATTTACTTATTATTCCGGCTGTAAAAAATTTACACATTTTCTGGAACCAAAGATTACAGAAGTCATTGAATTCTTATCTTCAACTGCTGCTTATCCATCAAAAGGTCTTCCTCAATTTCTCGTTCCCCCAATATAGCCTGAATTTCTTCTATCCAGGTGATAGGTGGTCTTCCTCTTTTATTTCATCCTGGAGGGGTCCATTCTATAAGTCTCCTTGGCAACTTTTCCTGTCCCATTCTTTTCGTGTGTCCATACCGTTGTAGTTTTTTTTTTGTTTAGATAAAATCAACAATTGAATTTTTCATATTCACTGTGTCTTTAACGACTTTTTTTTTTAATTTTCTCACGTCTGCATACTCTTGCCGAACGTCTCCAAAAGTCCATCTCTGCTGTCGTTAAATTTGTTCTTAACTTCAAAACTTGTTTGTTAAATTCGTAGCCAAAACTTCAAAGCTGTAAGTCCTGATACTTCTAACAATGGTTTTATTTAGAAGTTTAATGACAGTTTACATAAAGAAGGACTAGAGTAAAGTCCCGTAGACAACATTTGTACAACAGACACTAACTTACAGAACATAAAATGTCACTAATTAAGAGTGTTGCACAAAATAATACAAGACGCCAGTTACAGACATCTGCACTATATAATTTACTATAATGAGTTTACAAAACGCATTCCAAATCGCAGCATTAACTGATAACTTTGCTTTTAAATCCTGTATTTTGTACCCTGGACGTGTGACACTTGTAACGATAATAATAATGGGGTATAGTTTTGTTCGTAATCGGGTTACTTACTATCGAGACGTAGCCTCACCTCGGGTTCGTCTATTTGTAACCAGAGAATATTTCGTTACATACAATGTTATTGTGGATCAGTTTACTTGTATTTATGTAGCGTGCACTTGAATACACCGTCCGTTAGAAATGTCGACTTGTAATATGGATAAATGATGTAGCGACAAACTCGCACTGGAGTCGTCGATGTAAATTATAAATGTATTATGTCGAACGGCGAATGATTTCGTAAATTGCCGCTTACTCCCACTACGCTGCTTCTTTTACGTGACGTCACTCACCGATGCCAACTATCGGGTCAGCTACAACCTGTGAATTCTATTTACTAAATGTAACGGCAATAATAATGACTCACAATTATCATCAAACATATATCCTTGTGGAATCCTTTATTCGGAAAAAACACTGGTTAACTTGTTTTAATAATTTTTAAACAGAATAATCGCAATTGTAGTACAAAATATAAGTCTTCTTTACCAGTTGGCAGCAGTAGCTGTTCAGTATTCCTTCCTTAGATCAAAACAATGCTTTCTGTTAACGTTTTAAATTAAAATATATCAATTATCTCAGGGCGTATATGGTTCGGGGATTTATAATTATACAAAATATTACACTATTAATCAAAATACAAGTTCACAATCATGGGATATTACAACGTTATAGTGATAGGTGCACACAGAAATCGTATAGTGGTTACCAGTTTTAAACAGGTTATGTCTAAATCAGGCTTTTATAGTTATTATGTGAATTAAAAGTTCTTGTTGTGTTTAAAAGGTGTTAGTCTTATAAGGTGTTATCAGTGGTTGTTTCTAGTGTTCGTGTTATATGGTGTCTGTAATTCAGTTGATTATTGCTTAAAATACGTGTATACAAGTGTATGTGTTGAAGTACGATATAATGAGATGTCAGATTCACCAAATCCTCTTCTTGTACTCTTTTTGGTCGTAAATAGGTCCCACGTACACGTCAGATCTTCTCCTCGTCTCTCGTCCACTTCAAATCTTCTTTCTGGTGATTATTCCTTCTCATCCATCTAATGGGTAGTCTTCTGTTGTTGCAAAACGTTTGTATAGTGTACTTCTAACAATATTTATCTATTGGTATTGTTTTTTCACACTTTATAACATATAATGTAAGACGATTTAAGAACGCGTCTATCTGCTAAGATCGTTGTCAAAGAAGTCTCATTTTATTTATCCGAAATTTCTGGTTGCTAAGGGTAAACTTGGAACCTGGTTGGTCAATCCGAATAGACATTGTCATAAACTTTTATTATTTCAGAATCTAAATTTGTCCAAAATCTTTAAACTAACGTAACTTTTCTATACTGAATGGGAGTTTAAAACCATTATCAGCATTATTTTGATCTTCATATGTGTTATATTTAGACACCAAACATGCCTGTTTTTGCTTAAGAACTATGGATGTTACAATTTTGTTATTTGGAATTTTCTTAAATAACTTGATATGTGTTATTTTGGTTCTATATTCCGTGTATACATTATTACCTATAAATACATCAACCCTTTCACATTTGCTTTACTAAATTTCTAATATAATTGTTCAAAATTTACTAAATTTGGTTTCACCTGGCCTATGTAATAGTATTATTTTCATCATCATGTTATAACGTCTCTAACAATTAAATTAACTTCTAACATTCATCAAAATGGTTTAACATATAACGTTATTTTAACAACACAAAATATATATTACTCTAATATTTAAATTTATGTCCACATGACTATGATTATACCAACTCCTTGCACAAATAGTCGTTTTCTACTCAAACTGTATAGGTGTTTGACATTTAACAAAACATCTCTATATATTCCATTCTGCTTGTTTAATTAATTTACCATGGTTTAACATCAGCTCTGTTGTGATATTTGTTAACACAACATAGAAAAAATGGAATTAACATCATTGAATTGACATTCCTTAAAATTAATTGTATCCCCTGGTACATACAAAAAACACAACACAAATACTATTATATAAACACTGTGCTATAACATAAAACATGCACATTTAACAAAATAAATTCTATACTAATTATTTAGTCCTTTGTCAACTAATTTATGAATTATTCTGACACTGTCTATGCCATATTTACTATTCATATGGGTTTAAACATCCGTATACTTACTGATGTTTTGTGTTACAAAAATTACAATAAAGTGAACACTGTTGCTCTACCTCACACACAGTTCTAATAACCTTGTTACATTTACTGTTTATCTGTGTTTTATTCTTGTTATAAATGTAATTGTGACCATGTTATAATTTGTTGTTTACAGGACAACTCTATGAACTCTATATGTGATAATTTTTGGTATGGTTCTTGTATCTATAATCATGTGTATCTATATTTTTGTTACATCAATTAACTTAATTATTTAACAATATTTCTCTTACATAATATTATATGTTTGGGTCTATTATCCCTCACTTTGTATTTTGATTGTCTGGATTTAATGATACATCAACTGAAACCATTTGTTTCTTTATAGTCCTGGTTCATAAACTGTTTGTCTTTACAATTCTTTGTTTGGTCAATACTGAAAGTTTATTGTCATAGCTGGGGTTTGAAGATATCTGCATCACTTAGCCTAAATCATTAATTTGGGTACGGTCAGTTGTCTTACTAGTCAGTCTGAAATTGTTAGTCGTTCTTCTTCACTATCATCTTTGAAGATATTGTTCTCCTTGTCAGCTTCTTAATCAAAGTCTTCATTAAGTCAGGTACGATATTATGTTGTTCCAAATGTCATGTTACACACTATATGTAAGAAAAATAACGTGAATGTCGGTAGAATAGTAGAATATTTCGAAAAGCGCACATGGAAAGGCCGAGACAGAGTATTACGTAGCATTACGCCGAGTAGCATTACGTTAGGCCGAGTAGCATTACGTAATACTACGACTCACACAATCCTGACAAAGCATCACGTATCCTGACCATCTCAGTAAAAAACTTCATATCACAATCTAGCTGTTGACGTAATATTCCATGATTTTCTTACGTTCCTGTGTCAAACATGTTTAGTTTTCTTTCGAATTTTGGACAATAAACTTATTCAATATTATTTGAATACCATAAAGTACTCTTTTTTAGTGGATACGAATAACGGATCAAATATATTTGTTCCCTTCTTTCGTCACAGGTTTTCCCTATGACAGTTATGTAGGGAATTAGAAATACCTAAATCTCTACAATATTATTACATAATCACTATAAAATCCTCTGGGTGAGCGGCCACTTACAAGCGCTAGAAATATTTAACGTAAAAGAGGCCTGCTCATACGATATGTATCGGACCATGACACTCGAGGACGTCCATTTTAATAAGGAACACCTCTCAGTTGTCAACCACGTTTTATGATTGGCAAATTTGTTCCGTACCACAGAATGGGCAACAGTGATATCAGTGAAACGTGGTTGTCAATTGTGAAAAATGTTGTCATTTATTATTGCTGTGTAGATTATATTAGTTTATTCAAACGATAATTTAAAGTTGAAAAAATTTCCCTGTATCTTAGGAAATATTAAAATAGTAAAATTATGTACACACTTACAGGCTCAAGCGGCCAAAACACACACCAATTTGTCGGTGTGTTGGTGTACCAATGAACGAATCGGAGGGCGTGAACCATACTGAAGCGTTGGTAATTGAAAAGGGGCTACGGAGCCGGCAGGACGCAACATGAAACGTGCTGGCAAGGATTAACAGGACGTAGCGACCTCGGCCAATAGAATACACCGCAACCCACTTATTATTCTATGCGTTTTCGCCATTCATAAAATATTATACACAATCCTACCGGATTTTGGAACAAACAGTTCTGATTTTCACACGGCTTTCACACTTTTATCTAGTTATAAGCCTCTTTCGGCGAATGTAAAATTCGTGTACTTTTAAAGGCGGGTGTGTGAACGTTATTCAATTTATGGTTTTAGAATGAAATTGAAATAATATCCCGTTTGTTTCAGTAAACTAAACAAATTTTTAACATTTTAATACAAGTTTTATTAAAAATAAAAGTTATGCTTTTTTGAAAGTAAGGAAATAACAGTAAATACTAAATATCTAACTAATAAGATTAAATATAATAATAATGGTAGTAGTAGTAGTAATAGTAGTAGTAGTAGCAGTAGTAGTAGTAGTAGTAGTAATGGTATTAGTAGTAGTAGTAGTAGTAGTAATTATATTAATAGAGTCTAAATACTCACATTTTTGTAGTCCATGCATTATTTTAATATACTCGTAATGTTGAAGCGAAGTCACTAAATAGTTTGTTATTTGTAATCACTAATTTGCGTTTGCTGGCACACGTTCACACGCTTACAAAATGTTCACTCCTATTCATGTATACAGATCCGTCATATTAGAAATTTTAAAAATACATATCAATTCACGATATTAATTGATGACTCGTTGGGCACTTGGTGAAACATATTAATACAAAGGTTTTGTAAAATATATAAAAACTCTTGGTAAGTTTCACAAATTTTTTAATTAACTCTGACAGCTGTTTCGACTAGCTAAGCCATTGTCAAAGAGGCGAATGAATGAAAATTATTAAACACAGGATGTGATGGAGTGTAGGTGGTGAACATCTGTTTAGGGCGTATCTGGAACATCTGTGTTGAGTTGGCGAGGGGGTGTGCAAGAGACAAGGGAAGGTCAGGTGTCTTTAAAAACTAAATACAATCATGAATGTAAAATATAAAATTAACTTAACTAAATATGAACTGAATGCAAAATTTAAAATAATGATGAACATTCAAAATAATATAAAATAAAATAAACTAAATAACCGATTTTAATAAAGGGGATACACAAAATTCAGTCTGTTCATTGGTTAAATGTTTGTTATTTTTTATTGCTTTTTTAATTTCTAAAATTTCTAACAAATCCATTTTTTTACCTTTTTGTATGTTGTGGAGTAGTGTTATGTTTTTTGTGTCTATGAAGTGATTGTGTTGTAAGCAATGATCTGCAAAACCTGTATTAGATGTATTGGTTAAAACTGCCTTCTTATGTTCAGAAATGCGATGTTTCAGATCACGGCCACATTGTCCGATATAAATAGCATCGCACTCTGCACAGTGTATTTCATAAACTCTATTTTTCTCCAGTGTGTTAGATTTTTCTTTATTATTGACTAGTAGTGAAAAAAGATTACGTTTGTTTACTGATACCATGTTAAGACCATGGTTTTTTAACCTATCATTAATTTTATCTGTTATACACGGAATGTAATTTGTTAAGTGAAATTTTTTGTTACCCTGATCTGGCTCTATGGAATAAAATTCTTTTGTATTCAAGTGTTCTTATATATATTTTACAAAACCTTTGCATATCAATTCGTTTTCGCGAACGAATTTTTAATACAGGAATTTGTTCATTTTCCCAATATACTAAGTATCTTTTCTCTGTAATGCGATGTCCTAGTAAAATTGGCCGTCTAGCATATCTCACAACACATTGCCTGAAAATTTCAAAATAAAATACTCTTAGAACATAAATAAGGAAGAAATTTGAAAGCCAACTTGAGAACATTATTATTCCAATTTACATGTTTATACGGCATTTATTTCGTGTTTTTAGCTAGAAATAAGAAAGTTTCCATCAGAATAAATAAAAAGTACTACGCATAGATACCACCATTGTGAAATGTTATTGTCAGACAAATTGAAAACAAACATTAAGAGATATCCACTGTTAACCTGATACTAAGTATCTTTTCTCTGTAATGCGATGTCCTAGTAAAATTGGCCGTCTAGCATATCTCACAACACATTGCCTGAAAATTTCAAAATAAATTACTCTTAGAACATACCAAAAAGTACTACGCATAGATACCACCAGTGTGAAATGTTATTGTCAGACAAATTGAAAACAAACATTAAGAGATATCCACTGTTAACCTGATACTAAGTATCTTTTCTCTGTAATGCGATGTCCTAGTAAAATTGGCCGTCTAGCATATCTCACAACACATTGCCTGAAAATTTCAAAATAAATTACTCTTAGAACATAAATAAGGAAGAAATTTGAAAGCCAACTTGAGAACATTATTATTCCAATTACATGTTTATACGGCATTTATTTCGTGTTTTTAGCTAGAAATAAGAAAGTTTCCATCAGAATACATAAAAAGTACTACGCATAGATACCACCATTATGAAATGTTATTGTCAGACAAATTGAAAACAAACGTTAAGAGATATCCACTGTTAACCTGATATGTCTAGGTACCGGTAATTTTCCCAATAAAAACGGACTGAGGATTTTTACCAATATGGTATTGAATTTCAGTATTTTACAGTCTATGAGTACTTGAGCTACTTACCAAACAACGTTATATGAGCTATTGAGCTATTGTAACCGTGTACGTGTTATTTCCTGGAGTTTCAAAGGATTTTGAGGCAGTGGTGAACTGTTGATTGGACCGAAGAGAGCAAAAACGCACCAGTCAGCATCCAACAGGAACTGTCTGCTATTAACTCAGGCTGCCGGCAGCCAGCACTTTCTTTAAGTTCGCTGTTTGCTTAACCCGAGTTTGCACAGCATTATCCTTCCCCATATTTGTTTGGGATTAAACTGTTTACCAAACTGACAAAGCTCCTATACCTACTTTTTTTTAATAAACAATTTTTATTTCCCTGACGTTTTACCTTTATGACAATACTGCTACATCTTTGTTTGTCTAAAGATTTTAATAAATTAGATGAGATAGTAATTTGCGTTAATTTTCTCGGTAATAGGAAGGAAATGAATAAGTCAATATTTTTGTTAAATATTAGAATTACCTTGGTTCCTTCTTTGCAACTTCTTTGTGTTTTTTCCTCAATATACACTACGCGTTTCGGGACTTAAAAGTCCGATCATCAGGTGGATAAAATTTTCATTCATGTAGAGCACGTCACAAGATAAAAAATATATAAAGGTCACACACATCTCGCTACCCAGTCGAATTTCCCCACTCGCGTTATCTCGCGATGCGCATCGCTACCGACCCCGCGAGCGACTGACAAATCTATTCGGCCTGTACTTATTTGTCGTGCTGTTTCAGCATGCGTATAGCAGTATCATAAAGTTCGTTTGACTTGAACGACAGTTTCTCGTTCAGAAGCTGATCATTGTGTGCTGTAGAGGCTCTGTAAATTTCAAACTCTTCCAGTGCGTCCATGAGTTTACCCTTTTTGCAAAAATGCAGTGGTTTGAAGTTATTTCTAAAATTGGAATAGGCATGGTTGTGATCAATGATATGCATGGCAAAGTTTGATTTGACGTTCCTGATGTTGCTCCTAGGCAGGTGCTCTTTATATCTATCTAAACATTTTCTGCCTGTTTGTCCAATGTAGAAACTATTACATACTTCACATTCTATTTTGTACACCCCTGAACAGCTTTCTACTGGTTTATTGGATTTTGGCCTTAAAGTTTTCAAAATGCTGTTATTCGTCTTAAAAGATACTGTATAGTCATACTTTCTAAAAACATTATAAATAGTATTGGGTAAAAGATTCGTATATTCAGTTGCTATGTATTTCTGAACCCTATTGTGTGTTTCATTGTTATGTCCATGCAGGTTCTTTTTTTTTTTGCTTTTTTACTAATCTATCCACAATCACGCTGTTATAACCGTTGGGCATCGCTATGTACATTATAGTATTAAGTTCTTCACGGTAGTCCTCCGGCTCCAATGGAATTTTCAATAGCCTGTTGACGAAGGAGTTAAAAGACGCCATTTTTTGAGCGAATGGATGAAATGAGGACGCATGGATAGTAATGTCCGTAGTGGTTGGCTTTCTGTAGATTTTAAATTTAAGGTGGTTATTTATGTTTTGTATCATCAGGTCGAGAAAATTTAAGCTATGTTCGTTCTCCAGCTCGAGTGTAAACTTTATGTTTGGATGTATACTATTTATATATTTATTCAAAATTTCTGCCTGCCTACATGTGCCATCACACAAAGAAGTTGCAAAGAAGGAACCAAGGTAATTCTAATATTTAATTATATAGGCAACTTGGAGACCACAACAATTATGAATATTTTTGTGTTAGTTGTGTAAAATTTAAGTACAATGCGTATTAATACCAACTGCCACCTCCAGTGTACTGAAGTGTTTTAAATCGATTTCAACTCTGCAACACTGTGATGTAGCTACTGTGTTCCTTTGCTGTGTTTATGAATATCTTCCCTTCGTGTCAGCGTATACTATACTATTCCCTTAGTACCTAATTGCTCCTTCCCTCTTATGCTATGTCTTTTTAAAACCGTAACTCAATACTGACGCCACAGTTTTCCCTCTCCGATATTTTACTTTAATTTTCTTCTTAAGCACTTATTTACCTATATTTTTTTTTTCTTTTCGGCTCCCAACTTTTTAAATAATCCATATTTTAAACTTTTATTTTAATTAAGCCTGTTTTATTGTATATTTGGATTGCTTGGTCCTGATTTATTTTTTCGTACTCTAGTTTATAACAATTAATAATTAAATGCACTTTCACTTGTGAAAAAACTTTTTTTTTGTTATATCCTCATACGCACGTTTCGGAGTAGTTTGCTCCTTCGTCAGTGAGGTATAAATGCAGAAAGCGTCAAGGCGTTGGTAATCTGTAACGGTTTTTTGGGGATTGGTTGTGTGTGGGGGTGTGTGTAGACGGAAGGGGGTTGGCGCGAGATTATGAATTGTGTCCGTGTCCGTTGTGTATTAATATTGTCTTGTTTATATTTCTACAACGTTGCTTGTGTCAGCGTATCAATACTTCTTTTGTTGTATTCAATAGCATTAAATGACGTATACCATAAAGTTAAATTACCAAGCAAAAATGAGCATAATTCAGTGATATAATATGTTCTTATGACAGTAATATTATTTTTATACTTACTTAAATTATTATTTTTGTACTTAAATGTTTAAAATTGATCTCAGCTCTATAACATTATGATGTTCCTTTATAATTTTTATTAATAACCTCCTTTGGTTTCAGCGATTTTTATAGGCTATACAGTAATTGTCTTCTAATTCTTAACTTCAATATCGTCGCCACATTTTTCTCTCCCTATAATGTTACTTTAATTTTATGTTTCACGTAATTATTTTATCTGTAATTTTCTCTTTTCTCTTTAGCTCCCTATGTTTTTTTTAATAATTAACTTTCTCGACTTTTAATTTCAATTATCTTATCTGGTTTTGTATTTTCATAGATTTGTCCTGATTACTTTTTTCGTACACAAGTGTATATTTTTACAATGTTCCTTATATCAATTTCTCCATATATCTTATATATCTTCCCCTGTATTAAATAGAATTAAATGGCGTTTTACATACACTTTGATTTACCGAGCAAAATTGTGCATAATTCAGTGATATAATATGTTCTTATGACAGTAATATTATTTTTATACTTACTTAAATTATTATTTTTGTACTTAAATGTTTAAAATTGGTCTCAACTCTATAACATTATGATGTTTCATTATTATGTTTATTAATACCTTCCTTTGGTATCAGCGATTTCTATATAATTGTCTTCTAATCCTTAACTTCAATACTGTCGCCACATTTTTCTCTCCCTATAATGTTACTTTAATTTTATGTTTCACGTATTTATTTTATCTGTAATTTTCTCTTTAGCCCCTATTTTTTTTTAATAATTCACTTTCTTGACTTTTAATTTCAATTATCTTATCTGGTTTTGTATTTTCATAGATTTTTCCTGATTATTTTTTCGTACACAAGTGTATATTTTTACAATGTTCCTTATATCAATTTCTCCATATATCTTATATATCTTCCCCTGTATTAAATAGAATTAAATGGCGTTTTACATACACCTTGATTTACCGAGCAAAATTGTGCATAATTCAGTGATATAATATGTTTTTATGACAGTAATATTATTTTTATACTTACTTAAATTATTATTTTTGTACTTAAATGTTTAAAATTGGTCTCAACTCTATAACATTATGATGTTTCATTATTATGTTTATTAATACCTTCCTTTGGTATCAGCGATTTCTATATAATTGTCTTCTAATCCTTAACTTCAATACCGTCGCCACATTTTTCTCTCCCTATAATGTTACTTTAATTTTATGTTTCACGTATTTATTTTATCTGTAATTTTCTCTTTTCTCTTTAGCTCCCTATTTTTTTTTAATAATTCACTTTCTTGACTTTTAATTTCAATTATCTTATCTGGTTTTGTATTTTCATAGGTTTGTCCTAATTGCTTTTTCGTACACAAGTGTATATTTTTACAATGTTCCTTATATAAATTTCTCCATATATCTTATATATCTTCCCCTGTATTAAATAGAATTAAATGGCGTTTTACATACACTTTGATTACAGAGCAAAATTGTGCATAATTCAGTGATATAATATTGTTACAACTGTCTCATTAAATACCATCTTTAATTATCATAATTAACAGTTTGTAATCAACAAGTTATTCAACAAGATTATTCTCGTACAAACAATTCAAGTGAATCTGGCCTCAGAAATAATAATGTTAACTATAAAGAATTCAGCACTATAATCAATTTTTAGTAATACACCAATTGAAACGCACTGTGTAAATCGTCCCGACAATAACTCGAACCACACATGAATAAATCGCCACTTCAACTGAAAATAAGCGTCGCTGAATGCTTATATTTATACTCCGCTGGGAGTCCAGAATATTCCATAATACGCGTCACACTACTAGAAAACACTGGAGCGTAATTGCTTGGACTTGAACACAGCGCGCGCGGACCGGTGAATTCTCGAACAGCATCGTTAACGCATCTTAAGAGTCACGTACGCATACAACATTACAGCTGATTGTGATGGGATAGCCGAGAAATATGTAGAACTTTCTGTAATGTATAAAGGTTTTTTAGTACTTACAAGTACACCTGTAGGTATTCCAGTCGGTGATTTTCTTAGTTTTTCATCCGAGATGCATTTCGGAACAGTTGTGTTCCATCTTCAATCGGAATCATTTAGAAAACTTACATATATAAAACATTTACACTCCGGTGAGCGTCGTCGACACAGGTACATAAAACATAACACTTAAAAACACATAAAAACACAACACTTAAAAATTTTTAAAAATAACGTTAGCATTACAACGAAAACAAATTCGAACGGACGATTTAAACAATCGTAGCTGGCCAGCATTTGTTATGTCCAGCACTTAAAAATTTTTAAGTGTTGTGTTTTTAAGTGTTATGTTTTATGTACCTGTGTCGACGACGCTCACCGGAGTGGAAATTTTTTATATATGTAAGTTTACTAAATGATTCCGATTGAAGATGGAACATAACTGTTCCGAAATGCATCTCGCATGAAAAACTAAGAAAATCATCGACTGGAATACCTAGAGGTGTAGGATACTTGTAAGTACTAAAAATCCTTTATACTTTATTAAAGGTATTCTTTGATTGTTTCATAAAAGTTCTGTAATACCGTAACAATATGTTTTAACGACAATGATATTTTAGCGTGAGTATACATAAGCCATATGTTACGTACACAGCGAAAGTACGTAGGACTACGTACATGTGTGTATTATGGCGTAGAAATTGTAAGTATATAATTTGCATATTCAATTAAACATATATTTAATATGTTTTTAAGTGTGTTTGTTTGTGTGTGTGTATGTGCGCGCGCAGCTGTGTAGGCCGTGACTTGCGTCTGACAAAATATCTGGAATGACACTCCCGCCTACGGTTCAGCCCTAATCACACACCCACACATATATTTAATATAGCAATTGGTAATATCTAAAAGTAAAGAATCGATTTGTTTTTTACCGTCTCAATTACGAGTTCAAATCAGATTACTCTTAAAAGTCACCTGCAATGTCGTATATTTCTTAATTAAACGTGAATATATTTCTACCAGTATCTTTAAGACAGTGTACTTCATTCTTTATGACAATCACCATTGTTTGTTGAACCAAGGAAACAACGATAAATACAATTAGCTGTAACTGACAGTTGAAAGGTAACAGCGTGTGTATGCAGTGCTGATAACGGAATTGACCAATGCTGATTACTATGCAATGGAGCGGATTGTAACGAAATTTACTTCCAATTAACAAATTAAATTCAATGCTACAAACGGATAATAATAAACAATGCTACTGCAAATTTGAACGCACTGTCGACAGATTGCATAATAAATAATTAGCCTTGTTGGCTAAGTTTACATAACCCACGAAATGTTCAACCATTTAATTATTTATCCGGTGGTCTTCGCTGACAGATTGCCGACTCTTCAACATACTCCTTGCAGTTAAAATAGCTTTTCAACCCGTTAAATTATGAACTACAAACAGGTCAGAAATAAGAGGTCAAGGTTGTGAGAGAGCAATAGCATTCTCTCTGAAGTATCAATAAAAACAATATTAATCATCATCATTATCATCATCTTCAAGGATTAAACCAAGGACGCCTCAAATAGGCAAAGATTAGAGCTGGTCAATCCAGCGCTTCCTCGGAGTTCCCACACCTCTCCGTCCCCTCGGGTTATAGTTCCATAGTTGTTTGGGGAAGCAGCAGTTATCCATTCGGCAAAGATGCTCCCACAAATTCAGCCGATACTGGACGACCCTGTCGAGTATACTCATAATATTCATTTCCTGCCGTATATCTGTGTTTCTTCTATGATCATGGAGAGTATACCCTGACACGTGCATAAGAAATCTCATTATTTCAGCCGCTTGGATACGACTTGCCTGGCCTTTCATTAAAGTCCAATTTTCAGACCCATAAAGACGTGTGGGAAGAGCCATCACCTTGTAGAATTTTAGGCTTTTTCCTTTACTTGCTGACTTAAGGGTTCGCCTAATGGTCCCCCATATAAGGTTGAAGTTATGCAACTTATTCATAATGTCGTTGCATGCATTATAGGACACACTGTAGCCGGATATTAACAATTGCTAACTGAAAAAAATAGTATTCACTCCTATTCACAATTCACTACTAAATTGCCTCAAATAAGGACTTGCCGGACGGAAAAACAATATTAGTGTGTGAATTAGAATATTTCAGTAATGCATATAACCTAATTACGCTTATATTCCAATTATATAAATTAATAACAATAATAATAATAAAAATTAAGTACATGAACAATCTGAGTTCTACCTAATAACACAAAAAGAGTTTGCGACTGCGCAAACAAAGTCCTTTGAGGCAGACGAAAGGTAATCTAAGAGACGGTGTTGTGAGATATACGGAATCTCAGATTTTAGTACTTATAATACCAAAAGAAAAACATTGTTTTACGTGTACAACTACAAACTCGCACATATACACACATATTCATAATAGCCTTTGCTAGGAGCCTTTAATATTAAAAATCATAAAGAAACAGACAAGTAACCAAACTTGATTTTGCATAATCTTTAAATAGTCATTCGTTATTTTCGGTATAATGCCACTTTAAGTCACCAATGTAGTAGTCTGACGGATCAATTGTTAACAATCGTTTCTCCGACCAATTACACGAGGTTAACAATCTGAAAACACTTCACCAACATTTTTTATTTAATCTTGGCGTTTTTCGCAGAATAATTTTTTCCAATTTGTGATTGGATTCCCAAGAAAAATGAATGTTTACGCCTTTGTTACTCTAAACGTCATCTGAGTAGCCTACTTGTTTAAATAAATTATTTGACCCATCTAAACGCTAATGACAAATTTAGATTATAATTTAGAGTTGATTATCAGAGTTTGTTAGTGACAATTAAGAACCCCTAATTATTATTTGTTAGGGCAAATCTATTAATTTTATCAAAGGTACTTTTCACTTTTATTACTACGTCATAAATTTAAAATTTAATTAAATCTACTGTTGAAAAATGCACCTCATATATTTTATAACATTCATTGTTTATGTGGATTTTACGGCCTAGGGAGAAAGTCACTACGGCCCTATATTTATTGTTTTAGTTAATATCACTATAATTTTACGTGGTTAGTTGAATGTTATATTTATCTCTTTTACGTGGCCTGTATATGCATATCCACGCCACGATTTACGTGTAAGGGAAAGTATGTGATATATGCGCTTTTATATCAACTTTTTATGTGGGTTTGCTTTTTATATCTAGGTTCGCGATATTCAAGTCAATATGACGGAATGACAGATGTGATTATAGGCATAACTATTTGTTAATCGACTGCACTTAAGACTCGTGGCATGTATGTACTATCAGGCATTTATCCATAACTTGTTGACTTGTGTCGTAATACCTGTAGAATGAACAACACGGCAAAATTGTGGGATTTCGGTCTGGAGGGTGCAAGTTTATGAAGAACCATGTGGTCTCAATACACCAAAAAAGATTTAACAAGTGAAGTGTGTTTGAGAGAGAGAGAGTGTGTGTGTGTGTGTGTGTGTGTGTGTGTGTGTAGTTGTGAAATTATAAATATATAATATAGCATATATATATATATATATATATATATATTCAAACACTTTTTGCTACAGTCTATTTCTTGATGAATATATAATATAGCATATATATATATATATATATTCAAACACTTTTTGCTACAGTCTATTTCTTGATGAATATATAATATAGCATATATATATATATATATATTCAAACACTTTTTGCTACAGTCTATTTCTTGATGAATATATAATATAGCATATATATATATATATATATATATATATATATATTCAAACACTTTTTGCTACAGTCTATTTCTTGATGAATATATAATATAGCATATATATATATATATATATATTCAAACACTTTTTGCTACAGTCTATTTCTTGATGAATATATAATATAGCATATATATATATATATATATATATATATATATATTCAAACACTTTTTGCTACAGTCTATTTCTTGATGAATATATAATATAGCATATATATATATATATATATATTCAAACACTTTTTGCTACAGTCTATTTCTTGATGAATATATAATATAGCATATATATATATATATATATTCAAACACTTTTTGCTACAGTCTATTTCTTGATGAATATATAATATAGCATATATATATATATATATATATATATATTCAAACACTTTTTGCTACAGTCTATTTCTTGATGAATATATAATATAGCATATATATATATATATATATATATATATATATTCAAACACTTTTTGCTACAGTCTATTTCTTGATGAATATATAATATATTTAAAATTTATATTTACTTTACCTCAAGATTTTTTCCCTTTTTTGGGTCATGTTTTGCGAAACATATTGTTCCCGTCCTCAGACTTCTTAATTTTTTTTTTAATCTGCATATATATGTTGTTTATTCCATGTTTTCAAATATTCATTTGCAGATTGTATATTAAATACAAACTGTGTTTGTGGCAGGTAATTAATTAAAATAAATATATAAAAATTAAGAAGGCTGAGAATGGGAACAATATGTTTCCCGAAACATGTGCCAAATAAGGGAAAAACATCTTGAGGTAAAGTAAATAAATTTTAAATATATTATAATATATACGAGGGACATTCAACAATTAAAGAGACAAATTGATCTAGAGAAAAAACGGTTGGCAGGAAAAATTAGGTACTTTTAGGACTTCATGTTGGCATCCCTGGGATGATCTCTGAGCAGCTGTTTCATGAAAATTGTTTTGCTTATAACCTCAAAATCTCATTTAACAATGGCAAGTCCGCTAGAAGTTTTCACATTAGTTGAACAACGTTCAGTGATTCGATTTTTACTTTCTGAAGGTGAAAACCCCTCTAATATCTATTCTAGAATGACTAAACAGTATGGTGAAAGTTGCATGAATCGCGGAAATTTTATAAGTGGGTGGATCATTTCAAACACGGTCGAACCTCAGTGACAGACGAACAGCTATCTGGACGTCCAAAGGAAGTTTCAACTCCTCCGCTTGAATCTCGAATAGACAATATGATTCGTGAAGACCGTCGTGTTACAGTTGAACAAATGGCTGAAAATTTGCAAGTAAGTGTTGGTACAGTTTATAGCATTATCAGTGACAAGCTTAGGTACCGCAAAACAAGTGCAAGATGGGTTCCAAAAGAGTTAACGCAACAACACAAGGACAACAGACTCAGAGTGTGCACAGAGCTGAAGCAACGCTATTGGCTGGGAGACACTACCACACCCCCCGTATAGTCCAGACTTGGCACCATCAGATTTCCACCTGTTTGGCCCACTCAAGGAATCGCTACGTGGTAAGAAATTCAACAACAACGAAGAAGTCAAAAAATTTGTGGGAGACTGGTTCAAACGTCAAGATAAAGAATTCTTTGCTGCAGGCATAAAAAAGCTGATTCATCGTTGGGACAAGTGCATTAGTGTTGGGGGGGATTATGTTGAAAAATAGGAAAATTGTCATTTTGTAAAAATACACCATTTTTTCTCTAGATCAGTTTGTCTCTTTAAAAATTGAATGTCCCTCGTATAATATAAATATATAAATTACATACAAATTACTACCGACACTAAAAATTAGACGTTTGGCATCATACTTTACTTGTGTTATTTTAAATTATTAAATCTCTACTGTAAATAATAAGTTTTTTCACTTGTTCTTTGCTACAAGAGTGTCGGCCATCATTTCTTGTTAATTTTGTTTTATTCAACCAAGCGCAAGTGTCTTTTACTATTACAAACTTTACGGTCATCAAATGTACAAACTACATTGTGAATATTTTAACAAATGCAATAAACTACGTAGGCTATTCCGACCCTAACGTGTAAAAGGAGAAGACGTTTATATCTTTAAGCGCGATAGTCACAGAATAAGAAGCATGTAAATGGCTAGTAGGCTTACGTTAGTGGATTGTAAATATTGCAATATTTTCCCCTTGTTGCTCTAATGTGTAATGTGTGTTTAGTAATTTGTCAATTAATCACTCTTCCTATACTATCTGTGACGCTGCTACTCTGTCGGCGCGGGTTCAATTCCCGCCAGGAATTTAGATACGCTGATTTAGATACGACCGTTCCCCCTCGCAAGGTAATGGCAACCCAGCGAGTGGTATCCTGCCTAGTATAAACCCTCCCCCCCCCAAAAAAAATTGCCTTTCGGATCCGGCGTTAAACTGTAGGTCCCATATACCTGTGAGAGACTCAGTCACACACGCACCACGGGTATATGCGGGGAGGGTACTAACCAGTCGAAAGACTGAAGGACTACAAACTGAACTGAAGTGAACTATACTATCACAAAAACCTATTAAACTGACCAACTAGAATTTTAATCTTATTTCGCCAAACAAACAATTTTCGTGTAAGTATTATCACCGGTAACTAAATTGTTTGAAAAACATATAATTATAAAGCAATAATATTCAACTTTTAATTTCTTGTTTCATTTATTTTGTTGCCTTTTTTCAGACAGTAGATAATTAGTTTTCACGCTCGACTTGAACTAGATCGAGTTCGTAAATCACAATGACTTAAAAGCACAGATATAAATTGTAGCAAGCAGTTACTGTAAATTCCAACAGAGAAGCAGTTTGCAAATTGCAGCGGAGAATCAGCGGTAAGTAACCGGACGACTGAAAGGAATGCAGTTATGCAAGGAATCTTTTCACTGTACTGTCAGAAGACAATAGAAATTGTGCTGATGATAAATTACAGCCCGCTGGAGTTTAGTTATTAAGTTACTGATAATCTTCATACTATATTCGTAACAGATAAATAAATAAAACAGATGAATTAAAATTAAAAAAACTTTTAAAATCGAAAACATTGTATTTTCTCAGAATAAGTACACGCGTATAATGTGTGAACATGTATACAAGCTATGCGCTAGTAGTAAAAGTACCTGTTAATTTGAAGCTGAAATACAGAACACTGTGGTTTTATATTCATTGAAAAGAATATTATTATTGTAGTTATTATTATTACATTGTATATTATTATTATTATTATTTAGAAGACACGACTACGACGACGAAGATTTGGTAACGATGATGATATCTACACGCATCTGAGAAAATAAGGATTGGTTCAAATACATTCTGTAATTTTTCAATACATTTTGTTCATCTAATTGCCTGAATTGATACGATTTGCAACAAACAAACTTTTGTTAAACAATTTACCGTATATGACAGTTAGCATATTTATCATCCAAATCTAAGACAGGTAACTCATCATTATCACCTTCAAACACGACATAGGCAAGGTGCTGCCTGTTTCGCCTTCAAAAATCCTCCAGCCATCTTTTCCTGGTTCTACTCACACACCTGTGTCCTATAGGCTTGTATTTCCGGACTTGTTTTTTCAGTCTGGAATCTGACATTCTTTCTAAGTGTTTTGTCCATCGTCGTCTGTGCTCTTTAAAAATTTTCATTCAAGTTAAAAACTTGTAACTCTTCCCGTACGGCCTCATTTCTTAGACGGTTAAGTTTAGTACACCTTTTAACTCTTCTTAAGAATGCCACTTCCGAGATCAGAATTTTACTGTGTTGTTTTTTTGTGTTGTTCTCCATGTTTCACAGTGCTGATACAAGTAGCTGGTAGTACTAAAACCATGTTGGTTTGATACTTGAAGCGTAGATTATAGAACCAGTTAACTCAGGTATCCTATCTGTCGGAATTCCTTCTTTGTTCTAATTAGACTCGGTTAGTATATTCAGTAGAATGATAAAACTTTTCCAGAGCTCATTTGTTACACGAAATTCGAAGCTTGATAAAAAATAACAAGAATATTCGTTCCTTATTAATAAAAGTATTTATTTATTCTTCAAAACTAATATTGTCACTGCCAAATAGTCCCTAACAGATACGATGCACATATACCAATGTCCTTTTCAGTCCGTAAAATGCTAGAGAAATTCTCCTTTTGGTATACGCTCCTTAAAGATATGTAATGGCAAGAATTACTTGACGCTTCTAACAGTTGGCTCACCTGCATGGTAGAACAAAGGAAAGACGTAGTAGCCTGGTTTGAGAATGCCTTTCATTTTACTTATTTTACGTTGCTTTATGTCATCTTTGAGTGGACGTGCATGTATTGAGTACGTGTGTTTAGTACGATGAAGCTTGTACGATCAGTTCAGTTCGTAGTCCTTCAGTCTTTCGACTGGTTAGTACCCTCCCCGCATATACCCGTGGTGCGTGTCTTACGGAGTCTCTCACAGGTATATGGGACCTACAGTTTGTCGCCGGATCCGAACGGCAATTTTTTTTTTTAGGCAGGATACCAGTCGTTGGGTTGCCATTACCTTGCGAGGGGGAACGGTCGTATCTAAATCAGATGGCCCCTGGCGGGAATTGAACCCGCGCCGACAGCGTAGCAGCGTCACACGCTAGCCACTACGTCACGACCGCTCCTCTTGTACGATAACATAGTAAAAGGTCGGTTGGAGACCCTTAAGTATCACCTGGACGCTATGCTAACCAGCACATTTTAGACTGAAAGTTCATGGCAACCAATAGTCATTTCAGAATTTGTGTATGTACACATATAAATTTTTTTTACGGAAAACGCCTTACTCCGCGGTGTAAAGCATAGACATGTATGCTTTATTTAGTGTATTTATTTCTTTAAATAAGCAATAGACGATTTTAAAGAGCAAGAGTGAAAAATGTCACGAGAACTTAACCTTGAGTATGTGAAAGACTTAAGTGTTAACAGTGAGAAAACTTAATAAATTAGACAGTAACAAAGTGTTAAACTTGGGCAGATTTCAAAAATGTTAAAATATCTTTACAACAAGAAGGTAAATGCCTATCGTAAACGCTTACAAAATAAGACAATGAATAAGGAATTCAAAAAGTTCCCAATGACAGCAGTGAACGAATGCGGAAGATGACGCCACAACGCCTAACGCCAGTTCGCAAACAACAAATGTCGAGAGTGAGGCAAAACTGATGGAATGCTACTGAGTACAAGCAGATGAGACGTTTGAAAATCGGGATTTAGCGTTTATAATTCTATGGCGTCTGGCAACGGAGCACTTTGAAAAGTCGTCCTACGGCAACAAGTTGGGTTTTGTTTGTGGGGTCTGTAATCGTATATGGTTCCAAAATAATTTAAAACAACCCGATCCACCTATGTTACAATTCTTACAACAAGAATTCACAGATGAAGTCGTTCAATAGTTTATGTTGTGCTCAAACTGCTGGACATCTGTAAAACAAGGAAAGCTGCTAACGCTGAGCAAGAGTAACGGCTTCACGTATCCACCGAAGCCAATACACTTAGATTCATTGTTAGATCCACCCAGAAAACGTCAAATATCTCCAGGAATACCGTTTATGCAAATCAGGCGTCTTCGGGCAACTACAGTATTGTGGGCCAAGTGATTAACAACGTGCCCTGCGATGTGAATGAAATGGTCAAGCGACTTCCCAGACACTTGGACGACTACTGACCCAGCGATAAATGTCAACTTTAGGAAAAGCATAATTAACAAGTCTCCATACTTGAGTGATTACATTGAGAAATCTATATTGAATGTTTAGTTATGTTTTTCAGTCAAACAACCATTGTAAAAGTTCTTCAACGTAACAGTGGATTGGTCTCGTGTTGACGGACATTTCAAACGACCGACAGTGAAGCGACAACGACGGACGACACGGACGTAGACATCGAGCCGCTAAACACTGACACCATCCCAGAGATATAGTACATGCTCTTATCAACATACGATACTTTGGAACGAAGAACACTGTTTAGACATCGCTTTTGGCTAAGATTCGATTGCTCTTAACATCATATAAGACATGTATGCAGAAGAGTTGTCATTTCCATCCATCTACTACGGTGTGAGGAGAGAGTTCAAAAACAGTGTGTCGGTGACTCTGTACATGATGACAACGACCAACCGCCCAGTCGCGGGACTAACAAGAAGAAGCATAGTGGACTCTACGGTGGAACACCAATCGTCAAGAATCAGAAAACGTGCAGGGTTCATGTCGCTAAACCCGTTCCAGAAAGGCCAATACACAAGCATTCTGGATTCAATAGTTTACATGACAATCAGAATGATCACTGTTGCACACCACTGTATAAAAATTATTCCGATTAGCGCTTTCAAGCTTCACAGCTCATCGTCAGATCGGGAATAGCTATTGTGAAGCTTGAAAGCGCTAATCGGAATAATTTTTATATAGTGGTGTGCAACAGTGATCATTCTGATTGTGATTTCAACCACTAACACAAATTTCTTCATTAAAAGTTTACATGACGTTCATATCGGACAAAGCGTATTAGTAGAAGTTACGTTGCCCAACCAATTCAAATTCATTCTAGTGTCAGTCTATATTCATCCACAAACATCACTAAACTACATCGAGATGTTTCTCTTTCAACTGATGCTTTACTGCATAGAGCCATGTCAGAAAAACAGTTAGCAGCTGGACCTGGGATCCCAACATACCGCTTCTGCTCACCGGAGACTTTAACGTTGAGGCGTCGCACGATCGTCTGGAACAGTTTCCGAACGACAAGTTCAGATTTGTGTTGGTCACGGATCCAACTGAGTTCACAACTTAAACAAATACCACGTTAGACTTAATATTTTCTACAGATATAAATGTATCATGTAAGTCTTACATAGCGTACTACTCGCACCATTGTCCTGTCTTTAACAAATTTTACAAATTAGTCAGAATTGTGAGAAACAAATAAAATAAAAGAGACATGAAAGTTTGATAATTTCTGTTTTACCAAACCTACAAGTACCCCGTCCCAGCAATACCGCCAGCGTAAGGCGGTTTCCGCCAAAAACTCAGCGGTAGTGATCCAGACACTATCTACCCCTTTTTGCGATAACAACAGATGCTGAAGGAGAGACAACGGAAATTAGAAAATTATCGGTGTAGTATTTCTATGAATAACTGATTTCTGTTAATCAGTATTAAGTACAGTTTGCTAGGAATGTACAATACGTTCTGGCCTATTGCAACTGATGGATTGCAGCTCAGTATAATTTAATTTATTCTTTCTTGTTCGCTTATTAGCAACAGGACAAACACAATTGGTTTAAAAACAATTAAAATACTAAAGTAAAATTCCTTTTATTTTATTCTTCGTCATTTATTATTGTCCTATTAAAACATTTTCATAAAATAAAAATTTAATAGTATATAATTTAAATTGAATAGTTTTAATAAATTCGAAATTATTGTGACTGCAGTTATTAAATAATTCAAGTAATTACTTAATTTTACTGAAAGTTAAAATTGTATAGTTATATTTATAATACAATTAATACTCTATTAATACAATGGAGTAATTGTAGTGTATTTCTCCAAAATGAATATACGAGAATCGTAAGTGACTGTATATTATTACGCGGTAAGTTTTGATAATGGGTAAGTCGCTGGTCCTGAATGAAGTGTGTGTTGGAATTCTTTTACCTTACTGAAATGAGTTAACTTGGTTATTAAAACAATGTCTGTCCTTAGGGAGGACAGCATTTTTGTTAATACCAACTATTGTTAAAATGTGATAAAGTGATAATTGTTTTCGACGCTTTATACGGATAAGTAAAATTAAACAATATAACAATTAATCTGAGTCTGAAGAAAAACATTTAAAATATTTAAAAATTCTTGCGACCGCATAGGCTAATTGAGGAATAATCTATATTTTTTATAACTAATTAAGTAAATATTACTAGAATGGATAAAATTAATTTCGTTCCTTTAGTCCGCGTAGAAGACGTGCATTTATAAATTCTGAGGTTTGAACTCTTGCGAGTATACGTAGTACAGGTTAGAATTGCGAATTCCAGGAAACGCTAACAAACATAGTTAACTACTGTTTATAATTTTAGTAACTCCTATAATGTACTGAACAAAGCTTGTATAATACCGTATATTGAAACACATATTGAACACATATTATCAGTTAGCAAAGAACGCAGAGAATCATATCGACTCCGGTTAATATTAAACAATATTCAAAGTTGCAACGTCTATGTTCATTAAAAGCCATACATATAATTAGCAACTAGTTTCTTGATAGACGCTGTATTTGCAGCGTACAAAGTTTACATACACAAAGGTATGCATTACAGTTTAATTATTATAGAACAGACTTAATAAGAAAGCGATGTTTCTCCTATGTAGACATCTTATATCATATTATTATATATAAAAAACTTTCACAAATGAACTTACTTTTGTTCTCACTTTCACAAACGTTTCAAGGTGTTGTGCCTCTTCCTCAGTGTGAGTAAATACTGAAAGTCATTGTTGCAGAATAACGATTATGGACTATAGGTGTGTGTGGTGGGAATTGATGATGGGAGTTGATACGGAATAACATAATCGTTATTCTGCAACAATGACTTTCAGTATTTACTCACACTGAGGAAGAGGCACAACACCTTGAAACGTTTGTGAAAGTGAGAACAAAAGTAAGTTCATTTGTGAAAGTTTTTTATATATAATAATATTAGTAAAAGTGAACAAAGAGGATGAATCAACAAGATATTTATCTTATATCAGTTAACATAATAAACACACCGTATGATTTTATTGTTAATTTGCAACGGTATCTTGTTTTTCAAGAACTATCAGATTACAAATGTAATAATGTTACGTGGGATTCCTTAGAATAAATCTTGTAAGGAATCTTCAACGCAATAAACACTGTATATCAGAGTCAGTTACACTAACATAGTTTTCATTGAAACAAAATACAGGAGATTTCACTTGTTTCAACAGTGTCATCTCTTGCTACAGTCACTTATATTGTTACAACGATTCCATAGAAAATTATTTAACACCAGTAAAAATTATTTCACTCCAGAAATATCGTAATTTTTATTCACACATCTATTAAACGATGACAGTAGTATTACAATAGATTTCTTGCAATACAATATTGTCCAATAAATACCATAAACAAACAACAACTGGTCATCAAGTTTAACAATTACAATACACCGGCCACAAATAACAATTAAATACTTGGCACTTTCACTAATAAACTGACATAATAGAATGCCCTATTACTTCCATTCACATGTAAACGGAGGATTACGGTAACCTCTTTAGATGAGCAATCAGGTCGCTTAAAATATTTTCTTTGCAATAAAATTTCAGAACTCTCGAGAGCAATCCCAAACCACGATCTGGAAAGCAGCAGCGGCGCCCATAATATTACGTCAGCTTGGTGATTACGTAAAACGGAAGAAGCACCACAAGTCTCTAGACTACGCACGTTTTCTTGCAGAGTAGAAAAAAAAAATACCACCGCCACACGAATGCTCCAAGTTTCAACAGTGTAATTGAAAATAAAATAATGTTATGTCATTATAGAACTATCTACATGTTTCTCGACTATGCCAGCAGAGCCCAGCTGTAATGTGTGTGTGTGTGTGTGTGTGTGTGTGTGTGTGTGTGTGTTGCTGTTATTTGAGATGAAAGACAATTACGTGACCTTTATCACCCATCAACAACCGAGGCTGTTCCAGGCTTCACCGGTCCGCGCCCACTATGTTCAAGGTCGCAAGCAATTACGCTGTTGTGTGTTCTAGTAGCGTTGACGCGTATTATGGATTATTCTGGAACAGTTGTGCTATCTATTTAAACAACGACAGCTGCCGGTTATTTTTAGTTTAAGTGGCGTTCATGTGAGGTTCTAAGTACTGCGGCGTAGGTGTTATTGTGTTACAATCGTGCGGGACTCTAATGGTTGACATTATTATTGCTCGGTGAACAAGTTTTGCTCGGGTTATTGTATAAATTGGTTACAAACTGTACTTGTGATTAATTAAAGCTGGTGATTGGTAACTTGATTGGTGTCTTGTATTTTGTTTTTCACTGTGCCATACGACGATCAGACGAGACCGTTGCTATTTTTTGATAAAATAGGAATAATGACAGTTTACGTAAATAATGACTACAATAACATGTCGTATACAACGCTTCTTCAACTTTACGTTTGTCCGACGCATTAACGTAACAAACAATAAGTAACGGCTAATTAACAGTGATAATATAAATCACCAATTACAGATGTATCCACTTGATGATTCACTGAACACTAAACATAGTCTACTCCCTATCACAGTATTAATGAACTTGGTTCTGAATCCTGATTAATACCCCGGATGCTTTGTATAGTACGTGAGAAGACAAAACCATAGGGAGTAATGCCTGATAAACGTTCGAGAAGGTGCGTGAGCATTGCAAAATACTGCCGCTAGCACAACGCGTGCAGAGCGTTATGTAGTAACACACATGGTATGTATCGTCATAACGTAGCAATGCATTTTGATTGCAGACACTAAGAAGTTAAGCGTTTGAATAATCTCGCTGTTGGCAAAATGTTTTTACATTTTCTTACCTTCCAGTGGGAACCTCTTCAGTTCTCATTCGAACAATGAGCAATAATTTTATTCCACATTATTCCAACAACATAAAAAGACTCGTTTGCGTCCCTAGAATGAAACCCTTAGCGCGATAAACGAGTCATATACATTTATCTACTATTTTCATCTCCTGTTTTCCATATGACACTTAAATCAGTATTTCCTTTGATCTTAGTGAAAATCAGTGAAGAAGCCTCGTGATGATTATTCGGAACTTTAATGTGAAGCGAATATTTCACGTAAAGCAGGCATTTTCATACGATAAGAATCTGTCCAATGTCCATGTCGCTGATTATTTTCACTGGAGGACTTCGGTGGTCGGAGCTTTTATTAACAACATTTGTCGGTTGTCAACTTCGGTGTATGTATGGCACTGACGATGGCATATCATAGAATAGGCAACAACGAAGCCAGTGATACCTTGTTGGAGGCACACACACACACACACTCTCTCTCTCTCACAAAAAAACACACAATTTCTCGGTGTGTTGGCGTGCATCAGCGAATCGAAGGTCGTGAATAATAACGAAATGCTGGAAATTGGAAGCCAGGACGTGACATGAAACGCGCTGGCAAGGATTAACAGAACGTAGCGACCTCGGCCAATAGAATACACCGCAACCCACTTATTATTCTATGCGTTTTCGCTATTGTAAAAATATTATACACACAATCCTACCGGATTTTGGAACAAACTGTTTTGATTTTCACACGGATTTTACACTTTGGTCAACTTTTAAGCCTCTTTCTGTGAATGTAAAATTTATGTATGTATTTGCAAAGGCACGTGTTGAACGTTATTTGATTTATGGTTTTAGAATTCAATTGAAATAATACTCGAATGTTTCAGAAAAAGAAAAATTTAGAACATTTTAGTCCGAATTTTATTATAACAATAAAATTATATTTTTATTTCAATTATGAAATAATACTACACACTAAATACTAAATTGTAACAAGGACAATAATAATAAATATTAAAATCTAACAGCATCTAAATATTTTTTTGTTACCGGAAGAAAAATAATTTATGCACCGTCAGAGGAGACGGTGGTTCCTTTGGTGTGTGGGACTCTAACCCACTACGTATAACCCACCTCTAATTCAGGCATTCATAGCCGTCCTGGAACCACTTAACATAACTATTATCTAAATAATAATAATATAATTATTGTTTTATTATTTGATCTTGTCGCTCAAAAAGAAATTGAAAAGTTCCCAAGGCTTTCAGGAAAAACCTAAGAAGAGGAGAGGTGTCATCTGTAATGAGGATAGGAAGGAGAGACATCGATCAAGAATGAAGGAGATATGAGAGAAGAGGAAGTGAGAGGAGAAGAAGAGAGCAACCAGTTGAACCAAACGTAGTCCACAGTGGCTCATACACAAAAAATCATAATCACAATTTAATAATACTACTAATAATAACAATAGTGAATACAATGATGGTAATAGTAATAGCAATTGAGTCCAAATTTTATAAATACAGCAATGAATATCTTCAAACAAATATAACTGGAAGTTGTATTTATTTAACGATATTATATGGGAGACCTGCAGGAATCTCAACGAGTTACTTACAAAAAAATAATGTAGCAATTAGTCGTTATAGTAACGACTAATTTGTGTTTGCGTGTGTGCGCGTTAGCGCGTGTTCAGTAGTGCAATGTTTACACAGCCACTAGCGGGCACATATTGACACGTTATAAAAATGTTCACTCCTATATACATGTATACAGATCCGTCATACTAAAAATACATATAAATTTTTTTCGCGGAGGAATTTTCTATAGATATATTTCAATTGATATTTCAATTTTCAATAGAGGGGAAAATTCATTCTCTTGATATACTGAACATCTTTGCTCTCCCGTGTGATGTCATAATAAAATTGGTTATCTGACTTATCTCGCAACACATTGGCTGAAAATCTAAAATTTAAATTCTAATTAAAAAATGTTTATTGAAAATGTTCTTTTATATCATTAACAATCTAACAAAGACATTCTAAGGGTACGGTCGCACGAGCGTTTTTTCCCGACCGTGCACGCGCGTGGAGTTCGGAAGAACGCACAGTCGTCACACGTGCAGGGACGGAAGTGTAGTTGGCGGTTTATAATCGGACGGCAGCGTTGGAACACCTTGCACGAGCTTCCGTAGAACTCTGGCTATAAAAGTTAACCGTGTATATAAAGGCTGTAACGAGCAGAAAATTTAAAAAATTTTAAATTTTCACCTCGGCAGAGTACGTTCACACGAGGCAGTGTCAACGACTTATGGTGGAGCAATAAATAAGGAGTAATGAGAAGGTGTCAGTGAATCGTCGCTGACTTGACAATAGAAACACATTAAGTTCAATCCAACTATAGAATTTGGTGGCGTAGATGACAGGGAAAGTTTCGTCCAGAATTATTGCTCTCCGCAGCTGTAACAAAGTAAGCGAGGACATTCACACCCGTACCGAGAATTGTAGCAGATGTTGACCATGTTACGTCAGTAGACGATAAGCGACAAAAACGAGTGAAACTCCATACTAAAATGAAACGGATGCGCTGCACCTTAAGAAACAATACTGGAAGATAGGCTGACAAAGACTAAAGTCATGTTACGCAGCTGGAGGTATCGTCTAATTGACAGACAAGAATTTACGAAGGGAAAGTTGGGGTGACTTCAACGACCAGCAGATGTTCAAAAATTGTTAATAGCCAGAAAAAAGGGGTTAGGACATAGAACAATACGCCAGGGAGACTGAAAGTACAGATAATGGGAATCTATAGAAACACAGAGTTTACTCAGACAATAGGTTGATCGACTAGTGTCTAATAGCCATAGTTTCGTCGAAACGGGTCAACGATCGTCAGGGCGAAAAATCGGGGTGACCTAAGGACCTATCAGGTGCCCTCAGCCAGCGAGAAATTTGGTGGTGAGGGGTGTTTACATAGCAACTGAAACGAAGAACCTATCGGGAGAACTATGACGTAGAATCTTGACATGGTAGGGCAGTATTTTCCAAGAATATCAAAAAATTGACCAATCTCGAAATGAAGCAGGCGTGAATCGCGCCAGAGACAAAATTTTGAGTAGGGACGAATTAATAAAACCATCTGTCCAGGCCGGCGGAAAGTGAGTCTACACGCAATTTTTGAGAGTCTACAGTCTACAGTCGACACTTAATTTTGAAACGGTCATGCTAAAGTTTTCAGACAGTTTACATTAATATTTTCAAGTAGTTTAACTTCAAGTGCGAGAGACGGTATATCATAAACTTTCAACAGTTTACGCTAATTATTCGGAGTTAGTAATTATTCAATGTTCAGAAGAGTACATTAAACGGCGGAACGCTAACTCGAGTTCGGAAGTTAAAACGGTAACAAGTAACTTAAAAGACTTAATAATACATTCATATCGCGATAGTGATATTGAACCGAAGTGCGAAGTATCGGACTTAGTTAAAATTATACCAAGTTAACAATCAGACCGTTACACCAACAGACATCATCACTTAACGATATACAAATCATTTGAACTTAATATTGTGTACGACACATTATCAACAACATAATGAACACGAAACATTAAACAAACTAATAAATTATATGAACGTTTAATGAAGCAGCGACAAATGGAACTAGACATGTATATTGACATTAAAACGAACTCACAGCATACACAGTAAGATGAAACATTGATGAACACTGAACTTCAATTATTCACATATGCAAACGCCCACGCGAGTGATCGGAAGAGAAGTGTTAAGTGATAGTGATAAAGCAGCTTACGACGGAATGTGTCTACGAGCCATCTTCATCACCAGAACGAGACTTCGTCAACAACTAATGGATATTCAATAACCAAGTAACCATTACTATTAATTATTTCTAATTAATAACTTCTACTGACCTGGTTTCTTTCAAAGAATTCACACCTGAGAAAATTATTAAGAAAAGTAATGAATAAATCTGAATAAAGTAGTTAATGAACGTATAAACAAAAGCTTATTTTGGATTTAATGAACGCATTAAATAAGTAGAATATTGAATTGTAATATTATTTGATTTATATATGTATGTATGTTTTCTTTGTTTTTCAGCATATATTGAGACATGTATTTGTTTATTATACGATGTATGTATTTCAGGTACAGCGACGTAACCTATGTACTATTATAATATGTTATGAATGATAATTAAACTAGTATTTTAGTTGATCATAAATATGCGTTCATTATTACCAATGCAACCCAAATATTAACCTAACGTTTGAAGGAATACAAATAGATTTTAAGAGTTTCTTGTGTTCAATTAAAGTAAATGAATCGATAACTATCATCTATTAAATGATATCACGTATGTGTTGATGAGAATCAGAATAGTTAGACATAATGTTAAATGGTTGCCTCACACACAGCATGAAAAGAACCAATTAAAACAAGTAAATACACATTATTTATTGCACATGAATTTATATAAAATTCAGTATATAAACTGTGTTCCAACACGTGAGCATAGATAGTCAGAGTCATAAATAAGATTCAATTATACACATACATGTAAGAGATCGATAAATTTTGTATTTAAGAGCAAACACAATAACAATATTAATTACCACAAGTGTGATTTTACATTTACTACACATTTGCATAAATTGACATTTATAAGGTTAACCGTGTATATAAAAGGTTAAACGCAGCTGCACAGAAACTTCCGTGTTTAAATTAAAGAAAACATTTGTTATCAGTAGAAAATAAATCTTTATTAAGAACATTTTTTACATTACATATTTTTTTACAAAAGTGTCAGCAACTCCATGGAGACCAAAATTAATTGCCATAGTAAATAAACAAATGCTATTACAAAAAACGAACTAAAACGCAGCAGGTTGCGTTTCGATGCGTGAGATCTTGAAAACGCAGTATAGTTGACGACCCGTGCTTTTTTTTCAAATCCGTGTGACGAATTTCATTGCCGGCGGTGTGTTAAATTCAGTGCGTTTCCCAACCGTGCGTGCATGGGCGCAACAAAACGCTCGTGTAATTGTCTCTAAAGCAAATTTTAAAAATTACGATTTCCTCCTTCAAATATTTACACTTTTCTGCAATACAAATCCTAAAAATCTAGCGTTACAAATATATTTCGATTTTTGCCCTTCCTTAATTTTGTTTCGAGAATTTTTGTTAGGAATGTTTACTTTTTACTTCTTGAACAGAAATTAGGACGAAATTGTAAACTGTAACTCGAGATCCTTAGTCTTACGGCCCTATGGTTACATGACATTTATTTCTTGATGTTAGCTAGAAACAAGACAGAATACATTAAAATAAATTTTAAAAAACTACGCACAGACACAAACACTACTAGCACTCTGAAGTGAGACGGTCATACAAAGTGAAAACAAACGTTAATAATAATCCTTTATTCCACTGTTAATCTGGTATATCTAGGTAACTTTCTTGTATAAAGGGGATTTAGGATTTCTACCACTATGTTATTGAATTTCAGTATTTTAAGGCTTATGAATACTTTAGCAACATACCAAACAACATTGTACCCGAGTACGTGTCCTATCCAGTATTCCAAAGGATTGTAAGGAGGAGGTAAACTGCTGATCGGGGTCGAAGAGAGCAAAAACCCACCCGCCAGTATCCAGCAGGGATACTCTTGTAGCGTTTCATTATTTCTCTTCGGAGGTCTATTTATTATTTTTTTCTTATTTGAACATTTTTTTTTTATTAATGTTATATTATAATCAATATATATTATATATTGATAATATGTGTACAACAACTGGTTTTTGTTGTACCAATTTTTATTTCCATCTAATTAACTTTAGACATTAAAGAACAATTTTTATTTCATCTTTTCTTCTACAGATCCAAAATTAACAATTCATTATTTTCAATCTCACAAAACAGTCTCCTTGGCAACGCCACCATTTTTTTATTACATCACTCATACAAATTCTGTTTTCATACATTTAGTTATACATATATAATTATTTATATTTAACATTTTATATCAATTATCATTATAACAAAACAATATAATAATTATTAACAAACAATATCATTATTATTAACAAAATATATTAGAACAGAACCAATAATAACTATACAATTGTGATTCGGTACCGGGAATCGAACTCGGGTCCCCCGGTATCGTTACACTCTGGTATTAACTGATGCTGCCGGCAGTCGGCACTTCCTTTAAAGTTCACTGCTTGTTTATTCCGAGTTTGCACAGCATTATCCTTTCCGATATTCTATGTGGGATTAAACTGTTTACCAAACTGACAACGGTCGCGTACTTATGTTACTTATTTAAAATAAATCATCCTTTATTTCCTGGACGTTTTATTTAAATAACAATTCTGCTCTATGTATATTTCTCTAATAATTTTAATAAATTAGATTTCATAGTAATTTGCGACAATGCTCTCAGTTTTTAAAATGTAAGAAGTGGCTAAGTCAAAAAGTTTTCTATCAGTTGTGCAAAATTTAAGTACAATGTGAATTAATACGTATTCCATTTTATCCACTTCCGTTGTACTCAAATATTTTAAATTCCTCTGAGCTCTACAACATTATGTAAAAAACACGGTGTCCTTTTACAACATTTACGAACAGTTTCCATTCGTATCAGCGACTACTATATAATTAATTTGCATTTACCCTTAGTAAATAATAGTTCCTTCTCTCTTATTCTATGAGCTTTTTATATCTCAGTACTGTTGCTAAAATTTTGTCTGCCTGAAATTTTTCTTTAACTTACTTTTACATATACCATTTTATCTGTATTTTTATATTTTCCCTTTTGCTCCCTACGTTTTTTTAATCTACTTTCTATACATTTCAATCAATTAATCTTATTTTATTATATATTTGCATTTGTTGGTTCTATTTATTTTTTGTCGTCAATTTTACATTTTTATAATGTCGCTTATATCAACTTACAAGTGTTTCTTCTGTTGAGCAGCATTAAATTGCCTGATATTTGATTACAGAGCGAAATCGCGGTAAGTTTTAATGACAGTGATATTTTTTAGTGGCTACAACGAATATAAGTAAATTCCATTAGAGTATATATAATTCGCATATTCAATTGCACGTATATTTAATATATTTTTAAATGTGTGTATGTATGTGTGTGTGTTTGTGCGCGCGCAGTGGTGTAGATCGTGACTTGGATCTGAAAAAATATCCTGCCTACGAATCAGCCCTAGTCACAAACCCACACGTACATTTAATGTGATACTTGGTCATCATCATTATCTTCTTAACGGTTTTAGGCTTTAGCGACCTGATCCTATTTCACAGATTACCTTCTCTTAAGTCTACCAACTTTTCGTGTGTGTCTAGGTTTGTATCTTTTGTGCTATTTTCGGTATTCTACATTCTTCTATTCTATCTATGTGTGGAATCCATTTTCGTCTGCCTCCGTTAATCCATTCATTAACTGCAAAAATATCTAAATCACTTCTTATCATTTCTTATATGATCTCGTCTATCACACCTTTTAACTGATCTGAGAAATTTCATTTCTGCTGTTTGTATTTTCTGTTCATCTTTTGTCTCCCTCGGAAATCACAGACGACGGAGAAGAATCTATCCTGATTTAAACAAATCAAGGCATAAGACAAGGTTGTTGTCTGTCACTACTACTTTTTAACCTTTATCTAGATGATTCCTCAAAAAATGGAGGCAACAATCCCCTGACGGTATTAAAATCCATCGAAATAAAAGCATGAAAACCATTCTCTTCGCGAATGACCAAGCTATATTCCCCATTTCAGAAGACGATCTCCAGCGAGCAATATACATCTTACACAAAATAGCATACCTGATAATTGGTAATACCTAAAACTAAAGAATAAATTTTTTTATTACCTTTTATAATCAGATTACTCTCAAAAGTCACCTGTGAGCTCTTAACGTAATTTTAATATATTTGTATGAGTAGCGATTAACACAGTGTACGTCATTGATTGTGAAAACAAGGAAACAATGATATACACAATAAGCTGTCAGTTACAGTTTATACGTAAAAGCGTGTGTATCCAGTGCAGATCATTATACAGCGGATTGTAATGAAATTTAGTTCTAATTAACAAAGTAAAGGGACCGCTCCAAACGGTTAATAATAAACAATGCTGCTGCAAATTTGCACGCGCAGTCGATAGCATGCATAATAAATAAGCAGCTTTGTTGGGTAAGTTTACACAACCCGGGAAGTGTTCAACCGTTTAATTATTTATTCACCGATACGTGTTGAGAGAGTGGCGCTCCTTATGCGTAGTCCTTGCAGCTAGAATGACTTGCCAATGTAACATTATGAGTTACGAACCAATCAGGAAAAAGGGCGCAAAGTTTTTAGAATGCAGTAGTTTTCTACCTAAAATAACAACATAACCAACGTTAGTGTATAAATTCAAAATATTTCAGTAATACTGAATTACACGTCTGTTGCAATTATATTTTAAAATAATATACTACTACTACTAATAATAATAATAACAACAAAATACTAACAATTTTAAAAATCTTGGGAAAAACATATCCCGAAACGCCTCAGACAAAAAAATGCTTTAAGATAAGGAAACTCAAATTAGCAAAGGCCTTTACTCTAACCCGGGAACTGTACGGAAAGCAAAAACCTTTTCAGAAGTCCAAAAGTCCGCCATTATAGCACTGTAATCAGGCCGGTGATTATGTATGGAGTGGAAACAATGTGCTTTCCAAATTTGGAACCTCTTCTTAAAGTTGAAAGAAGAGTTCTTCGGAAAATTTATGGCCTCAAGAAAACTGAAGATGAGTACAGGCATGGACCCAAAGTAGAGCTGTACAGGGATCTGGAAGATCTGGAAACGACTTTCCGAAGTAAAAGACTGAGATTCCTTGGACATATGGTTTGGATGGATTAGTCCAGATTGAATAAACAAATTTTCAAATATATTTGGCGACTTTCCAGTCTGAACGGATACACCAAACAATTCAATGAGGAAAAGATGAAACTGGGTATCTCTTCGAACGACTGTGTGGATAGAAATACTTAGAGAAACAAAATTCAAAATCTTGAGGTTCTGTGTGTTGAGAAGACGACGAGAAAGGGGTGGACAGTGGAAAGGAAAGCGGCGCATAGTGTATGAATGAGGGCCGTCTGGCAGAAGAAGAAGAGAAAATGATATTCCTCTTCGTGGTCCACGTCTGGCCTGTTCGTGTAAAAAAAGAAAAATACAAAATAAAAAAAAAATCTGAGTTCTACGTAATGAACTCAAAAATGATTGCGCGAACAAAATGCTTTGAGGCAGATAACAAATTCATCTAAAAGACGTTGCTGTGAACAATACGAAGTCTAGGATTTTACTTGATATAATACCAATGTAAAAACGTTCTTTTAGATATATATTCACACAAACATGCACCCTCTCACACATACCCGCTCGGGTACACACAGAGTCGTAATACTTACTACTCTTAAAAAGCTATAAACTAACTTAGTTTGGGGAGTTATAACTTACTAACTTAGTTATAAGTAAGGTATCTAACCAAATTTGATTTTTTATAATCTTTAAATAATAATAGGTTATTTTTTATATAATGTTACTTTCAGCAGCAAATGTAGTAGCCTGACGGATCAATTATTAACGAGCCTTTCTCCAACCAATTACTCGAGGTTAACAATCTGAAAACACTTCACCAACAATATTTTTTATTTAATCTCGGCGTTTTTCGCAGAATCACGTTTTCCAATTTTTGATTGGATTGCCTACAGAAATGAATTTTTACGCATCCGTGAGTCCGAACTTTATCAGAGTTGTTTTGATAGTTCATCTTCTTTTTTCCACAGCACTAAATTAATATAGATTATTAAACTTTCACTTGTGAAACTTACTTTGTTTCTCCCGTACGCGTTTCGGCGTGATGTGCGCCTTCGTCAGCGGTGTGACACAGACTCCTTCCGCTGACAAAGGCGCACATCACGCCGAAACGCGTACGGGAGAAACAAAGTAAGTTTCACAAGTGAAAGTTTAATAATCTATATTAATTTATCAGAGTGTGTGTTCAAATAAATTCTTAGACCCATCTCAACATTTCATAATGAAAGAGGTTTTAATGACGAAAATTTAGCTTATAATTTAATAGTGATTATCGGAGTTAGTTATCGACAATTAAGAGGTGAGGAAAGGTCTTCTCTAATATAGCAAAGAAAAGGCAGTCAGGTTTAGCGGAAAGTAATTTAGATAAAAATGTTTTCTCCACTAAACAGAAGAGATGGAGACTAAACAAAAAAAATGGATGCTAGTGATAACAAATTAGTAGTTAAATGTACATTAAAATACTGTTTAGAAAAAAAATTTACAGGCATTGCACAAATGCAATGCACAGAGCAGGGCATTGAAAATGCTTCAATAAATCTAAAAAAAAAAAATATATATATATATATATGTTTTAATTCACCAATCAATGAATTCATTCTTCATTCACCAATCAATGAATTCGTTCTTCATTTACCAATGTACAGATTATAAGTTAAATGTATTCGCATTCATAAGCGAAGTTTTATATGTGTACTACGTTATTGACAACAAAGAAGTAGTGTCTATGGAAACTCACCGGTTCCCATTTTCGATAACGCACCAGCGATCGGCCGCAAATGTGCGACACGTCCTTATAAACATTTTCAATGTTAATATTAACTTTAAATAAAGAAATTTGAGGTTTGTTGGTATAAAACGTTGTTTACGACGGTCTTACTGATCGTCGTATGGTACAGTGAAATACAAACTACAAGATACCAATGAAATCACTAATAACCAGCTTTAATTATCACAGTTAGTAATCTGTAATCAACAAGACAGTCTCCCACAACAATCCAAGTAAAATTTGTCCGCACGCAATAATAATGTCAACTATAAAGAATTCCACACTAGTTACATACACAAAATCAGATAGCTCCAAAAGGGTGAGATATGTGTTTCCGTTAGGTATTAGGTAGAAGACAAAGCTGGTTGTAGCCTAACAGGGTAATAGAGGGAGGGACGAAGCTTCGTAGTAAGTAGCAGCAGTGTGGCTTAAAGGAGCTGTGCCAATAGGGTGGTGACTAGTATACTTGTTTACAAATTGACTTGCCGTGAAGAAGGGTATATGTACGGGTTCCTGCGGGATATTTTTGTCGTGATTTAGGACTTGAAAATAGTCAGAACTTTGAAAGGCCTCGTCCAGAACATGACAAGTAGCAATTTAGCGAGTAAACACGAGAATTTTGGTAAATAATGTATATATTGACGTTGATACATTTTCATCGGAGTGGATCAAAAACCATGGAATTTTAACAAGCCCTTTTTATTTCTACACTCAGCGTATCATTCTCACACGCACACACTCACAACAGCGATAACACACAGACGCACTAGTGTAGGCGTCTGTGAAGGCGTATGTGAAGAATTTGATGAGTAAGAGCGATGATAAAAAATTTTAAACTGAAAAGTAATAACGCATCTAAAAAGGCATGCCATGTTAACCATGGAACGTGTTGTCAGAAATTAATATATCATGGTCGCCCTGCCAGTGGAATACACGAGGTGGCCCACTTACAATTCATATAATATTGAAACTTTCTCTTGTGAAAACTTACTTGTCTTTTTTGTCGAACGCGTTTCGGCGTCGTATTCGCCTTCGTCAGCTTAGAAACAGACTGCCAGTACTTAGTAACGGTTGTTGCTTGAAAGGTATAGTGGTGGTGGTGTGCAGAGGAAGGGGATTGGCGCGGGGATCCAAATTATTGTTCGTTTTTTGTATAATTGTGTCGAAAAGTGTATGTGCTTTATATTGTAATTGGTCGTTTAGTATGTTGTTTGGTTGTGTTGTGTGGTGTTTGTATATTTCATACTGTTCAGCTGTGTTGAGTTTTCGACCTTTGGGTAAGAGGTGTAATATTTCAAGATTAGTATCTATGTTGGTGTAGCTATGGTTATGTGTGTGTGTGGCAAACGCAGAATGTATATTGTTGTTGGAGAGGGCCTTTAAGTGTTCAGAGTAACGGGATGAAAAAGATCTTCCCGTCTGGCCTATGTAGAAACTATTGTAGTTATTACAATTTAATTTGTATACACCTGTTCTATTGTATTTGTCTATGTCCGTGTTTGTGTTTGTTTGTCAACACAGCTGAACAGTATGAAATATACAAACACCACACAACACAACCAAACAACATACTAAACGACCAATTACAATATAAAGCACATACACTTTTCGACACAATTATACAAAAAACGAACAATAATTTGGATCCCCGCGCCAATCCCATTCCTCTACACACCACTCCCACTATACCTTCCAAGCAACAACCGTTACTAAGTACTGGCAGTCTGTTTCTAAGCTGACGAAGGCGAATACGACGCCGAAACACGTTCGACGAAAAAGACAAGTAAGTTTTCACAAGAGAGAGTTTCATTATTATATAAAGTGCAGTGCTGTGAAAGAAGATGATGAACAAACAAGACAACTATAAGACCACTTACAATTCAATATGCTTTCGGTATGTACAAATTATAACCTGCTAACGAGTTCTCTGCATTCGTGCACTAACATGTAATGTAAGTGCATGTGCTCGCACAAAAAGTGGATGGTATGTTGAGCGTCTATAAATAATCTGGAGGGCATGAGTAATATTGAAAACCTGGAAATTAAAAAACATCACTACCAAAAAGGACGTGCCACTGAACATGTGGACAGCAATTAACAGATCCCGGCGGAAATGAACAATGAAATACAATACACCACAGCCCATTTGGAATTCAGTTCGAATTTGGTAACAAATTTTACACATAATCCAAGGAGATTTCTCAGTAAATGAATTTGGTTTTCATTCCAAAAAGCATTCACATGAGAGAAGTTTTTATATTGTTTAAATCTGAGTTTTGATATATATGCGTAGATTATGTGGACATGTCTTATAAATTAAACTTTTTTAGCGAAACGTACTCAGATAATTTGTGTACATTGCTTTAAGTTTATAATATATTTATTAGTTTAATTTCACATTAAAGTAAGCATGTTATAGACATAAGCGTAGATAGGTAGACCAAGATTCACTGAAGGAAGAGATGGCTTCAGTGAAGGCGGAACAAGTTGTAAGCTTATGACGTGGAGGAGGAGGAGGAGGAGGAGGAGGAGGAGGAGGAGGAGGAGGAGGAGGAGAAGGAGGAGGAGGAGGAGGAGGAGGAGAAGGAGGAGGAGAAGGAGAAGGAGAAGGAGAAGGAGAATGAGAAGGAGAATGAGAAGGAGAATGAGAAGAAGAAGAAGAAGAAGAAGAAGAAGAAGAAGAAGAAGAAGAAGAAGAAGAAGAAGAAGAAGAAGAAGAAGAAGAAGAAGAAGAAGAAGAATGTTCTAAGCAGGAATACATGTTAAGCAAGAATATTCTCATCATTCATTGATATTTGTCACTTGGAAGAGATTGACATTACAATTGTTTTTAAGATACTTTTAAGTGTCTTAAATATTTTAATAATTTTCAATTTTAATTGAATCAGTGGTTTTGAAAAGGCCATCAGTCACATTTATTTAGAAAATGACATATGAGAGAATCTAAGAATCGCACTTCACCAGGATTGAATGGCATTAATATAGAGCTTTTGAAATACGAAGGTATTTTATGGCAGTTACGTCTGTTACATTTCCTGAATATGTGCTGGAAGGAGCACTCAGTTCCAAAAGAATGGTTAAGAGCAAGAGTTATCTCATTATTTAAGAGAGGGGATCGAACAAGGACAGATAATTATAGAGGAATATCCATCCTCGACACAACATATAAGCTTTACGCCAGAATAGTAAATGGAAGATTGAAATCAATTACAGAGGTATTATTGTTAGAAGAACAGAACGGCTTTCAAAAAGGAAGATCGTGTATAGATGAAATTTTTACTCTTAAGTTGATCATTGAGAAAAAAAGAGTTCAACCGGGAAACGCATCTTGCTTTTGTATATATAGTGAAGGCTTTTGATAATGTTAGGCGATCATTACTATGGAATATCATGGAACGAAGAGGTTTTCCCACACAATTAATTGCAGTGCTCCAAAGCCTATGGTAGGTTGACAGAAGATATTCCTACAAATAAAGGTGTTAGACAAGGGTGTCCTATTCCACCGACACTTTTTAATATTAATATTGACGACGTCTTACGCCTATGAAATACTAAGGTTGACTCAGGAATACAACTTGAAGGAGATATTTATGTAAATTCCCTACTGTACGCAGATGATAAGGTAATAATACAAGAAACGGAATACCTGTTACAAAAAGCGATATTTACATTTAATACCATTTTGCGAAGTTATGGGCTGAGGATCTTTGGCGCTAAATCAAAAACCATGGCGTTTCTAGATAAACGTCCCATTAGAACAAAAATTGTGGTAGACAATCAAACTTTGGAACAAATTTGTGATTTTAATTATCTGGGATATAACATCTCATACAACGTTGATGCCGATTGGGTTAATAAACTATCAAAGTTTAGATCCATCTGTGGGACTATTCATAGAAATTTACGAAATAAAACTTGGAAGAAAACCCGTATGAAATTTTATAAAACAGCAGCTGATCCGACATTCCTTTACGCAAGTGAGAAATGGACCCTCGGTAAATGGGTAGAAAAGAAAATTCAGGCTGCCGAAATGAGATTTCTGAGAAGTGTCTAAGGATTCTCCCTTCTGGATAGGAGAAGAAACATAGATATTAGACAAGACTTAAAGATCCAGTCTTTAAATGAGACGATTAAGGAGTATAAGAGGGGATGGTGTGGACATGTGGCCCGAATGCCAGATACCAGATTGCCAGTGGCAGCTCTCAAGTACAAGCCGAGTGGAAAGCGGGATGTTGGTAGACCGAGGAGGAGATGGGTTCCGGAAGAAGCCAACTAGGGCCTAATCCCTGTAGTGAAGATGATTATGATGATGATGACGACATATGAGTTGTTACCATATAAGCTTAATTTTACCATTTTACAATAAAAGGGCACTAGTCCAGTGCTCAATATGGCTATAATATGCCATTCAGTATTGTGTTTGTTTTGAAAGGGGCATCAGTTCTGGACACATGCCCTCTTTTTTAATAAAAAAAAATAACAAATTTTAACAAGGGGAAAGTTTTTCCGTAGAATCTTTGGGAAAGAAAATTCCTAAAATTGGAAAAGTAGATTTTACTATTTGCAAGTACTACATGTTTGAATGTGAAAAAAGGAATCCAGGTGTGTTGAAGGTATATGATTATATTGACGGTTTAACTTTCAATAACTTTAGACTTGCTAAAAAGTCAGCTGAAGTCATGCCTCTTCCGACTAGAAAAACACACAATGGTAAGTGCTCAATAAACCGCAAGAAAGTAGAGGACATTAAACAACTCAAAAAGTAGGGTAGATTCCTGATGAGCACTTATCCTTTTATGATGAGACATGTAACTGGTCAACAAGGGGTGGAGAAGAAATCGAATAAGTTTCTTAACGTTAAGAAATTCACCATCTACTTATAGTATATTTCAATTAACATTTATAAAATAATACCAGCTATGTTTATTTTAGTAATTATTTGTGAAATAATATAAATATACAACGTATTTGATGTTTTTATTTCATAAATTTTGAAAAGGGCATGAGTCCAATAGTTTCAATTTTTTTTCACAGGCATACCGTAAGAGATAGCATATTAAAAAAAACACTATATTATGCAAATTTGTTATATGTAATAACAAAAAAATAAATCATAAAAGTAAAGCTAAAATTTTGCTCGTAAAACAGTTTTTTATCGTTTTCCAAAACTTAGGTCTTGTGGACTCGTGCACTTTTCAAAACAACTGATTTAATTGTAATCGTCAATTAAAATAGTTTTGTTACTGTACATTTTACAAAGGATACCTATTGCAACGATCCTCCTCATCGCACGGTTGCAAAAGGAAGAGGGTATTCAATCTTTTATCGCAGCAGACCGTTTTCTTGAAGTTGTAGTATTGTGTACTGTATGGTAAGCTTCCATTCAAGTTAGAAAAGACACTTAAATGAGTTTAATTAATTAACTAGAGATTTTATGTATTTATTTATTCAAAATTTTAAAGGTTTTGTATTTACAAAGTTTTTGTAAAATATATAAAAACACTTGGTACGTTTCACAGATTTTATTTAACTCTGACAGCTGTTTCGACCTCTTAAGTCATTGTCAAAGAGTAGAATGAAGACTACACACAGGATGTAAGGTGGACATCTGGTTAGGGCATGTGTTGTGGGAACAAGTGCGAGGGGTGAAGATGTGGAGGGGGTTGCAGGAGCTAAGAGAAGGTCAAGTGTCTGTAAAAACTAAATATAACATGAATATAACAGCTTTTACTAAAGGGGATACACAGAATTCAGTTTGTTCATTTGTTAAATTTTTGTTTTTTTATTGCTTTTTTAATTTATAGAATTTCTAACAAATCCATTTTTTTACCTTTTTGTATGTTGTGAAGTAGTGTTATGTTTTTTGTATCTATGAAGTGATTGTGTTGTATTCAATGATCTGCAAAACCTGTATTGGCTGTATTGGTTAAAATCGCCTTCTTATGTTCAGAAATGCGATGTTTCAGAGCACGACCACATTGTCCGATATATTTTGTATTTATTGTGTGGCAGTGTATAATCTTCTAACTTTTAATTTATATGTAGACGATGTCATACACAATAGGTAAATAAACGTTTTGGGACATTTAATGTTTCGTAAATAAATGCAGTTGACACGTTGCTGTTTGCTGGTGGCTGGGTTACTCTATCGAACTCAGAAAGCAGATTTCATGTAGCTGTACACTCGTTGAGCAAAATCTTTAAGGATTTCGGATTACAGATCTTTACATTGAAGACTAAGGTAATGGCTTGTCGTGGAGCTGACGAGTAAAGTTTATGGTGATTTGAGAAAAAAAAAACTGTTGTAAAAGGTATAGTTCTGGAGCAGGTCAGTAATTTTGAATTCTGGGCTATAATGTGTTTTACATTACGAAAAATGACGTGGTAAAGAAGCTACTTAAGGTCAGTCATGTGAGAGGGATTATGAGAAGGAATATAAGCTCGGCGACTAAAGAAACTCGACTTAAGTACTACAAAGCCCCTCACGCTTCTCTGTTGGTCTGCAAATTGAAATTCAACGAAATTCCTGGCCCGTCGTATTCTAGCTGCCGAAATCAGATTTCTCAGTCACGTGGCAAGATATACTCTACGAGATCGCAGAAGAAATATAGGTGTACGTCAGGAACTGATTATTATAAGTACACTCGAAAGGTTTCGCCAAAATCGGTTAAAATGTTTTTTGGAACATCTTAATCCAATGGATGACTACTGCCTCCACAAAAGACTGATGACTTATAAGCGGAAAAAAACCGAGAGGTATGGGGCGTCCCAAGCAGCGTTGGAGTGACTAGCTCCAGTTTGACTGCTTAGGACCGGAACAAACCATTTTTCGCTTAATCCTTGATGAAGATGATAATGATGAAGGTAATGGAGACGATATCATTTCACTTGTTTTATAGTGGTATGTTTGTTGCCTTACTGTTCGTATACCAGTGTCATGGGTATTACTAGATTAAATATTAAACAATATCCGAAAATATCTATAAACATACCGGTAAAAAACGATTTATTCTAAAAATAATTTGTGAAGGACTATTATGTATGATTTGTTTAGGACATAAAAAATAATGTCCTTTTAATGGTTGAAGGACTGATGAAAACTGATGAGGAAAGAATACAAAAAGCCGACAATGATTTCAGAAAAGAAAAGAAAAAGAAAAATGAAGAAGAATTACGAAGAAAAGAGAAGAGAGTGCCAGTGCAGAATATTGTTCTGTAGCATTTTGGTTTAAGTATAAAGTGTTGACAATCTTTTAAACTCGTTTACCCGAAAGTACTGTTTTTAAATATTTAGGTACCATTTGTTAACAAACTATTAAACCCATCAACTTCAAATTTGGTACAAGTCTTCCTTATCGTATGTTGAGTAATTGCATTCATTTATGTTTTAAAAAATATTAAGTTTTACACTAATTGAAACATTGTTGTTTATTTTAAAATGTTCGTCACAATAAATCTAAAATAAAATTTTGTTTTTCTAAAAAACTAATTTCGCTATTTTGTTCATTTTACATGAAATTCAGCAAACTACTATGTTAAGTAACAAATTTCAAGTCAGCAGCTTCAATAGTTTTTAAACAATGATACCTAAGCATATAAAAAACTAGTCGAAAGCATAAGCGTTATATGGAGCAGAACTGTGGGAAATTAATAAAAGAAATAAATCCATAATACTAGCTATGGTGATGGATTACTGGCAAAGGTGCTCTAGACTAACAAGACTAGATAGAATGAAAGTGTAGAGATAAGACAAGAGTTCGGAATCGACCTTGACATTATAGAAGCAAGAAGACTGAATTGGTTCAGACACCTAAAAGAATGTCGGACGACAGATGGCTAAGGAAGGTGTGTGGTGAGATCCGGTCCGAGTGGACCTAAAAAATGTTGATGTCGGCACGTGTGTACCAAAAAATGTTCTATTAGGAAGAATGATGTTTGTGGTGCTATTTCCAGGATGCAGAATAATGACGATAGTGGACTGTATAATACATTTATTAAGTTTCTGTTGTACACTTAAATCATGGTGTTGATATTGGCTAAGTCTGAACAGATTTTAATTTTGAATAAACAGAGTCGTTAAGAACGCTACATGTTAGATGAGGCGCAAATTTGCGGCACTCAGATTAAAATGTTAAGGCCTAAGGCCTAGACGAATGTCGTATGAATTGTCGTAAGACTTGAGGCGCGGGTACGCGTCACTCAAGCTACATGAAAAAGAATTAGCAATGTATTGCTAATGTATTGCAAGTATGCAATATATGTTGTGGCCTAAGGCCTACAATGATTGTCTGACGACAAGAAAAATGAATGATGACAGAACAAGCGAGCAAACGTAATGACGTCTGCCGCCTGCCGTAGCTCGGACAACTGTGTCGTTTGTAAAAACATGATAAGCACAATTTGAAAACGTACAGATTAGCCAACCTATTAATGCGAAAATTACCACATTACTGTCCAGTGTGGGAATGGACTCCACCCTCTAGAAGGAAAAAAAGGAAGATCTAAATATTCATGGAAAATGGACGTCGAAGATCCAATGAATGCAAGACGACTTACAGAACAGGACTGTTTAGACCGGCGCCAGAGGAAGGTAGGATGAGAGAGGCAACACCAGCCTATAAAAAAAAAATACCTAAGCATTGATTTGTTTTCTATATGATTTACAAGGGAATACCGCTTACCACCTGCTCCCCTTAATTTCTCAATATATTTACTGAGATAAAATAGTTTCACGTACACACTTATTCAAAGATGTTTTAGCAGGATAATAAAATTGTTACCATTACAGACGTCGCATACTTACATTAAATTACATTGTAAAGAACGACTGATGAAATAACGAGGACAGACCGAATAGCAAACGAGGAGATCAGAAGAAGAATGGAAACGGAAAGAAGTGTAATTGACTACATCGAAGAAAAAAGATTGGTGTGGTACGGTCATGTCCGGAGAGCCCAAAATAGGTGGATCAACAAAATGACGGAATGGAGTCCATTAGGAAGGAGAAAAAGGGGAAGACCGAGAAGATCTTGGAGGGACGAAGTGGATGAATCTATGCAACGTATGGGACTTGAGGAAGGACAATGGGAACATCGGGAGAATTGGAATAAGATTTATGTAAGGTGGATCGATAACCAACTACTATAACCGATCCTATACTTTAAAAGAGTAATATAAAAAGATATATTAAATTATTAAAAATTTTCAAAATGTAATAACTAACTATTTTAAAGGAGGAATAGTAAATTCATGAATAATAACTAAAAGACAGTTCAAATGTTAAATTTATAAGGGATTAAGGAAAGCGAAAGATTTGTGACCATCTGAAATTTATTAAAATTATATTTATAACACCTAAAATGGCAGGAACTGTGTACAAGAACAGGAAACAGGATTTTGGGCCTAGATTTCCAAAAAGACAGAAATATGGCAATTTTAACAAAAATCTTTATAAATATGGACTATGCCATATCAAATTAAACAGAATGAGGTAAATAAACCAATTATGTTGTTAATAGTTCACTAAAGCAATCTATAAACTAAAAATATTCTGTATATAATATATTTTATATTTACATAAATAGGAAGTCAAATATATTTGAACAATGCTTTTTTCATATGAACTTGGCAAGATATTTCCTAAGACGAAGGAAGTAAAACAGTTCATTATTAGCATTCAACGTGAACGGCTGATACTCGATCGCGGTAAGAATCTTTATACCTACCGAGTAATGGCGCATAAGGTTAAGAAATGAAAACGAGAGTTAACGAATTATTTACTTTAAACTTAAAATCAGTGAACTACACCAACACCAAAAGTGAAAACGAAAAATACCTATCAAAATATAAGTGAACTCAACCAATAAAACTATACCACATTGATACTTCACTCTACAAAGAACTTTGACATTTTTTCACCATATATCCTATACAAAAGAACACACCTAACACCAGACAATTAACGCCAGTGAACACAGAACACTTCTTCAGGACACCTTTAACCACATAATAGACAATATACAATAATACGGAGACAATAAAACGGTAGTGAAGGCGTTTTTATTAACAGAATTTATAACCATCGTTTTTGGATTTTCTTCAACTACGAGACGTGCCGCCATTTTGAGTTCCCATCATGCAAAGTGTTAGCCAGCTGAGATTCGTCGCCAATGAACTGGTCTGAATTATTAAATATTATAAACATTATATATTATTATCCATTTGTCATTTACTAATTATTAAGAATTATTTGTACATGTTATACTTTCTATGCTTGCTCCCTTCTCTGACTATATAATTATAATCGCTAAAAGAACCATTTTAACCTTTATATAATATAACCTGTAATTGTAAAATCGACCGAGCCCTGTGAAAGATTCGAACATTTGAATAATATCGATTTTAAATCGATCTTTTCAAAATATTGTCAATAAATTAAATTAATTCAACTACCAGTATTTAAAATTATTTCACATATTAAAATAAGAGTGTGAGTTAACTACAGGACTTATTGGGGGACGACAAAATTTAAAAGAAAGTGATATATTGGAGCAGAACAGAAAATCGCAAATCGATTATGGTAAGAAGACAATCTGTTTAACTCCAGATTCATTTAAGGTCTACCAGAAGTGCTTATATTGACCAAAACAAGAATTATTTACTAATTATTAGACCTTTAACCAAACATAAAAATTTTTTTTCCTTTGTACAACACAAAGATATCTTTATTTGTAACAGCGTTTAAAAACGCGTCTTGTTACAATATATATATATATATATATATATATATATATATATAGAGAGAGAGAGAGAGAGAGAGAGAGAGACAGACAGACAGACAGACAGACAGACAGAGACAGACAGAGAGAGAACGACTAATGAATTACATTCCAACAATTGTAATATAAAACTTTCCAAATTGTGTGCATATATTTGGTTCACATGGTAAACATGCTCTTAGCTCTCAGTCAAATTTAAGACAGGACATTCAAGTAATGTCGGTGAATATGCCTTTATTGTGCACAGGAATCTGTGCTTCTCACAAAGGTGCAATCAGTCCTTTAGCGATGAATAAGGAACGTGGGCATTGATTAATTAAATAGGTGGCATGACCTCTCACAGAGTTCAGTTCTACGGTATTTGCTGAATACGTCCGCGCGCGTCCGTGGGATATTGATGCTCTCGCCTCGTGGGAAATTACTATGGACTGGGGAGACTGGCTGTGATGATGAAATATTATCCGCCTGCAAAATAAATGTTTGTTTTCTTCTGTATAATATTTACCGTATTATTTTATCCGTTCTTGTGACTTCGTGTTGTGTTCGAATGGTTTACGCGTTTAGAAACATATGTTCCGTCTTCAGAAATAAAGAATCACTCAAAGTGAAGTCGTTAAATATTAAAATTGCAAATATTGAAAACAATTCTACACATAACCGCGTTGAATGAGTGCGCACTCGAGTCGGACCGAACGGACACTGTCTGTTAATAGTTATTGTGTAAACAGGTTTATTGCAGTTTCGTAGAGCGGGTTTGATTTGAAATTTAAATGATCGTTTAGCACGAAGTCAACGACTGTGTACGTCATTGTACGCTCTATATATATCTAATTCTTCTAAGGCGTTCATGTAAGCGTCTTTACTACAAAAATATATGGGTTTCAAGTTGGAATTAAAGCTCGTATATTTATGGTCTTCATTTATCAAGTGACGTGCGTAGTTCGATTTTATGTTAGATAGTGTTGTCTGACCCTTCAAATTGTGCTTTGGTGTGTGTTCAATGAAACGTTTTTGGAAACCCCTACCCGTTTGGCCGATGTAAAAGCATTCACATTCGACGCATGATAACTTATTTCTGAAGACGGAACATATGTTTCGAAACGCGTAAACCATTCGAACGCAACACGAAGTCATACGACGGATAAAATACGGTAAATATTATACAGAGTTTATCAATTAGTGACTTGGATACCAATTCAGACATGTTTTTCAAGTTTGTTCTCTTGTCTGTACAGTAAACGACAGCCGTGGTGCTGGTTAATATTCTATTACGTCTGCAACAGATAGCTTTTACTCATCTTCCCACTCCTTTTGTTTATATTAATTAATTATATAATTTATTTCATAATTTCTTTTTTATTTATTTTCTTTTTTATAATCCCTCTACCTCAAGATGTTCCTTCCCTGAGGTAAAGAAATTATAAATATTAAATAAATAATTATACATGCTTCAAGAAGTAGACTGTAGCAAAAAGTACTTGAATAATTATTTATACCACTAAACTTTCACGAAATGATACAAAGTGATAAACAAAAATTATATGAGCAGCCATTGTGGCATTGTTTCTGCTTTTGTGTTGACACGTAAACTCTTTAAGTAAATTCTGGAAATGTTTCTATCGTTCATGAAGTGGTTTCACAGAGTTTAAAGTGTACTTAATTGTTTCTGTGTTTGACGTAAGAAATAAAATAATTCGCGTGTACTTCACTTTATTGTTGGAGAAAGAGTGACTTATCCTCCGTGTTCACTTAATTGTTTTAGAGCCTTGACGAAAAGAATGTTTTTTTTTATTTTACAAAGAGGTAATATTCTTTACACATAATATCTCTAAAAGAAAAACTAGAAGAATTTTCTGGAAACATAAAACAGACTTTATTAAAACGTGCAATTACATACTGTAATTTCAATTAAGAATATATTTATGTTTGTGGAAAAGTTTTATTCACCATTAAATAAAACACACACACACACACACACACACACACACTAGTAAATAAATACCCCTAATTACTCAAGTGAAATTGAAAGCTGATTGACTTTCACAGAATAATGTATAAAGGATTTTTAGTACTTACAAGTACACCTCTAGGTACTCCAGTCGGTGATTTTCTTAGTTTTTCATCCGAGATGCATTTCGGAACAGTTGTGTTCCATCTTAAGTCGAAATCATTTAGTAAACTTACATATATAAACAATTTCCACTCAGGTGAGCGTCGTCGACGTCGTCAGGTGAGTGGACATTTTTTATATATGTAAGTTTACTGAATGATTACGATTGAAGATGGAACACAACTGTTCCGAAATGCATCACGGATGAAAAACTAAGAAAATCACCGACTGGAATACTTAGAGGTGTACTTGTAAGTACTAAAAATCCTTTATACATTATTAAAGGTATTCTTTGACTGTTTCATAAAACTTTCACAGAATAGAAACAAAATTTTCAGTTCTTAGTAAAACTAGTGAAATTAAAAATTATAAAATATATAAGGCATTGATTAAGTTTACAAGTTAAACAAGTTCTTTTCAAATACTATATTATAAAATCTTTAAAATTGTTTTTGAGGCCATTATAATTTAAAAGTAATTTATTTTTAGCAGCGAAAACGGAACAACTATTAATTTTACCGTAAATTACTTAGATCGGATTGAAGTCATACGTTTAAAACCTTGTCACTTACTCGACAATCAATATATTTAGTACTTCTATGTAATGCACAGACACCTGACGAAATTAAAACAAATTTTTGTTAAAACATTTTATATATTCGTCTACATAAAAATATATTATGTCAGTCTGTACAACTTTCAGCTGATATTTAAATTTGTCACATGTGTACGTATTTGTCACAAATTCAACGATCACGTTGAAAGCGATAACATTCTTTCACGGTTTCGAAGTAACATAATGCCAGATTCATTACTTAAAGTGTTTGTAAGAGAGACGCTACCTTTTAAAATTTGGAAAGACAAAGAGAAATTATTTTTACAACTTTTTTTTTTTTTTTGTTCTTAACACGCAATATCAAAAGACACACAAAGTGGACACTTTTGTTTCCATTGAAATGTAGCGCATAAAAGGAACATACATGACGTAGACAAACGTGTTTTATGTTGTCTCGTAAAACACGGTAACATAAATGTTTTAAACTAGTGTATCACTCACACCCACTTGTTTCTCCTTACACGTCCCAAAACCGCCTTTAATGTACAGTTGTTTGAATATAGATATTTGTTCACTTCAAGTCAGAACATAAATAAAATCAAGCGAAAGATGTTATCAATAATGTAAAGTTTTCTGATACTATGTAGAGACGAAAGCAATTGAAACTAAACAAAACTTTAGTGGAAATAACGTGTATAAAAAAAAGTTAAATCATATTCTGAGAAATGTGTAGGCCTGCCAGAAATAATGTATAGAGTCGGCCATAACCTGCTTGATACTAGAAGGTACGTTTAAATTAATAGATTATAGCACAAGGATAAAATGCTTGTGTTGACTTTTCGACAAAATTGTTGTGATAATCAGAGTGTGTTTATACAGTTCATACAGAAAGAAATATTACTGTGTGCAAAGCCGCGGAACAAGTAGCCACATAAAGAAAAATTTAACTACATATTATTATTTTTATATTATTAGTAAGAATAATTAAAATATTCCGTGAGTAATAACATTTTTAGTATGTGTATTAATTATTTTTGTAATGTCCTCATATAGGGTCCTGATGATGGCAATGCCTTTTGAACCTTGCCAAGAAGTGTCAAAATGTCAAGCAAATAAATGACTGACTTTTAAAAAAACTTTTAATCACTTAGAAGGAATTAAAAAATATACTTGTATTACAAAGTAGTTTATATAAATTTATGACAATTTGTCTGTTCCAAATATATGGTAAGCTAAAGGTTATTTCAATATAGGGAACGACACACACACACACACACACATGGTGTTTCAGAAGGCCACTAAATTATGAGAAACGTTCACATATATATAGATCTAGAAAAAATAGTTTCCGAGTTACAGTCAGCCAAAGATTTTCCCTCTATATGTATTTACGACGATGGCAGAATTATGAGAACCGAGTACAGAATAACACAGTAACTGACACCAGTTGCTAATTACAACTTTAACTACATCAATTAACTCGTGGGCTTAAGAATATTTATACTATTCATAAAATAATAATTTACATAAATCTTGTTTATTATGATTAATAATAAATTACATTATAATTTTGTATAGAAAAATGTATTTTAATTGTGTCATTCGACAGAATTTTGCAATTTCCATACTGTCATTTTGGAATAATTAAAAACATAATCATTCACACATATGCACATTTTTCAAAGGGGAATTTAAAAAGTTCCAACAAGGCGGCTTTACCCTGGAAGAGAATGAGAAAATAACAATGAGACGTTTACCTTACCTTTGTTTCTCTAGAACGTAAAAGACATGTCATGTAATTTTATAGATAAAGACGACGAAGGTAACATTGAACTAATGAAAATAAATTCAAGATAATGGCTCCCATGTGTACCACCGAAGTAGCTTAGGAGAATTGCAGACTTTATGCAAATTCAAGATGAATGCATAAAATTTGGTGGCAATAAGGTAATTTCTTAGGCTGAGCCATGAACCATGCAAACACTGAATGATGGGATGCAAGATTAGGAATAATAACAAATATAGAGAAAAGAAAGTGTTGCGAATAAATGACAAAAGTATAAGAGTTGAATGATCAAAGCGGAAGCGTGGATAAGATATATAGGCACAGACACTTACAGAGGGTGTCGAGTACCTGTGAGCAGAATTAGGAACAGAATAACAACAGGCAAGGAAGCATCAAATAGGAAAAACTAATTAAGTGTACCAGAATAAAGTCGATTCTGAAAACGAAACCGTTTATATATTTTAGTTTATGTCTGAGAAACATGAAAGGAGAAAATGGTCAGATAGTGTAAATTTGGATTTGAAAGCAGATGGGAGGAATGTGATTGGTTGTTGCTAGAAGTAACAAAGGGTTGCTTGAAATAATCAGGTAGGGTATTCAAAAGCTAAAGAAACTTTGCGGTTTTTTAAGGTGTAAAAAGAAACTAAATGGGTATGCCCTAAGGGCGAATAGACTGTTAACAGCGGTATTGAGGAAATAGTGGACAAAAACAAGAAGAGAGGGGGAATAATGTAAGAATGAAGATTGCGGATTAAAGACAATTTGAAGTGACGTGTGAAAATGTGAAACCTAGATTAGACACGAGTGACGAACGTGGTGAATAGGACTAGTCGCATGGCAGAATACAGTAATGGACGCAGATAGAAAGATATACACATGAGAATACAAGTTCCTCCTGAGGAAAAGCAAAATCGTTAGAAAAGCAAGATTCATTTTATTGAGTTGCATATCTAACTGTAAACGTGTATTGCGTGCATTTCTGCGCGGGCGCGTGAAGAAGGTACATACCAAGTAAATGAGGGCGCACATGTGACTGACTCTTTCGGAAAATATGAATTCATGATCAGAATTTTCATTACGTTGAAAGGATTCTCAGCGATAAGCTGTTTCCCAATGCAGAAACAGCAAAACGTCAAAAGCATTTTTATAAAAGTTAGATTGTTTACTTAGAAAACTTCATTTCATTCAACCTACATAAACTTACCCTTCCAATTTCTACTGACTTTGTCTTCGCAGTACAAAGTTCAGATGCGACTTCTTGTGTCTGCTAATATTGATATAGCCCTAGGTTGTGCATAAAGAGAATATTTTCTCTAACAAAACCGTTTGTCTCGTAATGTAACTTGGAAAAATTGGTAATATCGTAACCGACTTTATGTGTTTGTTGTAAATTCTGGGACGAGTTAAATTCTGAATTTGCTGTGAATAGTATTACAAGTTTCATTTACGCTGGTTTGTAGATTATAAATTATAAATTATTATAAATGATGGTGTTATGCACATCTTTACAGTAAATTGATTTGATAATCTACAGTAATTCAAGTAGATTTTATTCTTTCACGCGTCCCCAGACATTTTCTTGATTCTTATAGTAAATGATATACGAGGGTCATTCAATGAGTAAACAGACAAACAGTTGTAGAAAAGAAATTAATTGTAGCAGCTGATTGAAACTTTCAGGAGTGTTACCTGGCAACGTCGTTGTGAGTTTTGATCAGCTGTTCAATAATATATTGCATAAACATAACCAATACAGTTTTATTTACGATGGCGTGTTCTCTTGAGGACAGTACTTTCGAAGAACAGCGTTCTGTTATAAGATTTCTGGATTTGGAACCACTATAACCACTAACTTGGATTCACTATTTTGAACCTGAGTCAAAGCGACAAAGCATGGAGTGGAAGCATCCCAGTTCACCCGCCAAAATGAAATTCAAAACCCTGCCATCGGCTGGTAAGGTCATTTTAAGCATCTTTTGGAGCTCCCAAGGCCCAATTTTCTGTGATTACCTACAAGACCAGCGTACCATCAATAGTCAGTACTATTCTGACATGACTATGAACAAAGTTAAGCCTGCATTGAAGAAGAAGTGTCCGGGATGGCAGAGGAAAGGTGCGATTCTTCTTCACGATAATGCCCGCCCACACACGGCAAAACTGACGGTCGAAACAATAAAAAAGTAGGTTGGGAGATCCTGCCTCATCTCCCTTATAGCCCTGAATTTGCCCCATCTGACCTTTTCTTGTTTGGCCCACTCAAGGAGACTTTGCGTGGTGTCAAGTTCAATGAACAGCAATGAAGAAGTGAAGGAAAAAGTCCAAAACTGGCTTCGACATCAAGGTAAAGAATTCTTTGCTGAGGGAATAAAAAAGTTTGTAAAGAGATGGGACAAGTGCATAGACGTTGCTGGAGATTACGTTGAAAAGTAAAAAAAAATTGTATTGATTGAATAAAAGGTTTTTGCTCCACAGCTGTTTGTTTGTTTACTTATTGAATGACCCTCGTATATTATAATATCCCACATTTCAATAAATATTTTAAAATTTAAATGTATATATAGTTTACTATTTGTACATTTAATATTTATAATGAATTTACCTCAAGATATTTTTTTAAATAAAAAAAACAAAATTCTTGAGGTAAATTCATTATAAATATTAAATGTATTATAATACATCAAGAAACGGACTGTAGCAGAAAGTGATTGAATTTACTATTTGTATATATCATTTTCCATTGAACGTTAATAATTTTTATGTTACCTACAATCTTCCTAAGCAATAACGCTATTGTTTGTACGACAACCTTTTTGTGTTTAGACGTTACAAGCTATAAATCGTTTTCTTTGGTTTGGTGTCTCCTCTAGGCTCAATTACCTGACACCCTAATGCTTACGAACGTAGGTAGAATGAACGGACAAGAAAGATAAAGAATGTCGAAAGTGTACAGACAAAGAAAGGAGCAAGAAATAGTTTCTGTTGTTTATTAATATAATAAAATTATCTACATCACCACGTCTACCTGTTATCTTAAACTTTCCATTTTAAGAAGAAAAAAACTGGTAAAAGCAATACTTTTGTAATATATCATTATTATCGTACTTTATTTATTGTTTCCTACTTCTTTAAGCACTTTTTTAAGTTCAAATATGTACATTGTACTGAATTAGATTAAAATTGTTCTTAAAAACTGACACTAGAATTCATTGACTTGTTGAAACAAAGGGTTTACAAGCAATTACTTTAAAAGTCAACTCTGCAGATGCACTGAAGAAACAATTGCAACTAACTAGATATCCCAGAAATGCAATTATAGAAGCAATGTTTAATTAATAGGAAACTGATACTTTAAGACAGCAATATAAATCGAGTTGATCTACTTACAGTAGATTCTAAGCGTATACAAAAATTACGAGTTTTCACAATTGTAAAGAGGATTTGCACAACAAAAAACCAAACTAAAAGAATTAATTAAATTCCATATAGACTACCGTTAATAAGTGTAAACCAAGTTTCCGAAGTAAGGTTAATCTAATGCAATATAACTGTTAATACGGTACTAGTCAAATAAATTTTGAACGTTATTAATTTCCTTTGTTTATTTTCTATAAATATAAATTAATAGTTGTCTTGATTATTCATCTCTTCTTTCACAGCACTTTAAAATTAAACTAAATTAAAAAAATTAATTTTAAACTAAAATTAATAGTTTGTAGCACATATGTGTCTCCAGTAATTTACGTATTAACCAGTAACCCTTTTTACGTATTAACCATTTAAAGCCTAAAATCTTAAAAACCATTAAAAATTGTTTTATAGAAATTTAATGTACCATATATTGACATATCTAAAAAATTTTTTTTTAACTTTTCAGTCTTATGGTTTAAAAATTATGGTCATATCGCTTATAAGCGACACTGGCCTTTAAGGGAGCCACGAGTTTACATGGCTCCCTTATATTGTACACATCCTGTTATAAAGATATATTACTATTTGAAGCACTATTTATACAAAACACAAATTATAAGATTATTATAAGATTACTTTGTCTTTAATATAATATAATATAATATAATAGTATGTAAAATCATAATATAATTTGATAAATAATAATAGATTATAATATATAATATAATTTTTATAAACAGCAGTACAAGCAAAGCGTTGATGAAATATCTTTCACTTTGTGTGGAACTGAGAAAAACACTCTTTTTACCGTTAGACACAGGCTAATTTTACACTTAGTACACACAAGCTGAGTAATCCCCTAACCTATCCTAACCAACTAATTACAATATAACGACAAGCTTTTTAAATAATATTGAAGAAGTTTAAAAGAAAAACTGTAATAATTCTTAAAGTTCAAACTATATACTACAAAAAAGAAGTAACACACAAACACACTTACAATAACTTAACCAAAGATAACCTCAACTGAAGTCATCTGTGCTGTGACAGCATGGTTACGTGAAAGCCCACTGTTGCTTATAAGCAAAACACGTATTTTTAACAAAATAATATTTATATAATTACAGGACGCATTCGTCAATTATGAAATATAAAGCAAAAGAAATTTCAAAATGAAAACAATTTTTTTAGTGGATAATATGTAAGATCCTGAAGAAACAGTAATGTACATCCAGCAGTTTTACATACTGGCCACTAGCTCCGAGTCGCACAGACTACGCAGTTTTATTTTTCAAAATTACATGGAAACCAGATGAAATAAGTCAAAACACATAGTAGGTCTGAGTTCTAAATAAAGGACGAATGCCATATTAACCGTGTATAAATGTGACATTGGTTATAAGTAACACTGGGCTTTAAAGGGTTAACATAATTTTATCAAAAGAATTTATCTGACAGTCACTGTTTTTAGTTCAGCTCATGTTTGTAACTGATGAAACTGTGTTCTGAATCGCTGACATTAGAAACTTACTCAAATAGAGATCGATGGTAGCCTTCCGTCACAAAATTTTAGACTATAAGAGTTAATCAGTAACAAACCTGTAACGGTTAATATTGCTTATAGAAAGACTAAGTAATTTTATTAATTGTACCGTATCTAAGAGAAAAAAAAATTAAAGAATTTCGACGAAACCGAAACATCGAAGCATGATAACGTTTTTAGGCTTTAAAAATAAGATTTCTAGACTGTGGGGAATCGAAAGTGTGGAAACAAACCTTTATTTACAACAATCACAATGGCGTCATACAATGATGACGTCATGCAACGAAGACGTCATACAGCGTGACGGTAAATAAAATGTTACAGAAAGTTTCAAACGATGTCCAGCTAAAAGACATTATCCTGTCAAAATTGATTAAACTAGAACGTGATCATTTAATCAGTCAACAAGCGATTCAATTTAAAAAGTGTAATTCAACATAACCGTGCAAACTGAGTTTACAAAGCTACATTTTTAGAGGAATCATATAGTTTCTGATCTTTTCTAACCGTTACAACAAAATTGTTCCTTGTCCAATTCAACAAGCATCCTAAGCAAATGAACGAATCTAACGAATCCCCCCCCCCCCCGAGAAAGTACAAACGGGTGCGGGCGAACCTATACACACACTAATATATACATTAATTATACAGTATTATTCTAAATGATAATGTGATGTGTATATAATATACACACACTTATTGTAGAAGATTAACAAACGATATAAATAATGATACCTAAACATCGATTTGTTCTCCATATGATTAACATGGGGTACCGCCCACGACCTGCTCCCCTTAATTTTACAATGTTCTTTACGGATATAAAATAGTTTCACGTACACACTTATTCAGAGATGTTTTAGCAGACTGTTAAAATTGTATTAAATTTGTACGTCGAATAACACTTTAAGTTATGAACAACGAATACACCACAATAAAAAATTGACAATATTATTCATTTTATATATTTATGTATTCCTACTAGTAATTTGTACAAACCACTATGTTGTCTTTGGTATTGACGAGCACTTTCGGCAGTCAAGCCATCTTCGGGTCATTTACCAACAAAGACATACGAAACTGTTCACTTCTTATATACCGTTCTACCGGACTTATCTAGCTCCGCCCCCTGACGGAGTAACGTCTTACTTAGCTCCACCCATAGTCGGTTGTCTTACTATATAAGAAGTGAACAGCTTCATATTTCTCTGTTGGTAAATGACCTGAAGATGGCTTGACTGCCGAAAGCGCTTGTCAATACCAAAGACAACATAGTGGTTTGTACGAAATTACTAGTAGAAATATTTGTGACCACTAACACTCCAATACAACAATAAATTTATGTATTGGTTAATATTGACCAGCACTCTGCTGAGCGAATGCCAGTATTTCATTTTTTGATAATTCTCCAGTCTTTAGTTTCTTTTTTTATATGTAGATAGTCTGCTGCGATGTGGCTGCATTTAAATCCTGCTTAGTATAATTGTTGTTGACTTTTCTTTTTTCAGCTTTTTAAAGGAAAGCTTTTCGAAATCAGCAACATAGAGGCGACAGCTACGAAATTGATCTGCAGCCTGTAAAATAATTCCTATTTCATGTTTCTGGAGCAAAGCATTATAGCGTTTTCCCTTCAACGTGTTGTACATTTCATTTGGTTCTTTAGTAAAAAAAAATCTTTACAAATTACGCAACTGTAATCCCTTCATTCAAGATTACATCTCATCTGCTTTCTCCGGTTTTCATCGGAGGACTTTAATATCTTTAAAAGATGGCTGTGATGGGTTATAGACATTTCAATTTGAATATAACTTTTGACAGCACAGAAAAATACGGCGTTTCGTTTACGCACACAATCAGCAGTAGTCTTCACTCAGGCTAATTATACACTAATACATGTGGAGACATAAATAATACTGTATTAATCAATGATAGAGAATTAAAAAAATAATAATAAAAGCATTTCAGATAATATATAATGAAAAGAGAAAATAATACAAGTAAATACTTTCTATGGACACACACAACACTCAAAAACCATAAGCACAATGAGCACAAACACTTGCACACCAACTAAGTCAACAGAACGCTAGACTATTTTCCACGTTCCTGAAAACTTCAAATTATACATAATAACACAGACTCTTACTAGAGTGACCACTATGTTTATCGAGTAAAGTTAAAATTATCTTACAGCAAATACCATATGACCACAAATACTGCAATGCGTGTGTAATACCACACTGTAAATTGATTAGAAATTGTACGATTATTAAATAGAAGTGTGTTATATAAAACATCAAAAGTTTTATGAATACTTGCAAGTCTTAACCACAGATACATAGATAATCTTCGTCATCCAAAAAATAATGAAAAGAGATAAGCGTTATAATATTCATGATGTTTCTGATTCATCACCACAGTGGTTCCAGTTTATGGATTATAATAAATACCTATTTTAAAATCCTTTTAAAGGTTTGGACTTCAGTTATTACTTCTCTACTTAGCCTTTCAGTGGCGAACCTCTTTCTATAAACAACTCTTTTTAAATTCTAAGATTTAGGCTTACACAAAGTAAACAACTTGTGGTTTCCACAATCCCCAAATTATTATATTTTTAGAACACAATTACCATAGGATATGTTAACTGAATAAAAGTTGGCAGACGTTTCCGTGAATAATCGACACCGTTGGAGTGTTGACAAAAAAATTCTCTATTTAATATCAAGAATTTCTATAGAAGCACGATTTTCAATTTTCAATTTAAATCACAAAAATCCTCATATATACAATATTCTCAATATTGTTTATATTCAATTTCAATTTTTGATGTTTTCAATCCAGATATTTAGAGAATATCAATAAAAAAATTTACAGCCATTGCACAAATGCAATGCACAGAGAAGGGCATTGAAAATGCTTCAATAAATCTAAAAAATATATATATTTATGTTCATTCACCAATCAATGAATTCATTCTTCATTCACTAATCAATGAATTCATTCTTCATTTACCAATGTACAGATTGTAAGTTAAATGTAGTCGGATTCATAAGCGAAGTTTTATATATGTACTATGTTATTGACAACAAAGAAGTAGTTTCTATGGAAACTCACCGGTTCCCATTTTCGATAACGCACCAGCGATCGGTCGCAAATGTGCGACACGTCCTTATGAACATTTTCAATGTTAAAACCTCATCATCATCGGATGCGTACTTTTTCATTTAGAATTTAGTTAGTTAATACTTGCTTATATATTTTAACAGCAACAGCTTTCTATATCTTGTCTCAAGCATTAGGCTCATAAGATGTTTATGAATGCTACGTAAAACAAGCTTCCGTCACTGAGCTAAATCCTGTCTAGATTTTTGCGAATGTAAGGCTTGATTAGATTTTACTAATATTATTTTCTAATAAATTTTATTAAATTACGAATATTTTCTTATAGACGTTTAGAACTTTAAATATCAGTTTAGTTAGATGTTTAAATGTTACATTTTTAAAATCACGACAATGTCAATTGCGGTGACACAGATACAATTTCAGCCTCACTAAATTGATTTTCAGTATACTTAGATAAGCCATGGTCTAGTGTCTATAAAACGCAATACGGAATATTTTTCTTGTCAGTAACCGAAAGCAAAATTACCGTCCTTTTTTTAGTATCACAAAAAATAATTTTCGCTCAAAGCGTGAAGATTACTGGCGGTGATAATCGCTGTAATTCAGTGCTCAATGATATACTTATGTAGTTTTCTTGTGTTCCACCTCCAACACTTTTTTGTGTGTGGGGGTGTCAATAAAAATCTGGTACAGTCGAATAAATGATAACCAATATTATTATATGCGCCAATCACGATTTTATTCTTTATATATGCCATAATTATATATGTCTTATCTTCATATACAATTATGTAATACAAACACATTTTGCTACAGTCCGTTTCTTGATGTATAGATTATATTTAATTTTTATAATGAATTTACCTCAAGATATTTCTTTCCTTATTAGGAACATGTTTCGGGTACCACTTTGTACCCATCCTCAGTCTTCCGGATTTTGTGTCTGGTGAAGTACATGTGTGTTGACTGGTTGTTATTGTGGCTTCCTGTTGGATTCTGGTACTTTAAATTGGTATTATTGTGTGTGATTGTGGTGTGTATATTAGTATTTTCTGTGTTTTCGATGTTGAGTGCTTTGAAAATTGTGTCATGTTTTGTATTGATTTGTATTTGTTCAGGTATTAGTTTGTTTTGTGTTTTATGTTTGTATATTTGTAAATTTTCCCAAATGTTCATTATGGTGCCCCTTTTTGTGGTATGTGTTTTATTAGTGTCATGTTGGTTATGTTTGGGAATTCATGTCCAGTGTTTATTGCATGTGTGGCCAAATTAGATTTGTATATTTCTGTTTTTTTGTATGCGTTTAAGTGTTCAAAATAACGTTTTTCAGTTGTTTTTTGTTTGTCCTATGTAACATTTATTGCAATAATTAGGTATATCACATTTATTTTTATGTAATAATAATTTTGAATGACAATGCTTAATGAGTGACATTTCTAAGAAAATATAGGTTAGATATTTGCGATATTTTATATCTTAAATAATATTTAGTACATTACTGTATTTAAATATATGTATGTATTTTGTACATATATGCTTACAATCACTTTGTTATATACTTTTAATATTTTTATATTTAATTATAATAAATAATTTCATCATAACATTTGGATTTACAAGAGGACTACTGTCCAAGAGCCCAGATAATAATTTTGCTGAAAATCAAGAATTTACTCACACTTATTAATGTTAAGTTGTTAGTACTTGACACCTTGTAATTAAAGCTGAGATTCTCAGTCGTAGGATCTTTTAAATACAACAGTGACTTCAAACTGTTTCAAGCAATAAAGGATTTATAAAAACCCTAATTAATTAGTGTGAGTGTTCCCCCTAGTCGCTGGACCTGATTCTTGGGATTGTTGCACTTTGGTGACTATTTATAATGAGATAATTGACTCACTACACTTTTGACTACACTCACTGTAGTAAGACTTCAACAATTTATGTCGTAACACTCTTTAGAATGTTGCACTTTGGTGACTATTTATAATGAGATAATTGACTCACTACACTTTTGACTACACTCACTGTAGTAAGACTTCAACAATTTATGTCGTAACACTCTTTAGAATGTTGCACTTTGGTGACTATTTATAATGAGATAATTGACTCACTACACTTTTGACTACACTCACTGTAGTAACACTTCAACAATTTAAGTCGTAACACTCTTTAGAATAAAACTATAACTTTACGTAAAATCTGAACAAAAGTTGATTGCGCACTGTAAACTGTGATTCTAACTGTAACGTTTTTAAGTTGCCTTTATAAATGATACTGACTACATGTACCTAAGTATGACTTCCTAAGTAAATCAAAGTCGACTATATGAGCGTATAAACTATAACTGTATCAGGACTAAAATTGTAAAGTATAAAATGTTTTTGTATCTAGGGACGAATATTTTTACTCTCTTAAAATAAATACTCTTATCGTTGTTTCCCACCCACCAATTGAATTATTCCTCTTTCTACTTCCCCTTTTCTGTCCTGTAACATATTCTCTGATGTGTTTACATTTCTCTCTTGCTTGCAGAATTCTCAGTACCCAGACCTTAAAACGATCTGTATTTTCTTGAACAACCCTTCGTATTTCCTGGTTTGAGATACCTATTGTCATTCTGTCGAGTACTTTACCTTCTAGCAGGAAGCGTACGAGTTCCTAAGAGAACAACCTTAATTTATAAAATGTCAAATAACAGTATTATTTACAAAACTGTTTTTCACAACAATGACTGTTTTGTCGAATAACATGTTTTCTTTCATGTTTTTTTTGTCTAACGTGTAAGTGGAATATGGAATATTTCTTCATAAATATCTGCTACAGGCGTACTGCCACAATGTCTTCTTTACAAGAAACTATTGTTTACAATATTGGTTGTTTTTTCAAAGAAGATATTTAAAAATTTATAGGCATTGCACAAATGCAATACACAGAGAAGGTCATTGAAAATGCTTCAATAAATCTAAAAAATATATATATTTATGTTTTAATTCACCAATCAATGATATCATTCTTCATTCACCAATCAATGAATTCATTCTACATTTACCAATGTACAGATTATAAGTTAAATATAGTCGCATTCATTAGCGAAGTTTCATATGTGTACTACGTTATTGACAACAAAGAAGTAGTTTCTATGGAAACTCACCTCATTTTCGATAACGCACCAGCGATCGGCCGCAAATGAGCGAGTCGTCCTTATAAACATTTTTAATGTTAAAGTAAGAGTTATAACGTCTTACCTACGTTATAACCTCGGGAACCAGTGCATAATTGCTTCAGATCAATTGCACGGGCTGCCATAGTCTTAATCAACTTCTTAACAAGCAGTAGTAGTTAGAATGAAAGGAATGTTTGTTGGGGTGTTTGATGATTTATTCACTCCGTATTTTGTGTTAAGTAATGACCTCTCTTTATTAGGTGCAATCCTTTATAGTTCTACATGGATTTTTTACCATAAGGTTTTCTAACTAAAAGTTTACCAAAATATTTTCTGAAAAGGTGGCCACAACAAAAGTATTGTTATGTGCTAGCTTTTTCCACGGATCCGGGATATTAAATTGGTTTGAAAGTTAAGTTATTATACTATTTAAAAAGGGGGCCATTTGAAGAATGGACTTAATTTAACTTCTAGTATCTGAAAAGCTTATTACTACAAGCTCTAATTACTATTACAAATAATTTTAGTCGTATGACATAATACAATTTACAAATTGACAATAATTAAAGTCTTTTATATAGTTTATTAAACTGTCTTTTGTAAACATTTTGTTTTAATGACATTTAACCACGGAAGACAAGTCTCCGTGTCACCTGTGATATTGTGAAGTTTACTTCGTGTCCTGGTCCTTGGTCCTTGGGGTGTCCACAAATGGTTGAAGGTTATGGTAGTTTACTTTCCGGGTGAAGCGGCTGAAGAGATCCTGTTAATTATGAAGCTGTTATGCTGTTCACTGAAGTCTGGTAGCTAAGCATCTTAGTAGTACAACTCGAGTGAAAGTTCTTGTTTCCCACAGAAGTACACGTCACATGGTTATTTATGAAATGTTCTCACTTTTGGTATATTGTACCCTTTTTAATTTAAACAAACATCGGAGATCTTATACATAGTCAATAGAGATGTCATCCCTTTCACTTATTTATTCCATTTAATTTAATAGATTACATTTTTCTTTATAAAACACTACCTTACTGATACTTTCCTCTACACTTAGTTATATCTGCACTTTTAATTTAAAATATCTTAGTACTTCGGGGCATGGTTCAAGAGTGTAGTGTTTACTACAAGAGCGCTCCATCGCGAATGCATTATTATGTCAGGACAGGCAAGTTAACTGCGCGGAGTTTACGCATCACAACAAAATAGTTCCACCTTTATTCGCTATATACGGTATTTAAAGTTTGACCTTTTTTATTATCCAAAGTTATGCTTCACTTCAGAATTAATAGTATACTACTGTATCATTGTTTATTTATTTAAATAATTCCAAGTTTTACCAGTATTATTTGTTTAGTAAAAGAATCTGTATGCAGGTTAATTCCAGTTAATGCATGTCAGTGCATGGTAAATTATTAACTAGTTTCCCTATCTTTACACTCGCGTTCCTTTTGTCATTAAGCTTTTTATTTTAAATATTATTTTGAGTTAAACAAGGGAGGTCATATTAACTTTAATGTGCGATTTAAAAATAAATTTTACTCCATATTACGTTTCCTATTTTAAAATCGTCACAGAGTGTCGACTGGACGCTAGTTTACGTTGACAGAGGGTGATGTATCTATGCACTAGGGACGTTAAGGGCTTTATGTAATTATTTCGTTAAGGGATGCTTTTAAATGGCAATTTCCTGTATACTTCGAACTGTATTGTAACAATGGATATACAATAGAGCTAGTTCGTAAAAAGGTTACTTTTTGTTAACAATACAACAACGCCAGCTGCCGTCGTCTTGTTCTGCATTTTTACAAACTCGTTACGCCCAGAAACGTGCTGTTATTGTTATACACTAAAATGTTTGAGTGTTACATGATTTTCTACGTAATCGACTGTAATTATGAGTAAACAAGTTATTCATATGGTTCTCAAGGATATTGTTACGCAATTGTAGAACGTTCTCGAACAATGGAGAGTGCCGTTCTACACGTTTCTCGGCTATTACAACAGAGCCCAGCCGTAATATTTGTGTGCGTACATATTTGTGCTACATTGAGATAAAAGAAAATTACGTGATACTTATCATGCGACAACAATCGAGGCTATTCCAGACTGCACCGATCGGCACTGTGTTCAAGGCCAAATATTGACAGTGGATTCCAGAGAGCCTGTAATAGGCATTTGTTTAACTCGTCATCCAAAAAGTGACAGATTATTCTGGCATCTCACCGGGGTATAATTATAACCATCCAGAGACGGTCAGTTTAGTTTTACGTCGGGCGATTTACTCAGTGTGTCTCAAAGTGGTGTATTAGTGAAACGTGATTATTGTGCAGGACTCTATTAGTTGATATTATTATTGCGTGTGGACAGATTTTACTTGGATTACTGTACGACTATAATCTTGTTGAATAACTTGTTGATCACAAACTGTCATTTGTGATTAAGGTGATTAGTGTCATTTGTGATTAACTAAAGCTGGTGATTAGTGACTTAATTGGTGTCTCTATTTTGTTTTCCACTGTAAAATACGACGATCAGTAAGACTGTCGTAACAATATTATGTATTTAGAATACAGTAAACTTATACATTAAAAGTGCATTGTGTCTTTGTCAAGTAGTATCTAGAACGGTAAAAAAGTCTCTTGAATACACGCATCGAATCGATTCATACGTGAATAGGCTACCATATATGTAGCTGTCCACACCGAAGGTGTGAATAATGATAACATATTGGAAATTCAGAAGGGCTACGAGCCGTGTAGGGGGAACGGGACATGACATTGAAAGTGCTGACAAAGATTAACAGAACGTGGCGATTTCGTCGAACAGAATACATTGCATCCCGCTTACAATCCAGGACGCTTTTGTCGTTGACAAAATATTATACAACCCTACTGGATTTCCGAATAAATGGTTTTGCTTCTCGCAGATTTTGTAAAAATTCAAATTCCATTGTTGTGAATCGGATATTTCTGTACACGTATGAGTAGTATATAAATCCTTACCACATAATGAAAATTTTAAATTAAAATTTAATAACACCGTGTACTTTTTCAATGGAATTATTTTACTTGCTTATTCGGTACTTATTCGTACGGGTACTTATTAATTGATACTCATTTTTGCTAGATTTCAGACTCTTTTTGACGTTCAAAACCAAATTCAATCAGCAACCACAATGCATGGTCTTTAATTGTATGAATATTCATCAACCTGTCAACCTCTGCAATTCTTGTTACTTTTATAAAAAGTATATTCAATCCAAAGCAGAACGTACAAAACGTGATAACTAAATAGTAACCAATAGAATTACTAACCGATATTAATAAAATTGATTACAGTGTATTCCGGTTAATAGGGTCACCGGTTATTAGCGCCAGCCGCTTTATTGGGCAAATATTAAACATACAGAAACAAAACACAGTTACACATAGAAAGTTGCTTCGGTTAATAGATCCGGACCCCCGTGCCGGTTATTCGGTCCAGTGTTTTTCTCTCCTTAAACAGAAATAATAAGCCCCTTTTTTTGAGTACATAATTTACACGAGCAGACTAGTGATTGCGACAAACCATAAAATAGATAATACTGTTAACAACAACCCAACGACATGTATTCCGTTTCGGACTTTCTGTGTTTGTCGTTGGCGATTTACCATAATCGCCTACAGGCACCACTAAGGCCTACAATAATGGGCTGTTTAGTCTCTTTCTATCTTTCCCATCGATTTAGACCTAAATGTAGCGCACGAAAATGATGACGATAAAGACGAACCATTAATTCAGCAGGTACCGTTGACATTACAATTCAACGAATACATATATATATATATATATATATATATATATATATATTTTCAAACAGTTTTTCCTGCAGTCTATTTCTTGATCTATATTATAATAGATGGAGTACCTGTGTACTGGGTGGCCGCTGTTAACTGAAAAAACTTTATTTTCAACATCTAAACGCATACAAAAAATCAGAAATATATAAAACTAATTTGGCCACACATGCAATAAAAATTATCCACTACGCAGGATGCAAAAAAGTTTGCTGGACTTCTTGAATTTTATACAAGAAGACAATGAAAATAGCGCTATGCAAGAATTGGAAATTTGTTCAAACTTTACGGAGCTAATAAAATTACTTCAATTTACAGAATATAATGGTGGGGTCATCTACAGAGGATGGCAGAGAATCGATTGCCGAAAGCAGCACTGAACTATAAAGCCATTGGTAGAAGAGACGTGGGTCGTCCAAGGCGCGATGGGTGACGAAACATTTTCATATAACATAATCCTTTGCAGAGAAGAAGTGGAAGTGGAGCTACAGTCATTAAAAAAAAAAAAAAAAAAAAAAAAAAAAAAAAAAAAAAAAAAAAAAAAAAAAAAACGCTAACGCCGACTGGATCATTTTCTCGGAAAACAATGATCACAGGTATGTGACTTCATATCCTGAAAAATATGCACATTCATGCTGCTTCATTATGCTGTAATTATTGTATTGTTACGACGGTCTAACTGATCGTCGTATAGTACAGTGGAAAACAAACCACAAGACGCCGATAAAGTAACTAAAAACCAGCTTTAATTATCACAATTAACAATTTGTAATTGTCAAGTTATTCAACAAGATTATTCTGGTACAACAATTCAAGTTAATCTGTCCACACAAACAATAATGTCACTTTTTTCCCTTTAATTCTAATATCACTTCCGCATAATAATCACTTTTTTTAATACACCACTTGAGACGCACTGTGTAATCGGCCGAAGTAAACTGAAAACTAAGCGGCGGGTTGGGGTATACATAGTCTGCAGGGTTCCATATTATGCGTCTTTAACAAACACGTGAAAATTCTAGAGATTACTTCAGCGCGACCATGGCAGAAACACAACCGTTTGGCTGGTCAAGAAGTTTCTAGAACGACACCATCGAACTCACGAGACGTTCCGCGTTACGTAATAGTGCCTCGCACGTCAACCATCACGTACGCATTACACCCAGGGCCGGATTAAGGTATCTTGGCGCCCTAGGATAATTATATTTTAGCGCCCCCTCACCTCCCATAGACTACTCTTATGTTTATTTCCAAGGGCCTGAGTGAAGCTTTAATCACCGTACAATATATTTCTTAGTTAGGAAATTTCGAATATATTACTGTTTTTGGAAATAGTCTCAAGAATTGAAAACTGAGGCTATTTTTCAGAGATTGTTTTAGAGTTACACCTTCAACCATTTGTAGTTTGCGTGGCTTTTATAAGGGAAAAATTAACTAAGTAGTTACAGAATTATAACAGTTTTATTAAGGGTACATTTAACATCACCTACACAAAGAAGATAATCAGTTAAATATCTTGTGGATTTGTTAAGACTCATGTAAAGTTCAAGCAAGATTCTTTTTTCTCGCTTAAGATTGAGCAAACGTTTTAATCGCCTCACTGAAATCAAGTCCTTGCAGAAAGTCACTTTCAATGAACAAGGGGGCTACACTGGTCAGTTTATCCTGGCGCAAATTTGAGCGTAAATAAATTCTTCACCCTCTTCACAGCTGGAAAAGATCTTTCGCCACTGCAGTTAGTGACGGGCATAGTAAGGAAAATGGGCAAAGCTATCTCAACTGTATCGAATAGATAACGTGGTCGACAATTCCACGAAAGTCGGGCGACGGCATAGTTCTATGAGCGCCGGCCGCCGACGACTCATAACCGGAGACAAAACAGTTTGGAAAGCACTTCTATTATTTATGTACAGTTTTACCATAATTTCTCGCAAACATAATTTCTGCCTGTGTTCAAAAGGAACTCAAAATTTTCCTTGTAATTTATTACCAATTTCACAATTAGCTGTAAAATTTTAAATTATAAATTATAGTAAAAAATAAAACCATAAAATAGTTTTAGTGATTTTCACTCGTCATTTATTAAAATTATATATCCATGACAGCTGTTTCGGCAGCACAGTGCCTTCATCAGATGGTGTAAGCTGACTAATTTTCGTACAATATAATACAGAATATAAAATATAATGCAAGTGCTATTGTATAGAGAGCGATAGTAATCTCGTGTCAATAAGATTAATACACATTACACAAATATATAACATAACATAAACCAAGTCTATTCATACAAATTAAGCAGAGGCGAGCTATTTAGATCTAACTGATCATTTAATAATACATTTAAATATTTGTGTTTATTAATTTCAAGGGTTTCTAATAAATCAAGCTTTGGACCCTTATCAGATAAATGTAAAATTTCAAAATTGTCATTATAACTATGGTTTTTTTTCTAACAAGTGATTTGCATAATTTGATTTTCCATCATTATATCTAAAACTATAATTGTGACCATACATATATTGTACGAAAATTAGTCAGCTTACACCATCTGATGAAGGTGCACTGTGCTGCCGAAACAGCTGTCATGGATATATAATTTTAATAAATGACGAGTGAAAATCACTAAAACTATTTTATGGTTTTATTTTTTACCCTAATTTAGAATGGATTTTCACCAAGTAAAGGCATCAAACATTAATTATGTAAAATTTTATGATTTTGCTAAACGTTTGCGCCGCCCAAAGTGCCGCACCGTAGGCTACAGCCTAGTCAGCCTAATGGCTAATCCGCCCCTGATCACACCTGCGGGAATAGCCGACAAAAGAGTAGAACAACGCTCTCCAATGTACCAGAACGTCACGTAGTTGCGTAACACTCTTCCGCATTACATAACATATTTATGTTATATTATATGTTATAATTATGTTATAATAATTAATATAATTATATAATATAATTATTATTATTATTATGTTATAATATTATATATTACATATTTATTAAAGTATTTCCTAAGTCGTACTTTGTTCGTAACGAATCTTATAATTGCGGTGTTTACCGTAGTTAACAGTTATGTTTGGTTTTCCGTTGTTAAGAAATTCCGGTTTCTAAGGCTTATTTGCTTGCTCTTAAAAATTTCAGACAAAAGAGCCGTCCGCTTATTCCTTCCAACTTGACATGGTCCCAATGTGTCCCGCTAAAACGGAATCCAGTGCAGTTAATTCTCTTGAACAGCCGACGTATCTACGCATTAATCAATGATTTTCTGTTCTTTTAGATAAGCACTTTAACGTCGTTCGTCAGAAACAGGCACTGAATATTTCAATTTTAACGCGCAAACGACACTGGGAATAGTAAACAGGAGACTAAACGAGCTGGTTAATACTATTGTATCTACCGAATACGTGCACTGCCTGAGAAGTGCGTGCGTGCTCTATAGACGCTCTCGTCTCGTGGGAAATTACTATGCACAGAGACGGCAAATGGTGGAACATCATCTGTCGCAACGATAAACGTTTTGTGCCGCCATTAAAGAGATGTTTCAAATGGCATTTAGTTTGCTGCCTCACATGCCTTTTCCATAAGATACGCAAACACTTTTTATAATAGTCCTAATTTCAAAAGTGGCGGTTACACTAAACCTTGGTGTGATCCTTATTGTGTCAGGTGTTAATAATCTCGTAACTTTTTTTAAGCTTAATGAAGAAATTTGTGTTAGTGGTTGAAATCACAATCAGAATGAACAGTTAGGGGGTGGGGAAGGGTCATTTATATTATAGCTTGTTGTGTGTGAGCAGGGTGGGGGAGAGGGGTGAAGGGTTTGTTTTTAAAATAATTTCTGCCTATTCCGATCTGACGATGGGCTGTGAAGCTTGAAAGCGCTAATCGGGATAATTTTTATATAGTGGTGTGCAACTGTGATCATTCTGATTGTTTTTAAGCTGTTTAACATACTATTTATGTACCGATACGTCTGCTATTGTTAACTGGTCCGATTGTTTTCTCTATAATCAATTTTCGCACAAGAATTTCATTGTGTTTTTTTTTTTTTTTTGTTATTTTGGAGTGTTAGTGGTCTCAAATATTTCTATAGTAATTTTTATACAAACCACTATGTTGTGTTTGGTACTGACGAGCGCTTTCGGCAGTCAAGCCATCTTCAGGTCATTTACCAACCTACCAACATCAGGTTGGTAAAGGACCTGAAGATGGCTTGACTGCCGAAAGCGCTCGTCAGTACAAAATACAACATAGTTGTTTGTATAAAATTACTAGTAGAAAAAAATTTCATTGTGGTTTCGATTCTTTCTTTATGTAGCGTGACAAGCCATTTTCAACTTCCGTTTATAAAAATTCGAATTCTTCTCTCCTTAGTTTTTAAAAACATGATTCTAAACAGTTCATTCTCTTGTTTGTTGATTGTGTCTAATCACCGACTGCTGCTCACCCACAACCGGCAATCTCATTTTTCTTATCATCCTCTTGCTCTTTCTTTATATTCGTGTTTTCCTGCCATTAAGTATTTATTCCTCTTGCAAGAAATTATCCCTTTAACATTCCCCCTTTATATTAAACTTTCTTCTATTCCTTCTATATTTTCTATGCACATATATGTTTTCTGTTTATTTATCTAATTATTCAAAAATTAAAACATCAAGATCTCGGCTGCGAATAATCTTTTATAATCACTAAGTGAATCATTAAAGCGGGTTCTTGAACTCTTTCATTATATTTCATAGTACTTTTGTTTATAAATTATCAACCAATTCCTCACTTCTTCCTCTAAGTAGTCAAATTTTACATTTATATCCTAATAATAAGTTTTGATAGATCTATAGATATTATTGTGTGAATATTTATAGATCTATAGCTACCGCAAAATATTTTTAGATTAATAAATTATATTAATCAAATATATTAGACAATTACGTCAGTTCAGATTACATATGTCAGTAGTTAGTTAGATTTCATGTATTTACCAAACAGACTTTTAATTAAAAACGTATTCACATGGGCCTAAATGTTAAATATTATAAAATATGAAAGTTCTTAAGCTTGCATACTCTCCACTTCACCACTGGAGTGAATTGGTGGATACAGTTCCAGTTGTTTCAGACACCGATGATAGCCTCCAAGGGTGGGGTCAAAACGTCCGACAACAACTGTAGACCACGGCCTAACAGCGCGGTTAACTGTGGACCACGGCCTAACAGCCCGGTTAACTGTGGACCACGGCCTAACAGCCCGATTAACTGTGGACCACGGCCTAACAGTCCGATTAACTGTGGACCACGGCCTAACAGTCCGATTAACTGTGGACCACGGCCTAACAGCCCGGTTAACTGTGGACCACGGCCTAACAGCCCGATTAACTGTGGACCACGTCCTAACAGCCCGGTTAACTGTGGACCACGGCCTCACAGCCCGGTTAACTGTGGACCACGGCCTAACAGCCCGATTAACTGTGGACCACGGCCTAACAGCGCGGTTAACTGTGGACCACGGCCTAACAGCCCGATTAACTGTGGACCACGGCCTAACAGGCCGGTTAAATGTGGACCACGGCCTAACAGCCCTGTTAACTGTGGACCACGGCCTAACAGCCCGGTTAAGTGTGGACCACGGCCTAACAGCCCATGGCCTAAGAGCCCGGTTAACTGTGGACCACGGCCTAACAGCCCGGTTAAGTGTGGACCACGGCCTAATAGCCCGGTTAACTGTGGACCGCGGCCTAACAGCCCGGTTAACTGTGGACCACGGCCTAACAGCCCGGTTAAGTGTGGACCACGGTCTAACAGCCCGGTTAACAGTAGCGATTTCAACAGTTGTAAACTTTTTTTGTAGAACTCAAATTTTAATGTTTAACAAGCAGCAACTTTTTAACTTGATGAAACGTGATAGAAACAACAATATAATATGTCTGATAATTAACTCTGACTAGAACATTCTAGAACATTTCAAATGTCCAACACCTACGGAGAAACAAGGTAACGTAGCAAATATATTTTGGGGTAAGATCAAGAAATTTTAAGGTCGTAACATACATATATGGGTCAACCATTGAATTATATAGACGTTTTATTAACTGTAATTACTTAGAAAAGATGTTGAGTGTTTTAATTTAATTAAAAGTTATTAAACTTAGTGACTTTTATTTCAATTTTTAATAGAGACAATTTTTTTAATGAAGTGTGGATCGCATATACATGAGTAAATTTTAATATTATTCCTGCGTACTAAATTTAGTACATTAATACGATCACACTCACACAGAAATAAAACAGGTTAACCCCTGGCATTCGCTACCGGACGAAAAGAAATGTTCAAAAAGTTCGTCAAATGAGGGAATAAAACGTAATTATTACCCTTGACAGAATAATGTGTACGTGTTAATTTGAACGTAAATTGTATAGTACTTCAAATATTTCTATTCTCTAGATGCTAGCATAAATACAACGAGGCTATACACCTCCACTCTCACTCACTCAGAGAATCAGTATCGTACACTCAGACTGCCAGACTCAGAGATATAGGCAGAGTCAAAGTCTCAGAGCAATTAGAGTCTTTCTGTTTACTGCAGATTAACATAGCATTGGCTGTATAGTACAAAGACGTGGAAATATTTCCAACCACCACTATGCAATATAGAATAAGGTTTCGGCTACTCTTTGTTTTCACTAGTCCTGTAGTTTACCCGGTAAATCAAAAATGTTTAACAGTAGGAATTTTGTGATTTGTAAAACTTTAAGGTCACTCCATTATCTTATATTACTGGTTCAGATCGGAACAACAGTCTGGTACAAAAATCTATTATATTTTTTCCGACAGGCAATACATAGGTACCCGTATAAAAGTGAATAAGTTGAAATTATCCCGCGTCTAAAATAAAGTATACTAGAATTTTCATACAAATTGTTATGATTGTCTCCTTGATCGTCGTATGGTACAGTGGAAAACAAAATACAAGACACCGATGAAGTCACTAATCATCAGCTTTAATTATCACAACTAAACAGTATGTAATCAACAAGATAGTCTCTTATAACAAAACAAATAAAAATCGTTCAATAAGAATGTCAACTAATAGAGTCCCGCACAATTGTAAAACACATAACACTTCGCCACAATACTTCTAACCACACTGGAATAAATCGCCCCTTAAAACTGAAACTAAGCGTCGCTGAATGGTTATATTTATATCCCCCTGAATTTACAGAATAATTCATAACACGCATCAGTGCTAGAGCTTATTTGCTTGCCGCCTTGAACACAGCGCGCGCGGACCGGTGAGTCTGGAACAGTCTCGTTAACGCCTGTTAAGAATCACGTACGCACACAATATTACAGCTGGTTCCACTAGAATAGCCGAGAAAAGCGTAGAGCGTCCCGTAATGGTGTAACATTCTTTCCGTATTACGTAACAATATTATTCTTCCGTGTATAAGTACGTAAAAGAAAGGTTAACTAAATTTTATTTGTCGTTTCCTTCGACAGAAAGCATCAGCGGTCACCAAAATCAGTAGCTCACTTGCGCCGAGTAAACTAAACAATTTTGTTCATGTAAAATCTTTTCTATCTGTTATATAGCGGGCGCGTGCGCGCGCGTGTGTTTGCGTATGTGTGGGTGCGTGAAAAATACACTTTTATGCCTTATCTGTATTTTGTATACACAACAAAATTCTTAATCCTACATCGATGTTAGTGCGGGAGCGGTGACGTTGTCCTTGATATTGACTATAGGCTGTGTTATATCGGAAGGATGGATGTTGTTTTTATTTAAAATCAAGCGGCGCACTTGTTTTACGAGCAGTCATGTTTAGAGTACTGGCAGTGTTTTCTGAAAAATAAAAAAAACCAGTCCTTATACACAGCAGCAATATTCTTGACTAACCCAAGACGTTTTTCTTTTACTATATACTGCTTATACGCGTACACATACACACACACAAATATATTATATATGTATATATCTTATATATATATATATATATATATATATATGTATCTGCTCTCATCACGCTTTTTTTCCTTTCCCCAACTTACTGTTTTTATATTCACAGATAAAATTTCTCCTTCTGTTGTTTTCAAATAAAACGTCACAAATTGTTCCTACGGGAGAGCCAACAATATTTTACGAGGAAAACAATATTTGAATAAAGATATTTAATGGCTTAGTTTAACCGACGCCGACAGCTGGCTATCAATCCTGACTGTCGTAAAGGATTTTCTAGATAGTTCACTACTTTATCTCCCTTGTGGTGTGCGTTTACTTCGTTATACAAATTGAACTTATTGCTATTATTAGCTGTTCACTGTTAAATATTAGAATGCTGAGTGTGGATTTGTGTTGTTTACTACTAATAGAATGATCCTTTTAATTAGTAGTAGTAGTAGTAGTAGTAGTAGTAGTAGTAGTAGTAGTAGTAGTCTAGATCTATTATCTAGACACTAGCATTAATACGACTGTATAGACTTCTACTCTTTCTCACTCAGATAATCACTATTGTACACTCAGGAACCAGACTAAGAAATACAGCCAAAGTCAAAGTCTCAGAGTAATTCGTTCTTTTCTATTTACTGCAAATTAACATACCAAAATCTGTATAGTAAAAAGACGTGGAAATATTTCAAACCACCATTTGCTTAAAACGTCTTCTCCCAAACAGCATTCCAAATAATTTTACGGTAATTTTTTCTTGAACCTTTATTGTTCTGTTCCACTGCAATACATGCAGTGAATACGCTTATCTTTACACAATGCTGGAAAGAAATAAGAATTTGGCCAAAAAATCCGAAATGGAAAGGAATAACATTATTTGACAACTTGACAACTTAGCGCGAGGCTCGAATATTATAAAATAGAATAAAACATACTTATACTAAAACTGTTTTTTTATTCTGTATGTTTATTTTATGTTATTTTTATTGTATTTTCAGCTGTATGGGACTAGAGAAAAAACAAATTTTTCTACACTAATGTACCATAAATTTGCCGTCAACAGAAGACTGGCATGTATTCGATGAAAATTTAGTTAAAACTACAATTAAAGAAACCGACTTTGGACATCACAGAAACTGCGTAGCTACGCTGCAACATTGTGGTTGTGGTGGTGAAATTGTTAGCCCATCTTTACGCTAAACACATAGTAAATCTTAAGTAATAAAGATAACATAGACCATAGTGTCCTTTGTTCTCTACACCACTTGAGTTACTGAATATTGTTCAAGTTCATTTTAACATTCGTTTTATTTCCATGTACCATAAGAAAATGGAAGTATATTGGTGGCGGAAAAAGTCGTGTCCGAGATAAGGGCTGATTCTGATTGCACTACCCTCAAAGCACGAAGAAAAGTCATTTTTCGAAAGTGTGTGCTTGTGTGTGTGTGTGGAATTTTTTTGCCAAAGATAACTGCCGCAAATTCCAACAGAATCAAATAATGTTTTGCATACTTGTCCGAATTTTAGAGAACTGAAGGCCTATTGATTTTGCTGAAGATCGGTTAAGGGGAAGGGGTAGTTTACTAGCAACCTTTTATGTTTAAACAAGAGTAAAGTACTTAATTTTGATAAAATAATTATCTTGAAAAGAAGGTCATAATAATCCTCTGTAGAATGGTCGATAAAATACCTATAAATTAAAAGGGTAGTTGAAGGGGAGGGGGTAATTTTATATAAATGACTATGATAGTTGATGGGGGAGGGGGTAATTTTTTATATGTGTTCTACGTTATCCGTAACCAACAAGTAGTTTGTTGTTAAAATTCCTTCCCGGACTGTTTGGCCGTGGTCCAATATTTTCTGCAAAACCAGACTTTTCGGTAGTTCCATCGACTGCCATCATCAGTGAAAATCGAGTACGCTAACGTGAGATGGTATAAGTTAGTGACCACAGTACTGTGGTTAAGCTGAAGCAAGAAGTAGAAAGAAGTAGTTCCAATGAAAATATTTTATTTTGAAAATGATTTTAAATATAAATCTTAGAACATGGAAGCCATGTATGGTACTCCATACCGATATTTTTTATTATATTTACTTTTAACTCTTTTGGTATTAACTTTGGTGGCCAAACGTAGCGATAAAATTGATTTGCTAATATTCTTTTTAAATTTTCAATACAATGAATTCAGCCCTGTCACGTTTAAAGACGTAACGCCTTCTGTCTTCAGAGATTTCTATTGAGGTGTTTAAAAGTCTCTGTTAAAATTTTATACTTCTGAACTGAATATTTATTTAAATTGTGCCCTGTTGCACTGCCTTAATGGTGCTACGCCAATTACGCAACGATCTCGAAACTTCGGCAGGGGAAGTCACGTAAGTTCTATACTGTATCCGTTCTAAGTTTAATCCTGATGTAAACAAACAGGCGTGGCACATATTAAACGCTATTTGCTGCTTGAATTAAAGGCGTGTCATTCTGACAGAAGGAGTACATATAATACTGATACTGTATAAACACAAGTAACTTGTAATAACCTGTTCTGACCAAAGTAAAATTGTATGACAGTGTCAGACCGACAGTGAAACGTTTTATAACACCAGTTAATGGCTTTTTATTAATCGTTTAAATATCGCAACAAACAAAAAGTAGAGTTTATTTAAAACGAAAATAGAAGCTGTGATAATTACCAGTATACTGAGTACTATCAGTTGCTGTCAGAGAGTAACTCAATGCCTTCCATAACTGTGTCTAAACTCGTACCATCACTTGAGTCAGCGTTATTATTGATAAGATTGTTCATTGTCCACAACGTCGGTAATTTGGACCAGTTGCCAGAGCATATCATCTTCCTTGATTATATGCTGCATACAATGACTCCACTTGTCCACCGTTGTTTCATTTACCGCCTTCTCAGTAAATTGTTTTACATCAAACAGCTAATGTTGTGTTGTGACGGGCAACATATCCTTTCAACTGCCTCCATATTAATTCAATACGATTCCGAATACAGTGACAAGTCTTAAAGGACGTCTCCCCATTTAAGTGGCAAGATAACTATCACATGACTATACAGACATTCTGCACATGCGCGTAATACATTACTGTATGAACAGTGTCAACGCCAGTGACAAATAGCGTTTCATATTTGCCGCGTGGGTTTTTGTTTACATCAGGACTGAACTAAGAACGGAAAGAGAATACACGTTTCTCGACTACCCCAGCGTGCGGCGCGTGTCAAGGCCGGAACTACAGTCCCTTCCAGACTGTTCGAGTGTTCTTGTATCTACGCAAATTATGCTGGCACGCCACCACTGAAAATTATTCTGGAACTTCTGCGGGCTCTATATATATATATATATATATATATATATGCAACAGCGGCCGGTTTATTCAATCAGTTACAGAGGGTGGTTACTTTAGTGCGGAACAACTGATTAGTGGAAAGTGACTTGTGTGTTTTAAGTGAATGCAGAACTCTTACAGATGCGTTTGGACAATTTTAACTTCAGTTATTGTATGAGAGTACCTTTTTGATTACAAATTGTTATTTGAACGTGATTTAGGTTAGTAATTAGTGACTTCATTTGTGCCTGTAGTTTGTTTCCACTGTTTATACGACGATCCGTGAGATGTCGTAACAACATAATGTGTAAACTGTGTATTATATAGTACTAGCTGTTACCTGCAGCTTCCCCCGCGAATATTTGACTTTTAATAAGTATTTTAATATAATTTTTATTGAATATGTCTATGTGGCGTTCTTTCAGCTTGTATAACAATTTTGTACTCATTAGTCAAATTTTCTTCAAAGCTGTTTTCAATACTTGTACTAAATTATTATGTTGGTGCAACAGCCTTTAGAGATTTGAAAGTACCCTTTTATAAAGCCTTTGGGGATATTTATAAAGTATCTCTTAACCCTTTGAAGGAAGGTGGTAATGTGGATGTACCACGTATTTTATATTTTATAGTTGCAACTGGGAAGGTGGTATTGTCTTGAAACCACCAAGGCTGGACTGCTTGGTCATTACACAAGTCAGTAAATAATTTTGTTACACGGAAAAAAGTGGACTGGTAGCTCTGAATGACAAATGTAACAGCTGATGAATGGCGTTTGCCTTCTTTGTTCACGTGCTCTGTCGAGGTTATGTTTATGTTGTACGAAATTAGTTTCTAACTGGTGGAAAGTGACAAAATTTGGTGTGTGCATTGCTGTAATTGCTGTTAATACGTTTTTCAGTTCAGACTGAAAGAATTTTGATTTAGGAAAATTTTATGACTCTAAATCTAAGCGGTATTATAGGAATACCGCTTCCCCATAAGGACATAACCTACACGCATGAATTGTAAGTACTCAGTTACTTTATTATAATTTCATAGTTTTATACTTTACAGTCCAATGAGAATTTTTCAGACTTTTACAAAGAAAGCAGTCAATTATAATACATTTTTTTAATTTTTAGGTACTGACTGCTAAATAAAGTTATCATGGAACCGGAAAACTTAGTGTTGATAAATTATTACTTACCATATTTGGAGATATCTATAAAGTGCCTGTTAAATTAAAAAACGCTAAATTCGTTATTTTAAGTGTTACTGTGTTAGAAGCATTGTATAACACATTAAACGGTATGTTTTCCTCAACCATGGCTTTTATTTATTTCAACAGTAAACTAAAAACCAAAAACCGTTGTCACCTAACCTCACAAATGAAAACAACACGTATTTTCGCTTTGTATTAAGTAATAGGACAATTTTCAATTAGTACACTTCTTCTTTTCCACATCGTAATATATCGATTCAATCGTATATTATATAAAACATCGAAAATGTACTGCAGGAATGGATAAATGTGCAGTTCTGATGCCGCTAAATAGCTTTTGATTATTTACTTGTTACTATTGTAATTAATTCTGGTCGCCATGGTGTTTTTGACATCTTTAGTAGTAGTATTTAATATATTTCAATACTTAGTCATTGCATCATCAGAAATACGCATTAACATTAAATTTTATAATCGTTTAAGGCAATGACAAAATATATAGACAAATCTTTTGTACAAAATTACAAAATATATCGTTGCAATCGCATATTAAAAAGATTAAAAACTGCAGGAACGGATAAAGGTACAGTTCCGATGCCGCTAAATATCATTCGTTTCTTTACTTGTTACTATGGTAATTAATTCTGGTCTCCATGGTATTGTTGACATCTGTATGCGCGTCAATGAAAAGTCGTAATTGAAAGGTCCTAAATGATGGGAACGGAGCAAAATATCAAATTACAGGTTAGACAGTATTTTTTGCCTTGTGTCAAAGGTTACCTGTGCAAAATTTGATGGCAATCGGTGTAACGGTGTGGATTTGTATTCAGTGCCCATAAATCCTAAGACTTTGAGTTGCGCGCGCGCGCGCGCGTGTGTGTGTGTGTAGATTATTTAGGGGCCAAAGTGACTCCAGTTATTTCATATGTAATGAAGTTGCTCACTAAAGCAAGTAAATAAAATTGCAGGAGTCTTAAAACGGCTTAACACACGTTGCTGAATGTATTAGAATGACGCAGTTATCACAACTCGTGGGGAATTGCAGTAAAACAATGATGTGCAAACATGCATGTATAAAAACGTAAAATACTGGAGCTCTGTAGTTTAATACACGAGCTCGGCATGTAGAACAATTTGTCGTCGTCTATAACCTGTTGTTTGAATACAACAGTGGACTGTGCTTCATAAATCACACAGCGTTCTATTGTTCCGTCCGTTGTTTGGAAACAAAGTTCTCGCTTACAGCAGCAAACGCGAGTTCCGGAAAACGACCCAGTACGCCTATATGAAGTTATTGTTTTCGTTTAATTGGTATTAATCGTCGGGCGCCGCTCATTTCGGGGGGGGGGGGGGAGGCTTAACCGTAACGTGTGTCGTGTAGTAGCAAAATTACGCTAAACACAAATTAGAAATAATGAACTTGCAAAATCTTGATGAAGCTGGAACATACTCCGTTTCGAGTAAAATTTTTCTTGTGCAATAAATGAGTTCCATTATGATATAAACATACACAAACATAAACATACACACACAAACAAACATAAACACACATGTGGCTATCGTATAAACACATGTGCAAATAAAATTTTACGTAGGCAATACAATTGAAAAATATAATACTATACAGCATAGAATAAGGTTTCGCTTTACTTTTGGTTTTAGTAGACTTATAGTTTACCGGTAAACCAAAAATGTTTCACTATTTCTTTTATGAATTTGCTAACTGCAATAATTGTTATTGTTCGACTAAGCTTTTCGTCATCACTGACATCATCAGGTCTTAAACAACGACAAGACCTGACATCGTTGTTTAAGACCTGATGATGTCAGTGATGACGAAAAGCTTAGTCGAACAATAACAATTATGGCAGTTAGCAAATTCATAAAAGAAATAGTAAGGATGGCTGCTAATTTAAACAATACGAAGAATAAAAATGTTTCACACTAGAAATATTGTGATTTGTAAAACTTTAAGGTCACTTGATTACCTTATATTACTCGTTAAGATCGGAACAAGCGTCTGAGAAAAAATACTACTATATTTATTCCGAGAGACGATGCCTATGTTGCCAGTGGAATAAAAACGCATAAAAAACCACACTGGCGCTAAAAATGGAATAAGTTTAACAAAAGTTAGAAAATTTATTTTTTTACTGAGATCTGAAACCGTAAAATTATCAAATAAGATGAATATTTATTTCTCGTCAGGCAAGATTGAACAACATATGTGATAGAATACAAGAACCGAAACGAAGGGAAAACAGGCTTCAAACCAGAGATCGAAGAAAGGAATCTGACCTAAGCTTATAACATTTTGCCATCTATATAAATATACAACGCTATCATATTGTGATGCCTAGTTCACATGTTGAATGAGAAGGAAGACGAAACAACTTTAACCTTACGTTGTCCGTAACACAAAAACAAAAAAAAAACACTTCTTTCTAATTCCAATCTGCTTAATTTTATAATTACGACTTCTGCACTTACCGTTACGTGACTAGTGAACACTTGATAAATTTAATTAAATGAGAGGGAAGTTGAAATAGAAAACTGGTCACGTTTTCGCATAACTACGCGACAAGGGTTATCCCGTTTTAATATATCATAAAATACAAGATAATCTTCTAGAACAAATTGCAGATTTACACAGGAAACTAAAATTTCTTGTTAGATTTACGGCTTTAATTTAGTATGCATTGTGCATTGTTTGGTGTGCGAGTGTTCATCTTCTTATCCTTGTGTTTTGGGTGTTACCGGATTTTTTCATAGTAAGTATTTGTTTGAATTTTTTATCTTTTAATTATATATGATGAGACAGTACGTTATTATTATTTTCTTACTCTTTATCACTCCTCGATGAAGTATTATTTATTTATTTACATGCATTAGTTTTAAATTGGCCTGAAGACAAACCATCACAGCCATCCGTCTGGAAATACGTTTACATTACAAAATCGAGAATATTAGTTTAGAAAACTAGGACACAAAGAGCTGATGGCATCGTCGTATGAACTGTGTTTCGCCGATGACTATACTGTTTTGGTACAGACAATAGAATGAGAGCTATCTTTTTATATCAGAGATGTGTAACTTACTAACTTTAAAGAAGTAAAATACACACACACACACACACACACACACACACATCACATTTAAGTTGTAAGTTCTCAGATACTTCCGACGACATCGGAATGAAGTACATTTTTTATATACTTGCAGAAATTTAATAAGATTTTAAATATAAAAATTATATTTATAAAACATTTGTATACGTATGTCAGATTTGTTCCAATCGTGTTTTAAAAGTAATCAAAACTGCAAAAATAAAGAAAGAACATATTTAAGACTATTTAAATATCTCGTATTTAAGACTATACAAAATCAGTAGCAGGAATCATAAACAGGACTAGGAAACAAAGTAAAGAGAGTATTCAAGAAAAAGAAACATTCATGTTGCAAAAACGAATATACAAATGTACAGAATGAATGAGAAATAACAACATAATGATTGAAAGAATTAAAAATTACACCAACCGATCAAGCAAAGCGTATTTCATTTTACTTTATAAGACACTTAGCGTGCTGCATGCAAGCGCTGGAAAGATTCGATATAAATGGATGCAGATAACAAGTCACCAGCAACTTACACGTAGAAGTTGATAGCAATAAATTCCGATGCGTTGCGATAAGTTCGATCACATAATTTGTCAGATTAGACAGTTGAAAGAAAACTGGAGAAAACGTTGGAATGATAATTTTACGAAATGAGTCGCTCTCTAGTTCTTATTACTTTAAACGTTCTCGGGTATAATTAAAATTTATTAACGTTCGCTCTTTTTCAATTTTTTATAACAACTAATGCAGTGTCAGTATTTTTAGTATTGTCGAAGCTGCTACTCATTTCCGGGCTATTATTAGGCCGTGGTCAAATGCTGTTAATTTTAACAGACATTTGGGCCCAACCATTGGAGGGAGGCGATCTTCAGTGTAAAGGACAGGACTGAAAAGGTTTTGTGGAGCACTGATGAAGCAGTGAAGCAGTTCCCAGTGAACCATTTTGCAGTTCCCAGTACTGTCGGAACTGGTGAACACCTTACGACTGAACGTTTTTAATCGTTTACACTGAAGATGGTGAGGTCAAAACATCTGTTCAAATTAACAGCATTAGACCACGGCCTGACAGCTCGGCAATGAGTAACAGACCTGAGGCCGGCCGTCAGTTATTTTTAATTTTGATGTGCACCACTTAAAACGTCTTCATCATTGTCATCATCATCATCATCATCATCATCATCATTATCATCATCATCATCATCATCATCATCATCATCACAACACGGCATAGGCAAGTTGCTGCCTGTTCGCCTTCAAAAATCCTCCAGCCATCTCTTCCTGAGTCTACCCACACACCTGCGTCCTAAAGGTTTGTGTTTCCAGACTTGTTCGCCCAGTCTGGAATCTGACATTCTTTCTAAGTGTTCTTTCCGCAGTTGTTTATAATCTTTTTTAATCGTTCGTACAAGTTAAAAAACTTGTAACTCTTCTCTTACGTCCTCATTTCTGATACGGTCGAGTTGAGAACACACTTTAACTGTCCTTTTTGGGTAGGAGTAGTTTACTATTATCTCCATCCGGCTGTGTTCTTTGAAAGCTGCGAGTAAATTAAATTGATTCCCCATTATAGTGTACCAGCCGATAGATGTGTAAGTCATGTGGAGGATCTGCCTCCTTACGGGCCATGGATCTGGTGTTACGGGTAAAATGTCTGGTGTAATGAGTATTAACAGTAGTAAACGCCTGTCAGCACAAGAACTTGCAGTTATCTGGGAAAACAGGTAAAATGTCTGGTGTAATGAGTATTAACAATGATAAACGCCTGTCAGCCCAAGAACTTGCAGTTCTCTGGGAAAACAGTAGGCAGCAATTTCAGGTGTGTATTAACTATTATTACCTGGACGTATGGTCGTGTAGTTAAAGCATCGCTGCGCTACTTGCAGAGTCGGACGTCACATGCAAGAGTTACAGAAACCTGGGATAAACCATCTCACGGCGGCTAGGTGGTCAGGGACCTCTATATCTGACTGAATATGAAGAGAAAGATGATTAGGTATCGACTCTCCTTAGTAGTTCATAATAAGACAATTTTATTATAAATCTTAGTACAAGGATTGAAAAAACACTACACGAATGTATAATACTAGGTATCTGTTTTTCTTCTTCTTAAGAATAAGTAGTAAATGATCGACTCTACAGAAACAATCGATTGTACGTGTGTGTTATTTACGTGCAGTAGATTTTGTGTTACAAAAATTAGAATCAGTACAAACAGTAGGTATAGGAGGACTTAAAATAGAGCATATAAGTCGTATTTTATTTTGACCCAAAGTTTTTGTTCCCTCATGTTATTATTTTTATGATGTCTCTTTTGTAGGTTAATGGCTAAAGTTTCCACTTGGCCGGTTCCTATATACTGTATACCCCGCGTTCAGCTGCCAATATTTATTTTACGTGATTTATGTCAGTTCGAGTATCCGTTATGGTAGTATAAACATACCAGTATTTGAGACGTTGTCTCGCTGAGAACAAAATCGATAAGCTGACGCAAACTATAAGTCAGGAATAACAGCGAGAAACCTGACTAACCTATATAAACACGTCCTCATACAAGCGTTGCGACGTATCGTATTTGCATGCACCTACTAGAAATTAAAATTATGGCCATTGGTAGTTGGAGAAATTTACGACAGCGAGGGCAGGTGAATACTTGGTATACGCGAGAGTAAATGAAGCTATTCGCTATTAGGAAAATGAAATATCAGATAATCTTGCATTTTGACGTGTCGTGGATAATTTGTAATTGAAGATAATAGTACATAGTAGGCTCGCCACTATCCGGTCTAATGTGATGTTCAGTCGAGCCGCATAAGGGCGGAGAATAATTACTTCCGGAATCAATACTAGTAAGTGGTAAATCAGAGGAGTTTCTTAGTATACTAAAATCTGTCCTAATAGAATTTTAATACTTAGTAACAACAGAATAATTAGATAAATTATTAGAAGAAAGTAAGTTTTTAAGTACAAAATATTAGAAGGTGAATTGTACGGATTTATATAGAAAGACTAAATAAAAATTGGCAATACGGATTTAGAGAAGAGTGACAGATGATTAATTACCACTAGTATTTTATGACAAATGTTTCAATATTCCGGAAATTTTTATTTGAAGGTTTGAATCAGGATGTTTATTAAGTAAGCAGAGCCTCTTATTTTAGAAAACCTTAGTTATAGCGCGTTGATTTATCAACGATTAACGATTAACAATTAAAATTTATTCAGTTAACAATTGAAATTTTTAAATGTGAATAAATAAGTCTTAAACCTTGCCGGAATTTACTGATTCCCAAATATTTAGTAGCCGGATAATTGCGAGTATACTGTAATTAGAAGCAATCTTATTTTTGTGAAACGACGTATGAGCTAGTTTTGTGTAATATTCTGTTTTTTAACTATCTGTCTAGCTAACGCTGCGTCAAATCTAAATATAACCTTTATATAAAAATTAAATTTTTACAAAGATGATAAATACTTATTAAACAATTTCTGAAATAAATTAAACTAACTGCTTTGAATACAATACAACCATTTCCTAAAAAAGATAGAAATGAAGAAAATGTTATCAATCAATGAATTACACTTCTGCAAACTTTCTACTGTTGATAACCGTATTCGTTTTAAACTAAAGAATAATCCTCACCTGAAGGTTATAATACGGAAAACTGATTTTAGTTTAACACTTAAAACCTTGTTGATTGTACTTTTTTTATTTTGTTGCATATATTGTAAAAGGAAAACTATCAACCCAGGATACATTATACATAAGACGTGATTCTGAAAGAAACTTTCAAATCTAATTACCTTTATATATCGGCTTTTTTGTTAAAATTTTTGAAAATTAAAAAATATAGTGTAAAATTTACTTTTGTTTTAAGTTTAATTAAATCTTAAAAATAAAATTCTCTTGCTTGTATAGCACCTTACCAGTCATTTCATTTTTGAAGTTTTATTTATTTATTTTTCTAAGACTTGTCTAACAAAAAAATAAATTATAGGCCAAATTATAATAACAATAATAACCAGAAATAAATGTAGTTAAAAATTTATTTGCTTATATTTTACTGTACAGCCTCCTCTTTCTAGACGATGGGGTCGGGAAACAAAGATGATGAAATATATAATAATACTATAGTACACATATTTTCTTATTTTTCTTGTATATTAATTGTATATATATTATATTATATACTTTCAAATATACATTTATTTAAATATTGTAATTCACAAAAGGATAAAATATATTTATATACAGAAAGGCTTCTTATTATTGTTATTATTATTATTATTATTATTATTACTACTATAATACAACACCGATTCTATAATAATACATACATGCTGAAAGACGAAAATCTCTTTCAAATAAATGAGGTAAGGATGTAGACATTATTATTTGCATAAATCTTATTTGTGTAATAAATTTGAACAATGTAATTTGTATAGACGGAATATTTCTGAATTGGCAATCGTGAAAAGTATTAATGTAACAATTAAGTCAGCTCCTAGTTTATAATACATAGCATTTCACACAGGCGTATACTATGTATTCATAATGTACAGTTAGTCACTTAACACTAACACACAGAAAATAAGACACAGCGAATCATTAAGTTTTGTAAAAATAAAATTCAGAAGCTCTGCTCAGTGTAGAAACGTATAAACAAATACGCTAAACAAAATATTTTCACATATTTTTTCACATAACCGTTCCCTTAGCGTATAAAGTTTGTTTATCTGCTTCCACTTTTCTTTACTTGCATACGGTTAGAACACGGCAATGTCCTTATCGTGCGTCCAGACAGAATTAATGAAGTAGTTAACATTCAGCAGGCGCAAGAACGTCTCTACGCGCAAACGTCTGTCGCGGCTGCTAATTAACAAAGGTTTTTGTAGTCACGTCACAAGGGTCGTGCGTTTTTATCTCTTCAGTATTGATTAGAAAGATATTTTAACAAATATTTAATTTTGAAGTGTTACGATTATACTCTAGCAATACTTCCTTTGAAATGATAATACAGTAAAACCCCGTTAAAACGCTCCAGCTTATTACTCTGTCCCGTATAATACCCGGTGTTTTTCCGGCACGTGATTTATGCGGAACACTTTATAAAATACAGTAGCCTCTCCGCTTATTGCGATCAAATCTCGTATAGTACCCTATGCTTTTCCCTCACAATGTTCGATTCATTTTAATTAATGTTTGGAACAAATAGAAATACTGTGGTTATGTCTTGTCACCGTGGTTATCGCTTCGATCGTCACCTACCTCAGGAGCATTGCTCGACAAATTATACATTTTGTAAAGCGAAAGTGTTGGAAAATTAAGCGAAGAAAGTATAATACTGTTTGTTGCTGCAAGTTTTGATGGTTCAGAAAAACGGTTCCCAATCATGGCGGAAAAAAACGGTAACATCGCGATAAACCAACATGATGCTATGGCCCAAGGGATAAGTGCTCAAGAATTTATATCGTAAACGAATTTGTTTAGCAAGAGGTAAGTAAATAAGAAAAAAATAAATGAAACAAATGCCACTAATGAATAATATACAGTTTATTCTAGGATATTGTTTTTGGGTATGGCAATAATGATAATCTATATATGTAAAATATGAACATGTCTTATAGCTTTAATAGATTTAGAAAAGCCATACGATAGCGTGCCAATCTCACAGTTATGGAAGGAGATGGAACATTTGAACATAAATGCAAATTTGATTGCACCCACCAGAAGATACTATCAACAAAATATCACCAGGGTCAAACTGGGAAACAAACTCACTCTCCCATTCGAAACTACAAAAGGCGTAAGACAAGGATGCTGCTTGTCCCCTACCCTCTTTAAAATATACTTAGACAGATCTCTAGTAAGATGGATAAAGAAATGTAAAAGCATGGGGCTGAGAGTAGGAGATGACAATCTGTTCACGCTATATTTTTTCGATGACCAGATTGTGGTAGCGGAGGATGACGAAGACCTCGAGTATATGGTCAGAAAGTTAAAAGAAGAATATGACGCAGCTGGTTTGACGATGAACATGGCAAAATTTGAGTACCTGATAGTGGGCACTGAAGAAGTTAAGGACTTAAAATTGGATGTGGACAGGATAAGAGGTGTTGAAAAAAGTAAATAATTAGACGTTATTTTCAACAAACAGGGAAACAGCAAAGATGAAATTCAAGAACGTGTTAACAAGGGGCGAACCGTTATAAGAACGCTGAACTCTCTTCTATGGAAAAGAAGTATAACAAGAAATACAAAGAAACACATATAATAGCATGGTGCAAAGTGTAATCCTTTATGGAGCAGAAGTCTGGAACGTTTCAAACGTAAATAAGAAAAAACTGATGGCAGCGGAAATGGACTTCCTCAGGAGGAGTTGTAGAAGATCAAAATTAGACAGGGATACAAATGAGACTATTAGAGCCGAGATGAATATTGACAGGGCAATAGTAAATGAAATAGAACGAAGACAATTGACTTGGTTTGGGCATGTGAAGAGAATGGAAGATGACAGATGGCCCCGCAAAATACTGGAATGGATACCACTGGTAAGGAGGAAAAGAGGACGTCCACGGAGGCGTTGGCGAGATGACGTAGCGGAACCAATGGTTGCAAGAAATTTAGAAGAACGTACATGCTACGATAGGTTACAATGGAAGTTGGGGACGGAGAAACAGCGACAGCTGTAAAGATCCTTTAACATGCCTTTACAATAATACTGTATGGGTACTTAGTCATCTCCCGTCTTATACACGGTCCCACTTAATACACGGTTGTCGCGGTCCCATAGAAAGCGTTTTAACGAGGTTTTGCTGTATATACCAAATGAGTACACAGTGTACTGAAGTACACAGCGAAAGACACAGCTGTAACTTATTATGTACCTAACGTTCAAAAATTAATACTAAATCAGACTTCAATAAATGAATTTCATGTGGTACCAACTGAAATAGGATAGAACAGTGCTACCGCCTCAAAGAATTATTGTTTCCGCTACGCTTATGCAGTTAAATAATTTTTTTTTTTTGGCAAAATTAGGAAAAAAATTATCATCGTGTTTACAGTACGACATAGGCAAGGTGGTGCCTGATCGCCTTAAAAAATTCTCTAGCCATCTATTCCGGGGTCTAACCACACACCTGTGTCCTATAGGATTGTATTTTCAGACTTGTTTTGCCGGTCTGGACTCTGAAATTCTTTCCACCTTTGTTTCTAATCTTTTCATTTTTCATTCAAGTTAAAACTTGTAACTTTTCTCTTATGGCCTCGTTCCTTATACGGCCAAGTTTATAACACCTTTTAACTCCTCTCTTATGAACGTTATTCCCGAACCCTGTATTTTACGCTCTTGTTTCTTGGTTGTTTGTTGTCCATAATTTACACACATAGAACAGTACAGGGACTGCCATAATTTGCCATAACTTTGTCGAACTTTAATTTTGTATCTTAACGTACATTGTTCCTAAAAATGGGGTAGATTGTTTCACAGGTTGTCGGGAAATTATCTAACTTAACATCAATATCATAATTCCTATCATAGCCAATAACATTTCCTAAATAATTAAAGTGGCTCACCTGTTCTAGAATTTGATCACTAATCATTATTTTTGTTCTTTTTGGCTTCTTACCTCGAAATGCCATTACTTTTTTTATAGTGCTGATTTTTGTGTTGAATTGTTTTCAAATACGATGAAGCTTACAAACAGACATTTGCAGTTAGATTTCTTATTTTTAAGTACAAGCAAGTCTCCAACAAACAACAAAACATTCAAACATCCGTCTCGTGATAACTTAAGTGTCTCGTTATATCTGTCTTGTTGTATAAGCCTTCCATAGTTCTTATAAGTTGCTGAAGGTATCCACGTTCTTCTAGTACCAAAGAAAATATAATTTAAATAAGAAATGAACGTGGAGTTTTATGTGCCCGAATGTTTAAATATATCTACGTACCTTTCTGTCAATCCTGATGTTACACTTGTTAGTACATAAAACTCTCTTCTCATTCTTTTTTATCGCTTTTTCATATAGCATAATCTGCAGTTTACCGCCAACTTTAGCATTCGATACAATTTCTCCACACTATAATGTGTTTAGGCGGATTAACTGTAAATTAATCTAGTTCGTGAACTTCTCTATTGCAAAGCGCTGTTCAGAACGAAAAGTTTTAGAAGGCACATCATCAACAAAACACTACTATATAGAAAGAAGGCTGCCTTACATTCGCCATCTATTATTTATATATTATTTTGATTTTGATTTCTCAGAGGCTAAGAATTTATATTGGGATTCAGGAAATCTGATAAAAGTATTCACTAAAACCACAAAAACTCGCTGTCGGTGTAATAGAGAATCGAGTACAATAGGTAATTAACATTATATAAACAATATGCTTTAAGTTATATTAAAACCATTAATGTTTATATCAATTTAAGACAGTTAAGATGCTCTTAAATCTTCAAAAACTAGATAACTCTCTAGTCTTCAATAACGAATTTGCCATATGAATAATTTCAGTTTTTTCCATTTGTATAGGCCATCTGAAGACCACATGCACCTGTCAATTTCAATTCTTTATTTCTTGTTCTTTTTTTCCAATATTCTTTCGTCTTTTCACTAAGTTCCTTCTTCCTGCTCTTAGTCCACTTTGAACCTGCGGTTTTCTCTCTCCTGCCCTGGCCTCCTTCCATTTTTAACACTTTTGCCTGAAAAACTTCTCTTTCAATTGCTTCTTCTGCGTTTATATTATTTTTTTATAAATCCTGTTGGACTTCTTTAATCCAACTTGATGTTGACTTCTTCCCACACAGATATTTGAAGATCCGTTTTGTTAACCTATTGTCGTTCATTCTATATAAATTTCTAAAAAATAATAGTCTTCTTTTTCTCATTGAATCTGTTATGTTTTCTATTCTTCGATATATTTCATCACTACTTCTTAATTTCCAACCTTCTGAAGTTTTTTGTAGCCCTAATATTAATTACAGTTTTATTATTACTGGTTTTAAAAATAAATGTTAATTATTTATTTCATTTTTTAGTGAAGGGTTAGTGAGGATCGGTCAAAAATAACACCAATTTTTAACTTATTTGTGTCGATGTTTCGACAATGTTTATTGTCATCATCAGGACCTGTGTATGGTCCTGTACAAATACAAAAGAAATGTCAAACACAACAGAACAATTAAATATTTGGGTGAACGTGTTTGTGTATGTGAGTGTGTGTGCGTGCGTATTTATGTATCGTTGTATATGTGAAGACTTGAGATTAACTATTATTAACTATCTCAGTTATAGTTAATAACTATCTCAGTTATAGTTAATAACTAGTCAGAGATAGTTAATCTCAAGTCTTCACATATACAACGATACATAAATACGCACGCACACACACTCACATACACGAACACGTTCACCCAAATATTTAATTGTTCTGTTGTGTTTGACATTTCTTTTGTATTTCATACACAGGTCCTGATGACGACAATAAACACTGTCGAAACGTCGACACAAATAAGTTAAAAATTTGTGTTCTTTTTGACCGATCCTCACTAACCCTTCACTGAAAAATTAATTGATTGACGATCACTATGAATTTAAGGATTTGTTTATTTTTATGATTACTTACTAATTAATATTAACAATTATTTTATTAATAATAAGATAATAGAATCTAATCAGTAAATAGAAACATTTATTGTTTTCTTACGTGTGTGGAATCGCCGAGAGTGGTTACTTACACCAGAGACAGTAAAACCGTTTAAGTTTTACTAAACATTATTATCTAAAGAATACTTGCTTATACAGTTCTTGTGAATATCATAGCAATTTATTAAGCACTCTCTTCATTAAGTAGTAAGTATAGAAATTATGTAAACATTCAGGCTTGAATAGGTAAAAAATAAACATTTAATAATACGGTATTCTAATTAGAATTCAAATATAATCGCCTCACAAGACATTCACTGACAGGTCTTTACTCTCGGTTCGCTATATATAGCTTGCAGGGACCCCAAGAAATTTTTCTCAACATGTGTCGGTTGATACTATATCACGGATGATATTACTTGCTTCCTAATGCCTTTATGACAAAATACAAGACACTAATGAAGTCACTAAAAGCCAGCTTTAATTATCACAATTAACAGTTTGTAATCAACAAGCTACTCAGCAAGATAATACTCGTACAATAATTTAAGTTAATCTGTCCACACAAATAATAATGTCAACTATAAAGAATTCCGCACTATAATCACTTTTCACTAATACATCACTTGAGACGCACTATGTAAATCGCCCGACATAAAACTGAAAACTAAGCGGGAGGTATGGATTATTTGTAATCTGCAGGGTGCCATAATATGAGTCCTTAAGAAACACTTAAAATTTCTAGAGGATACTTCAGTGCGGCCATGGCAGCAACACGCACCGTTGGGCTGGTTACGCAGCTGTCGAACAACATTATTGAATGTATGAGAATGTTCCATATTACGTAACACTGCCTCGCATGTTAAGTGTCACGTACGTATACAAACATTACAGCTGAACTCTGCTGAGATAGTCGAGAACATGTAGAAAGTTCAGTACTAGAGTAACACTATTATTCTTAGCTGAGTAAATAAGGGATATTCTTATGTAAATCGCTTAGTTCGGTCTTCTGTATTGATTTTTCTACTTCTACTTTGCATGTAAGTATTGTAAGTTCTTGTTCGTAGTTCCCTTACACTTATGTTTGGAAAATGCGGAGCTCGAGTAATTATACAATGACTATGTGCGTAAAAAAACTACGCGTGCTCTTTTTCCATACACATTTGGTTTTGTAGTCAATAATAAACTCCGTTCCCAAGGCATGAGTTTGTTTAATAAAGAGGTCGTTTCTATTTTCCCAAAATTCAAAGGTAAATGAACCAGGCTTATTAAAGCTCAGAACGAAATTGGCGACGAAAACTTTTCCCTCTGTTTGTTCGGCAAAAGCTGTTATGTGTACATTTTGCTTCTCAACTTTTGTAGTGCTAACTATTGTTACTTAAAAACACAATCGTCCTAGCTTGCAATACGTTTCTGAATGTCTTCTCTTATTAACCTGTTTCACGCCAGAAGAACTTTTCTTGTTAAATAGTTTCACTCCTGAACTTAATGGCAAACATTAGTGCCTTTATGTTTTGTAACTTTGAACCAAGTAATTACGACATTCCTCGAAGCCGTTTACCAAACCATGCATGTAAGAAACTAAAATATTTACAAACGTTAAATACGAAACCAAGTAATAAACAAGAATATTCGAATGATTCCACAACTTATATCAATTTTTAAACGCAAGATTTCGTAATCGTTATCGCTAAAAGTAATCATATCTGCAACTATAAAAACGACAAACATGTAAACACAAATAGCCTTAAGTCAATTGTTATAAACTGCCAGCATGTAAATTTACTCTCTGTGTAAATATTTTACCAAATGGAAAACGGCTGAGTCAGACAACCTATGATGGAATTAAGTGATGAAACATTTCCCTCTTGCAAAGTAAATAATAGCGCATACCTACGTAATTTGATATTTGAAATTCTTTCATCAGTGATTTTGTAGGCATGAATAGTACTTATACACACATGTGTGTGTGTGTGTGTGTGTGTGTTTTGGGATGTACAAAGTCGCATAGAATAATTAATCGATAATTAGATAATGGAATGTTTCTGACTTACTAAAGATTTTCCCTTCTGCATAATGAAATTAATTGACAGTTTCTGTTGACCTATTCTTTATACTGAAAATAATTATTCCTTCCTACACTCTAATTACATAAATATTAAGGCCCACAAGTTTTCTGTAGCTTTTAGTTTATTATTGTTTTAATTGAGTTTATATAAATTGTTTCACTTCCCTTGTCTGACGAACGATGCGGTGTTGTTCCTCTTTCCTGATAAGTGTCGACAGACGTTTCTTTCAGGTAGACGTCAGGACATCGCCGCTCCTCCTGTTGTTCTCCTTCAGGATCTCCTCCTGCTTTCCAGCTCTCAGCGTCGTTTCCGGGTTGGGTACTTCTAGGACTAGTGTTGTATTACTAACTATTAATGATTTGTATGGCTCCGGCTAACTAGACTTGTTCATAAATGCTTAAACGGACAATCTTGTAAGAAGTAGTCTATTAACAATGTGAAACGTGCAAATGAAACCGGTATAATTTTATTGCTTTTCTTTTGGGTCGTAAAAATTTTTTTTATGAAAAATTCATATACTTCGTTCTTTATATTATTAACAAATATTACCACTAGATAGGTCATTATTTTATACACATTCTAGTGTAAGTTTTATGTCTTACATTTGGTTTGCACAAAAGTTATTTAATTTAGTCATAACACAGTTATTCACACGCTCACACGCGCACTCGCCATATGTCTATGCATATGTTTGCTCTACTTCACAACACTCATTATTTTTTTATACAATCAAAAATCAACTTAATCTAACAATTTTGACATGATTCTTATTGTCTATATCACAACGCTCCAACACGCAACTTTTACTTCAACCAAATTTGCTCATTGTGACATGCATCGCTGTCAAGTGTGAAATTATTATTTCATATGCTAATCTCACCTATTTCAATATGTGTGTGTGTGTGTGTGTGTGTGTGTGTGTGTGTGTGTGTGTGTGTGTGTGTGTGTGTGTGTGTGTGTGTGTGTTATACATATATGTGTGTGTGTGTTCAATTTCATAATTTACAATTGTATTACATAGCGTAGTATCGGATTATTTAAAATTGTTTAACCGAATAGTACAGGTACCAAAATATTTATCAGTAAAATATTTACTTTACCAATAAAAAAGGAAATCCCTTCATACTCATAATACTAACTACTGTAATAAATACTGATAGGGTAGAAATCTAATTAAAATAAAAAACGTAGGGTTTTAGTTGGGAATCTTACACAAATGGACATATAAGAAATCAATAAGTACTTATCCAAGATAGAGATTCAATAATCACGAAAAGTAATAGTAGAACCACAAGGTGGTTGACAGTCGAAAACATAATTAAGATGACTTAGAAAATCATAGATAAAAGCGTTTTAGAAAGAAACAATCTTAGGAAGTGTTAGAAAAGTAAAAACAAAAAATTACGTACTAAAGGGAGATGACGCTTTCCAGAATATAAAAAATTGTAAATTAACGTATTAGAGAAATTATGAACTCACGAGCGTTTGAGTGGGTGCGCGTGTGCTTGTGAGTATTTTATTGTTTCTGTCTTTATTGTTTTCAGTTATTGTGTTGTTTGATGGTACCATTGCTAATTAATACTATGTATTCGTTGTGCTGACGAAAACGTGTTTGTCTGTAACTTTATTAGTAGGCGACATCTGATTTGCATCGTATCATGGACGGCACGTCTGTGTGATTTGCAGAGAACTGTAGATTATACTCAAATTATAAATTACGCTAATTCGTAGTCTGACGGTTGGTGGTCTGTTATTTACAGCCGAATATAAATCAACGTGTAACAAGGAAGTTCTGACACATATATAATGACTGTAAATTCCATATAATGTATCGAAATATATTTTTTGAAAACATAGTTACACAACATTTTTTGTATATTGTTGTACAAGTACAAGACACCAATTAAGTCACTAATCACCAGCTTCAATTTTCACAGTTAACAGTTCGTAATTAACAACACAGTCTCTTATAACAAATCGAATGAAAATTGTTCACACGCAAATAAATGTCAACTAATATTAAAACACAATTGTATTACAATATACCGTCCGATTATAAAACACAACACTTAACTAATAACCACTTGAACGCGCACAGTAATATCGCCCGATAATAACTCTCGAACCGCACTGTAAATATATCGCAACTATACTGAAACCTAAGGCCGCTGACGCCGTGTATATATATATATATATATATATATATATATATATATTATAACAATTCATATAGTCGACCTATCAGATCGTTATATGAAAGTGTCAAAGTGTGCTAGTCTAGCGGCGTAAGCAAGAGAGAGAGGGAATAATCACAGCCATCTCTGTCTAACATCGCCACTGCTACTACTGGTGCGGGCACAGACATGAAATTTTATTCAATTAATTTATTTATTTAAACTGCAATACCTTCACAACTAATAAATATACGGCAATTCTGAAACCTGCATAGTGTTCAGCAATTAAACTCTATAAGTAGCCGAAATATCAACTAATATAATTAACATTTAAAGAAGGTATACAGAAGAAGAACGCCAAGAGATATAACTAGAGAATTAGGCTAGGTACGAATTAGGTGTTTTCACACACATACAGAGAAAGACCAAGCAATAATATTCTGTGGTCGGATCTTTGAAATCACGTTTGCAAATACCTGTAATCAAACGATTTGCAAACAGAGGAAGTATGAAATTAGCCAGTAATTCTCTACCATCTCAAACTTGTTAAGGAGCGTTTGACCGACTTGTTCGATATTGTTTCAAGTGGAAAACGCATGATTTATTTGGAACAACCAATCAGAATCCTGTATTAAGAGGAGACGCCAAATCAGAATGAGGGAATTGAGCACTCTACGTTCGGGCATTAAATAAGCAAGACGTGTGTTAAATACGAGCTAAATTGCACAAACAACGCAAAGTATTTATTTAAATAAACAGTTCTCGAAGTGGTCCGCAGTAGTAGAGGAACTAGTAAAGTTCAATAAATAAGCTCGCTGCGTAATAACAAATTAATTAATTAATAATTAAGTAACAGTGAAGTGACCTGTGCACCAGAGTAGCTACAGCATCTGTAATTGTCCAGGATCATCAGCCAACGTTATTGGTCAACATCATTTCTTCTGAGCCGAACCATCAAAAGGAGTATCTCTACTGATTACTATCTACGGTCGACGCATCAATCAGATAAGAAATATATTCATTGATCAATGAACATAAATAACAAACTAAATAATTAAATCAATAAACATTTTTTTAAAAAAGACACTATATAAATTCAAATTTGTATTCAATTATTAAGATTAGATATAAAGTAATATAGGAGTGTTGAATGGAGAGTGAGGTGTAGTATTGAACGTGCAAATTATTGCAGACCCGTTCTTTAGCACTGGTTTGGGAGACATAAATTCCCTAAATAAACCAGATAAGAGCAATTGGTCATTTGGACGTTTTAATCTTCACTTTTCAAGCACACTCATTAAACAATAAGATTTAGGTTAGCAATAAGTCATTAACTTAACTTTTAAAGAAATTAATACAATAACAGAATCGTTAACTAAACAAACTTCAACAAATTTTAAGAGTTATTTGTTACGATTCCCCTTAAATTCCACACTCACTGAACGAATCCTGAGATAGTGTGTCTCTGTGCTCTGAGCTAAGCTGAATCCGTGTCATTTGTATCTCTGGGATTTGTTCTGGCGCCCAGGTAAAGAAAAAGTCACGGGTAAGTAAGATTTGTTCTATCATATATAGAAAGTACATTGATAGATAACAAGCGCGTTATAATATATATATATATATATATATATATATATATACACCTGTGCTCACAGACCAAAACATTCCTAATTGCGTCTTAACGCCCGTGTGAACTACGTAATTAACTGCGGCCTTGACCCAGTCCGCACGGCTGGCGACTTCGAGGAAACTCTCGCGGATCGTTGACAGTCACGTATGCTACATACATTAGAGCGAGATTCTTCTGGCACATTCGACAAACACGTAGATTGTTCTGTGATGTCGTAACAATATATTAAATGTAAGGAATATTGAGAATGCAATAAATACAGAAATCGTAATGAGTACAGTGTACAGTGAATTTATATATTAACGTATAATTTTTTAATGTGTATTAACATAAACAGTTTTAATCCTTTTGTTATTGCAAATTATTAAGTATTAAAATTGCAAAAAAGTCCAGGAAATTATAATTTTTCTGTGCGTCAATCAAGGAAAAAGGGAAGATAATTTCTTGAAACATTCTTTGTCGCAGCAACATCTTCTTATAAACGGAGTCAAACTGATGCTGATTTTTCAACGTACGAATAGATGAATTAAGTTGTGCAATTTAATTGCTTCATTAACATTGTAATATTAGTCTTTACAGTAGTTTAGTTCAAATGACTACGACAAATTGCTGTCTCTATATTATTATTAATATAATATATATAATATTAAAATAAAAGTATTTAATATCAGACGTTCTTACAAATTATTTTGTTTTTAATGTATTAAGTTGTGTTAGTGGTTATAATAACAAACAGAATTATCACTGTTGGACACCACTATAGAAAAATTATTCCGATTAGCGCTTTCAAGCTTCTCAGCTCATCGTCAGATCTGAATTAATTATTATCGGAAGTAATTCCGATCTGACGATGAGCTGAGAAGCTTGAGAGCGCCAACCGGAATAATTTTTCTATAGTGGTGTGCAACAGTGATAATTCTGTTTATTTATTTTTTCTTTGTCATATAATCTGAGAAACTATGCCGTTTGTTGTTATGGATAATGTATGAAGTTTGTAGCAAATTGTTGCTCATATTACAACCTTATAACAACGTATTTTACAATCTGTGTTACAAATTCAGTTTCTGTAAATTGCAAATGGTATACAAATGAGCCTGAAAAGAACAATTGCATTAATCGAAGGTAGGTCAGGCTTTTTAACGGCTTACCTCTTCAATTAACTCCAGGAATAATGACGTAATATTGCATATACCTCTGGTCCTCATCGTGTTGCATCGGATTTTCAATAATTACAAACACACACCCGCACACGCCACAAAGATAAAGATTTCAGTTAAAATATACCTTGTGAATAAATTAAACCCTAATAAAAATTAAACTACCCTCTGTTGAATAAATATATCGTTAGTCTGAGTGTACATATTTATTGAGTAAATACTTTGTAGATGTGAATTAATAGTTTTTAGTGCAAAATGTAACAGTGTATGTACATTCGGTAGTCCTATTTTCAGCTGTAGGTAGTAACTTGTTAAGTTAAGAAGCATGATGTTACAATATAACTTGTATTAAAAATTATACCCAGTCATCGTTTGTAAAATGTCTAGTGTACGAGACTACAAATGTCCCGTATATGTTCCTGTATTTTATTTTGCTTGGTTTTGTTGATATATTCTTATGCTTAGATAAGTTACTTACGTTTTAAAATATTGGAACCAGGAGAAATGGTGGATTTAAATAATACAATTTGAAGAATATCTTTTACAAAATGGTAATTCGTTTAACTTGGATGTATGACCTTAAAAACCTCTTGATTAATTTAATTTTAAAATCCGAAACAGTTTACAATCAATATGTAGCGGATTAGGATAAATTTCCTTAACGCTTGTCGTGCTTGGATCAAATTGTATTGCAGCTAACATCGGTACTCTCACTCCCGCAGCTGATGATCTACCGCTGGAGGTAAGTACATATTTGTTACAGAACAAACTTACTTAGAATCAATCAGCTATTTTTTCGCGTGAAATTTTATAAAGTGAAAGGCGTTTACCTCCGTATTACATTACACAAATCTTATACTTTAGAACAGAAAATAAATAATAGCTTTTAGTGCATAATGTAGTAATGTATGTACGTACATATTAAGATTTTTCATACATATTGAAGACTTTATAAACTTCCCGGATTTTGTTGTCTTTGACGTGTCCGATGTTATCATCTAACTATATAGAATAATCCTTAAATTCGTAGTGGCCGTCAATCAATGAATTTTTCAGTGAGGGTTAGTGAGGATCGGTCAAAAATAACACATATTTTTAACTTATTTGTGTCGACGTTTCGACAATGTTTATTGTCATCATCAGGACCTGTGTATGAATACAAAAGAAATGTCAGACACAACAGAACATTTATTTGGGTGAACATGTTCGTGTATGTGAGTGTGTGTAAGTTAAAAATTTGTGTTATTTTTGACTGATCCTCACTAACCCTTCACTGGAAAATATATAGAATAATACTGACGCAAATCTCAAATTATTAGTTATAAAAATGATTACATTTTACATTGTTGTCGAAACTAGCTTTCGCTCATAGGCTGCCGCTAGGAGGGCTGTCCGTCCTGCTATTAGTGACAGCGCCGTCGTTGGAAAGATCGTTGTGTGTGTGTGTGTGTGTGTGTGTGTGTGTGTGTGTGTGTGTGTGTGTGTGTGTGTGTGTGTGTGTGTGTGTGTGTGTGTTCTGTAATGTGTTCAAACAGTATGTGTGATTTAAATTGTGTCTGTTCGTTTAGGATGTTGTTTCTATGCGTTTTTGCAATTTTTTATATTTCTAGTTGTTCAAGAGTGTCTAGTTTTTGGCTATATGTCTATTTGTGTAGGATTCCACATTGTTTTTACGTTTGTACACGCCTGGTCTGCCTCATTGAGATGGTTTGAAAAGATGGATTCAATGTAATCCTTTTTTGTGTTCACTGTATCTCTGATTAAAGCTGCGTCCTGTGTAGAATTTGTTACATTCTGAGCGGTTTATTTTGTAAACACCAGGCAAAAAACATTTGTTTTGCTGTTTGTGTGTATTCTTTGACATTGCGTGTTCTGCTTTGTTTGCAGTTCTGTATACAATGTTGTAGCCTGTTTTTATAAATTTGCGGGCTATTTTTTTAGTGTAGCGTTAAGAATTTGTTGTTGTTTGTCTTTGTCTGTTGTTTCTTTCTGTTTTGTATAGGTGTTTAATAATTATTGTTTTATTTATAAATTTGCAGTTAATTTATAGGTATATATATTACAACGTTACATATACATACGTATACATGTGGGCATGTCAGGCCTCACGTTCAAGGGATACAAACTTATACAACGAATTTATATGTAAATTCGATATACAGTAATTCATGCAGGTTGTATAATTGTACCAGGTGTATTTATAATAAGAGTATTTTTATTTATCAATATATAAAACTCATATTTATTATTTATTCATTATTATAAATATTCGTAAACATCAATAATAATTGTCAGTCACGATATTTCTCATTATTAAATGTTTATATGTTATGATATGCAACATTACACATAATTAAAAAATCTCTTATATCTAAACATGTTAATAATCTTATATCTAGACATGTTAAACAATTGGTTTATTAATTTATTATAAAATTAAAATATTTTTATATTGAAATAAATTCTTTTATCTTAGATCTGACCTCTACTCGGTCAGTCTATACCAATGTTTATAATTCAATTTAAATTTGTATTAATTGCTTGTAGACTGGCCTTTGTTTTAATATTCAACTTTAAATTATTCTTTCTATACTTCAAATATCTAATCACTTTACTATCTATTTTGATAATAAACTCTACTCTCTTTACTTTAAATTCTCATTCATTTATTAATACTTTTATATATATGCGATCGCTCATTCTTACGACTAAACATTTATTTACATTTTAACATATTATTACTAAGTATAAACTTTTCTTTGTTTTAATTTACTGTCTTTTTAAATCGTCTTTATGAGCTCTTTTTTTACAAATCATTTAAAATGCATTACGCATGTCACCTCGATTTCTGATGATCTTACGACTGTTGTCCGGTGTCCAGCGTTGTTCAGAGTTAGTTTTCCATTCCTCTTGTCCTGGCGTGGTCCTGGATACGTCTAGAGTCCAGCGTCGTTCTGCGGCAGCTTTCCCGTATATACACTTGGTAGACTTACTATTGCGGAATTTACTTTTTCCGTAATATTGTCGTGCATTTAACAAACGTTATTCCGTTTGTTACTGCGACTTCTAATAGAATAAAAATAAACTGTTTTGCCGACGGACAGCATGTCCGGCTGCAACTGTGCCTTGAAATGCAGAGAAGGGTTTTTGGTCGAACCCTTAATTTATACCCTCTCGAGATTCCGCGCAAGTCGGCTCCAAAATCGTCCTGTCAATACCTGCATATCTCGTGACAGCCCCCACTCCCGAACCTTTCCATCTATTTGCAATTATTAGGAAATAGCAATGTTTTGCACGGAATCGAGATAGCACAAATCATAGCTAATTCGATTAACCACTCACTATATTAATTTGAGCGTCTTAGGGTAATTTGCGTATTTTTTAGCACGTTTATTTTACACTGTCTTCGCATAACGTGTTCTATTAACGTCATCTTTTCACTGGGGATAACTATAAATTTTCCACACACTTTGGTGCCTTTGGTTTGATCATACACTAATTAGTTTTTGCACAGTGAATTCAAATAATTATTTTATTAATTACTTGGGGCGAGTTGCTGAGATTCCTGTCTATGCCTGCATCACTAACACACACAAGATACACGTGTAACACACATACAATTGAGCAGGTGTTCACTGCTTGTCGAAACAGGTTAATCTCTCCCCTAATCTAACAATGAAATATTTTTGCAATCTCAGACCTGTCCATGTACCCGTAACTTATACAAATTATACAAACTTTATATTTATTTAAATTAATGCCTAATACAGCGTATGGCTGTATCGTTGCAATATATATATACATATATTTATATAATTAATTTTATTTAATATTTATTATTTTAATTTTTTATCAGTTATTGTTTTATTAACGTAACTAATTTATTTAACACAAGCCTTGAAATACATAAACATATATAGAGTGTAACTTTAAAATACTGTATATCACATTTACTCCATATTCTCCATTCATCTCTTTCAGATATTTAACGTAAGTCTGTATAGTAGAGATTTGTGATAAATGTTCACAATTTTCTTCAATACTTGCTAGACACAAATGTTTTTTCCTTTCGCAAAATGTATTTGTATCACAAGTCCAATTTACGTTCTGAAAAATATATTCCTCTTGTCGTAAACATTTTTCCTTGATTATTTTGCTTTTTATTACACATAAACCTTTATAAACAAATGTTTGTTCTGCCAGTCTATTTAATAGGAAAGTTTATAGCGTCTGCTTCTGCTTATCACAGAGTGCGTGTTGTTCAAGAGACCCTTCTCCTTCTCCTTCTCCTTCGCCCTACTATTGTTGTTTATAACTGGTTACTTGAAACATCGTTCCTCACAGTTTTTATTACTTTCTTTCCTTTCTGTGTATATTATAATCTATCTATCACTTTCTGTGTTCCTGCTGAGGAGCATAACTTGGACAATCTACTTGTTATTAGAGTAAAGTATCATTTAGTTCTTATAATAGTTTTATGTTTACTACTGAACAACATATGTTCTACTGAACAGTAGTAATATGTTGCTTGTTAATATGTAATTATCTTTTAGTAGGATGTGAATCGAGTAATGAAATTATTGGTGTTTATGTGCCCCTTTCATGTAGCATCTCTTTCATAAATATCCAGTAAATTTGTATAGAACTCTAAATAAAAAACTCTATATTTAAATACGAGGGCTATTTGTTTTCAACCTCCGATAGACCAACAAACAGACACATGAATGACATCAATAATTTTATTATATACAAGAGTTTCATATATATGTAAACTACTTTTCTATAGTCACCGCCATTGTTGAGGCACTTATCATAGTGAGACACCAACTTTTCTATGCCCATGTTGTAGAATGTTTGCTCATGAGTAGTCAGACAATCTGCTAGTCTGGACTTCAACTCATCATCGGAGTCAAACCGCTGCCCACCTAACCGCTTTGAAAAGTCAGTGAACAAATGGTAGTCACTTAGTGCCAAGTCTGGGCTATAAGTTGGGTGATTAAGGACTTCCCAACCAAATTCATGAAGCAGGTTTTTTGTGAGTGCAGCTGCGTGAGGTCGTGCGTTGTTTGGGAACCCACCGAGCACAGAGTTCTTATACCCAAGCTTCTGAGTAAGAATATCATAAAGAGCAGACCTAGAAATTTTAGGAAAATCAGCAGAAAGTTCAGTAATTGTGAAACGACGGCCCTCTCGAACCATCCTGTCTCCCCTTTCAACAACATCATCAGTACCCACAGACTTTTTTCCTTGCCCTCCTTCATCATGAACATCAATTCGACCTTCTTTAAATTTTCCATACCATTTCCGAACTGAACCAACACTCATCACATTTTCTTCATACACATTACACAACCTTCAATGAATTTCTGCAGCACTATGACCTTCAGCTTGAAGAAATCTAATAACAGACCGAATCTCACACTTGGAGGCAATTTCAATCGTAGTTGCCATAATTAAACTGTCGTCACCACAGTAATAGACAAAATAGTTATAAAACCAGTGGTTATAGGTTAGAACAAAGCCTCAAAAATATTAATCAACGATCAGATTGTTACTATGATAACATAACCAGGTTTGCCAACTCAACGGAGGTTAAAAAAAAATAGCCCTCGTATATTACAGTATTGACGACCGTCGATGTGTAAATACGTCGGTATTAATAAACGTCAGGTTTTAGTATGCAAAATGCAACTACCTATTATGCATTGCTAACAGCTGACAGAGTTCATATAATTCAATATTAGTTTTCACAGCTAGTTATTTACAATCTGAAAATATTAAAATATTCGTTTTATGGTTATATTATTCAACATTGCGTTTATCACACACTAAACATAATGCCTTCTTTTCATGTAATAAAATTTTGTTATCACACATTGGTACTAGTTATGATTTGTACCAGTCTCAAACTGTCAAAGAATCAAGTGCTCGTTCCTCCAGCCCTTCCTCGGACGTCCCACACCTCTCCGTCCCTTCGGCTTATAGTTCCATATTCGTTTGGGAATGTGGCAGTTATACTTTCGCAAAGATTTTTTCACCAATTTAGCCGATACTGGGCAATCCTGTCGATTATATTCATAATATTCAGTTCCGATCCTATATCTGTTTTTTTTCTATAACGATGGAGAGTATACCCTGCCACGTGCCTGAGATATGTCATTTTAGGCGCTTGGATAATCAGCTTATATTCAAAGAATTGCGTGCTGAAAGAAAGCTACGTGCTTATGTTTGACTTTGAATAATATCGGTTGTGCATATGACGTAACAGCAATAGCATAAATTTGGCGTAAAATAGAGAATATGTTGGATATGGGCTGGTCGCTCACATACTATAATTACATGCAAATTCATTGGTCTCTTCCAGTAGTTCTCAAACTATTTTCGTTCACTGCACACTATCCTGCGTAGCAAGTACTTGCGACATACTGACGTACGAGTTGGTATGAATGCAGAAGTCTCGGTCCACCGACCTCCCTATATCAGGAGCAACTCACAGACATTTAGCACACCAGACACGTGTGAGATGAACTACCACTTCTGAAGTTTTGTACGCCTATGTTGGAGAAGAAAGAATACCCTGCAGTAGCGTTGTAAATGGTTAATACCCCGTTACGTTTTGATACCTTCTTCTTTTTAAGTTGGGTTTTCGGCACTGACAAACAGACAAAACAAGAAACGTGAGAAATTTCTCTCGGTAAAACAGGAAGTGCGCTTACCTTTATCTTCAATTCCAACGCAAATTGAAGTTTTTGTAAGAAATTACAAGCTTAAATTTCTCATTAACAGCTCGCATAATCTCGATGTTGTTCGTACCCCAAAGTTGGAATAAGTCATTACCGGTTTAAGAATTACTTTAAATATTAAAAGTTTGTTGACTAGTCTTACCGCAGTTTAAGATAGTAGTTACCAGAATATTGAATCCAGTATCCTAATGCTAAATACGTCATTCAATAAAATAATATTACTTAACAGGGATAAGAATTTTCATATGTGAAGAAAAAATAAAACAATAAAAATACAGTAGGACACGTGGAACTGCTGATAGAACAAGCCAAAAGAGTGTGTTCACAATGAAAGAAAATAAAAACTCGATACGGCAAATCTATGGAATTGACAAATTCAAGTATCTTCCGAGAAGTTATTGAACACAATGTGTCAAAGAAAGAGACCATTAAAGGACGAATTAATAATATGAAAGTTGCTTCCCATTTAACCAAGGACACGTATAACAAGAAATAAATATCTTTCATGCCATAGGCATTATTCAACAGTAATTCACCCGGAACCACTTTATGCAGCCGAGTGTCCGACTCTAAACAATAAAATGATGACGTCAGAACTGGAAGTCACAGAAAAGAAAATATTAAGAAAACTCTTGGGATCAATAAAAACGGAAATCAGTACAGAAGACGCCACAGTAATCAGCTGTACACACGTGTTGAGAAAATCACAGACGTAATTAGAAAAAGAAGAATTATTTTCTACGGACATGTTCAAAGAATGAATCCTGACAAATTAACAGGGAAGCTTTATAACTATTTCAAAAAGTTCAAAATATCTAGTATGTGGTTAAGAAAAAGACATTGAAGAACTCCAGATTACTCAAGAAGACATTGAAGAATGCTTTCCACGCAAAAAGAAATTAAAAATGCCCAGCGTTTTCAGAAAAAAAAACCCAAGAAGAGGACAGGTGCCATCTGGACTGACGAAAGGAGGGGGAGGCATTTATAAAGAATGAAGATTTTGGAGAGGTGGGGAAGAAGGGAGGAACCAGTTGAACTATACGTAGTCCACAGTAGGTCATACGCAAAAAATAAATTTCCAGAAGATAAAGGTGTGATTAATGATTGAAGTCTATCACAAAGTTTGACAAAATTTATTTTCAATAATGGCTACCTTTTTACCGCTAAGCAGTCTAAGCGTGGTTCGGCATACAAGATAGGCAATATGGCTAGCGCTACGCCTCAGCCGCCCATTATTAACACGGGATATTATACTACGTACTGATTTCCATAAAGTGAGTCAAGTCAAGGCTAAAAATGTTACCTTGATTTTATGTTGCGCGCGGGATACGAACCCGAAAGGTCTAGATTAGAGGCCAGGTGCTATACTCATCGGACTAGCAAGCCCCAAAATTTACTGTCACAATTTATTATTCAATTGTAATATTTCTGTGGTACCGAAAAGGTAGTTTAGGCAGAGCTAAGTTTTTAATGAGTTTAAATATTTGTTAGGTTTTAATTACACAAAACCATGTCGGTAATTTTGGTTAAAATCACTTCTCGGGCTGTTTGACCGTGGTCCAAAGTTTATTGAGAAACCAGACGTTTCGGCAGTGCCATCGACTGACATCTTCAGTAAAAATCGAGTACGCAAACGTGTGGCTCAGACTGGTGTAGTTAGCCTTAACCACAGTACTGTGGTCACTGACGTATACCACCTCACGTTAGCGTACTTGATTTTCACTGAAGATAGCAGTCGATGGCACTGCCGAAACGTCTGGCTTTGAAGTAAACTTTGCACTATCGCCAAACAGCCCGGGAAGTAATCTAAACCAAATTGACTCCGGTCATGTAAGCCTACGAAACACAGCATGTTGGTAAGTTGGTATGTACGCGTAAAGTTGGAAACCAGGATAATTTTACTATCTACATTGCTTCTGCCATGTAAAAATACTTACACAACAATATCTATTAAAATTTGATGTCTGTAGATGATAGAATTAACAAAACGTTTCTTACTGAATCATTTGGCTTACTACTACAAGACCTTTTTAATACGTAAAAATAAAATGATTATCTTTACCAGGCTTTCTCGCCATCAAACACGTAAGAAACGGGAATCAGCGTCCGTACTTATTTACAAATTGATAACTGTTAAACAATGTTCATGAACCCACAAGTTCAAACATAAAAACTTCACATACGTTTGTGTCAATAAACATTTCCGTATTCTACGCTTAGAGGAAACAGATATTTTTCTACGACCCTATGTCAGCGTACTGAGATAAATGTTTTTCAGTTCTTTACAAACGACGACATAGACAAACATTTCTATTTTATTTAATGTCATTTTTCCCTTAAAAAAATATAGGTCTATATTTTCTTTCAAGAGAGGCGGATAGTCCTTTCACTGTATATTTATTTTTCTTATCTTTCTGCGCTGTTTTGTACATAATAATTTATAAAAAATTGTTTTGCCCATTTCTACTAAGGACAATTTTTCCTTAGACGTTTGCTTCAGCTTAGCCCAGTGTTTACGTTATTTGTCAGATAAAAAATGATAATAGAATTCTTCAATTCGTCTTTCTGTGTTACAGTCACTCCTCGCCTCAAGATCTACTTTCTGTCTATTTTCCTCTACCCGTGTGTCACTACCACTTCCCGCTCAATCTTACTCGTCTTTTGTAGAACCCCCCTCTCACTAGAGACACACACTCGCGCACACGCACACGTATAGAATGGATACGACAGTACACAAAAAAATCTATTCTTGTAAAAAAAAAACATTAATTATTATTTGTATTCACACACACACACACACACACACACACACACACACACACACACACACACACACACACACACACACACACACACACACACACACACACACACACACACACACACATTTTATAATGATCTTTACCTGAAGATATTTTCTCCCTATTTGGAACATGTTCGGGAAGCCTTGTGTTCCCATCTTCACCCTTCCTGCTTTTGAACCTTGTGAGGAATTGGTGTGTTGGCTAGATGTTGCTTTGGTTTCCTGTTGGTCTCTGGTGCTTTAAATTGGTATTATTGTGTGTGAGTGTGGTGTATATATTAGTATTTTGTGTATTTTCTATGCTGAGTGCTTTGCAAATTGTGTCATGTTTTGTATTGATTTGTAGTTGTTCAGGTATTAGCTTGTTTTGTGTTTTATGTTTGTATATTTGTAAATTTTTCCAAATGTTCATTATGGTCCCTTTGTGTGGTATGTGTTTTATTAGTGTCATATTGGTTATGTCTGGGAATTCATGTCCAGTGTTTATTGCATGTGTTGCCAAATTAGGTTTATATATTTCTTGTTTTTTGTATGCGTTTAGATGTTCAAAATAACGTTTTTTAGTTGTTTTTTGTTTGTCCTATGTATATAGCATAAATATATACTAATATATACACCACAATCACACTCAATAATACCAATTGTGTATTTGGTATACCAATAATATACCAACGTACCAAAGGCCAACAGGAAACCACAACAACAACCAACCAACACACAAGTACTTCACAAGATTAAAAATTAGGAAGGCTGAGGATGGGAACACAAAGTGTCCCGAAAAATGTTCCAAATAAGGAAAAAATCTCTTGAGGTAAAGTCATTATAAATATTAAATATATTATATACATCAAGAAAGAGACTGTAGCAAAAAGTGTTTGAATATATATTGCAACAGTAGATATATTTGCATATTTACCCAGGGCGGTATGTTTTGTAAATAATTAGTGTAAAAAGAATAAGACGAACAGTTTTAAACAATTTTGTGCGGGATAATACAGCCTGGGGCCTGTCGAAAGTGACACCTGCTTCGTTAGTGTTAAATACAGCGTTTGTGTCTATTGTGTGTTTAAGCCAGGTCCCACCTGCATTGAACAACGAAAAGGGGAGACGCATACGAATTGTTGGTTGTAAATTAATCAGGTTTTAACCGGATTAAAATAAACTAATTAATACGTTTTTAACCTGTGAACAAAGACTTACCCAAATTATAAAGACACCATTGCATTACGGAATTTTTAATGAATATGGTGATATAAAAATTATTGCAAAATATGCAATAACAAAGACGCTATTAATTTAATATTAATTACTAGTGTAATTAAATAGTAATTAATATGTGTGGCATATGTGAGTGACCAGAAAAACATTACGCAAACAATGATATCGCTCATGCTACGAGTATGTTCATGAGATCGCGAAAATGAACCAAAAAGTGATAGTAATTAAAAGGACGCTTTGCACGAATTGACAATATCTAACATGTCGAAAACTGGCGCCTGGACCTGTCATATCGCCGTCCAGTATAAATACCACCAGCAATTTTGAGCTGGTCTCAGACTTAAGAAATCTTCACACAACGTCACGCTGCCGGTTTGCAGATCGATCAGTACACACGCAGTGTACCACACACACCAAGACGTATGGAGGAACTCTGGAGCATCACCAACAATAACTCGTAGAGATCGAGATCACAGCATCAGCATCATCATCATCAAATTCTCAGGATTCTGGACACACACACGCGCGCGCGCGCGCGCAACGGTAAAGGCAGATGTACGCAGGTGATAACAAACAATTATATTTTTTGTTGTGAAAAGAGCTCTCAAAAAGAACTTACCTATGAACAGTCAATAATTAAAGTTTGAAAGTTAAATAGTAGTTAAATAAGAGAATTTAATTTAACAAGGAAATCTAGAAAAGAAATACTAATCTTTTGTTGTAGGTTAAGAATTTGGGTGTCAGTAGAAATAAATAATAGATTAGAAGTAAATGTTATTTTATTTTATTTTGTTTGTAGCAACAATAAATTTTATTCTTGAGTCTTAATATTATTTTGTTTGTAAATGAGTTGCTATTATTATTTAAAATTTGAGTTAATTTCGGACAAAAAAAATTAAAAGAATTTAAATTAATTGTTTAACAGGTTTGTTTAGCTAGTAAGATTATATGGTTGTTTATTTTTTTGATATGTTCTGAATAGCATAGCAGGTTACATTATATTTATGAAGCTTATAAAAGTGAATATTTATTTATCTAATATTTGATTTTTAATATTGGAATATTTTTCTATTAATTAACATATCATAGAATGATTATTTTGAAAGAGGTTTAAATAATTATTTCATGTCAACAACATGTCACTCCTCTTTGAAAATTATTTAATTATTGTGCAACTACATATACTTGACGCAACGAGAAAAAACATCCTGCGACCTGGCCGGTGTAAATACACTTTATAGTTGCGTTGAGTACATGGTAATGTAATTGTGTATAATACTTGTAACGTTGCAATATATTTCTATACGTATACTTTTTTCGGAATCCAAAAAACCAAATAGAACAATAGGAAGTAAAACTTGATGGGAAAAGTAGCAGTAACGTTTTCTCTCGATTCTTCGGCATGTCGTGGCTCGTACGTCTTATGCAACTCGTAATAGATAGCTACCAGGACGCTGCAAACCTGATTCTTTGCTCAGGTTAACGCTCTTTGAGGGGATACTTGGATGCTACGGGCAGGACGTGCTTTCTCTTACTGGTCCCTCTCTTGTCAGTGCAGACCGGGAAACTTTGACTGAGTCGGTGCTGGCAGGAACGTAGCCGAAAGAAGTGGGTACCGGTTGCACTAATTTATCTTTTAACCCATAGTGTCGCTTGAGGTCGAGGCTGGTTGAAATTTCTGGCTGCCAGCTGGCAGCTAAGGACAAGTTATGTAAGCTGGTTTACCATTTAACCCGTTTTTCTCTCTGTTAGGGTGCCTCACTATAGTCATAGAAAAAGCCCTAAGCATTACCGATGAGTCTACAGGGCTGCAGTGCTCTTGGTAACATGCTTTGTTTGGGTGCTGCCGCAATATTTCAGGCCAAACAATCTAGCCCGGGTTTTCCTTGAAAGATAACATGTAAAATGTGTTTAAAAAAATGTCACCGGAAATATTATTTTTTCTTTCCCTGTAGTGCGTCAGATTTAAAAATAAAGTCAAATTAAAAAAGAAAATTAAATGATTGAAATTGGCGTACGGTCCTCAGATGGTCGATACAAAAAAGAAGTTGTTATTTCTTTGCTATCCACGTTTGAGAGGTTTCGTCTTTTTCCACATGTTTCTATTTTACGAAATCAGTGTAAGAATCGCTTGATGTTAAAAGGGCATATTTGCATTGCGCCACATTTTTGGTAAAGTGGATAAAACTGTATAACATTTTATTACATGATTATATTAACACTATACTTTCAGGTATCGTACAACTAGCTAACTTCATTATTACTGTGTAAAAATATCCTTAAAAAATGTGAATTCAAGTATTTTATAGACCTTCAAATGTCATGTAAATATGCCCTTTTAACAAAAATCCTTAACTTGCAGGTGACTGTGGACTTTTGGAATTGAAATATACACAAAAAATAAATACAGTTTTAATAATAAGAAATTATTTATTTAAAAAGAAATACAAATTAATAGAAAAAAGTAATACAAAACTATTTACTGAAAAAAGTATTATTTTTTTTGTAATTTTAGCAAAAATCCTAACATTTTCATGTTCCCCTTTATCATTACCGGTAATGTTTTGTGTAGGCCACATCAAAATTTCATTATAAAAGTTTTTGTGTTCAGCAGGAACATACGTAATAGCTTTTTGAATATCTTGAATTTTTAATTTTTTTATAGCCACCTTTCCTGAAGAGTAAGCCTTGCTGAGTGTTTCGGTTGTTACAGCATCTCTTGTAGTTTGCCTCAGTATAAAAGTATGCATCACTATACTGTTTATAAATTCACTCGCTAAGCATACTCCTGAGTTTTCACTATTGTATCTGAGATGAAATAAAGAACTTGTTCCAAAAAACTTTCTTTGATCCCTTGGTTTTTGGGAGGTTTCAATGGAAACAGGATTCTTTCTATAAAATCGAGGCCACCAGTTTTTGAAATCGTATATTAATTCACTGCTGTCTACTTCTACAACAGTAAACTTATTGCTTGTGCTGCTGTTAATAATAATTTCAGTTAATTCATGAATTGAATATATTCTATCATGCCTTTTTAAAGCTCGTTTGATGATCGCAAAATCACGATCACATGGTAGGAAGCTGTGTCCCTGCACAGGAAAGAATTGCTCTACTTTCTTAAAACGTTTTGTATCAGTTAAAGACAACAAGAATTTTGATAGGGCATGATTTTTATTCTGCCCAGAGCAGTTATCAGAAAATATGTGTACCTCATCATATTCAGGAGGAGCTGATGAAAAATAATCTTTAAGAAATGAACAAGTTTCATCTGGGCCTTTTTTGGCTTTGCCTTCGTTATAGTAGAAGTGTTACGTTTAATGTTGTGAATACAGAAAATGTTAATCGTTAATTGTCTCAAATAAAATAATTCCTGCACCGGTGCTTTAGGTAAACTAAGATTGATCATAAAATCCATTGATATCGCCAAAATATTAGTATTCTTGTTTTCCTTAGCATCTAATTCCTCTTGTTTCAAGGCAGTGTAAAAATTTTTTGACCGTCTAATGTGAACTGCCAATTCTGCAACAGCTGCACGCTTAGCAGCTTCACCTAAATGGGGAGATTTAATTTTAATTTTAAGTTCTTCACATTGACAACAACAGTCGACTTGTAGCTGGCCGAAACGTAAATCAAAGTGGTCCTTGAAATGATTCCAGTAACTTGTATAAGAAACTTTTATATCCAGATGCTTTTTAGTGAATAGAGAACGCATCATTTTAACATTTAAATTTGCTGGTAAAAATTTAATTTCCTTTCCAGAATAATGACTTGTTTTAACTGGGAAAGAATGTACATGTTCATGGATCTTAGCTTTTATGTTTGGATCAAGAGAGAAACTCAAATGCCTTCCTCTTTTGTCTTGTATTTGTTTACCTGCTGCTTTAAGGTCCCTGATTCTTCTAACTCTTTTCATTGAAATAGAAAAAGTAGATAAAAAAGCTTCAAGACATACCTTAATCCGTTCTGATTTGCATAAGATGTTATACGAAAAATTGTTCAAGCGAGGTTTTTCTTTCCATTGTCCTCATTACCATTTGACTTAGACTGTCTCCTTTTAACTTTTTCAATGTCAATTAAGCCTTCCAAAAATATATCTTGTTCGTCTTTTGTTTTAAAGTCGTTATAAAAATGATGAAATGCTGCTTGAAAATCTGCTGTTCATATTTTTCAAAACATTTGTTCTTACACCTGAAACAATAAGAAATACCAAAAATACTTAATTAAAACAATAACAACAAACAAAACAATAAACAAAAACAATATGAATAGAAAAATAAAAATGCATTGTTGCATGCAAAGTAAGAATGAATGTCTTGTTAGGTTAGGCTACATTTCATGCATTTGGTTTGTTAGGTTATTCGGTTACAATAGTAATTAAATAAGATAAAGTCGTCAAATTTATCAAAGTACATGATTATTATTAATACGATAATATAAATAATAAATTTAACTTACTTGCAAGGTTGTCCGAGAGTTTTACAATCAACATTTTTTCCTGAATGACTTATGTATTGCGACTCCATAAGTCTAGCATACTTTCTTTTATTTCTTTAGTAATTCTCTGAATTTCGTCTTCTCTTTTTCGAACTTGTTCCAGTTTCGTCTGCCATTATTGTTTTTCCATACACTTTTAATATAAGTAGAATAACGATGTTAATAAATTTTCAACAACGAGAATGAACTGACACTTTTTAGGTTAGAGGTACATGATCAGCTGATTAGTACTACAGCTGATAGTTTCTTGTTAAAAGGGCATAATAAACACTCAGATGACCTTTTAACGTGAATCAAGAGTTTTGAAACTTCATACAGTCGTACATATTGAATTCATTAATGCCGTTTTATCACAGAACGATGCATCTACCTATGTATTATTCATTTCTGCCAAAACATGAAAATTGAAAAAAAATGTTAATTATGCCCTTTTAACATCGAACGATTCTGTTGTGCTTTATGTTTTGATAGAGTGTGTTATGTGTTGGTGGAGGGTCTGTGGTGATGGTTTCCCCTGTTTACATGAGGCAGCCCGTATATCTTCTACTAACCAATTGAGTCCTTTGGTACTTAAATTAGTAGTAGAAATTCCTATGTTTATACATGTGTGACGATTTAAATGATAATAAAATATTTAATAATAAAAAAAATTGAGAAAGCAATTAAGTATTTTTAAATCGCACAATTAAACCTAATACCCCTGTACTAACCCAGAATTAGTATGAGATTTAAATGGCCAAATCTAACTAAACAAGTAATAAAAAATCGTATTGTAAAAAGCTAATAATATCACAGTTAACCCTTTAGTAAATCATCATGCATTGACCTGTTTAATTCCGGACACAACGTGCTTAGCGAACAGTCTGTAACTTAGAAATGTCTGAAAATCGTAATGTAAGTAATTAATAATTTTAATGCACGAGTAGTAGTTAAAATAATTCCTGTAAATTAAATAAGTATAAATAATTTGTTTCATCTTGTTATAATAATGTATATTTAAATAAAAGTAGGAACTATATTATCGCGGAGTACTCGCTCCGCTTCGTTGTAATGTACCAGTCGTATCAAGTTAAGAGTTACTATGCCGCCGTCAGACAGTACACACCTCCGAGCGAGAGCTCTTCAGAAATGTGTTAATTAAATTTAAATATAACGGTTAGCTACCACTACAAAACGTGGGAAGCTGGTATTTTTTAAATATATAAGATGTAGAAAAGTTTGTTTAAGAAATGTAATAATTTAAAGAAAATTAACAACACGTAAAGAAGGTGACGTCTGTACTTAAGATGTAAACTCTTGTACAACTCTACTTGTGAATATGTGACCTGCACAAACTGCACATATGGACGTCTACAACCCATACGACGCTGACCAGGACCGACGTAGATCAACCCAACTTTAACCAGCATTACTTCAATCTCCTCACTGATACAGCTGTAAAGTATTCGCCAGAGACACGACCCAGATGACTACGCCGACTACCAGAATTCCGAAGAGTCACACCCAGGACGAGGACAGCAAAGCTTATTTTAAAGGTGACTCGATAGCTTGGCTATCGAGAATTAATTACATTTGAGACATAACTTTATAGATGAAAGAGACTTTTCAAAGACTATAATTTTCTTTAAGCAATAAATTAAACCAAAGAAATGTAAACTGTAGAATTGAAAATCATACGTTGTAACGTTAATATGGAAATGTTAATTATAATCCCTTTAGTAAATAATACCATTCTTCAAATGGTTAGTGTAATCTTGCAAGCTCCTAGATAAACATAGTATAACTCAGACGTCTTTACAATATTTAAAGTAAACCCGGATCCGAGGTAAAATTACATGATCAATATGATCCCTTGTTATACAGAAAACCCTTTTGAATTTTTAGTATAAATAATTATGTTATGGGATCTTTTCAAATAATTTGTTAATAAAGAGATGTCATCTTATTACACATTGAAGTGAGTACATAAATCAGTGAAATACCTTCCCCTTGTGTCCTAATAAATAGCGTAAATACTATTGTTATTTGCGTTGAGTTTAATTTCAGTTCGTTACAACGTAGGCAGCCTGGATAATTGGCGAGTGTCAATTATGATGGGTTCCCTGGATTTGTAACGTAGCCCACAACGTTACACATGGAAGCTGTCTTCATCATCAGTCTCTTTTGAGGGAATTCGGGAATGCGGCAGGATAAAGTAACGACAGTTCCTTTACGAATTATATTACTGCACTCTTGCATGAAAGAAGAACACGTGTATGCATAACTGGTAGTATAACGATTGGAGGTTACATTGTTTAGCTAACAACTAAAATTAAATGCAACCCACCTTTCATTTTACTTTTTTATGTGAAACATCTTGTAGTTTTAAAAACGACAGATTTGTCTCATATCTCTTTAAGAGGCATTTAGTTAATGCCAAGCATTGAAGCGTGAAAGATTTTTCAAAAACGAGGAGTTTAAATTAATATGGCAAGTCGTTAAGTCTAGTCAAAAAGTAGCAATAAAAAGAAGTTTTCAAAAAAAAAAAAAAAAATATACACTAATAGAAAATCATCGGGCAAAATGTTGTGTTAAAAATCAAAGATTTAGATATTGAAATCAGAAATCCGTCAAAACTACAATAAGGATTTTATTTGAATGTTTTAATGATAACTGAGCTATAAACATGAGTGAGTGTGTAATTTCATTGATAAGTGAGCAGAAGTTAAGCGAGAAGGCTACAGTATCAGTACACGTATAACCCAACAATTATTTTATCGATATGATTGTTAATAACCTACAACCACTTAGACAACTTACGAGCAGCACGCTTAATTTGCTTTAGTAATTCAGGAAAACGCGAAAAATATGTTTCGTAATTGTTCTATAAACTAACAAATTATATAATAACAAATGCATAAAAATATTTTATTGCAAGTGGACGTAGCCTTTTTGGCTTCTTAATATCTTTAATAAGCAAAAAAAAATGGTTATATTAGCTTTGAATGTGATTAGTTCGTCAAACAGTTTGATGGAAGAAAGTAAGGATTGCAGTCATAAGTCAATCTCACAATACTGCAATCATATCTTTAAATGTGTGTTAGAGTTGGAGTTTGTTGTAATTCGCAAACAATTACTATTAACGGATTCGTTCAGTAAGATAAAGATGGTCGAATATCATAAAGACTCGGTTTGAAATGCGATACCATAGTGTTATATAGGCGCAGTTTCAATAATAATAAATTACATCTTCAACAACATTTGAATTTTCTTGCTAGCGTTCTGGAGTAAGTATGACTGACGTTGTTATTCTCGTCGAATGACAAATAGAAGTCAGTTTCCATAGAGGTATCTTTACCGAAAAATAAGAATAATAATAATATCGACATACCATAATTGTCTCTGTTCTGGAACTTGATTTCTAGACTGCACAATCTTCTCAGAAAACGTGTCAACAGTACCTACTTAAAACAAAAGGAAGTATAAAAATTAAAACATATTCAAATATTTTGTATTAGTATTTAACGGAAATATTACAGACACATAAATATGTTTGCTTTAACGCCAAAACAATAAATGTTTTTAAACATAATAAACAACGAATGTAGTCAGCAGATTAACACGAAAAGAATGTAAATAATACAGATTGATTAAAATATATTGGCTCAGTTTCAATTACCTTAATTTCTCATATTCTAAATAAACGCATTTTACATAGTATACGTAAAATAAATTATTGCAAAATAAACAATTATTACTAGAAATCAAAATAAAGGAAGTACAAAAAATCTATAAACTTTAAGGAATTCCCAACTTAAATTATATATTCTTTCCCGCAAGGCCTATGCTTGAGTTTCTTATCACTGAGCAAAACTTCAGCTTGCTAAGTCTTCTCTTTGCTACATCTTCGCTTTTTTATCTGTGTTGTTCCGGTTATCGTAAACTCAGTTACAAAATGACGCTCAAGTCGTTTTTTTAAATGGCAAGAATTTGTTCTAAGCGTTTTCCTCAGCCTGATCTTAATCTATTTGCTCCAGAAGACGAAACCCTTACATTGAGATAAAACAAATAAACGTAGCAAATGGAACAAGGTGCTAACCAAAACTGCAATAGTTGATATTTAATTTTAAACATGAATAACATTTTTTGAAAATGTAATTTAATATTTTTTATCAATTTTAAACTTAGTAAACATTTTTTCAACAAATTGATGCAAAAACTACTTAATGACAAAATCGTTCGGTTGCCTGGTAATTTTATACATGCTTCTATAAAATATAATGTGTCCAATTAGTTTAAAACATTTACAGAAATATTTCAAACTACTAAGTTGTACTTCTTTAAAAATACAATATATATTTGCAGAAAATAGAAGCGTTATAATTATCTATTTTTTTTTCATTACTTGGCCTTTAAAGGGGATAGTTTCTCACCATTTTGTATCAAATTTTTGGTAAATTTGACAAAACTGATTATATTTTATTTGATTATATTATCACCGTACTTGATTTTTAATTCCAGTTTAATACAGAACGACGCATCTTCTGTTATGTTTATTAAATTTTGTGGTATTGTTTATTTTAAACAATACCACAAAATTTGATAAACATAACAGAAGACAAAAACGAAGGATAATAAAAGTGACCAATGGAGCACATAAATTTTACAAAAACTGAAATTGAAATTTTCTATTTAACTTTGAGTTTAAACTAAGTGTTTTGATAATGAAATTGTCTATCACAAATACGGATTTACAAAACATAATTCACTTGTAATTTATGTTATCTTCAAAATTACGCGTGTGTATTTACATGCTTATGTACTAGTTTAATTTTATTATTGAATTGTCTACGTGATTGGTTAATTTTATGGTAGAAAGAGAAAAATGTTTCATTTCTGCCACGTTAATAAATTTCAAAATAATTAATATAGTAAATAGATATTAATCGTAAAGTAAGCCTGTAACACCTTATGTCATAAATTCATTTTGTGAAATAAATTGCTTCCTTTCTTGAGGTAAATTAATTTGGTACCGTTCAGTTTCCGGTTAATTTTCTTTATGAATGATTGCGTTACTAAGCTACAAGTGCTTGATAAAAATCATTTTTCAAAGACTCAAGCTGGCAGTACGTAATCATTAATCATTTCGAAAATCTTTCTTTACGCTTTTTACCTGTAGTGTTTTCTTCAGGAATAATCCACAACGAAAATGAATTATTTACTAATATCTGTAACAGATATTAAGGATAATTAAAACTTGTTTACAAATAGTAAATTCTAATATCATGTTTCAGTATGTGATTGCAGTGTCTGATATCGGTGGGCGGTCAATGGTGCAAACGCAAACAAAACACTTTCATAAATTTTATATATTACCTGTTACTCAGAGGTGTTTGCAAACCTGTTTAGTTATTTATAGTTTATAGATAAGCCTACTAAAAGAATTTGGCACCCTACTGCACAAAATAAAAAGATTATGGTAAAGCGTCTTCACATCAAGCCAACAGTTTCAGGCAAAGGCGCACAGTAATAAAAAGGATTACTTTATATGGTACAGTACGTAGATTTTCAAAGCAGAGCTACATGCGTTCAAATCCGTTTCAATATGCATCTTTATCACAAAGTCCCAGGCGAACTCTTGGCTCAGCAAGCCCGACTGTCTAAACTAAACAAAAAATATTAGTTTTCAAGTGAATGGTTTGTGAGGATCGGTCAAAAGTATAACACAAATTTTTAACTTATTTGTGTCGACGTTTCGACAAAGTTTATTTGTCATCATCAGGACAATTGCTGCTGACACCGAACATACAACTGTTGTCCTGATGATGCCAATAAACATTGTCGAAACGTCGACACAAGTAAGTTAAAAATTTGTGTTATATTTTTGATCGATCCTCACAAACCCTTCACTGAAAAATTCATTGATTGACGGTCACTACCATTTTAAGGATTTAAAAAATATTAGCTTTACTAAATACCAATTAAGAATCAATGTATATACTTAATAAGTTTTGGAATAATTAGAACATGTTCTAACCGCTATGAAAACAAATGTAACTGATTTTTAATGCCCATTAAAATAAAAAAACTGACATACTGCATCTCACTATAACACATCAGTTTATTTTAAGACTTTTAAGTTGTTCTGTGAGAATTTCTAATCTTCAGAAATCATATTATAATTAGCAAAGAACATGGTTGTAAATTTACAGACGTTTATATAAACTAAAATGTAGTAATACTTTGAACAAGTGGGATATATTTACAGCAATTATATTATTAAAAATAAATAAATAATTATAATAATCACATAATCGTAGTAATGTTTACTTTATCAGTTCCACATTTACAGACGAAAGACGTATATATTGACAACAATTTAATTAGAAAAAAATCTTATTATAATTTTTCACACAGTTCTTACACCAAACAAAATAACATCAGAATATATGATGTGAAACTAGGACAATCATGAACACAGACTTCTGCAAATAGAATATCAACTTTTTTCTTTTTTTCAGCTAGTTCAGATGTATTTCAGCAATCAGTAGACGATGTCTATAATTATTCGGTTGTCAACTCCTTTTCCTCTTCCATTCCAGTGACCGTCAATAAAACAATCCTTTCGCCTACCTTACACGAGGCGATGTCGATGATGCAACACTCCGGTCCACTCCCGTTTCAGTTGTTTGTCAGTACCTACAACATATCTTATTCCCCTTAGCCCGTTATCGTTTAAATGGAACTTCATTCGTAGCATTAAGCAGGTTAGCATGTTATCTTGGAAAATCGTCGGATACAATTTACTGTCGTAAAAAACAAGAACCAGCCGAGAATGAAATCAAGAAGCTTAATAGGCATTCCAACACGTAATTAATTAGCAGTACAAGGAAAAGTAGAAAAATTAAAGTGATGGTGATGATGATGATGAAGGTTGGATAGCAGAAGTTAATGAAGAAATAAATGAAATACGGAAAATGATACAGGTTGCAAATAGAGCATAAATGTGCTTCATCATCATCATCATCATCTTCACTTTCAGGCATTAGGTCATAGGCCTGTTGCGCCCTCCGGCCTTGATAGAACTCACGACCCACCCCAGCCAGAGAGATATTAGCGAACCTTTAACCCACACCTGGGGGCAAGCCGTGCGGTGGGGGAAGAGTGTTGTTTATGTGTGTATTTCTCCGCGTACGTGCGGGTAGACGAGCAAATCGAGCCGTGACGTTGACTCGATCTCACCACATCGGCAGCACAGCAACGCTCTGATTGTGAGTCAGAGACGCTACCACTGTGCCGGCTCGCCTACTATATGTGCTTCATTGACAACTATATTGAAGACAAGGAATATCCACCATCAGTCCAAGGTCGCATTACATAAAGTTATGTTTAGAGCGGTGATAACATATGGCAGCGAGACTTGGACTCTGAACAAACAAGCCGCTATCATAGTCAATACTTTTGAAAGGAGAATTTTGAGGAGAATATATGGACCAATCCAAGTTAATGGGATATGGAGAACGCGTCACAATGAAGAACTATACAAGCTGGATAAAGACAATCATCTGACCACCACCATCCGACTGCACAGATTGCAATGGGCAGGACATATTATTAGGGTGGAAGGCAACCGAATACCTAGGAAGGTACTGTTTAGTCAAATCGAGGGTAGAAGGCCCAAGAAAAGCTGTATTGACGCAGTGGCGAGGGATGCTGATACTTTACTTGAAATAAAATGACGGACATCGATCGCCAAGGACAGGGTAAAATGGAGGCGGATGATTATGGTGGCTAAGGTTCGACTCCGAACTGTGACGCCATAGAAGAAGAAGAAGAAGAAGAAGAAGAGAAGAAGAAGAAGAAGAAGAAGAAGAAGAAGAAGAAGAAGAAGAAGAAGAAGAAGAAGATGATGATGATGATAATGATGGTAATGAAGATAGAGAGGAGTAAAAGAAGAAGGCTGAAGAGTAGGGAACGAACAAGGAGGAGGAGAAAAGAAATAAGGGAAGTGTGTGTGTGTGTGTGCGCGCATGTTACTGTGGAAGATGTTAAGTAAATGTGTTAATTAAATGTTAAATGTGAAAACGTGCTAATTAAATAAATATGCAGCACTAACGACATTTAGAATTTTAAGTAAACTACAGTGAAAAAACGAGCTCTTTAACCAAATTATACAGTGTTTACAAACGTGTGAATTTAAGTGCTTATATAATAGTTTTTGCTGTCGTTTGTAGCTGATATATTGCAAGTTACTGTGCCAAGAATTAAGTGATTCTACGAGGTCCGGCGGAAAAAGTAATATCGTTATTTAGCCACATCCGCTGTTGTATAATGCAAACTATACGAAGAACAGAGAGAGACATAAATAAAGTAATAGAGAAGTAAGAAAGAGAGAGAAGGAGAGAGTGAGAGAGAGAGAAGAGGAAGAATATATGTAGTTGTATTGAATTCACTGAGAGAGAGTTGAGAAATTGAGTAAAAAGTATTATGGACATATGATAGTCTGTGTTACAGCAAAGAAAGAAGTGCGTCTTGTACACACACACTTCTTCGCGCGCACGTCACTTGGTTGAGTTTACGTATGTGTTTTAATTTGCAAAATATATTGTCGTCTTATAGATAGCGATCAAAATAAAACACATGTATATCTCTCGACACCTTGTTTAAGCCGATCAGAGTAATACATAAGTTATATTCATTATACTAGGACGAATGCAATCGTTGTACAAAGTTTGAACGAAACTAGCAGAAACAGGCGCTACAGATAATGAAGGGAAAATTTATAAGGGGATATTTGTTGACAAAAACTACTGTTATGACGGTCTCAAGGATCCTCGTATTGTACAGTGGAAACAAAATAACAGACACCAACGAAGTCGCTAATTACCAACTTTAATTAGTCACAAATAACAATGTGAAACCAACAAGGTAACCTCATACAATAATTCAAGTTAAATGTGCCCACAAGCAATAATAATTGTCAACTTTTAAGAGTTCCGCACTAATAATAACACAATAATCATTATCCACTAAAGTTCCGCGTACACTACGCCGGCACGGACCGGCACAGCAGGCACCGGCATTTGCCGGTCATGAAGGTTTCCATGTTTTCAAATACAAGCGCCCGCACACTAGAACAGCACCGGCACGGACCTGCAACCAGCAGCGACCGGCAGTGCAGGTCGTGATGGTCAGGGTAGAATCTCGACCTGCATTGACGGTTGCATGTTCTGCCGTGACGGTGTAGTGTGCGCAGGCGACCGGCAGGGACCAGCAGCAACCAGCAGTTTTCAGCCGATTGCTCGACCTTCGTTACAGTTCGCCGCGTCTCGGCAGTTCTCGGGTTCTTGTTTTCGCGGTATTCTGTAACGAGGAGAGTTATACTGTGCAGCTGCTGTCTACGTTTACTTTCGTTAAAACTGTGTACTACACATGGATGAAGAAAAATTAATATTTCGATAGAGTATTTTTGATAGAGTATGTCGGAACGAATTATGTCCAAGAGCTCGTAGAATTTCAATCTTGACATCCAAAAATACTGAAAGCACTTTCTCGGATCCTCTTCCAGGTCTGGAAACAGGTAATGAAACTCACCAAGAGACGGCCTTAATAGAATGAATCCATAACCTTGTCGTCTTTGGTCTGTCCCCTTCGTCCTTCTCTTCGCATAACAACGATGCATCAAAGAGTATTTCCCCGTCAGAGCTACACAACTCCTCCATGATTTGAAACAAACTAAACTGAAGACAAAATTGCTACTTCAGCTAGACCGACACCCCCCACCTACACGAAAGATGCAGGTTGGTGCTGGTCGGTGCAGGACAAGTGTGCGCGGGTGTACTGTTTGCAGGTCCGTGCCGGTGCCTGCTGTGCTGGTCCGTGCCGGTCCGTGCTGGCGTAGTGTGCGCGAACCTTAATCCCCAACAATCACTTGATTCCCACTAAAGAAATCGCCGACTGTAACTAACTAATCGGGCTGCTGTTGCTTATATGTAGCTCGCAGAAGTTCCAGAATAAGTTTCCATTGTTTTGGCGGCGTGCCAGCATAATTTGCTTAGTTACGCATACTCCAACAGTCTAGAGGCTACGTGAGTGGACGGCCTTGACACAGACTCCGCACGCTGATCAAATCGAGAAGTTTATGGAACGACACTCTCGTCTTTTCGAGAGAGTCACGTAATTCTCGTAGCAAATATATATATAATACAGACATGACTAAACCATTTGCTACATCGATAGCGTATAAATTAAAAGACTTACTATTTCTTGGTATTGATTGCGTTAAACTACTTTAAAATCTTGGAGTGGTACAAACCTCTGACAATGATTCATTAAAATTACATGTTCTTAATGCATCTCGGTGATTGTGCATTCAAAACAAGTAGTATTTTCCACAACAGTACGCTGTTTTAACATTTAAAATGTTTATAAGGACGTGTCGCGCATTTGCGGCCAATCGCTCGTGCGTTATCGAAAATGGGAACCGGTGAGTTTCCATAGAAACTACTTCTTTGTTGTCAAGAACGTAGTACACATATAAAACTTCGCTTATGAGTGCGACTACATTTAACTTATAATCTGTACATTGGTAAATGAAGAAAGAATTCATTGATTGGTGAATGAAGAATGAATTCATTGATTGGTGAATGAACATAAATATATATATATATATATATATATATATTTAGATTTATTGAAGCATTTTCAATGCCCTTCTCTGTGCATTGCATTTGTGCAATGCCTGTAAATTTTTAATACATTCCTGCTGAATAATTTTGAAAAAATGTATGAAAACAATTGTGTAAGTACTAATGTTCTGGAATAACTCGCTGCAAGCTTCAAATTTTGTACTCAGATCAACGATTAGTCGAAGAACTAGTCCAAGAGGTACACACCTATACCTATAACAAGGGGTACACTTATCTTATCTTAGTCAACTAGGATAGTCACTAATAGACCCACCTTAGTGCAGCTGCATTTTTGTACACCTACATATAGTTTGGTCTTGTTCCCGTTCTGCTCCAGTATTTATACAGCTAAAGTAAATCTCGTTACTAGGCAATATGCGTATTTTAACACACTTGAAAAATGTAACTCAACCGAAACTGAAAAACTGCCTCTTTACAAGCTTATCGGACCGCACGGTTGACACTGGAAGGTAATTCGATACTTTCTGATAGCAACCTCAAGATTGGAGCGTATCGACAAAGTCAACAACAATTTCATCATTGAAAAATTAATTGTGTTTGTGAGTCGTGGCATTAACAAAATACGTACGTTATTCTTGAATGTCAGAGAGAGCCTCCCTTTCGTCAGAGAGACAATACCGTCTTTAGAAATTGTCTAGATTGGATCGTGTTCCAAGGTTTTTGTAGACTGTAGAAACACTTCAAACGTATAGACAGGTTACTGTTAAAAATAGCATCAGTACATGCTTTATGGAGATAGTTTTCTACAAATAACTAAAAATGTTTTATTGACAAATACAAGTAAACAATTACTGGATACATACTTACTTGGCATAAGATATTTGGTACTTTACTAATAATATTTTACAAGGTAATATAATATACAGTACTACGATGCAGTTGCCTCTTTGTTTTTATTTCCGTTATAAATTCTACATCTCAGGAGAAGTAAATACTCTGAGGGGACAACACAGAAATCGTAGTCATCCTACCTGCTATTAAAAAAACTATTTTGTTCCAGTATATCTGTGTATTTTTTAAGCGATCTATTACAAAGTGTTCCTTCAGCTGTAAATATTGCTTTCTTACTATCATTATTATTTTTACATGGTTTCCGTCATCATATTTTAATATGCATATATTTACATTACATCGGTCTACAAACACAAATATATTAATTTATATTTGATGATGAAAACTGGATTACTATCAAAACGTATGTAAATTTAAAAAACAATAAAAAAATATATTCTTGTGAGAAGTTTTATTATTATTAAAATATAAAAAATATAAATACTAGAAAAATACGAGCATATATGAATGTAAAATATGAAATAACAGTGGTTTTTTTGGATATTTAAATTAATTGTAGTATCAAAAATTAAAATTTTTTGTAAATTAAAATCTTTAACATCAGTCTGGTTTTCACATCTATCGGCACTCCGAGCAACAATTATATACATTTTTATATGGTTTACTTATTAATCAAACATATGATGGGCTGCGCAAGCCCAGTACAAAATATAAATACAACTTAATTGACATAATCCAAAATTTCGATAATATAAGCTAATAAAAAATAATTTTGAATTAGTAACCATATTTTCAAAATTCAACACACAAATCTAAAATTATTATAAAATTTTATAGAATTTTTAATTTTAAAATCCGCGGCAAAAATACTATCGAACAACTAGAAATTTGTTTTACCACGCTAGTAAGATAACTCCCAAGCCACTATGAAATACTCATTGCATGATGTATGGCAGAGGTCAAATATCAAAAATAAAAAATAAATAATATCAAATTTTTAAACGGAAATATTGATACGAATATTGGAAATATTTGAAAATACATGCTTTGTTTATGTTATTCATTTTTCTATATAAAAATATTAACATATTTAGTACTCACTTTTGTACTGCACAGTGATCCTACATTTGAACATTTAAAATAATGATCAAACTAAAACACAATTTAAACAATGCACAGTATACACACATTAAACTTTCCACGTAGTCAATTTAACTTTACTTATATACATATACACAGCACTAATGTTACAATCTTACAATAATAAAAAAACTATTAAAAATACATAGGCCTACTTCGACATTAGACATGACGAAAAACCCTAAGTTAACAGCCAGACGGACAAATAACAATTATGTAAATATCATATAATATAGTATAAGTAATTAATAAGAACAAAAATTATGTAAAATAGATCATAAGTATTGCGTTAATTGTTAATACGGAAAGCCGAAATCGCGCTAGGGATCGAACACGCGATAGCAAATTCGGCAGCGTAAGAAACTCCAAAATAAAGTACGTAAACGATAAAAGTGTGTTAAATAGTATAAATAGTATTACAATTGTATAATATAATTGTAGTATAATAGTATTACACACAAGTATAATCTATACTTTCACTGCTGGCCACGCGCAACACGTCATACTTATAGCTACAGATATACTGTTAGCATTTGCATGTCGGTGACGCGAACTCATAAGATTTTACCCATCCAAAAATCGCGCTAGGGATCGAACACGCGATAGCAAATTCGGCAGTGTAAGAAACTCCAAAATAAAGTACGTAAACGATAAAAGTGTGTTAAATAGTATAAATAATAGTATTACACACAAGTATAATCTATACTTTCACTGCTGGCCACGCGCAACACGTCATACTTATAGCTACAGATATACTGTTAACATTAGCATGCCGACCATTATCATGTTGGCATTAGCATGTCGGTGACGCGAACTCATAAGATTTTACCCATCCAAAAATCGCCCAACGTGCCTACAGAAGTTTTCACTTCAAAAATATTAATACAGATTTCTCTTATCTTTACCAAAGTAGTCAGTTCCAACCAAAATAATGGCGCGAACCAGAAACTGACACCAGAACGTTTTATTAGGTCTCGATATCAATAGGTGGAAACTTATGTATGTAGGCTATATAAGTTTACTAATACTAGTAATTGTTAGTGCAGAGTAGTGCTTCCTAGTTATCCTACTTGTTTGCTAGTGTCTAATGTATTTGATAGCCATTTGCAAGAAATTATTAAACATATTGTTGCCATAAAGATGGTGCACTAATATTACTTGCAATATTTAGTATTAGGAGGAATAATGTTAATTAAAATTGCATTAAATATATAATTGAATTAGTAATGTATTTCTAAAGACATATTACTAAATGTATATACAGTATCTAAATGCATGTTTTAGGCACACGTTCGGTGTATAGATAATGTCACCATTAACACGCACACCCACACACACCTACGTGCAGATACATTCACAGAAATTCAGCTTACCTTAGCATACAGAAAGTTATATTTATATAGAGATATAAATAAATAAATTCTCTTTAATAAAATATTTGGAGCGCATGTATAATTGTACGTGTGTGTAATAGATAGTTTATATTTGTATGTATTTGTTGTTTTGTAGCCCGGAAGAGTGGCAGAGAGGCTACACCTACGCTTTCAGAGGATTGACTGCTGTATTAGCTAATACTTAATTACCTGAAATTGGATGTTAATTATCAAATTGACTATTAACTACAATAGCTTTGTAGCTTTGTAACTGCTATTCGTAGCTTTGTAGCTCGTAGGTTTGTGTAGCTGTGTATTGCGATAAGTGCACTTCAGAAGACATTTTATAATGGCTATATTAAATTGCCATTTTCAGTTGAAACGAACTATATGTCTGGCGTTCCAATAAATTATCTTGTTTAACAAAAGTAAGTAAAAATTAGTATAAAAATATTTGTTAATGATAATATACCTCCGTACTGAAAGAAGAGAGCACTATGTCTCAAGTACGTTTTCGGCTCTGAAAAGTGTTGTTAGTAAAATGTAGGAATTTATAAAAGTAAATTAAAAGTCAACGATTCTAGTATTATGTTGATTTTAATTACAAGTTTAATTATTATTTTATATAATAAAACAATTACCCAAAAAATTCATATTTAAAAATGCGAAACAAAGGCATTACAGTACACTAGTGAGGCCAGAATGCCTTTATGCAAGTGAATGTCTAGCATTGAATTATTATTTAGAAAAACTAGAAATATTGGAAAGACGAATTATTAGGAAAATATTAGGGCCACAAGAAACTTCAGAAGGTTAGAAATTAAAAAGATTTATGAAATATATCAAAGTACAGAAAATATAACAGAAACAGTGAGAAAAAGAAGACTAGTATTTTTTGGACATTTATATAGAATGGACGACAATAGGTTAACAAAACTGATCTTCAAATATCTGTGGGGAAAGAAGTCAACATCAAGTTGGATTAAAAAAGTCAAAAAGGATTTAGAAAAAAAAAATATATTTTGAAAGAGAAGTTTTTCGGAAAAAGTGTTAAACATTGAAGGAGTCTAGGGTAGGAGAGAGAAAAACGCAAATTCAAAGTGGACTGAAGACAGGAAGAAGAGACACATTGGAAAAGTTAAAGAACATTGGAGAAAAAGAAAAGAACAAGAAACAAAGAATTGAAATTAGCGTTGTGGTCCTTAGATGGCCGACAAAAATAAAAAGAAAGAAGAATTTCGACGAAACCGAAACATCGAAGCATGATAATGTTTTTAGGCTTTTGAAACGTACAATGTGCATAGACTAATTTTTTATACTAAACGGATTTACATATAAAATTTATCATTTTTTCTATATAACTATATAACAAATATTTACTATATAACAAATATATTTACTATATAACAAACATTATCATGTTAAAACGATAGAGACCGAAGTTTTCTAGACTGTGGGGAATCGAAAGTGTGGAAAAAATGATGACGTCATACAGCGTGACGGTAAATAAAATGTTACAGAAAGTTTCAAACGATGTCCAGCTAAAAGACATTATCATGTCAAAAAAATCATGCACTATAATCTTAATTACCTTGGGTTAATTACTAATACATATAAGGTAGTGTAAATTAAATGACCTTAGCTTTATTTTCGTAGAATATTCACTTCAGTATTAATATTTCGAAAATGTTCGATGTCTCAAAGAACTGAAATTGCCGTTGCAGATCGTATAGGCCTATAACTGGCGGGTAACACGTTAAAAGTGATAGGGTCAGCATTTGGCTAGATTTTTATATCTTCCATAAAATAGACATCTAGACGGTTGAAAAGTTAAACTTTGAGTTATCTTCAGTTTATATTATTCAAAATTTACTTCTTATAAACTTATAAAGTAAGAAGCAATGTTTGTACCGTTGTCTATCATTTGTTTCTAAATACATATAATTATATATTTTATTCAGGTGGAAACTACATTAATTAGGTGTATCTGTATACTTTGGAAAGTTTAGTATGTGATTTATATATATATATATATATATATATATATATTTTTTGTATTTACTAAACCATACCCCAAACTAAGAGAGAAAATTCGATTTATTAGAGGTCATGTATCACCGTTTTTTCATTTTGAATTCAAAGTCCCAACATTGGTACTACTTTTAAATAAGTATTATTATCATTGAATGGTACTTTCGTGTACTTTAAAGTACCATTAAATAATAATTATAAGTGCTGTGAAAAAAGTAGTGATGAACATTCAAGAAATTAATATTTAAATAAGTACTAAATAATTTACTTTTTGGATTCTGTCAACAAGTAATTGCAATTAGACCTACATTACTACTATATTCTATATTACTGGTTTGGTTTACTGTTATAGTTTTGATGAGATTTAAAGTTTAAAGTACAAGTTGTGGAAAAATAAAAGTTCTGTAAATTTTTGTAAAATACAGGTTGCATAAAGTCTCTCTCTTATCAGGTCTGAATCGCTGAGAACACGGAGACGTAACGCTTGGAGTCGAGCAGTTTGTTAGCTGTAGACGCATACATTTGCGCCTACGGTAAGAAAGGGAAGGGTAGGTCCTGCGTTTGCAGAACGTTAACTACTTCATTAACTCCGTCTCTACGCACGATAAGCGACATTGTCGCGTTGGGACCGTATGCACGGAATTTAAACGGCAAACAGAATTAAGCGAAACAAAACTCCTTGCAATGAGAAATTTAAATAGTATTTTTTACCAAGAATTTTGTTTTCTTCATCGGTTTCTTTATGTATATGACCTAAGACAAATTTTTAATCGTAACAACAGCAACAACAGCTATTATTATTATTATTATTACTAATATTATTATTATAGTAATAATATTGATTATTACCTTACTCAATTCCTGACATGGCATGGTTATTTCTGTGCATACCTGCGAAGGATGGGTAAGATGGAGGATCCGTCGTGCGTGTATGGCGACTCAGACTCTGATGACGCTCATCATACTTTTTTCGAGTGTCAACGGTGGGTGGTGGAGAGGCGAGGACTGGAATCGGAGATTGGCCCCATGACGCCTGATCACATCATAGGCGTCGTGCCCAACAGCAAAGAGAACTGGGACATGGTTGTGACCTTCGTGAGGATGGTCCTGCGCCAGAAGAAGCCTGAACTGGACCGTCTCACAGGTCGATGATATAGATAAACCTGTAGAAGCCTAGTAGGCGCAATACGAGGTGCCACCCTGAAGCCATACGAATAGTTGTTCCACGGGGAGATTTGTTCCCTGCCTGTAAAGTGGAGGTTTTTTAGTGGGTGCGAGTCCCACACACAGGGAGACCAGTCGGGTGTCTCCTGATGGTGCATAATGCATTTTTCCTCCCCCGCAAAAAAAAAAAAAAAATAGTAATTATATTAGTAGTAATATAAAGGTAGCAGCAGCAGCAGCGGCAGACGTAGTAGAATTAGTTTTAGTAGTAGTAGTAGTAGTAGTAGTAGTAGTAGTAGTAGTAGTAGTAATAGTAGTAGTAGTAGTAGTAGTAGTAGTAGTAGTAGTAGCAGTATAGTAGTAGTAGTAATAGTAGTTTTTTACGAGGGTAGGTGGGAAAAGCTGCTGTACAAGTGTTCAGAAAGGTGCACACTTACGGGATCTGTGAGTTTCGGTATTATACCCGACCTACTAAAAACACCTCACTTGTCTCTTCAAGCATATTAGACATTAACCTGGAACTGTTTGAGACATTACTTCGGCCTAGGCTTATTCTTCTTCAGCCCTAGGACTCACATCTGACGTGCTATTCGTCTGTATTGTATTGTCCAAATCTGTCTTCTTCGCCCGAAAAATGTCTTCTGTGAAGCGTGCCACACAGTACCAGGTGTAGTATATACCAGTTATATGAAGACTCAATTTAATGCAGTTTTTTATATATGTATGTACAAAATATGTTATACAACTGTTATATTTATTATTATATGTATAAATATTGTACAAATAATTATTTTTAACTTATAAACATATTTATTCTATACACATATACAAAACTACATATATAAAACAGCTGTTATTAACAATTAATTTTACATTATTATTAATTTGTACATTTAATATTTATAATTAAATTTACCTCAAGATGTTATTTTTTATTAAAAAAAAATTTCTTGAGGTAAATTTAATTATAAATATTAAATGTATTATATACATCAAGAAACGGACTGTAGCAGACAGTGATTGAATATTAATTTGTAATATTCTTATGGTGATAGTTTATGATGCTTGTTTAAACTGTTGAAACACTGTAAAATATTCAAAAAATTATGATATATTCTTGTAAGAAAAGTGTTACTTATTATTAATAATAAAAATATATACCTAAATAATGTGAGCAAATATGAATATATATATAATGTCTATGCTAGCCAATTAATAGTTTAATATCTGTGAATTCAATGGCAATGACCAAATGGATTTTAACAGACAATTAAGCTTTGTCTGTGTTTAATATATTTAGATTAGTAAATTATATACCTAAATTAAAGTCAATAAAATATAATAAATAAATAAATGAGTTTCAATAATTAAGTATGACATGAAAATCATTAGCTGTTATGTTATGAATTAGGCCTACTTGTTAAAAAATCAGTTGTTTAAATCTTTACACTATCAGTTGTTCACCCTGTCAAAGTGTATCTATCAAAGTGTATTACAGGAAGGAGTGCAGAGTTTGAACCTTGCGGTAAAAATTGTTCTTATCAAAGTTTTTTCCTTTTGTCATATAAAATTATTATCTCGGTGAGCATTCTTTTCTGAATCGGCTTCATTTTTTGTCCTAATTTGCTTTTATCGTAATTATTGTATTAATGTTGTTACTTAGCGTCAAGTTTTACACTGTTTTATTTTAATTAATTATAAAAGAGTAGGCAAATCATTTTTCAATGTGTCACACTGGCAGGGAGAGCGTAATTAATCACTCTGTGAGTTTGCTTAACACAGAAAGTTACTCTGTGAAATGCTATATTATTACTGCTACGTTAGGTATAAAAAATTAATTAACAACGGGTTTTGAAAGGAACAAATCGTTTTAATTTTCCAGAAATTTATATTTGTACTTAAGCAAGTTAGTAACTGATAGAGAGCACAAGTTAATTTAAAAAATTGTTTTTAATTTGTACGTATATTGATCGATATATGAACTGGACCTAGAAAACGATACCTGATTAAACCACGATAGAAGAACATAATGGACACGTTTAGTAGAGATAATCACACCGGCTTTCACGTTCAATGTACATTTCATGTGTCCTGCCTTGCGTTTCTATCGGCGTTCAAGCAGGAATCAAAATTGTTCTATAAAGTTAAAGTTTTTATTTTAAATTTATTTGTTCAACTTGGAAATGTTCCGCGATTTCGGAACGAAACGTCGGCAACACATACACGTATGTGCCCAAAATCCTGCTACTACTACACACACACACACACACACACACACACACACACACACACACACACACACATATATATATAATATCATAAGTTAAAGTCCTAGTTCCATAACTTAAGTTATATATTAATTCTATAAATTAATCGAAATTAATTTCTCTTTCAAATATTTTAAATCAACAATTTTTTAGAGGGATTGCAGATTTTTACGATTGTAACTGTATTGTAATATACAATCAAATTTATACCAATTTAAAATTTTAATGGGCACTTTACAGGAAAAATTTAAAAAAAAACAGTAACTGGACAGTAAGTTGGTAAGTCAGAGATGATCTGGCCATTCCCCCAAGCACACAGACATTATTGGCGCATAATTCCCCAAGCTTCATATCACAGCCTACTACAAGACTATTTAACAGAACGTACGTGACAGGACGCAAACTATCACTTTGACACTTCAAGAAATATGTTGCACAGTGAATAAATAAATGCAATGATTTACGTACAAGAATTAAAATAACTGGGAATATAACATAGGTGGGCAGAATTTTTCATGATTTTCAGATCTACAACTGCACGAGTAGAGCTTAAGAACAACTTTTGAATGTACGGACATAATAATCAAAAGCTAATGTAACGTAACCATTAACGAAAAATAACTGCATTACTATTATTAAGGTTCCTGGTTAAAGTAATAGTAAAGTTCACAACAGATGGTAACTTACTGGAGCCAGCTCATTTAATCGTCAAGAAAATACAATGGATATTTACACCGACAACGGAGAATGAACATTTAAGAGCATAAGGGAAAGGAATTACGCTCACGAAGAAAACACACACACGTTGGTGGGCCCTGTTACACAGAGCAATTAACTCCAAGGTTGTGGTAGACAATCCCTTCGGCGGAGTGGATCGGTAAGCAAACAAGAGATGGGTATTGTGTCAAGGGAGTCTGGGGGTATTCTGGGTACTGTCCTGGCAGGATGGTGCACATCGGCTGCAGGGTGTGTATACAGTGTGGAGGCGGAGAAGCCAACGGCCAAACGTTACACACATGGCCTGAGTGAGTTAGTCCACTGCTATCAGGCAGAGAGAGCTCGTTAGCTGAGATGACAGCAACTCTCGAGGTGAAGACCATCCTGGTCCTCTAGGTTGGGGATTTTACAGCAGGCTAGTAACCTGCTAAAGTAAAAAATATATGTACTTACAGAACTCTTACGAGCCTTGGAAATTGGATAACACTTGAACCGCATGCCTGATAGCCGTCTAACCGTGGCTGCTTTGGGTTATCACCCTACTGGGAAGAGAGATGTCGGTAGACCGAGGAGAAGATGGGTTCCGGTACAGGTCTAGGGGATGGTGATGAAGAGTGCGGATGATGATGAAGAATAAAACACACGACTATAAATATTTATATTTATATTATATAATACATTTAATATTTATACATAAATTTACCTCAAGATGTTATTTTTCTATTAGGAACATGTTTCGGGTACCATCTTGTTCCCATCCTCAGCCTTCCGGTTTTTTTGTCTGGTGAAGTACATATGTGTTGTTGGTTGATAATTGTGGCTTCCTGTTGGCTTCTGGTATTTCAAGTTGGTTTTATTGTGTGTGATTGTGGTGTATGTGATAGTTTTTTGTGTATTTTCAATGTTGAGTGCTTTGAATATTGTGTTATGTTTTGTATTGATTTGTATTTGTTCAGGTATTAGTTTGTTTTCTGTTTTATGTTTGTATATTTGTAAGTTTTCCCATATGTTCATTATGGTGCCTTTGTGTGGTATATGTTTTATTAGTGTTATATTGGTTATGTTTGGGAATTCATGTCCTGTGTTTATTGCATGTGTGGCTAAATTGGATTTATATATTTCTGGTTTTTTGTATGCATTTAGATGTTCAAAATAACGTTTTTTCAGCTGTTTTTTTGTTTGTCCTATATAACATTTATTGCAATCTTGGCATTCAATTTTGTATATACCGTTAGTTGTTGTATTATCTTTGTTGTGTGAGTTATTTAGATTTTGTAATTTATTTTTATTAGTTTTGTATGCTATTTTTATATCTGTGTTTTTAAATAGTTTTGTTAGTTTTGTCATTTTATTATTTATGTATGTGAATGTGGCCCATTTTTTGTCGTTGTTATTATTTATGTGTTGTTCAGTTTGATTAATTCTTAATTGTTCAGTTTTTATTTTGTATTTGATTTTATTTTCTATTTTGATCATAGTATTTTTATTGTATCCATTTTCATAACCAATTTGGTATATTATATTTCTTTCTTTGTCAGTTTCTTGTTTGTTTAGGGGTATTTTGTACATTCTGTTAAATAACGAATAAAATGCTGCCATTTTATGTTGCGGTGGGTGGTCAGAATGGTTAGGTATAATGATGTTAGTGGAAGTTGGTTTTCTATATATTGCATATTGTATGTCTTTGTTGTATCTTGTGATGGTTATGTCTAAATAGTTGATTTTGTTATGTTTTTCTTTTTCTTCTGTGAATTGTATTTTGGGATGTATGTTATTGATTTGTTTCAATATATTATATAATATTTGCATTGCATTAGGGGAAAATCAATAAAAGTCTGAAGGTGGATTAAAACTTTTCTTACGACATAGTTACAAAATATGAGTTTGTAACGTACCGTAAGTCAATAAAACGGAAGACAAGTAATAAACACTACAAACAACTCGGATGAATTGTATGAAGGATGGAACGAATAACACATTAGTAACGTAATCATTAGATATGGATAAATTGAAATACAGACAAATCAAATAGTGATTTATATATAGCTGAAGTACAAGGAAATATCATTAGCAACTTACGTGTGTGCAAATACATATTTTAAGAAAGAACCATAATTAATTCTAACTTTTTCACTTAAGGAATGTGCTACTAGGCCACAAAGAATTCCTATAGTTAGAAAATGCTAAGAAAAATATTGGTCATAAAACTGAGTTCTAGCTGCATAAAGGAAATTCGTGTTCTTAGTTCTGTTGCTTCAGTCCAACTACCGGCTGTGAGGTCACAGTAACGCTTGTAAAAGCTCTCAAGATATTTTGCGTAGTTCTGTACGATTCAAACAATTTCATAGTTGAAGTACACTTGTGTTTTATATGCAGGCGACGTTATTATTATAGTAAAATATTACCTTATATTCGGTCCGCCGTGTGACTTCTCAATTTGAATTTACGCAACGCGTTTCAAGACATATGCCTCATCATCAGACGTAAAATTTAAAACTTAAAAACACGCACATCACACAAGAAACTTGTTTGTCAAAAATAATAAAATTGCAGCTATTAACATATTATGTGCACTTGTTGTTGGGTGCGCACCCGTTCAGGTATCTTTGATACTGCTTTGAGACTGCTCAAAGGTTTCCGATCAGTAGCAGGCAATACCTGAACGGGTGCGCACCCAACAACAAGTACACATAATATGTTAATAGCTGCAATTTTATTATTTTTGACAAACACGTTTCTTGTGTGATGTGTGTGTTTTTAAGTTTTTAAATTTTATGTCTGATGATGAGGCATATGCCTTGAAACGCGTTACGTAAATTCAAATTGAGAAGTCACACGGCGGACCGAATATAAGGTAATATTTTACTATAATTGTAAAGTGACTTGGATACCAACACGAACAAAAGTGAATGTTAAAGATGTTATTATTATACAACAGACAGAAAATGGCTTGCATATGGGAGAATTCAGCAGAGAAATTGGTGCTCTCTCCACATAAAACAAAAGTAATGGTTTTCAGAGGGAAATATCCAGTAAAGGCAATAATAGAGGTAAATGGAGACATCTGGGAGCAGGTATTCAGTTTTAATTATCTTTTAATTATCTCCCGCAGTTGATTGTGATTTCAAAAGTAAACTTAATAAATTTAAACATATATGTAGAATAATCTATAGAACCTTAAAATACAAAATTAGGAAAGACGCTGAGCTTATGTTTTATAAAACTATGGTTGTACGGGTGGCGCTGTATGGAAGTGAGACATGGGTACTATCACAGAGAGACAGGGGAAGGTTTCATCAGTACTACTACTACTACTACTACTACTACTACTACTCTCCAGCACTACAGCCCATGGTGAGCCCTGGCTTCCGCTACGACCCGTCTCCACTCATCTCTGTCCATTGCCCTCAGTCTCCAGTTCCTAATGCCCATCTTTCTCAGATCTTCTTCCACATCCTGCTGCCGTCTTCTTCGAGGCCTGCCTCTTCTTCTTTTGCCCAATATCGTTCCACTTAATATAGTTTTGGGCATCCTCGTAACATTCATACGGGATACGTGTCCCAGCCATCTAATTCTAGCTGATTTTATGTGCCTCACCAGGTCTTGTCCACCAATCAACTCATTTATTTCACTGTTACTTCGGATCCTATACATATTCCCTTCCTTCACCGGTCCAAATATCTGTCTCAATATTCTTCTTTCAAAAATTCTTAGAGCGCTTATATCCTTATTTACGAGAGTCCATGTCTCGGATGCATAAGCAACAACAGGTGTGATCTGTGTTTTATATAACATCAGTTTGGTTCCTGGAGTTAGAAGCTTTGACTTCAGTAATGATTGGTTTGCATAGTAGGCTCTATTGCCGGTTATGATTCTATTTACTATTTCGCTGCTCACTCGGTTTTCATTATAGGTTGCATCAGTAGAAATAAAATTTCTCAGGTTGGTCAAAGGGAGCACATTACGAGACAGAATAATTAATGCAAATATAAGGCGGGAATAACAAATTTTTACATTACAGGATAAAATTATTGCCGAATACAAGGCCAACTGGTGTAAGCATTTGGGAAGAATGCGGCAAGATCGCCTTTCCAAACTTGCCTTGATGGGTATCGTAGTGTGTGGCTTCCGAGGACGAGATGGTTTCCGGAACAGGCAGCCTAATCAGTGAATTGGAGATGATGATGATGATGAAGTATACTCTGTGAAAAGCTAAATGCTTGGAAGATATTAAAATACCGGAACAAGAAACTGTAATGGTGATAATGAAAAATAAAACAGAAACAGCTGTTTTCGTTACAAAATAAATAGAAGTCAGAATACACAAGAATAACAAAGAATATAATAGAAAGAAGAAAGTATTTTCTTGGTTAAAGGAGTATACAATCAGAGATACTAATCTATAAATGTTATTATCAATACCGAAATGTGTGTCCAAAGAACATAAACAAACATTGACAAAATTCCTTCAGGAAAAACTATGTAACATTTTCGCTTTGCCACTCATTGAAAACAGCGTTAATTCATTAATAGCACACAGTTGTTCATCTGTTCATTTCCAAAGCAATGGAAAACTCAATTTATTATTACAATAATATTTAATCCCAACTGCTTCAGTGATGTAATTAAACAGATTGTGTTTAATAATTAATTACAGTGTGAGTAATTACGTGTATCGACCGCATAACGTCTGCGACATAGATACTCTTGCAGTTAGTCTCTTTGCTGTACAGATCATGCATAAAAGCGATAATGACGCAAATACAATCAGTTAATTTACTAGTAGAACCGGATATCAACATAAAACATACTTACAAAATGATGGACAGCAACTACCTGTCGGAAGCTTCAGTCAGAAAAAGTTAACAAAACATCAAATAGTCAAACACATCGTGCTATGTTATACAAAGCTACAGCTTACCACTACAGTAGTTACAAATAAAACTGAATTTGCATGTTTTGTTACAAACACTACTACTTAAAGAGGCGCGTGCCCACTCAAACACGTTTAAACTCAAACCGTCTTCTTCTTCTTCTTCTTCTTCTCCACTACAAGGATTAGGCATTTGCCTGTTCCGCCCTCACAAACTTACAACCACCGTTTTCGTGGTCTTCCCTCTTGGGTTGTAGTTAAGTATTGTTTTGGGTATTCTCACATTTCCCATTCTATTTACGTTCTGTTTCCATCTGTCTTTATGTTCAGTTATTTTTTTATTTATTGCATATACATTTAGTTCATTTCGCACGTCTTCATTTCTTATTAAATCTCTCGTTGTAGAGCCTTTGACGTGTCTCAAAAATCTCATTTCTGCTGTGTGTATTTTGCTGTCACCGTTTTTGGTATTTATCCAACTTTCACTCCCATACAGGTACAGCCATCGTTTTATAAAATTTTATCCTTGTCTTTTCGTGTTTTGTTATTTACTGTTCTATTTATTGTGACACATATTGCCTGGAACTTATTTATGTTATTTTCCATGTCATCGTCATAATCGTAGCTTGTGTCGCAGCCCAAGTATGTAAAATTTGATACTTGTTCGATTGGCTTTTTGTTGACAATTATTTTCGACCTAACGAGATACTTAACTTGGAAATTTTAAGGTTATGCAAGGAAATTTTAAGATTATATTCCCGTTATATTATATTACATTTTATTCCGATTATATTACGGTTTGAGTTTTTTTTTTTTAACAAAAACCGTTTGAACCGTTTGTATAAATATGAATCAGTTTTTTCCAGTGACCGCGTATTGTGATACGTACATATTCCATAATTCTCCATGAAACACGTTAGCCATAAATACGGATTTTTCCTACTTGCCACATTTACTGTTTCTTACTGGTTTTCCATGTATTACATTCATTGCAAAACGTATTTTTCCAACATGTATCTCTTTTAAATTTTCCGTCTATGTGTGTAATGTATGTTTCAGCTAGTTGCTTTAAACTTTTGAACAAATAGGAATCACAGTTTGCATTTGTCCTTGTAGAATAAACATAACCTATTACTTTCAAACGCTTTCTTGAGTCCTGACTAAGCGCTTCCTTGCGTACTTATCGGTGTACCTGCTTAATTAGTCATATACCTATCGACTTATACATATTACTCTGCAACTATTATTGCCCACTCTCGCTTCCTCCGATCCCTTTTGTATTTTTCTGAAACTCCTCTATACGATACTTTCCGATGTTTCCAATTTGCGTCGATCTCATATATTAATCTAATAATAATATCATATATATTATCAAATATAATTTCTTCTGCAAGTAGTTGTACTACATTTTACATTTTTAATTCACCTAAATCCAAATATTTACAATAAAAAAGAAATACATAAAATAGAATGTCTAGATTGGAATAAACTTTACATAGGCCAGACAAAGTAAAAACTACTCTATGGATTCCTTCAACACTGCAATGCATTTTTAAAACAAATATTTTTAAATCAAATTTAGCCACGAGTTGTCTAAATAATAACCACCAATTTCCAGAAATTCAAAGTATCAAATTAATTAAAAATATACAAAAGTTCAAAAAATGAATATTTTGAAAAAAAAAGAATATTCACAAACATAATAGCTGTGATTTACTAATAAAAGAACAAACTAAAATAAAAACATAACAAGATGATCTACTTTAAATTATAAATTTAATAAAATATGAACATTAAATATTTCCAAAATAACCGTCAAACAGCTGATTAAGTAAATAAACATTAAAACAATCGATAACTAAATCGAATTAAATCGATTATTTGTTACTTACAGTATAATTTAAACGAATTCCATTATTCGTTATTTTCTATAGTAAAATCGAGTTATTTCGATTATTTGTTAATTCATTTACATACCTCTGAAGATAAGATACTTATATATTCAGTAATACGTACGTCAGATGAATTGAAACGATAAAATATAATACAGCTACTTGCAGAGGAAATTGTATAAATGCATATAATAATATATAACAATTACTGCAACAAAACGTTCGAGATACTTACATAGAAATAGTTTATTTACGTACTTTCTATTTCTTTCTCAACTATATGTCTGGAAATATAGATAAATTCACTGAAATGCAGTACAAATATATATAAAAACAGCTAATGATGAGAGTGCTTTTAATTGGACGAGTAATGGTTCATCCGTAAGTAACAACATAAACATCACGCCCTATGGATATTTTATGGAGATCGAGCAGACACGTTTAGCACCGAGATTCCTTCGTGCGTAATTGTTGACTTGGCAACGATCCATACAGGCTGAACGGTGGCAGTTATTTTTTGATTAGCAGGACTTGTCACCTGTATGTTTGTTTGGTTATTGCGGATTAATTTTACGTGATTTAAGTGTCATCTAAAAAAAATTATTGCAATTGTGTATAGTGCATAATGAATGTTTGTATTCACGTACAAAAACTTTAAAACAATTAAGAGTAATCTTGGTCGAAAATCGTAAATAAATCTTTTATTGAATTTTGTACATTTTACTCGATTTGTTGTCTACTTTTCGATGTAGCGATGAACCAATATCTAAATAAAAATATGTATAATCATAAATATTGAAATAACTTCTTACTCTCTCTTAACAACTTCTACCTTTCCTCATGTTCCTCATGGCTTTTGTTCTGTGTGAGGGTGAATTAGTTGAACAACTATAGCAGTATATCCACAACGTATACTGACGTAGTAGGACTACACCTACTCTACGCCTCGACTGTGCCCGTAATATTCCATAACTATTCTCTGAACGTTTTATAAACTTGTGCGCTGAAAGAACTATCTAAATAACAAAAATGAACAGGTTGTTTCATCATTAACAAACTATAACAAAATACACTAGAAAAACTTTTTAGTTATTTGTATATTTATTTTAAAAAATTGTTCAGAATCAGTCATTAGGGCAAACGGAAATCTGCTAATATCAAACGTGCAGTATTTTTTATTCTGTTAATTAATTTACAGTATCAAATTTCACAATGATTAAATATCAAGAAGTGACTACGCTTAGACTGGTAATGTTCCATATCTTAGTAAATTATCTAGGTATTCGTATTTGTAAAACGGATGTTATTTAAAAATACCTAAACACTTGGTATGTTTCACAGATTTTATTTAACTCTGACAGCTGTTTCGACCTTTTAAGTCATTGTCAAAGAGAAGAATGAAGACTAAACACAGGATGTAAGGTGGATATCTGTTTAGGGCATGTGTTGTGGGAACAGTGTGAGGGATGAAAATGGGGAGGGGGTTGCAGGAGCTAAGAGAAGATCAAGTGTCTGTAAAAACTAAATATAATCTGAATGCAAAATATAAAATTAACTAAACTAAATATAATCTGAATGCAAAATATATAATTAACTAAAGTAAATAACAGCTTTTACTAAAGGGAATACACAGAATTCAGTTTGTTCATTTGTTAAATTTTTGTTATTTTTTATTGCTTTTTTAAATTCTTGAATTTCTAACAAATCCATTTTTTTACCTTTCTGTATGTTGTTCTTATTATCCTTTTTGTACGGATGTTCTTATCGTTGTTTATTTCATACGATCAAAAATGATAAACAAAAGCAGGGCAGGATGGAGAGAATACGCAGACTTCACAACGTGGCTGCTACATTATCACGCTACGATTTTTTTATCTGTCTCTGACGCTGGACAGCTTATTATCGTGCTCATTCAAACCCTCCTAACTCCAACATTTTTAATCTAGTCGGCTGGTAAATATCATCTCATGAGTTTTACAGTACACACGCGTTTTACCTCTAAACCATGTTTTCTCGTCTCATTATCCTAGAGATTAACAGAATATTTTTAAAATCCTCAATCATTCAGACTTCGTTTCCACCCAGTGCTATAATTTTTGTTTTTAGTATCCGTCTCTTATTTCATGTCCTACGTTATGTTGCCTAGTTATCAACCATTTATATTAAAACTGCGTTAATAATTTTAACTGTCTCGTATGTTTTTTGAATCACGTCCCCATTCCGCGGGGGGAATCGGTGTATTTTCATTCCCCATTCCCCTGGCACTTGGGAGCGATTTTCACCTAGCAAACGCTTCATGATTATGATCTAGATGACTGGAAGAGAGGTGACAGGCGGTCCCAGCTGAGACTTAGATAAATGAGGCGGCCGTAAGGCTGACCAGTTATATAGCAAGAGTCAATTTGATGCAATGTATTTTATAGCGGTATAATTGTACTCAAGTTGTGCAAAATGTATTAGACTTTTAGAAAATTTCATTTTGTTTAGGAAACACAGTAATATTATTTTGGTTTTTATTAAATCATAAATTATTGTAATGGTGTAAAGAGTTAAGATCGATTTAGTTATAATTAAAAATTACTCATTATTTTTTATTGATCACAGATAGTATCTGCAATTATGTTTACAGTATCTGCGCGTTTAGTCATGTTTTAACATATAGCTAGTTATTCAGCTGTGTATGTCGGTGTTTACATTTATACTTTGACAGTATAAAATATTGAGAATGTAAATTGAGAATATTTCATAATATTATATCTTTTACCCGTCCTGTGATTTCATTGTGCTTTCGCTATAACGCCATTCAGAACAATCAGATAGTTTTGGTCGTTACACATCGTTAAAAGTTTAGGAATATTCACACATAAACTAAAATTAATTACTGAGCACTTGTTAACTTTGAAGCAGACAGAAACTCTTGCGTTGCTGTCGGTTCACGCCTTGATAAGATTACGAGATCTCTAATCACTAGACGGATGGACAATTATAGTATACGGGCATATTTCTATTTAATCGGAACGTGACTTTGAATCCGCCAGAGTGTGACTTCGCTTAACTTTCATTAAAAATAAATTTATATGTAAAGGCGTATGTGTTGTCATAGGCGTGCGCAGGACGATTACAATGGGGGGACCACTATACTGGAGGATATGGAATATCCTCAGTAAAACGGTCTATAAAATTAACATTAAAAAAGAAACTGTATTAATTAAAACATATCATTATCTTATTTTTGTGACCTATACAAGAAGAAGAAGAAGAAAAAGGAATGGAATAAACAAGAGCGTTAAATAATATTTATTGACTACTTTTATTGAAGAATATCTACATAGTTTTATGATTTCAATAAACATTATATCAAAGTTTGTAGGAATAACAAAATTAAAACCTAAGTAAAACCAGAACGTGATACGAAGCTTACAGTAACATTCTTCTCTTGAATGGGACCATCTTTTTGAAATAGTCAGTAATTACTTCTGAACTAAAAAAATAACACCTAAAGTAAGTTTTTGTTGAATAAATGATGATAATACGTTTTACAGTCATTCTTGCTTCATAGTCGATCTTAGTTTTGTTTTTAATTCGTTTAACTTGGAGAATCTTTCTAACTTTCTTGTCTTTTAATTTTTCCGAATTGGATTTTTTTTGTAAACTAACGGAAGGACCAAGGTCTCTCTGGTCCATTCCGAGCGGACGCTTGTGTGTGTCGTTGAACAATAGCGTTTGCAACAATTTCCCTACGTAAACAAGTTACGGTCAGTGAGAAGGGAACATTAACCTACCACCCAAACAATAACCAATGCTTCATTTACACTGTTGTACGCGTATATTATACGGGAAATATATCTGCATGTGATTTGCAGCCTTTGATGACAAATATATCAGGTCAATGAATATTCTGCTGGCTAGTGGTCTGTCGATTAAACGGTGAATTTATTGAGCAGCCAGGCACCCAGCCTCAGGGTTAATGATGAAAGCTTAGAATATAACATTCAACCTTATTCCGTACTATTAGATTGTTATAAAGAAGACGCTTTCTAGAAATTGAATTACTAATATGACTGCATTGTAAATAAGTATTTAATTTAATTATAATAAGACCACAGTAAACAAGAGCTTACGTATTAGGCCTAGTAGAGATTTGTTAGTACGAGGGTCAGAGGGTCAGTTGAAAAGTTCGCGGAGTGACATCTGTAGCTTACCGGTAAGACTAAAATTTTTCGTGTTTTCCAAGATTTGTATTTTATGCGAAATACTGTTAATTTCCAAATCTATGTATTAATTTATTAATTGTTTAGAAGCTGTTTAAAATTGACGTGTCATGCGTGTTCTGAAAAACGGACAAAATCAAATATCGTGGTGTGTTTCTTTTTTAACAATTGTTTAGCACCAATGGAAATTCAAAAAGAAAGTGTAAATCTGTCAGGAGATGCTGCGACTTCAAACCAACGGTTTGTAAGTAGGCACTTGAGTTTAAACGTGGTTGTACGAGCATTGAAACGCCCAAAAAATGCAACAACTCCAGATGCGGCAGCCATCTTGCACAACGCTCTTTCACACCAAGTTTTTTAGTTAAAATAGATGCACACGCTCATATGAGATGCTAATGATTTCAGCAACGTCATCCACTCCTCAATCTGCGGTCTTCCACACCCTATGAAATTTTTTCAATAATGTCTTATTTGTTGCACTTTTTGGACGTCTTCTGCTGGGATAGTCTTCAGTGCTTGTACGACCACGTTTAAACTCGAGTGTGGTCTAATTACCTTTGTTTCTGAAGGTGCAGCATCTCCTAACACATTTACAATTTTGTTTTGATTTTCAATTGGGACTAAAACGTTTATAACAGAGAATTCATCACAACACGATGTTTGATTTTGTGCATTTTAAAAACACGCCTAACAGGCAAATTTCAAACAGCTGGTAAAGAGTGAATAAATTGACAGATATATCTGGAAAGTAACAGGTGTTCACGGGAAATATACGCCTTGCAGCACACGAAAGATTTTAGTTCTACCACTGAGCTACAGATGTCGCTCCGCGAATTTTTTAACTGGCCCTCTTATTTTCAGATTTATTGTTTAACAGAAATTTATTAGATACATAAATCTGTTTGCGTAATGCGTTCTGGGTAATTCTGTGAATCGAAATGCAATATGCGTGCTATTATTTAGAAGCATGAATGAAATTTGTAAATACCAATTTCTCTGCCGTTCGCTACTTTAATCCAGTTTTTAAGATTGGAATATATTCGATCTCGTATCATTTTTAAAATTGAACTGAAATACATTTATAAATTTCTGAATAAACTTGACATAAAAAATAAGTGAATGTTTTTGTAATGTTTACTACACAAATTTAATAAAAGGCGTATTAAAGTATACAAACAAGCATCTACAGGACAGTCAAAATATATATTTAACCTTTTTAGTGATAAAGTTTAGCTTCCTTGCTAACAGTCTCGTATTTCGGATTTTCTGTATTTTATCTCACCCATTCTTATTAGCCTTCACTCAAACACAATCTGATCTCAGTGTTGTTTCTTATACGAGAAGGATTCGAGAAAATATATTTTCTATCAGATGTTTATCTTCTTGCCCAAGGAAAGGCGTGCCTTACATTTTAATAAGATACAGTAACTTAAGTTGAAGTTATTTTTATCTGATGAAAGTATAAAGACATTTATATTTTTTAAAGAGGCGTTAAAAGCTCTTCAAATTGATTATTAGGTTTTTTCTAGTTAACTAACATAAATATATTTTCTACGATATCGTATCTCCGTTTTTTAAATGTTTTTCATATAACATATTCTAAGAGAATCGTGATTTTTGCTTTATTCTAACATTAAAAATATGAATATATTGTAGGAATGTCAGTAATATTACAGTGTCACATTGACAGTAATACTTGGTTGCTTTTGACATATTCAATATTTAAATTTTCATGTATACAATTTTCGGTGAAGTAATATCAGATATTTCATAATTAAAACCACAAAACCAGTGTACAGTATATATTACGTAATCTAAAATGTGTTAAAATACAAATATATTAATGAGTCAGTTGATACGTAATTATTTAACTCCGTAGACATCATTTAGTAAGAAACATGGCATGCTGAATTTAAACAAATAAAACTGTTTTCTGTCTGTCTAATCTAAAATATTAAACATTTGTAATGTAGGCCTATTTAAAAGTACAAAAATGTTTTTAATTTTACATACATGACCAACTGGAGACCGAGTAACAGCCGGTATAAGCTGTCCCTCCTCTACTTGTCATTGCAGGTAGAGGTTAGGGCACTCTCTTGCCCCTGGGGTAAGAATTTGCCCATAAAAGCGGATGGACATCATTTGGGCAACGGCATAGGATGCAGGAGGGAAGGAGAAACCTTCGCATTAAAGATCCGTATGGATATCTCATCCCCAACTTCCAGAGATGGTATGTAGGTCCGAGCCTGAGGTAACAAGGATGAAGACTCTAACTGTCAGAGATGAGCGGATGGAGCAGACCCTAATGTAGGGATAGACTTAAGCCATAAGACAGCAGTCCTGTTACGTCACCCTCTGCTAAGCGGTGGTAACTCCTCCAGAGTAATTAATTATTCGAATTCTTCACAGTATAATGGTTACATCATCTAGACAGAATGGAGGTTGGACGACTACCTAAGGTTGCGTTCCAATATTTATATAAGGTTGCGTTCCTTATACCTTTGGTATATGAGATTTAGGAAGACCGAGAGTTAGATGAAGAGATACTCTTTGAAGACGGAACAGGCAAAGTGCCTACATCGTGACTTGTACACGAAAAACTTTAGCATTCTTTAAAAAATATGGTATGCGATTTTCATAATGAAGCACAGGCGGGTCAGATTTTTCACTGAAGTATTAACTGTCGACCGTTATTAGATAATTATTACATAACAACTCTATATTTATATTATATTTATACCCCCTATAAAGAAGTTGTCCAGTAGTATTATTGTTATTTCCAATCTGATGATGAACTGTGAAGCTAGAAAGCGCTAATCGGAATAATTTTTCTATAGTAGAGTGCAACAGTGTTAATTCTGTTTGTGATTATAAGCACTAACACTTTTTTTCGAACTCTACGAAAGTTCCATAAAATATGAAGAAAAATGATTTACGTTACCATCGATTTTCAACGTTGTTGTAGTTGGTTTTAGATTAATAGTTATTTTAACGTAAGTTATCAGCTTTTAAATTATAAGTATAGGTTAAAAAAATTAATTGCTTCACACGTAAACTGCATTTCTTAATGAAGATTCTATGCGTTACATTTAGGATATAATGTATTTAATTGAAGCATTACAATTTAAAAGTTATCTCAGATTAACCAAATCTTCTCATCGTCGGTTCTCCCAATTCTCTTTTCCTCTCTATTTCTGTCAGCCACATTCAAAGATTGTTTATGTCAACTCTGTTTTTACATGTGGTAGGTGTTTTACAAAATTTTATTCTTGATGTGTCTTGAAAAACTATATTACCTTAACGGTCTTGTGCCAGGTGTAGCACTATTTTTTCATTGCGCTGGTGTTGACGTTTTTCTTCGTTCATGTTCCTGAACGCTTTAAACTAATATTTACTACTGTCTCCTTAGCCTCGATACTGTAAAATGTCCTATATTTGCCTTTTTATCTTTATAATACATTTGCGTGCGTGACATTGCTTGAAGGTTTATTACGAACTGTAATCATGGTTATTTAGAAATACAATGAGAAATATTTGAGAAACTGTGTTGAACCCCAGTTGAAGAACTATCTTAAGAACAACTTTACAGTATCTCAGTACCAAAGTTTATATAAACATTTAATTTCAAAGACCTATGTGCGTGATTCCAATAGAGTTATTTGTACAAAAAAATAGCGGATGAAGGAAAGCCAGGAACACTGATCCTATCGATATTAAAAATGTTTGTGGAATTAAACAACAATTTTCGACTCTATGTTTTTACTCCGAAAACCGTATATAATGCAAATAATTCAATCAAAGTGAGACATTTTATATTCTGTAACGAAAGCATTTTTGTTGACGTGAAACCTTTACGAAAACGGAAAGGATGTCAAGGCTACGATAAAAAGGGGATTTATATCGCCAGTACAGAATTGGTTACTTTGCGTATTTATGCAGCGGAAATTGTGATAACATGGTACTACCAGAAAGTTGGCAACATGGGTAAAGTTGTCTTAACAACAACGGTGAAAATAGCGTGCTGAATGCCATTGCACATGAGGCTACTACAAACAAGTCCACAATTTACGTATTGTATAAATTAGAAGAGAAAGACATCAGCTTTCGCTTTCTATATATTTCAATATAAATAACATGTCTGTCGGTATCCAGGTAACTTATAATGACAAATAATAAATAAATATATTTACCTTTTTTCTCCTGTCTCGTGACCACAATTTTTATTTTTATTTTAAACCAAAATTATTTTGAATTTGACGACAAATTTTACAGTCAATGCGATGGTTTGGCAATGGGCTCACCGCTGTCAGGCCTTTTGGCAGATATTTATTTAAATCATTACGAAAACACACACTTGTTTTCTAACAATATTCATAAGAAAAACATCATGTTCTACGCACGATATGTGGATGATACTTTCATAATATACTTAATATATTTACTTATATATATACTTAATATACTTATCAAAAGTATTAAATAATAACAATAGAACTGTAACATTTAAAACCAATAACAATCTGTTTAATAGGCTTTGTAATAGAACCAGTACACCTTTGGAAATGAAAACAGGTGTTTATAAGCTTTCTTGTCATGACTGCGAATGCTTTTATATCGGTCAGACAGGGAGAGGTTTTTATAAACGTTTCGTTGAGCACACTCCTAAGCATAATGTAAAAGACTTGACAACACAATCTTATATAAAGTCTAACTATGCTCGTCATCTTATACAGGAGAACCATAATTATACAAGTTTTGACACCAATTTGAAACCCATACATGTCTGTGGTAAGGGCGCTTATTTAAATGCACGTGAAGAATTTGAAATATATAAAGCACATAATGACAAATACTACCGTAAATTCATATTAAACGACCACTTACATTTCAAGTCGAATCCATTGTATGACACAGCATTAAAATTTATCTGTAACTGATAACATTCAGTGTCCGGCCGGCTTTCATCGAGTGCGCACTCGCTTCACATAATGCTTATATGATTTGGTTTCGATTTTGTATTTTAATGTTTTAAAATTTTTAACGATCTCAATGAGTGATAAATTTTAATATTCTGATGACGAGACATAGTCTCGAAACGCGTCAATTATAATTCATTGCGTTATATTGTGGTCAGGAGACAGGAGAAAAAAGGTAAATATATTTATTTATTATTTGTATATATTTCAGTTAATTTTCTTCTATCCATTATTGTAGCCTACAGTACGGAAAAAGAGTTTAGAAGCAGGAAGTTAACGTAAAGTTAAAAAGTCTGAAAGTTTGACAAAATTGTTAGACATGTCATTTCATCAAAAGTCCTTACACATTTTGCAACATGGCAGATTAATTTCCTATAAAGTTTATCAAACGTACCTTAAAATATATTTAGTGTAAAAGATCTTTTCTTACATTTTTAGTCACGGTTTGTGGTATTAATGAACTAAGTTTGTCAAACGTTTCCCTTGGCTTGAAAACGTTTACTACAGCGACGTAAAAAATAAAGTGTATATACGTCGAAAAATCTTCTTCTTCTCTTTAGCTTCATCTTAAATTTACTAAAATTTCGATTCAAATTTTGCGTGTAATAATATTAATCAAATTATATTACGGTCAATACCAATACTAGACTGGTTCAGTTTTCAAGCTTTGTTTAATTAATTTCAGCAAATAATGTATATTGTTATCTGGATAATTTCAAACCCTATTAACCCTGAAGTAAATTACAGATGTTGAACACTTGACATTTATGTTATAGACAATGCTGTAGGTTACAGTATTGTTGTCATTTACAGGCATCTAAAGCAGTGCTGCTTTCATTTTCACACGCTTCTGTAAACGGCAGTTGAGACAGTAACAATAAAACCAATTAACAGTCACATGTTTTTGTCAGTTGCAGCCTGTCGCTTGTTTGAAGTTCCGTTGTATTCAATTTCCAAACAACAGTTCGTCGTTTAAGTTGTTCAAAACTTCTAAGCGTTCAACCGCTTTGCACAGTTACACTAATTTAAGCACGCTTATTAAACACTCAGTACTGTCTTCGAATAAAGTAAACAAAGTGAATAAATCCTTAACTTCGTAGTGACCGTCAGTCAATGAATTTTTCAGTGAAAGGTTTGTGAGGAGGATCGGTCAAAAATGTAGAGGGAGAGAGTGAGTGAGAGGGAGTGAGAAAGAGAGCAAGGGAGAGAGAATGAGTGGGAGGGATAGAGAGTGAGAGAGCGATTTCAAGTTAGAGTGAGAGGTTGTGAGAATGGGCGAGATAGAGCGTGTGATTGTGGACACATACATAAATTTACAATATTCTATAGTACTCTGGACTATAATTTACAACAATATGATTACAATTATTATCCAAGTTTATTTGTAGGTAGATTTACCATAAACCTGTGTTTGTAACATTATGTCAACTATCTGATGTAAGGTCGTAAAGTTCTACAGTTATTGTGTAATTTTTATGTTTCTAAATTAATGATTGTTTTTAATACCAGGAGTGAATGAAACATGTTAAAATAAATTTTAATAATTACACATTATTACAATCCCTTAATCTGTTTTTAGTTATAATATATTTTGCTATGCTATATGTTGACTGCTATATGTATAAACGTTTTCTGTACCAAATCTAATATCTAATTGTTGATTATTGCTTTTATAATTAATTAAAAATACCATTACATATAGTAATTTAAATTGTAATATTGTATAAATTAAGTTCTGTGATATTATAATTTTCTCGTTTTCTTAAAGAAAACATTTGAAGGTGTAAACAAACTATCTCAACTCTCCTTCACATATACAAAGATACATACATACGCACGCACACGCGTGTACGCACACACACTCACATACACGAACACGTTCACCGAAATAATTGTTCTGTTGTGTTTGACATTTCTTTTGTATTCATACACAGGTCCTGATGATGACAATAAAGTCGAAAACGTCGAATTGTCAAAATGTCGACACAAATAAGTTAAAATTTGTGTTATATTTTTGACCGATCCTCACAAACACTTCACCGAAAAAATGAATAAACATTTATATGACTCTCCACTAATACAGTAAAGGAAATAAGGCAATAGAAAGCAATTGTAAGAAATGGACTTTTTCTGACTATAAACATCCTGTGAAGTGCTTTAATATAACAGAGACTGCTGATGCATTAAAATAGAGTCCGTAGTGAGAATCAGGACAACAGACTTTCAGAATATTTTTCTAATGCGCTTTAGCCAAAACGAGAGATTTTTGCGTGTTTTCCTAGCTTTCATCAATTCAGTAAACAGACACACTAAGCGCCAGTTGTGCTCTATGAATTCAGGAAAATTCAGTATCCTATGACGAGAGTGTAAAGTATTTAAATATGACGTCAGAATTAAGTGTTTTTTATACTACAAAATTTTAATTTATTTTGTTTACAAGTGGCGCAGTAACGAGACATGCTGAAGAAGATGTTGTATTAGAGAAATAATTTACCGACGAAACAGTTGTAGAACTTAGAAACCGGTAAGGAGTTTTTATTTTTTTGTTTCCAGGTCTCGGAGAATCAGAATGTAGGGTATTTTTGGTGGTTTTGTTATATTAGGTGGACTGCACATTTTAACAACACATTTCTCTACATGTTCCAGAATATGTCAACGGTAAGATACTGCAATCCCTACCTTTCAGGAAACAATTGGAATGTTTATAGGCCTATAATTGAGGAGTGTAAGGCTAGATATTCATCGCAAGATTGTCGATTGAAATCTTTGAATACTATTTCTGTTAGATGGCATAGCAAAACTTCGATTGATTAAGTGAAAAGGGTGTCTACATACATTGTTGTTTACGTTAGAATTATTGAAAGAAGAGGAAATGGTTTTGGCAAAATAATGCGTACCAAAACTATGTCGAAAAGGAACTTATAGTTAAAAGTAAATGAATAAGAGAGATTTAAAACATTAGGTATATAAAGTGAAGAATAAGCAGACAAACAAACATACACATATACACATACACACACAGAGACTTTACTAGAAATAAATGTAAAAATACCGACACGGGTGACTGAACCAGCCAGTAAGTTAACAGCCAGAAGGTAAAGACGTTTAAGTCAAGGCTTGGTTCCAAAAATATGTACGCGCTGTAGGACAAGTAGAGGTATGAAGGCATTGTCTCGTTCCATTATTGTATATCTCCAATCCGATGATGAGCTGTGAGACTTGAAAGCGCTAATCGGGAATTTTTTCTTTAATGGTATGCAACAGTATTATTTCTACAAACAGAATTATCACTATATAGGATTTGTAGTTTGTATTACGGAAGTATCAGGCGCAAACTTGTTAATGAAGAGTATACGGGGCACCACGACAATTAATCGATAACACTTGGCGTTAGAATTACACCTAGTAAGAGGATAGTTGTTTGAGGGGTTGTAAAATAACTTCGCTTGGCGTTCGAGAGGATTTCGTTCAATTATTAATTTCACGTAAACTTAATAGTAAATAATAATAATAATAATTTTTTTATTGGAAAGAGAAATAAAGTTTTATAAATAAGAATAATAAAATAAGTAAACTTCTGAAAACAATAAAACATTCTTATTATTATTATCACCTTTTTATTAACCTCACATTTTATTTAACGTAGTACTTAGGTTTTACAAGAAAGTAAACTTCTTCTTAAACTTCCTGTTATTTTCATCATCATCATCATCATCTTCTTCTTCTTCTTCTTCTTCTTCTTCTTCTTCTTCTTCTTCTTCTTCTTCTTCTTCTTCTTCGCAAGTATAATTATTTCCGATCTGACGATGAGCTGAAAAGCTTGAAAGCGCTAATCGGAATAATTTTCTATAGTGTGCAACAGTGATAATTCTGTTTGTGATTCTAACCACTAACACAACTTTCTTCATCAAAGTATTATTTCTGTTTGTGATTGTAACCACTAACACAACTTTATTAAGTAAATATTCCGATAAGTTTTCTCTGATTTCTAGAACGCCCTAAAATGGTTTGCCTCAATGTGCAGTTCACAATGTTATGAGGCTGCGTACTGCGAATTTCTACACGTGTAAGGAGACCGAGTAACGATTCTTTAATCCTCCGTTAAATAAAAAAATTACGAAGTAACGGAGAACACTTATTTGAAATGCAAAATATCGCGAAATGTAAGTATAGTATTTGTTATGATTATTTCAGAGACGATGAAAATCGCCAAGATAAGCAAATATTTTGTGTTTTATAATAAGTGGTGCCGAGCCTATTGTAACATTCCGTGATAGTTCTAGGGCCGTTTAACCAATTTCGGAAAGGTATAGAATGCAAGGCTCAAGTCTAACAACCCGTTCTCACTCTTTGAACTCTCAGATCGTCACTGTGAACGCCGTGTGTTTCCCGGGTGTTGTCTAAACGTCAGATGAGGTTGTATGACCGCGCGTGGACGCACACACAGACACACGCGCGCGCCCACACGAGTAAGTACTTCCATGGACGCACGCACTATGACAGAGTGATCAACAGCACAGCACCTGGAGACAATGAAGTGAATATTTTAAATATGAAAAAACATAAAAATTCAATAATAATAGAATAAACAATGTGTAAATAAACTCTAAAACTGTGAAATAGTTTATATAAACTGTACAAAGAAAAATTGATATATTATATTTTTAATTACAAATATAAAGTTAGAAAGTAATATGAAGATTGACTCGAGCACGCTAAGCATTGAAATCCTTGGATGTTGTTAGAACGATGCCCTTTAAAAATATTTATTTCTAGAATATGAAATTTTCAAGCCGTTATTTGAACTGCTAAATAGTAATTACCAGTAAATTAGATAATTTACATCTTAAGCAGTATAAATGTATTTTAATAATTTCAAAATAATTACTACACCCTATGATACATGCGCACTTATGAGAAGAAGCATAACTTTTGTTCCGTAATTTTAGTTTTGGTTTTTAAACCAAAACACAACTTTAAACTTTTTTAAAATAATTTTAATAATTTCATCTCAGGATACTCTCTCCTGTCTACAAAATTAATCTCTATATGTGTGACGCAATGTTTCAACGTAACTCTAACTTAAAGCCAATGGCCTGGTTGGTATGCATATTTATAGAGATATATTCAACACACGAGCAAACACGCACCGCATCGTAACGCCGTAACACACACACACACACACACACACACACACACACACACACACACACACACACACACACACACACACACACACACACACTTGTGCGCGCGCGCGCGCGCGTATATATAATTTTGAAATACATCTTTACTTTTGGAAGTAACTCTTCAAGTAATTCTTGAAGGTTGTTATTATGACCAGTTCTTCAAAAATTAAATCTTTCTGCATGTAAAATTATATTGTCTTATCACCTTACGCACGTTTAACTGACTGAAACAGGATCATCAAAGCTTAATATATGAAATTATACAATATAGTTTTTTACTTGTAGAAATAGTTAATATTTGAAGAACTGTTCGTACGTTTGAAATATAAATAATTGTAAACTTAAAACTTACAAACTTTAGACAACCACATTGTAGAACGTATACTTTCTAGACGTTAAGAAATGAAAAAGTAGATTAAATTTTAAAATTCAATAAGCTTACTTTATTTCATAAATTAATTACATTGCTGGCTTGCTTAGTGGCAAACATTAGTAACCAAAACAATATTGCAGAATAAACATAAAAACAACGCATATCATTCATCTTGTTTATTAAAATGCGTCTGTTCATTTTTTTAGTACTTCCATTTTATTTCAATGAAAATCCTTTTCATTATCCGAGTGCGTTTCTCTATATACTTCCCGTTCCTCAACCTCCGTTCTCTCACCTCTGTCGTGTCTTTGTCCTGTGTTAGCCCAATATTCACTTATGAAAAACGTTTGTTTTCCATGTTTTCATAAAAACGTTTCATAAGGTTTTCAATAGCACGTCGATTAATGAATTTTTCGATGAAGGGTTTGCGAGGATCGGTCAAAAATATAACATACATTTTAACTTATTTGTGCCGACGTTTCGACAATGTTTATTGTCATCATCACGACCTGTGTATGAATACAAAAGAAATGTCAAACACAACAGAAAAATTATTTGAGTGAACGTGTTCGTGTATGTGAGTGTGTGTGCGCGCGCGCGTGTGTTTTAATTAAAAAATACCATTACATTATGAGTAACTTAAATTGTAATAGTGTATAAATTAAGTATGTGACGTTATAATTTTTTCGTTGTCTTAAAGAAAGCATTTGAAGATATAAACAAACTATCTCCTTCACACATATTACAATGTTACATACATTCGGACGCCTTCTCACACGCACTCACATACACAAACACGTTCATTCAATAATTGTTCTGTTGTGTTTGTCTTTTTTTTTTTTTTGTATTCGTACACAGGTCCTGATGATGACAATAAAGTTTGTCGAAACCTTGACACAAATAAGTTAGAATTTGTGTTATATTTTTGACCGATCCACACAAACCCTTCACCGAAAAATTTATAATAAGCGAGATTCCGGCTTATTTGGTAATAATGTAAAAGTAATTAACTCTGGGCAATCCGAGGTAATCTATATTTTTTAAGAAATAAGTTATTAAGTTAAAATTGTTATTTAACTCGTAGCCTGTCATTTGCAATACTATTCTTTATTAAAAATCTTTATTTTTTTTTTAATTTTATTTATTTTTAAGGTCGCTGCAACAGCAACGGTCATTAGCGACCACAAAAATGAATTTGTACAGATGCTTAAACAGATGTATTAACGTATAGTAAATATTTGTTTAAATACCAAATAGTGGAAACAAATGAGATCGATAAAAATATTTAACAAATAACAGTATTAGTTTAACTGAAGCCAAATAAAATGAGAAATATTAACCCCCCACAACACAAGCAATATAAATACACATCTTGCACATAAATAAATATAACTAAGTATATATATATATATATATAAATATAATAAATATAACATTAAGTAACAAAATATAACAATAAGTCATATTAACATATCAGTCCATTAACTTAACTACACAATTTTTAATGTTCTCATAATTTTCTTAGTTCGTACCTATATTGCTGTTAACAACTGAAGCTCCTTTAAGAGGAGAAGTATGTTGGCGGCTACAGTCCTGTCATTTAAACTTTTTCGCACATCTGCAGGGATATTAAATTTGCTTCGTAGATGTTGAAGAGCAGGGCACTCTGAAACAAGATGGAAAGCTGACAAAACCGTGCCACAGCGATTACATCTCGCAGGCGGCTCTCTTGTGAAAACGTACTTGTGAGTCAGTAGCGTGTGGCCGATGCGGAGTCTTGTTATGACCACTTGATTTCTCCTGGAGTCTGTAGCAAGTGAGTGCTGCTCGTAAATATTTTTCCTCAATCGGAATAGCTTGGCGGGTGGTGACTTGAGCCATTCATCGTTCCAGTGCTCCAGAAGTTTTAAATGCAGATATTTCTTACAAATCTTTATTACAATTCTTTATTACGATTGTTTATTCTTCATTCGCTACAGTCTTTATATTGTTATAAAACCATTGATCCGGTCTAGACGGTGAAAAACCCGTCCACAAAATGATATATTATATTGACAGTGGGAAAATCAGCGTTTCTTTGTCGACGCCTAACTCCGTTCCGTTTGTGTTGGCCGCAAAAAGCGAATTCACATTTCCAATCGTCGCCCCTTCTCCCCGTCTACTTCCACGCTACGAATCTACAATTTTTTTCTCAATTCATTATCTTAGCTTGCAAGATTTCTTTAACCATTTGAAGAATGGTTCTATTACTTGGAATAATAATAAGATACATCAATATATAAAGCGCTACAACGTATGAAGTTTGAGTTTTTACAGTTAACTCTTAGATTTACATTTTTAATGTTTACGTTAAATTAATTGTCTTTGAAAAGTCTCTTTTGGAAGTGTGTAGTATAACAAATATTATTAACTCTCGATAGACAGGCTATCGAGTCACCTTTAGAATGGAATGTAGAAACCTCGTCCTGGGGTGTCCGTCTTGGGAATCCTCGTACGCGCCGTCATCATCTGAGTCGGGTCTTCGTCAATAATGAGTCGAAAGTTCACAGAGGTGATTGTAACGTCTTCGGTGTAAGTCTATGTAGATTCTTGGATGTCCTAAACAGCGTCTTCTGCCGGGTATACGTGTCTTTAAGCAGTTCCTGCAGATCACATCTTCAGGAATGATGTTGAAATGTGAGTTACTTCTTGAAGGGAGTCGTCATCTTGCTTAACACTCTTACTTTTTGTTGTTACATATTATTTCTTCTTGTTACCACATTTTTTATTGTTAATAGTACATGCTACACGCTTTTTGTAGCAGTAGTTACTAAACTACATTTAAATTAAACAAGCAAACTAACAACATTTTATCAGAGCTTTCGCTCGTACATCTGCACACTGTGAGGTCAACATAGCGAGACAGTTTTTCTGCTCGCTTCAACTGGTACTTAACAAAAGGGAGAGGGGCAATTACTCCGCGACAATATAGTCCCTACCTTTATTCAAGTTAACATTTTTTAATTACACAAACTATACCTTAATAAACATATATAATTTTAATGAGTTATTTTAACGACTATCTGTGTCTTTAGATTTTTAATTATTAACATTATGATTTTTATCTTATCCTAAATTAGAGACGACTCGGGAGACATGTCGAGTCCGGAATTAACAGGTCACCGCCTGACAACAAGCAAAGGGCTAAATACGACAATAATAACTATTTACAATATGCCTTTTTATTAAAGTTTCCTTGAACTTCTTAATTACTACTTATTCTCATACTGAGTACATACAAGGGTTTTAAGTATTATAGTGAGATTTAAAATTGATTAATCGCTCGCAAACTTACTTTTTAAATTTTTTTTATTTTACGATTACTGTTACAATTTAAATCGTCACACAGTTACTTTTAGAATAACAAATAAACTAACGATAATATTATAACAGCAGCTAAAATATCGTATAGAATACTGCTTATTATTTTAGTTTTTCAGGTTTATTTCTGCAAGAGTAAAACTTAAGAAAACCTAAACATAGAATTTCACTTTTACGTACTGCAGTAGATTACAACCAAACAGAAACTATGAAATAATATCCACATTAATCTATCCTTGAAATATGCAACTTGTGAATTCATTAAAGTTATAGAATAATAATATATAATTGTTTTAGAGGGAGAAAAAATGCTTTATCCACCGTCAGAGGAGGCTTGTGCTTCTCCTCTGGTGTGTGGGACTCTCACCCACTAAAAAACCCTCCTCTAATTCAGGCATTCATATCCATCCTGAAACCTTAGTGTGTTACTTCAGGATGGAGCCTATTGCACCCTTATCGGGTTCCTCTAGATGCTCTTCTCTTCTACTGCCCGTTGGGCGCAAGTTGGACCTGTCTTTTTATTTAGTAGGACCCACTGAACAAATTCATTGATGCGGTACCATTCCGCCTTACCACGAAGCATAAGTGCAACTACGCTCTCGGGCGTGAACTCCCCGAGCTCCATTTCCAGTGCCATCCTCTGTCTTCCGAATCTGCAACACTTGAAAAACGTGTGCGATGCATCTTCATGGGCAGAGTCTCCGTATTGGCATGCTGGGCTTTGCACCTTTCCCATTCTATGGTGGTAGGCATTAAAATTGCCGTGGCCACTGAGCAATAATAATGTAATAATAATAATATAATTAATATTTATTATTAATTGTACGATGAAGACACAGAATATGTTAGACAAACTTATTAACAATTTGTGTCATACTGAAAATTATAATGTTCATCTATTTGACTGGAATCAATATTACAAAATCATTATCTCGTTATCTTAGAGAATTATCCTTGGATGTTTTGGTTCTACTGTTACTAATGAATATTATAGGTTAATATAAGGCGTACTAAGAATGACGAGGAAAAGTATAGAGGTAGCAGTTTTGAACTTATACCGAACGTCTAACAACTGTATGTTGAAACAATAATGTTTCGTAAAGAGACTGTGCTATATTTGTTCAAAAATAGTTAATCACTAGTAAATAAATACTATTTTATCTCTGTTTAAGGGGACCAGGTTGTGAAGGCCTGTCCCATGTTATTTAAATGGAAGTGTCGCTTATCAGTTAGGTACAGATATTTCAAAAACCATTCAAGATATTTTTATGAAACTTTTTTTCAGCTGAAAGATAAATATATGGAGCATACCGAAGACCTTATTAAATACTTGTACTAATATAAGAATACTTAGGGTGATTTTTCAAATATAATACTTTAAAAAACTAAATTAATACTTCTTTTTGAAAACATATTAAATATTTATATAAGATATCATTCAAAATTGTTGGTCTGTTATAATAAGTGTTGTGAAGCAAACATAATAAAAAACATTCCAGTCTCTAGCGCGTTCCAGTACAAAGTTATTCGTACCTAAAGATGAAAAATATGGAGTTACGGAAAATCGCGTTTAAAGTTTTGCAATATTTTATTCACATGCACCTGCACTATACACTTCTTCTTCATTACTCTCATTTCCCTTCCTTTTTAGCACCCTTTTTTTTACTCTGTTCTCCTTACTTGTTTCCAGAACAGTCGTATTTGCTTCCAGAATCCTCATTTTACAGGTAATAATATTATTATAAAATACTGAAACGTTTGTTTGAAAGAGGTCAATGACATCGCCCTGGGTGACTTCACACGAAATAAACATGTAAGATGATACGAAAAAAATGTTTGGTATAACAATATATACATATATATATATATATTTTTTATATATATATACTGTATGTATGTATAATTTTTAATTATATCTTATATAAATATTTAATATGTTTTCAAAAAGAAGTATTAATTTAGTTTTTTTAAAGTATTATATTCGAAAAATCACCCTAAATATATATGTATATATTTAAAATATATATATATATATATATCATTTTAAACAGACAGAAAATGAGATTTTTTTGATGATAAAAACTAAAAATTGATTTTTTTTAACTTTTTCACGACCTGGTCTCCTTAAGCTTAATCAAAAGAAACGGCCTCTTTTCCAAATAGCAGAGAACGTTGACGGTAGTAATGCCGAAAGGTAGTATTGAAATCGAGTAAATAATATCCCAATAGCAAATACTTAACACACTCAAAGAAAAGTGTGCATATAATGCTCCTAATGTTAATACATCGTCTATTACGATGTTTTGATTTTTTTCCATTTACATAATAAATTAATATTTCTACTATTAATTTTGTAGAGTACAACAATAAATTAAATTAATATTTTGAATGTCAGATTATTTAATTGGTTGTGTCGTCGGTAATGCATTTCTGGCAGTATTTCTTCGATCTCGCCGGTCACTCTCACCCCCAGAAGTTAAAAATCCAGCCTTCTCTATTTAGCCACTGGATTCGACAATAAACTGCAGGTTAGGTTTGTTCTGTTAGGAAACCACTAAGTTCCAATTATACAATGGAGGGAAAATTATTGTAAGTCTTAATCACCTAACGAATTAGAAACGTCGAAAGAAGTTTCTATTAACCTACACGTAACAGATTTTTACATGACCAACTAATATTAGGACCTAATTAGTGTTTTGAAAAATTCTGGCATGTTAGATTGTTGTTTTTAGAAAACCGTTATACATAGAGTAAAGCAGCAATAGTTACAATATAATTTTTTCATCTGTTGCTAAAATATAATATCTTATAAGTGTTCAAAAGTCTGTGTCTGTGTTTTCTTTATTTGTTTTTAATATATTTTAATTTAAATTCGTAAGTATATTATGAAACAACTGTGTTTGTGTTGATACATACTACATGCTAAAATATACGAGGGACGTTCAAGTCAATCCGGGACTATTAATTTTTAATAAATATAGAACACATTTATGATAGAAAAAATACTTTTATTTTCTCGATAAAATAAAAGGGGATAATAATAAGGGGATATTGATCCCCTGCTACATTTATACGTTTATCGCAGCGTTTCACTAGTGCCTGGATACCCGCAGTGTAGAAAGATTTGTCCTTAGGTCGCAACCAAGATAGAACTGACTGCTTCACCTCATCGTCGCTGTTGGAATGCTGGCCTCCTAGGAACAACTTCAAGGGCCCGAACAGGTGAAAATCGCTTGGAGCGAGGTCCGAACTGTAAGGGGGGTGTGGGTGTTCCCAGCCAAGATCCTGTAGCGTGCATGTCGTGCGGTGGGCAGTATGTGGGCATGCATTGTCCTGCAGAAACAGAACGCCTTTAGTGATCGCACCAGGCCGTTTTTTCTTGAGAGCATTGTACACATCTTGAAGAACTTTGCAGTAGTACTCACTGTTAATATTGACTCCACTGGGTAGAAAATCGACTTGAATGATGCCATTTTTATCCCAAATATTGAGCTATATCTTTACCTGCAGAAGCAATTGTTCGAAATTTTTTGGGAGGTGGTGAGTCCATATGCTTCCACTGCTTTGATGCACGTTTTGATTCCTGGGTGAAATGATTGACCCACGTTTCATCTCTGGTAACAATTCGATCGAGAAATAGCTGGCCTTCTTTGTCAAAATGTTGCTTTAACTCCTTGCAGATTTGCAATCATCTTTGCCGGTCGAAAGCAGAAAGCTGTCTTGGTACCCAATTTGCACTAACCTTACTGAACTTCAGATGTTCGTGAATGATTTTGTTTATAGTTCCCACAGGCACATTTTTTCTTTTGCAATTTGCAGACAAGTTATCCGTCGATTATCAAGGATCAGTTCTTCCACTTGCTGAATGTTCATGGGAATTACTACAGTAGGCTCCGAACCACCTCGACCGGAGTCGTCACTCACTGATGTACGGCCTTCTTTAAAACGTTTGCACCACTCAGGTGTTTTACTGCGACTAAGAGTCTCATCACCGTACTGTGCAAGGAGTCCCGAATAAATCTCACCGGGTTTTACGCCTTCATTCAGAGAAATTTCATTACAACACGCTGTTCCGCATGTGCATTGGACGCCATGTTCTTTACGACTTACTGTTGTTATTGTTTAACGTGTAAACAATACGGCGTGCCATGTGGTAATAGCTGACACTTGGACTTCATATGTACGACCAACAGAATGTGCAGGAATCTCCATTTACACTCTAGTCTAACAAAAGTCCCGGATTGACGTGAACGTCCCTCGTAAATGCCAGACTGAGACAGGCATCAAAAGTCCATGTTGAAGCGATTCGCAATACTCAATACAAAAGTATAGCCTCTTTATATTATACAAGTGAAAAGAAAAGAGAGTTCAATTATAGTGAAAGAAAGGAAAACAATAACCGTATGATTTAATTCAATACAAAATTTAAACAATAACCAATTTAATTCGTGCTATTTTACTGTCATCGACTATGAACGCATGTGAACGTAAACAGGAGACAGAACAACTAACACATGGTACGTGGTCTTCAATTCGCAATATGTTAATTAATCGCTTTAATGTAATCCGTTTTGTGACTTACTATTTTTCTGTAACAATACGTTGCAAAACGTATAATATTAAGGTAATTTAAGAACAACTGAGTTACAAAAAAGGTAAGTAGAGCAAATACAAGAGAAATTTAAAGAGAGAAAGAGAGAGAGAAGAGAAAGGTGGACAAGTAAATAAAGTAAACAGCTTTGTAAATAACCTGTTTCTAAGATTGTAAATAACTAGCAAATAAAGAAAGTCATTCTATAAACAACTTTAAATACAGATAGACAAACAATACACTACTACAACGTAAGCACTTGTGACGATTTAAATTTTACCAATAATCAAGAAAATAAAAAATTAAAAAAATTAAGGTTGCGAGCTCTTAAGCCATTTAAATCTCACTGTATTAATATAAAATACCTGTATGTACTCAGTATGAGAGGAAGCAGTAATTAATTAGTTATAAGATGCTCTAATAAAAAGATAAATTGTAAAGAGTTATTAATATCGTATTTAACCCTTTGCTTGTAAGCAGGCGCTGTCCTGTTGATTCCAGACTCGACATGCTTTCCGAGTCTTGTGTGAGTTAGAATAAGATAAAAAAATTAATGTTAATAATAAAAAAATCTGAAGACATAAATAGTCGCTAAAACAACTGATTTAAATTATGTATATTTGTTTAGGGATAGTTTGTATAAATAAAAAATGTTAACTTAAATATAGTTAGGAACTATATTCTCGCGCGGAAATTGTCCCACTAACTTTTTCCCAGTACCAGGCGAAGGGAGCGGAATTTCTCTCTCTTGCAATGGTGACTTCGTACAGTATAGACGTAGGAGCTGTGCGCTTAAAATATGTTAACGATATTTTGTCTCACCTTAAGATGGTGTACCAGATGTAGCTGTTTAAAGCATCTGGATGTGTTAATTAATATAGTCATGTGAATAGACAATAAGTTTAAAGTAATGTAAAACAAAAAGTATCGAAACGTAACAAAGAGTGTAACACAAGATGACATCGTGCTTGAACAAATAACAACAATTCCAAAGTCATACCCGGACATGTGAATCATCAGAAGCCACAAATTCTACTGCACGTGACAGAAGATGCAGATCGGGACTTCCGATAATCTACAAGATCATCGTAGATATCTACGCGACATATTGTTCAACCTGCGAACTTTTGGAGCCCTTTACAGAGGAAGGCCAGACCGAGATGACGACGTTGCTGTTCCTGTTTCCCAAGACGGATACCCAAGGACGAGTCTTCTGCATACCAATTAAAAGGTGACTCGATAGCCTGTCTATCGAGGGTTACTAATATTTGTTACACAACACATCTTGAAAGAGACTTTTCAGAAACTATTAACTTTGTAAAGACTTATAAATTAAATCTAAGAATTTCATGTAACTATTCTAACTGCATACGTTGTAACAGTTTATATGCTAATGTAGAGTAATATAATTCAAGCAATAATACCATTCTTCCAATGGTTGAATAAAAGAAAGTCTTGCAAGCTAATATCATGAAATGAGTATAATTAAAAGTCTTAATTACAGAAATACAGAAAGTTTACCCGGATCCGAGGTATAGCTATATAAAATCAAATTTGATCTAAAAGTTTAAAGAAACCTTTCAAATAACTTAATAATTGAATTAGTAATGTCATGGGATCTGTCAGTATATGTTTTAAATGTTAAATAAAGAGAAGTCTTCTTGTTACACACATATGAGGAGTGCTTAAATCAATTGTATACCTTGCCATTGTTTCCTTACACAGTTAGTAAGTAATTTGTTATATTAATTATTTGTGATCAATTCTGTTACAACGTAGGCAGCCCATCTAATTAACGGAGTTTAATTACGAGGGGTTCCCTGGATTTGTAACGCGGCGAAAAGCAGTTACAAAAGTGCGCCATTCTGCTTTCTTGTAAAAAAATAAAAGGGTAATTGTTTACAGAGTGTCACAAAAGTGTGCCACTATGCTAAATTTTATAAAAGTGTTTTAAGCAAACAAAATTGCGTCATTCAAAACAAAAATAAAGGAAACAAAGGAAAGAGTTTTAATGGTGTATATAGTGTCAAAAACAAAATTGCATTCACTATGCGTGGATAAATTGTAAGATCAGTAACTAAATATATAATATTGATATATGCACTCAGAAAGTTACTTTAATAAATGTAATGTTCAAAACATATTTAATACACTATTAAATAACGTAATATGTATTAAGTTACGTAGATGGTAGTATGTATAAGTAATAATATCCTTAGCGTCATACAATGCATGTAGCTTTTGCATTCTATAGGCCAGTAGGAACCTGCATAATTCGATGTAAGTACTTGCATACATGAATTGTGACCAAGCATAACAATTTTGGTCAACCGAACAATCTGTAACAGGTTTGTTTACGACAATCTATAACCTGTTGTTTCCTGAATCATTCTGCACAGTGTATGTCCAACTATCTAGCTTACATACACTAGTATGTGTTATAAAAAAAAAATTTGATTAAAAATAACTTTGTTAATAATAATAAAGTAATTAAGTAGACGTTCGTGATTTAAAACTTGTGAACAAAATAATTAATTTATTTAATTGAGAAAAGTTTATGAATGAACGGAGCCAAAGTGTTGTCTAAGCGGAATAATAATAAATGTGTTGCATAAGATTGCGCTCCCCGTTCTCGTGTTTATACCGGTTTAGAGTACGTATACAGTAGTTGGTGTTATTCACTCGCATTGTGTAGACAATAATATGTAAAAGCAAACACCCCATTGTCACACACGCTCAACCCTCCTTTGTTAACTAAATATGTAGGCCACCCTCTGACCTACATTCCAGTAAACAGCTGATAGGCTATTTAACATTGAAAGATATGTGTGTGTGATTTCTGTCTCTCCCTTAGAAGAGAAATTGTTCTTTTCTAATTTGTGTAAATTGAGTACTTATGAATTTATTATATGTATATGTAATATATGTGTAATATACTAGTATTAATTTTAAGTACGTGCTAATGTGTTAGAACAAAATGGCCCAATTTAACCCGGATTTGTTATTAAAAGACGAGCTGTCTTACGAAGCCCTTTTGCGTGGACTACCCCATGCTGATGTAACAGTCGCGGAATTACGAAGTTCAATTCGCGAATGTGGATTTGATGCGCCCGTGCAATTAAACAATCTAAGCCAACTCGATTATGAAAGCGAGAAAGAAATTTGTAATGCCAAGTATAGTGAACTATACTTATTGTCTCAAACACTCCAAGACGAGAAATCTCCGGAAAAAATTTTGCGGACTACCCAAAGAATAGAGCATTTAACCAGGCGAATAAAAAATTTGTCGATCTGGCCGAATCTCACAGAAATACCCGTTGATGTACAAAAGCTAGCAGACGAAGCTCTACGCCGCTTACCTTCAATTATCAACGATTTAAGACGAAAATCCGACTCATTCAGGATGGACGAAATAGAGAAATCATTGATGAAATTACACATCTCCCCAGTACAATCCCCCACCACTGGTTTACCTCCGCCTAACTCGGATCGGAACTCACCTATCGTATCGCAAGTGCAAGCGAACCCAGAACAAAAAACTGATACAGATGTAAATGTCCCTCCTCCCGAGCATTTTCAGTTTCGCCCCGGAAATAATGAATTGACCAACACCCCCAATGAATCTAATCACCCTCATCGAGGAATTACCCGTATGAACTATAACGCAGATCTATACGGAAAAATGACTCACCCTGTGGAGAAGATTTTAACCGAAATCCCTTATACAGATGGTTTAAACGTTTCCAAGTTACTAACATTTATTAGTTATCTGCTTCAGATAAAGGATCTACAGCAGCTGAATGACTGGAAAATTTTACAAGTTCTGTTACCCAAGTGTAAACCCCCGTTAAAAAATCGTGTGCTAGAAGCCCTAACCTCTACTTTCCCAGTAGAAGAGCTACATAGCTCTTTAATAAAATACTTTATTCCCACCGGCATCTATGAGGAAATAAAAAGGAAGACAGTACTCCGAGTACAAGGACATCAGGAGAGATTAGCTCACTACATCTCCGATATTAGGGAGTCCTCTCGACTACTACGTGTAAGCTGGAATGAAACACAACTGGTGGACACCATTTTAATAGGAGTGTCACCTGAAGAAAGATCTCGACTATCATTGATGAATAGACCCAATACAATTGCTGATCTAGAACAGTGCAGTATCCATTCTTCAAATTTATGGTACTCAGATCAAAATAGAGAAGCAATGAAAACCTATGGAACTAATAGACATCAATTGCGAGCACTACTGCCTGATGTAACAACCTCGTATGAAAGACAAGTTTCTAGTAGACCTCACCATGTGCGCAAAGCTGGTAAGTTTACTGTAAACCCCGATAAAGCGGAAACCAAGTACCCACCTCGCAGAAAACCCACCTGTAATAATTGTGGCAAATATGGGCACCTAAGAAGAGAGTGCAAAAGTAAGCCATTGGAACGGAATAACCCCAATTAAAAAAACATGTAAGGCAGGGAGACCCGAAAACCTGTGTCTTCCGCAGCTACTCAAAATTGGGTAAACTAAAAGAAACCAATAATAATAAGAATGAATTATTCTGTAACCGAGTGAAAAACAAAAAAGGTGCGAAAGATATCGACCCCTATGTGCGAGAATTTCGTGAAAAGTGTAATGCGATTAATAGATGTAAATGGAAAAAAATCTACTACCATTAATACGAGTCGACTTAGGCGTTACATCCCCCATCGCTTTAATTGATTCGGGATCTAGTAGAAGCTTAATCAGCCAAGAATTAGCGGACATGTTAGCTAAACATCATCTAGTAAAACGGAACCAACCTGTGAATATAAAGTGTGCTAAATAAATATGGTGATTAAATAGACGATAGTTCTAGGAGCGTTTCTTAAATCCCCAAAGTAGTTTAATAAATAATAAATAATAAAGTGAATAATAATAATTGATTTAGATACTAGAGCTAAATAAATCCTAAGTTATACTAAAATTGTGTGAAGTGTAGAAAAGTAAAAAAAAAAAAGAAAATAATAATAAAAAGTTCAGTTACACATTGTAAACACTTCTCAGTGGTGGCCAGTTAGAGAAAATAAAAGCGTGTTCAGTATTGTAGGAATTGTGCTAAGCAACCCCGAACGCACCCTTCCAATTGTGATAAACCGGTGCTAGCCTGAACAATTGAAAACCACCCCTAGTGAGTATGACAATGCATTTGTGTAAAGTGTCTCCCCTCCCGCATAGTTTGTTTAAGTATTGTAAAAAGAGATAAAAGAGAATCATATTCGTGAGATTCCGCTTCTCTCAAACCAGTGATCTAAAGTGGAGTATGGGATCCTCTTTAGATCACATTAGAAATAAGTTTATGAGATATAATCAAGTAGTGATTATAAATGTAACGTAACAGGTCACAACGGCGCCGACTGAAAGGGTAATGATAGGGCAGAAATGTGCCAAAGATCATTAATAAATGCTGAAAGCTAACTTCCGTAGTTAGAGTAAGCTGGTGTCAGTCGGGCCGGGATGTTGTGAGTTACGGATAAGTAGGGATCATTCCAATCTAAGGTTTGGAAATTAGTATTAAGATTAAAATGTAAGTTAGTACTTAAGAAGTAAGAAAAAGGGAATTTCACGAAGGGGATCATTTAAATGAATAAGGTCATTTAAAGGAAATTAGAGAAAACAAACTGTGCACTAATAATAAATAACTTCACACACTGACACTAATCGTACTCCCAGTCCCCAATAGTGAGTTAGACTCAAAAAGCTTAACCGTAGCGTGCAATTTAAGCGGTGGAGTCTGTGACGATTTAAATTTTACCAATAATCAAGAAAATAAAAAATTAAAAAAATTAAGGTTGCGAGCTCTTAAGCCATTTAAATCTCACTGTATTAATATAAAATACCTGTATGTACTCAGTATGAGAGGAAGCAGTAATTAATTAGTTATAAGATGCTCTAATAAAAAGATAAATTGTAAAGAGTTATTAATATCGTATTTAACCCTTTGCTTGTAAGCAGGCGCTGTCCTGTTGATTCCAGACTCGACATGCTTTCCGAGTCTTGTGTGAGTTAGAATAAGATAAAAAAATTAATGTTAATAATAAAAAAATCTGAAGACATAAATAGTCGCTAAAACAACTGATTTAAATTATGTATATTTGTTTAGGGATAGTTTGTATAAATAAAAAATGTTAACTTAAATATAGTTAGGAACTATATTCTCGCGCGGAAATTGTCCCACTAACTTTTTCCCAGTACCAGGCGAAGGGAGCGGAATTTCTCTCTCTTGCAATGGTGACTTCGTACAGTATAGACGTAGGAGCTGTGCGCTTAAAATATGTTAACGATATTTTGTCTCACCTTAAGATGGTGTACCAGATGTAGCTGTTTAAAGCATCTGGATGTGTTAATTAATATAGTCATGTGAATAGACAATAAGTTTAAAGTAATGTAAAACAAAAAGTATCGAAACGTAACAAAGAGTGTAACACAAGATGACATCGTGCTTGAACAAATAACAACAATTCCAAAGTCATACCCGGACATGTGAATCATCAGAAGCCACAAATTCTACTGCACGTGACAGAAGATGCAGATCGGGACTTCCGATAATCTACAAGATCATCGTAGATATCTACGCGACATATTGTTCAACCTGCGAACTTTTGGAGCCCTTTACAGAGGAAGGCCAGACCGAGATGACGACGTTGCTGTTCCTGTTTCCCAAGACGGATACCCAAGGACGAGTCTTCTGCATACCAATTAAAAGGTGACTCGATAGCCTGTCTATCGAGGGTTACTAATATTTGTTACACAACACATCTTGAAAGAGACTTTTCAGAAACTATTAACTTTGTAAAGACTTATAAATTAAATCTAAGAATTTCATGTAACTATTCTAACTGCATACGTTGTAACAGTTTATATGCTAATGTAGAGTAATATAATTCAAGCAATAATACCATTCTTCCAATGGTTGAATAAAAGAAAGTCTTGCAAGCTAATATCATGAAATGAGTATAATTAAAAGTCTTAATTACAGAAATACAGAAAGTTTACCCGGATCCGAGGTATAGCTATATAAAATCAAATTTGATCTAAAAGTTTAAAGAAACCTTTCAAATAACTTAATAATTGAATTAGTAATGTCATGGGATCTGTCAGTATATGTTTTAAATGTTAAATAAAGAGAAGTCTTCTTGTTACACACATATGAGGAGTGCTTAAATCAATTGTATACCTTGCCATTGTTTCCTTACACAGTTAGTAAGTAATTTGTTATATTAATTATTTGTGATCAATTCTGTTACAACGTAGGCAGCCCATCTAATTAACGGAGTTTAATTACGAGGGGTTCCCTGGATTTGTAACGCGGCGAAAAGCAGTTACACACTATAATCACACACACACACACACACACACACACACACACACACACAACCACCCACACATACACGTCCTATATGTAAAATACAAGTATGTAAGCCAGCAATTCGACTCAGGCGTACCAATATTTGTTGCTATCATATTACTGTCTAATGTTCTCTGTTTCTTCCGCTATTATCATCCTGACAGCTCGTACAGTGTTAACATCCTACCCTCTCTTGCCACAGTTATGACAACGAAAATGTATCTGTTTCAACACGATAAGACCAAACTTGCAGTTATACTATGATAGTGGTTCCAATAAATTTTAATGTGTTCCATACTACTGCAGTGCCGCCATACTAGAGTACTATTATTGCATCCGAGTAAGGTCAAAGTTACGACTGGAAACATTGAGTAACTCTGCGTGTACGGTCAGATTCGTTTCATGAAACATGTGTTTACATGTTCACATGGGATGGTACCCAAACCTTGATACCAATATTTCTTGCAGTTTGTTTTTTGAAAGACCTCATTCAGCTTAATGCCAACGCTTGATACTACCGATCAAATAACTACCAGTTAAATCTTAGCACAAGAAGTAAAACACAGAGACATCATCACTTTATCTCGAAACATGTCTAAATAAATAAACTCAACCGACAAGAGTTTAATCGACCTACGTAAAAGATATTTACCGTATACAGTACTTTAAATAATAATGACAAATATAGAGGAAAAATTCATTTTCTTTATAATCATATCACAGTCGCCCATAAGTGACTTGATGAAAATTAATTTTTAATATTTCTATTAACCATAAATTTTGTAGTGTTCGGGTATTGACTATACACAGAGCCGCCATCTTGTAAGATATCGTTACTTCTTTATCGTAGTCGCCGTCTTGTAAACATTCGATGTAATGGCCACGTAGCTCAGTAGATTGCCATGAAAGGATAGCATCATTATTAATTCCACTTCATTTCAGTATTTCAGTAACGTATATCTGGACTACTTATTCTGTGTTGACACCTATACATTGCGTAAAATTTGGCACCCAATGTGGAGCCCGATTCATCGACCGTGAAGTTAAGAGTTTCGTCGAAGTTAAGCGGCTAACCATCGTCACGCACCATTTCACAGCACTGAAAGTTGTTTCATTAGTTTAAAAACACTTGAAGCTAACAATTTTAACAATGTTCCTTATGAAATAATATATAATGTTCAAACCTGTACGCTTTACTTATGTGTCTTTATATGCGTATGCTTTTATGTGTGCTTAAATGCTTTTACCCTTTGCTACATTCCATATGCAATTATAATGTCGATTACTATATATTCAAACACTTTTTGCTACAGTATGTTTCTTGTTGTATATAATATATTTAATATTTATAATCACTTTACCTCAAGATATTTTCTCCTTATTTAGAACATGTTTCGGGAGCCTTGTGTTTCCATCTTCAGCCTTCCTGACTTTGACTCTTGTGAAATATTTGTGTGTTGGTTGGTTGTTGTGATTTCCTGTTGGCCTCTGGTATTTTAAATTGGTATTATTGTGTGTGATTATCATGTGTATGTTAGTATTTTGTGTATTTTCAAATCATTCAACATAGAAAATACACAAAATACTAAATACACATCACAATCACACACAATAATACCAATTTAAAATACCAGAGAACAACAGGAAACCACAATAACCAACCAACACACAAATACTTCACAAGACTCAAAATCAGGAAGGCTGAAGATGGGAACACAAGGCTTCCCGAAACATGTTCCAAATAAGGAGAAAATATCTTGAGGTACAGTTATTATAAATAATAAATATTATATATATATATATATACATATTGTAACGCAACATAGTTGAGGTTCCCCAACGTTACATAAAAGATTGAATGAAATATGGTCAAGGACCATACCCTGACTTAAGGTTGTTCAATAGGTCATGTGCTCGAGAAGTAACTCAAACCAGAAGGAGGCAATGACTAGTATTAAATGTATAAAAACCAGACTAAGGAATGATTGAATGTTATGAATTGTTTGTTTGGTACTGTGGCATGTTCAGGTCACAGAGTATTTTATATTGTATGTTGACTATACTAAAGATGAAATAATGTTATTTGATAATAATACTTCACAAATAATTATGTTTATGTTTATATTGGATTTGTATTTATATAACCCAGTATAGTTACCAATGTTAGGTACTGTACTAAGTTGTCAGTATTGTATAATGTTGAAAAATAATGTTGTTCTAATTAATGTTTATAAACTGGATCAGGAGTGTGACCAGTGTTTTAAATCTAACAAGTAGTTCTGACAATTATGTCATAAATTAATAAAGGGTTCCAGAACCAGTTAATTAATATAAAAAAACAACTAACCACCAGTAAATTAAAATTCATGTAATTAACTATGTAATCAATAATTAATTGTACAGTAGGTCAGGTAAAAAAAAAGAAAATTAAGTTAAAAACCAAATAATGTTATAATGGTTGTAAATGAATCTATAGGCCTAAATTCCATATTAGTGAAAGGAAATTAATACCTTTTTAGTAAACCCAGTCCAACGAAACTCTAGTAAAACATTTACTGTTTAATAAGGAAGGTTAGGGGAGAATTTTATGTGATTCAATATTAATCCAAGCATGGAGTATTTTATTGGAAAGGAGTAGTAATATTCTATAATGCCGGCTCAAGGATATATAGAAAACATGGTTGTTAAGGCAACTGATTTTTAATAAGTTGTTGATTTTGGATAGATGGTACTGATTGTTACAAGCTATTAGATTGAAATGAACCGATATATTTAAATATATGAATAAAATAAAGGAAAGATATATCCAAACTGAAAAAGCCTTTTTGTAAAACAATTATATTTGAACGCTAATGAATCGTACAAATTAAATAACACTCTAAATTATCAATGAGTAAAATAAAAAAGAATTGAAAGCTTCTCACCTCAGTCACTAAATATTTCCGCTGAATTTGGTATCAAACCAATTCATGCTATAAATTGAAGACCAGTAAAGAGTTAAAGCCTGAATTAACGGAAATATTTGGAAATACAGAAGATTCGGTTGACGAAATAACCTTCATTGACAGCGTAAGCTGAGATCCTAATTCCAGTTCGTTGGGACCAAGAATTGTGAAGACGCAAAAGAAGAATCGAAGCACAAGAGTTCCTGTGGGATTACCATCATCCATTCATTGAAAACCAGAGCAGTTTTACTGGGTGAAGACGATATAAACTGGATTTTGACCGCTGTTGACAAACATTCACCGCCTAATGAAGCTTTCGTCGTTTGGGTAAAAAACAAATTATTTTCATATCATTGTATTTTAAGTAAATAATTTTATTCTTTTTGTAAATTGAACAACCTTAATTATGCGTTTTACCTGGCCTTACTAATGGTTCAAAGAACTACACGAACCCTGGTATAAGAATTATTTGTCATTATTTTCAAAGTATATATGTTTTTTTTTTAGAGTTCGAATAATTAAGAATCGATATATGTTGGGATAGTCGATTGGATCGTCTTATTGTTTGTCTGAGACAACGTAACTTGTTAAATACCAGAGAAAAATAAATAAAGTACATTTGTTGTATGAGATAACGTTTTAATCATTGCAGAGAAAATACTATATGTAATTGGCGTAATAATTTATTAACAGATTGATACAAACACTCAGAATAACTAACCTATAAGTACACTTATTTCTAGTAATAGCGCTCCAAGTTTACAGCTGGTGGGACGGGAGATTGCTGAACTAACGGGTTTTGTCATGCTAAATTTGAATGAAATTTTTATCGTTGAGGGACTAGGGTTGAGACAAAAACCACTTACATTCAGTAAATACTCCATATATATTGCTCATATTAAACAACCACTGAGAATTAAATTAAGTCTACAGAATAATACCATTATAAATTCAGGAATATAATTCTAAGTTTGTGGACTTAATAATCTGTGTTCTGAGGGTTTCACTGGTCACAACCGCAAGGTATATTAGTTAATAACATATTAATTAAACCAGGTAACAGCATTTTAATTGTTACGAATCACCACCTACAACGTACTACTTGGCGTTTGTTACACCGGAGTCTCTTATAACTAATTACACTCATAGACAAGATTTCTTTATAATTTGACGTCTCCAGCTGGTATCATACATTATAACATACGTCCTCACATAATTAACAAGCAGTTCGTTACTAAATTGATTACAACAGTGGGGTTTTCAAACGTCCTCATAGGTGATCTTTATTTCTCTTTTTACAAATTGACGCTCGCAACGTGGGGCATCATCGTCTCATCTTAACACCTAATTATTTCTCTCTTTACAAATTGGCTAGCCCAAACAGTGGGGCTTGATTACATCAGAGCATCATCACCACTATCTAAATTTATTTCTCTTTTTTACAATATATATGTATATATATACATATATATGTATATATATGTGTGTATATGTATGTATAATTCATTGTGCAATAAACGTTTGTGTATAAAATTTTTCTTATTCATTGTGCAATAGAAACAACTCGTAACAACGCGTAAATACACATTAAATTATATAATTTAATTTATATAATTAACAACCCTCATTATATACGTCATCAAAAAGTTAGTTGCACTTTTCCACGTTTTTTTCCTAGAAGAGATATATTGATGAAAATTGTTGGCAGCACTGATAAACTTTCGTTTCCGTCAGCTGCAGTAAAGTTTCTCACTTGGCAGGAACAGTTAGTAAAACAGCGCATTGATTGGTTTTCTATGCCAACGAGGTGTAACCCTACTGACATCAATCGCGGGGAGTGTTTGAAACCAACTGTACAGACATCGAGGATGATTACTACCAGGGAAGGCCGACAACTTCGACAACACATGACAATGTTCAACGCATTCACCAATTAATTGATGCTTTTGAATAGGCGATTCACGGTGGGGCAAAATTATAGCTGAATTGGGTATTCCGAATTCCACACTACATCATCTCTGACAGGCCAGTCGCATCCAAGCGGCTGAAATGAGATTTCTCAGGCACGTGGCAGGGTATACTTTCCATGATGATAGAAGAAACACAGGTATACGGTAGGAACTGAATAGTATGAGTATACTCGAGAGGATCGCCCAGTATCGGTTGAATTGGTGGGAACATCTTTGACGAATGGATGACTGCCGCATCTCCAAACAACTATGGAACTATAAGCCGAGGGGACGGAGAGGTGTGGGAAGTCCGAGGAAGTGCTGGAGTGATCAGCTGTAATATTTCCCTATTCGAGACCGGAAGAAACCATTCTTGGTTTAAACCTTGAGGATGATGATGATGATCATCATCATCTCTGACCGTCTGCAATGTCGAAAAATTTGCGATCAATGACTGTCTTGTTTATTGACAGAAGAAGACGCGTTACAAAATAAATCCTTGAAACGTTTGGGTGAGCGGAGTGGGAATATCCACCTTGTGCTGTGTGATTTTCATGTGTTCCTCCGTCGTATGAAAGAGGCGCTTGCAAAGTGGACATAACATACTGACGAAGACGACCAAAATGGACGGAAATTTTTAGCAGTTGCATAAAAAACTCGTATCATGCTACGGTGTGTTTCAGTAAACGTTAAACTTTTTTGGAAAAGTAGATCTTCTACTATACATTTCTAAACGAAATAATTTTTAGATCCATGTTTTTCGGTATCCAAGCCACTTATAGTATATAATTAGTAAAATAGTTTACCTTTTTCTTGTCCGTCTGGTGGCCTTTTCTCTATATTTCAATCAACGCGTTTCAGGGCATATGCCCCATCATCAGGATATCCCTTGTTAAAGTTCGTCGATGGTTAAAATATTAAAAACACTGCACACACAATTCTACACACAACAATAAATATAATACAAACATAAAAACACATAAAATGCCCAGATTTTAGACACACACGATATCGGTGGTGCGCACCACGACATGCTATAGTCGACTGCCAATATAGGCGACTGTTGTGGCAGTCGACTATAGCATGTCGTGGTGCGCACCACCGATATCGTGTGTGTCTAAAATCTGGGCATTTTATGTGTTTTTATGTTTGTATTATATTTATTGTTGTGTGTAGAATTGTGTGTGCAGTGTTTTTAATATTTTAACCATCGACGAACTTTAACAAGGGATATCCTGATGATGGGGCATATGCCCTGAAACGCGTTGATTGAAATATAGAGAAAAGGCCACCAGACGGACAAGAAAAAGGTAAACTATTTTACTAATTAAATAATTTTTAAAATATTCAACATGTTGTTTTCTTATGTTACTGCAACTAAGTTCTGATCGGCACTAGTACATGGGCCTACAAATAACAATAAATGTTTTCAAAATGTGTATAAATGTATGGGTCAAACGACTATAAATGTAAATATCTTGTTGATTCATCCTCTTCGTGCAATTTTACTAATATTATTATATATAAAAAACTTTCACAAATGAACTTACTTTTGTTCTCACTTTTACAAACGTTTCAAGGTGTTGTGCCTCTTCCTCAGTGTGAGTAAATACATTGAATTTATTTACTCACACTGAGGAAGAGGCACAACACCTTGAAACGTTTGTGAAAGTGAGAACAAAAGTAAGTTCATTTGTGAAAGTTTTTTATATATAATACTATAAATGTGTTTAGTTAGTCACCGGACCTCACCACATTTTTTTTAAGACGTGATCCTACTAAATTAAGGATAACTGTCAAGGGCTTGCGGCTCACCTTATATTACCATATTTAAGCTAATAAATATTTACATAATTATAGTAAGCTGTTTTTAAGTCTTATTTGAAAATTGTATATCATTCTCATTCTCAAAGATTACCAGACACTATTAGAAATCTAGTTCTTAGCATCGAATCTACAAATCTTTGTGATCTTATATCAAGATCGCTTTAAGAATAATGTATTATAAATTTGTTACTTATTTTGCATTGACCCTTGCAGTTAATTAATTTTCTTGTTAGCTTGCACTGCCAACAGTTAATGCATTTGCATAGGCGTATATTGTTTCTTGTGGTGTGTAAGTTATTGAGGGCCGTATCTTTCTTAAACGAAATCATAATCATATATTTGGTAACACTAAATACCAGCAGTTATTTAGTAATTTAAAACAGAATTTTAAAAACATTATAGCTTTTTTTACTATATAGTGAGCAATACGGTAGAATTAAAAACCCGTGTATTTCTTCTCCGAAAAAAGTGTTCAAATGTAAAAATGCGTAAAGCAGTAATGATTTTCTTTGTTACTGTTAACTTTTTATGGTTTATCCTTACTGTTTCATAAAATATAATACTTACCAGGTTTCAGTTATCTGGTTTCCTAGGTGTTAACTAATCTAAATATTTAGATCAGTCTCCAGACTTACTGATCTAGTTTCTCTGAAGATCTCTCAAGTCAACTAAAATAATTATTGAGTTACAGCATTCCCCAACACCTACCATCGTTGATACAGTAGTGAATATTGTTCCAGTTAGTAGAAAGTACAAACTTACCTGAAAAAAAAGAAAGAAAACGAAATGAAAGTACGCAAACATTATTATAAATTTTAACATTTTTTGTATTTGTAAATTTATTATATAAAGATTGCAAGACAAGAGCAAGTTTTCGCTTTTTTAACAGTTAGAGGGGAATTCCTTTTTTTTATAACAGGCAATAGATAGATTATATTGTTGTTTTTGCTGCCATTCCTACGACATAATAGATAATATGAGTATTAAAAATCATTGGTTTTTTGTAACCATAAAATAGGTTGGGGCCAAAGCAAGGTAGACTTGAGCAGGATGACATACAGAAATAGTAGTGTAGCCGGTCTGCGCTTATGGTGTTCACCGATATACCAGGATGTTATTCCAGATATTAATTCCCACCTGTTTAGTCGACGTAAGGACTATAAAACGCACCTCGATTTTATGGTGAGCCTACGGACCGAGAATGTAACCCGGAATCCCTAAAATAGGGGTTAAGACAGTTTCTAGTAACCGTCTCACAAATAATAATATAAACACTAACACTACTAATAAATTAGTAAACACCTAACACTAAAAAGTAGTAACTATTAATTCATTAATGAGAATTAAAATTGCAATTATCATGAATTAATTTTATAAATTGACAAAAAGTGTTACTCCGACTGTGTAAAATATCAGCAATGTCACTTTGCCGCGTTTAGTAAATGTGTAGAAGATTTTATGTACAGATTTATGCCCTCACATTCTTAAATTATATTACGGTGGCGTACCATTATACCCTTATTTATTAATTTAAGTTCACATTCTTATAGGTTTCAAGGTGAAACTATCTATGATGAAGTGACACAACATTACCGTTATAAGCAGAGACGAAGAATCATTTTATAAATAATTACACGTTTAAAATAAATTACATAAAATACAATGAAGTCTTCTTCTTCTTCTTCTTCTTCTTCTTCTTCTTCTTCTTCTTCTTCTTCTTCTTCTTCTTCTTCTTCTTCTTCTTCTTCTTCTTCTTCTCCTCCTCCTCCTCCTCCTCCTCCTCCTCCTCCTCCTCCTCCTCCTCCTCCTCCTCCTCCTCCTCCTCCTCCTCCTCCTCCTCCTCCTCCTCCCCCTCCCCCTCCTTCTGCTCCTTCTGCTCCCCCTTCTCCTCCTCCTTCTCCTCCTCCTCCTTCTCCTTCTTCTTCTTCTTCTTCTTCTTCTTCTGCACATTACGGAGTAGGCACTTTGCCTGTTTCGTCTTCACAGAGTATCCCTCCGTCTCGTTCTCGGTCTTGCTACTTGTCTTGTACCAAAGCGTCTCTATCGAAACGCAACCTTAAGTAGTCCTCCATCATCCTCCATTCTGTCCAGATGCGTGTAACCAGTCTTTACGATAAGTCTGGATTTTATCATTTATGGAGAATAACTGTATCTCTTCTCTAATAGCCTCGTTGCGCAATCGATCGTGTCTCGTCGTGCAACCCTTTGTTCTTTTCAGAAATTTCATTTCTGAAGTTCGAATCTGGTTTTTAATCTTCTTTGTAGGAACCCAAGTTTCACATCCATATACTAAAACAAGCACTGCCAGTGTTTCATAAAATTTAACCCTTGTCTTTTAGGTCACTTTTCTACGTATGACGCCATACACCATCTGAAAATTCGATATATTTGTAGTGATATCTCAGCCTAACTCGTTCTCAATACTGATAGTGCAACCCAGGTAATTGAAGTCGTAGACTTGTTCCAAAGCTGTTCCCTCAAGAACAGCTTTTGATCTGTCTAGAAGCTTTCACCAAAATGCCTTGATTAATTTTTCTGCTCAGATATTTGAAAATCATATTGTTTACAAATACGATTTAAACAATGTAAAGAATACTGCAACTCATTCTCTATTTTCTGTATTAAGACTGCGTCGTCAGCATATAATAAAATATCCAAACCCGTGTTCTGGTTAAGTAGAATCCCTGTCATATATAGAAATAATAATAATAATAATAATAATAATAATAATAATAATAATAATAATAATAATAATAATAGTAGTAGTAGTGATAATAGTAAACTACTTTCCGTATAACTGGAATCGCCATTGTAAGCTACATGAGTAACACATACAGCACACAAAATAACGTCCTTAGCGCTATCTTTTATCCGCCTAATATTACCTAATACATTATCTAAGTACTCGTTTACATTTGATACTGTTACGACATCACAGAACAATCTACGTGTTTCTCGAACGATCCAGTGGAACGCGGCTGAATGTTGTGGCGTACGTGATTTCAACACGCAGTTGAGAGACTTTTCCAAACGCCACCAACCTCGCCGACTGTGTCAGGGCCGCAATTAATTACCTCGTAGTGTAGATATAACGCGTAGTTGTGGAATGTTCTGGTCTGTGAGCGGTGGTATAAATACAAGGCGTCAGCGGCCTTAGTTCAGTTATTATCGGGCGATATTACTCTGTGCGTTCAAGTGATTATTATTGAAGTGTTGTGTTTAATAATCGGGCGGGACAATTGTAATACAATTGTGTGTTATATTAGGTGGCTTTTTATTGACTGTCTTGTTAATTACGAACTGTTTGATTGTGATAATTAAAGCTGGTCATTAGTGACTTAATTGGTATCTTGTATTTAGTTTTCCACTGTACCATACGACGATCAAGTAGACCGTCCTAACAATACTATCTGGGATTGGAAAATTCACCTTGTTTTTACGAGGCGCCCGGAAATTGAAACCGGGTTCTCTGGGTTAACAGTCTAGTGAAAAAAGTTCTTCTTTTAATAAATAAGCCACATAAGTTACCACAGTTCCCCCAAAAGGAAGTTTTTGTTTACCGATTTAGATTGATTCAAAATGTACGTTAGAGCTTTTATCAGTATGGAAACTGAGTAAGAAAAACAATTCTTTTCTCAACGTTCTACCAGCGTTTTATCTCTGCTGTTTCGGTAATCGTTTGCTAAGATATAAATTTTCCCTCATGTCGTTTCTTCAGAAAAAAATTATATGTCTTATATTTAGAAGTTTAGCTATTTGGCGGAGGAAACGAGTTACGTTAACTCAGATTTCAAAACATATACACTGCTTAGGGCGATGAGACTTATTTCGACATTTACAGATGCCTTGAAAAGTACGAAGTTTCATATGTTATATAATAATAATAAATGTAATATTATTAAATAGTTTTTTTTAGCCAAGTAATAGTAGTAATATTAGCTTAGCAAACCCTAGTGCTCAGGCCTATATTGTTAGAATTTTCTTTGTTACAATCTTACTAACGGTGCCTACTCTCATCATGACGAAACCTTGAGCCGACGTAAGATAGTAAGAAAGCGTCTGTTTTTAATAACAGCCACGGCTGACAAGCAAGAAACTTTTAATTAACGACATTATTGACTCGTGCCCGATAGTCTATGACATTATGTGAATTTTCAAATATATTACATAGTTCAAAGTACCAGTGTTTTACACACGAGAAGAAAGTACGATTGATGAAAGTTATACTTAAGAAATGTATACCAGTTAGCGTTGTCGTATCACTTAGATTCTTCATTTAAATTGCCCGATTACCAAGACATAGAACTAATTGTTTCTTTTGTAAAAATAAAAAAACAACTCAGGGGGTAAGTCAAGTCCACGTACCCCGTCGTGCCCCCTCCTGGGAACTTCTGTAGCCACACTGTAGCTACAGATGCTAACGGACCTCTGTAAAGACAAATGGACGAAAAATATAACAGAAACAATGAGAAAAAGAAAACTATTATTTTTCGGACATTTGTATAGAATGGACGACAATAGGTTGACAAAGCAAATCTTCAAATATCTGTGGGGGAAGAAGTCAACATTAAGTTGGATTAAAGAAGTCCAAAAGGATTTAGAAAAAAATTAATATACACGCAGAAGAAGCAACTGAAGGAGACGTTTTTCGGAGAAAAGTGTTAAAAATGGAAGGAGTCCAGGGTAGGAGAAGGAAAAAAGCAGGTTCAAAGTGGACTGAAGACAGAAAGAAAATACACAGTGAAAATACGAAAGAATATTGGAGAAAAAGAAACGAACAAAGAGTAAAGAATTGAAATTGGCATGTGGTCCTTAGATGGCCGATGCAAAAAAGAAACTCAGGTTGTAGACCAACGTATGAATTACGTGAACGTTCATTACGTACACTGCCTAATGTGCTTAACTGCGTCCGAATTGAGTCACAATCAAGAATAGAAAAAAAATCGAACATCAGACTTGAAGAGTAAGGAAAGATTTTTTTGTGGCGTTTAGACATTGACATTTTTGGCAAAAACCCTTTCTGATTTTATCCATAACGAAAAACACTGATTTTTATACGCTCCGACGACATCTCTCGGATGTTAAACAAAAATGAAGATAAACAGAAATTACAGTCTTGCACACCGCTATAGAAAAATATCGGTATGGAGAACTATACATGACTTCCATGTTCTACGGTTTATATTAAAATCATTTTCAACATGAAATATTTCCATAGAAACTACTTCTTTCTTCAGCCTTAACCACAGTACTGTGGTCACTTACGTATACCACCTTACGTTAGCGTACTCGATTTTCACTGATGATGACAGTCGATGGCACTGCCGAAACGTCTGGTTTTGCAGAAAACATTGGACCACGGCCAAACAGCCCGGGAAGGAATTTTAACAACAAACTACTTCTTTGTTGCCGATAACGTAGTACACATTTAAAAAATTATCCCCTCCCACTTCAACTATTATTTTCGTTTATAGAAAATTACCTCCTCCCCATTAAACTACCCTTTTCACTTATAGATATTTCATCTACCTTTCTACAGTGTATTATTATGACCTTTTTTCAGGATACTTTATTTAGATTTTGATAAATTTAATTTTTAAGTACTTTACACTTGTTAAAATATAAAACGTTGCAGGTAAACTACCCCTTCCCCTTAACCGACCTTCACCAAAATCAATAGGCCTGAGTTCTGTACAACTCAGGCACAGATACAAAAATTTATTTGATTCTGTTTGAATTTGCGACAGTTATCGTTCGCCATAGAAAAAATTCTACACACAGACACACAGATATACACACACTCAGACACTTTTCGGAAAACGAGTTTTCTTCATATTTTGAGGGTAGTACAATCAGAATCAGCCCTTGTCTCGAACTCGATTTTTTTCGCCATCACCATACTTCCATTTCCTTACGGAACATGGAAGTAAAAATCCCCGATTAGCGCTTTCAAGTTTTGTAGGTCATCATCATATCGGAAAAATCATTTTTACTATCTGCAGATGAGCTGTGTAAGCGCTAATAGGAAATTTTCTACATAATCGGAGAAGCGCTATTCTACAGAGGTGTGCAACATTGTAATTTCTGTTTGTGATTATAACCACTAACACAACTTTATTAATTAAATGAAAGTAAAGATACAGGCATAAATCCTAGATTTAAATTATGTTATTTACACACACTCGCGAGCGCGCGCGCGATATGTAGTGGTATACTTATATACTCAAAAAATATGGCCTTGTACAGTGCATTTTTTCATTACTTCACTGAAAGTACAAAACATATTGTTTAATGATGGCTTAAGTTTTTTAAGCGTTGTAGTCGTCCGTGTTTGCTTACTTGCAAAAACGTTGCTTCAGATTACTTCTATGTAAGTTATTTTGGGTATATGTTAATTCTAAATATGCAGTGACCCCTTTGTATGGGTAATTCATATGTAATTCACATGTATAAAGAATTGGATGACACGAGAATCAAGAAAGCCGAAAAGGGCGATTCAAAAAAATAGAGAAGAAGTGTCGTCAGAAAATCACATTAGCCAAAAGGAAGTTGGAAGATACATTTGAAGATCAGGAGGACTCAGACAACCCCTCATATGGAGCAGAGATGCATAAAATTAAGGCAGTTTTTTAAGAACAATAGCATGTAGTGTAAGGTCTGTTTTAAATGCGTTTCCTGAAAAAAGTAATTTTTTCAATCAAAGGTACACTTTTCTCAAGGACCGTAAAACATAATTTCATAATTCTTTTTTTGTTTTTTTTTCTTCTCATGCTTAAATTTATATTTTAAACATAAGAATTTTTTAAATTCTCATTACTTTAATAAATATGTAAAAATTAATTTAATTTTTTTTTTAATTTTTTTGTAACGTACTTTTTAAACATTCATAACTTTTTTTTGAAATTGTTATAAAAAGCCCTCTGTTTAAAATGTAGAGAATAGTATGAGCATTAAAGTAAAAAAAGCAATTATATCTCAACAAAGCAATTATATCTGTGTTTTCGTGTTTCTTGTTTTAACAAACATGTATTATTAAGTAACTGTATTACCAATATTTTAGTAATTATAGTAAGAAGGTGAATTGTTTCTCGTGTTCAAGGCCCACTTATGTACCACCTCTGCAGCTTTCTGTTCTCCCTCCATGCGACGGGATCTTTTACACTTTTTGAGAAAAATGTATCTAAAGTTGCTCAAATTAACATGGAGAAGATACGGTCAGCCGACTCCCCTTAAACAAACCGAGAGACAGTCAAGTTCTACTAAGCTGCGGTAAGTAAGAATAGTTTTATAACAGTTCGATGGGCCAATTCTACACATTAACTCTCACACCCGTTTACGTTTATTGAACGTTGGTCGTAGGCAGCGTGCACTTCACCGCGTAGCTGTCATGTACAGGCACCACTACGACATGACGTCACTGCAAAACATTGTTACTTCGCCGACACCCCGTACAAGCAGCACTGAAGGAATAATCTCTAACTGTTTTGACACGTGGAACCTGCTTACTGTCTTGAGCTTCGTGCTTTACGGCAGCACGGAAATCATTACCTTGTGCCTCATATGTAAACTCCTACCAGACTACATACAAAATTTATAATTACTCCACCAAACATTACACATTCAAATACATTGGCAATGTAAAATGTTACAGGCAATTCCAAGTTGAATCTAAACTAGACAAAGCGTCTGAATTTTAAATATTTCAGTTAACAGTACACAATTTTTATCCTTTGATTTCGTTGTCCGTGACGTGTCCGTTAATTAACTAAATATAATTACAATATTAATTGATGACTCGTTCGGCACTTGGTGAAACATATTAATACAAAGTTTTGTAAAATATATAAAAACACTTGGTAAGTTTCAGAGATTTTATTTAAGATATTTATTTCCAGATACGCCCTAAACAGATTTCACTACCACCACCATGACCTTTACTCACATCCTGTGTTTAGTAATTTCACTCATTCGCCTCTTTGACAATGGCTTAGGTAGCCGAAACAGCTGTTAGAGTTAAATAAAATCTCTGAAACTTACCAAGTGTTTTTATATATTTTACAAAACCTTTGTATAAATATAATTAAATCACTACCGACTCGGAACACAAAGTTTTTTATGGGTAAAAGCGTAACAGTTTTACCTTATAGCCTGAACCAGTTTTTGTTTTAAAAACGTTCTTCAGAGGCTGCCGCTGTGAGCACTGTGCGTCTTGTTCTTGGCGGGGGTATCGACTTTTGAAGGATCGATGTTGTGTGTGTGTGGGGTGTGATATGTTCGAATAATGCGTGTGATTTGAATTGTGTCTGTTCGTTTAGGATGCCGTTTTTATGTGTTTTCGTGTGTTTGTATATTTCCAAAATTGTTCAAGAGCGTCTAGTTTTCGGCGTTTTGTGTGTACGTGTAGAATATCCGTGTTATTGTCGATGTTTTTGTATGTGTGGTTTGGTTTAATGAGGTGGTTTGCAAAGGTGGATTCGGTGCGTGTAGAATACATTCTACACCTGCAACAATTCGGTACGTGCAACAAATTCTACATAGGCCAGAGAGGACGTAGCTGCAAACAAAGATAGATCGAACACACAAAGGCACTATACTGTCGAATCTACACATGCCGTCACCAAGAACAAGATGGACAGTGCTCCCATCGGCAGCCTTTGAAGAAGCTTTTTAAAACCGAAAACTCGTTTAGGCTGTAAGGTAAGACTTTTACGTTTTTACCCTTAAAAAACTTTGTGTTCCGAGTCAGTAGTGGTTTAATTATATTTAAATTTTTATCACTTAAAGGTAACAGTTAAACGCAATGTGAATGTGTTTACGATTTAAAATCATTGGCATCGGTACATCGTTACATATAATTAGATGGATGGTTTCTGTAACGTGTTTATGTTTTCCAAGTCTAGAAAAAGAAAAGAGTAAGATCCAAAGAACTAATGTTGAAGCGGTCAGAAAACACAGAAACGTACACAGCGAATTATTTACATAAGTAACTATGAAGTGAATAATGCGAGTTTCTGGATTTTGTTGTCCATAACGTTTCTGTTGATTAACTAATTATAAATAGATCACTACTGATCAAAAAATTAGTAATCCGAGTCAGTAGTGATATACAGGGTGATACACGGGATTAGGACGTTTTTGAACTGCGTTGGTGATGGGAGAAGATTGTGGTGGGGCTCATTCGCCTCCCAACGAGACACCATCTTAGTACCAATGGAGCAGTAGACCTTGCAACATGGTTGTTCGCGTATGACAGTTTTGTTCTGAGTGGTGAATCTATTACAGCTACGCAGCGACTCTTTCGCTGTGAATTCAATGTTGGTCGACGAGTGGCCGTTCCGAGACGGAACACAATTCTTAGATGGGTGGAAAATTTTAGATCAACTGAACACATTATGAAGAAGAAGCCGCCAGACCCTAGACGCAGTGTAACGACACCGGAGAACGTAGGAAGTGTTAGAGAAGCACTGATTAGGAGCCCAAGACGATCGGCTAGGCGACATGCGAGTGAGTTAGCAATCAACCGTGAAACGGTCAGGCAAGTTTTACACAACTGCGAAGACGACGAATTGCCTTGAAAATGTCTGGTTTCAGCGAGATGGTGCTACATCACACAGCGCGAACGATTCAATGAATGTTATTCGACGCATTTTCTGGACTCCTCATTTCACGTTTTGGCGATGTTCAGTGGCCTCCAAGATCTCCCGATTTCTCAATGTGTGACTGTCCTGTACGGATGCTTCAAAAGACGTGTGTTTACGCTAACAAACCCCGCAGTTTGGATGAGTTGAAGAATGCCATAATTCCAGAAATTGCTGCCATCCCTCACGAGATGTTGGCCCGTGTGGATTCCAGCGGAGACTTGAAAACTGCATTCAAGATGATGGGCGTCACCTCGCCGACATTATTTTTCCCAATTACGGTAGACCTTAACACAACTCAAGTGGCATGTATTAAGCTATAATTTTGTGTAAATAAACCGACTTGGAGTTTAAAGTTTACTGAGTTTAAAGTTTAAATATTGGTTATTTAAAAACTGTCCCATTCACGTGTGTCACCCTGTATTTTTAATTAATAAAATTTTGAAAAATGAGACGGTAATACCGTAAACAAAATAAGATAAAATCTATCCTGACAAGTAGAAAACATTATGAAAACCATTATCATCATTTTTACTACGAAAGTGTGATGAAACAGGGGCCCACGGAGTTTGGAAAACACTATAATTCCGTAGAGACACGATGCTGGATATTTTCACAGGATAAAAAAGGATAATACGGATCTTCAAGTAACAGGCATATTACGAAATAGACAAATTTTTTCAGTTTTACCGTATTAAAACAATTGATATACCTTGAATGTTCCAAGTACCCAATCTCAAAATCCGTTTATTTTGCCGATGTCGTTTATCCGTTCATCCAATCCGTACCCGACGCTGCGTGTTAGGTTTTATAACATTTAATTTTTTGACGAGTATCGAGGAGTTAGCCTGATGCCTCAACCCTCAATCTAGAAGACCAGAATTTCCTGTTAGGGTTTCTTACCGTAGCTGACTTGGTTGAGTTTCTAAGCGCCCGAAACTCGCTTCTCACCCTCTTTCGTCTGTTACATAACACACTACAATAGTATGCCGTACATCCAGGGGCCACGCGGCATAAAGCCTACGAGGACGTGAGAGTAGGATTTGTTGGTAGAACTGAGTTTGATTATTTCAAACTCCTTACTTAGTTGTCAGGAAAATGCAGTGGGCAAGTTTCATACCTAGACTGTCCTGGTATGAAAACATGAGAAATGTCATGGAACATCATAACTTGGCAGAATAAGATGCACAGGACAGATATAGATGGCGGTTAGGTGTGGGTATGCGCCAATAGCCGATGAAAATCCCTTTGAGAGAGTAAAACAATTGGCGCCAACTCTAAGTCGAATACTGAAGATTTTGTCTTGAATATAATATATTTTATAGGACCGAGTACAAACTTAAGGCTCCAACACTGCAATAAGTAGACCAAGACGTGACGGATGTAGCAGAAAAACACACTGCTTGACACTTGTGTATAACTGCTGACAATCAAATAAGATTTAAAAGTTTTTAATGCTAAACAAAGGAAATTTTATTTAAAGTTTAAAAAGAAAATTTAAATACTAAACGATCAAAATCGAACCCAGGAAAATTTATCGTCAGCATGAATATCCGTATATCATGCACGAATATCCCGGGACCGCAACATGAAATCAAGGTGCGTTTTTCAGCCCGCAGGTCGACTCAGCCTGTTGAAAATGAGTACCTGGGATAACATCCTGCGGATAAAAATGGGCGGCTCAAGCGTAGTGCTGGCCACAATGCCTTCCTTGTATGCCGTATGCCTTTCTTCTACCCAAAACAAGTATGTATGTACTACTTTGCTACCAAAGTTCAGTCCCCAAATTCAACTATGCAAAGCGTATTTATTAACCCTGTCAGACATTTGTACTATTAAAACTTTCTTCTAATAATCTAAAAATTATCTTCTAGTTATATTTATTTATTTAAGCACCAAGACAAAACTAATCTACTCATAAATTTAAATTATTCACCACTTTATATTTTAGTCTCAAGAAATACGATGTAAGCTGACAGATCAAGAAATTAATTTTTATCCCCGCACACGAACATCTGCGAGACGAGATAAATGCGAAGTATAAGAAAAAACCATCACTCTAACAGAAGTTCTCGTTTACGATAGAAATACTCATATACATTAATTTCAAAATTACTTTCGTACAAATACGTCTTTACTGAGATCGCTACAGTGAGATTTTAAGAAGGGAAGCAAAAACGAATTACATGAGCAAAATATAGCTGCCTGAGGTTTCCAAAACATATTGTTTTTAATGTACAAATACTAACTTCGAACTTAATATTATATTTAATTAGGGGTACGTTATTTATCATTGTTTATTTTGTTATTTTAATTAGCAGTCTCAGTAATTCCAACTTTGTCATTCTTACGTGCTGATGTCATGTTCCGGACGAGGCCTTTCAGTGTTTCCACTATTATCAAGTCCTAAACCACGATAATTGTAGAGACACTGAAAGGCCTTGTCCGGAGCATGACATCAGCACGTAAGAATGACAAAGTTGGAATTACCGAGGCTTAAATAAGGTAAGAATAATATTTAAAAAATAAATTAAAATTAAAGAAAGTGCTTAATAACATGTGGTTTAAGACAGAATACACGCTTAGAGATATATTACCAAACTATGCAAAAATTAAGGTAAATAATAATTGTAAAGTAGCAACTAAACTGAAAACATTTAGTGATAAATTTTAGATATAATTAAAAAATAGGTACTTTTATGGACGTTCGTGTTTTAGGACCTGATAATGGAGGAGACTCTGAAGAGCCTCGTTCTGAGTACGGCAGATAACAGTTCATCAATTAAGCACCACAACGTTGGCATAATATATAAATATTAAAACCTTCAATATTTCTGCTGGCAATAGTATTAAAAATGTTCAAGTTTGATGTGTTCTTTTAGATAACTATATTCAGAAACCGTATTTAATACATATCTTTACTATTTCCTGCCATTGAAACTTCCTGTTTTCCAGTAGCAGACGGATTCGAAAATGAACAAAAATGCAGTTAAGATATAAGCGCAAAGAGGAAAAGTATTAGAAGGTCTCAGAAATTTCATTCAGTGAATTAGAAGTAGAAGTATTAGACTATGCTTCCTATAGAATATAAACATAGAAGACGATAACAAAGTAGAAATTTAAAAAGTTTATCAACTACTACAAAAGTACTAGGAGTTTTCTACCCGTCTCGTACGTCATCATCATCTTCAAGGATTAAACTAAAGATGGTTTCTTCTGGTCTCAAATAGGCAAAGATTAGAGCTGGTCACTCCAGCGCTTCCTTGGACGTCCCACACCTCTCCGTCCCCTCGGCTTATAGTTCCATAGTTGTTTGGGGATACGGCAGTCAACCATTCGGCAAAGATGCTCCCACCAATTCAGCCGATACTGGGCGATCCTGTCGAGTATACTCCTAATATTTAGTTCCTGCCGTATATCTGTGTTTCTTCTATGATCATGGAGAGTATACACTGCCACGTGCCTGAGAAATCTCATTTCAGCCGCTTGGATACGACTGGGCTGGCCTATCGTTAAAGTCCAATTCTCAGACCCATAAAAAAGTGTGCGAAGGGCCATCACCTTGTAGAATTTTAGGCGTGTTCCTTTAATTGCTGACTTAAGGGTTCGTCTAATGGTCCCGCACATAGGGTTGAACTTATGCAACTTATTCACAACGTCGTTGCTTGTATTATGAGACACACTGTAGCCCAGGTATTCAAAACTGTTAACTTGTTCCAGGACAGTACCATCTATAATAATTTTTGCCCGTACGGGATCAGTTCCACAAAAAGCCATCAGCTTGGTCTTAAGTGTGGATATTTGCAATCCAGAGTCTTTGCAGATTCGATTTAACAAATGTGTACCCATCTGCAAACTGTTTTAAGAGTCCGACAGAATAGCCTGATCGTCCGCAAACGGCAAAGTGTCAATTGTAGAGTTACCATTCATAAAATGGTCTGGAAGACACGTCTACCAGTTTTGTATGACATCGACAATATATAAATTAAAAAGAGAAAGTGATAACGGACACCCTTGTCGTACTCCACAATTAATCAGGGTCCCTTCTTGTACCTCTTTATATATTTACAGATTATAGCATTGATGCCTAATATCGTATGATACAGATCAATAAGCTTGTCGGGATGAATCAGTGACTAAATTTTTATAATTTATACGGTAAGTCACGTGAGCTGTGTGATTCCAGTGTAACGACCCCGATTATGTTAATTATAAGTGCGACGCTCTGAATTCAGTGCTAGTGACACTACTACGTTAATCAAGCTTAAAATTGACAAACAAATTATACTACAGTGTATCTATCAGCGTAGTAGTGGTGGAGTTAATTTTCGCCATTGTCGCGGTGCACCGGTCGGAGTAATGTCCAGGCGTGATTTACGACAGCCGGACCGGCCGGATTTATGACGTCATTTACAGATACGGGTATAATACACACAGTATGAAAGCCGTTGTTGTCGTTACTGCGACGCCGGGTCAGCGAAATTACGTAATTTAATTTCTAAACAAAAGGTAATTACTTGAAAAGGTAATTAACATTTCGTATGACGTTCCGGTTTTATAGATACTTTAAAGGAGTTATAAGTAATTATTGCTAAATATTGTAGATTTTACGTAAGGATTTTGATTGCGATTGACATTATAGCAAGGGTATTATTTGTTAAAGTCTTTATTTATTTATGACACCAATTTTGAAGCAGGTGTCATATTTTTGGTTAAATAATTGTAATATATACTTAGTTACTTACTAGCCAACGCCCACCCTTGGCTGTTGGGCCATTAGGCGGCGCGCTGACCAGTAGAGACGTGAGAGCCTTGCCGTACTATCTTCGTCTTGGACTTGCGTGTCTGAGATCAAGGCTGGACATGCAATTAGGTGATCCGCATTCATGGAAGCGTATCCACAGAGAACACATTCAGGAGACGACAACACGCCAATGCGGTGCAGGTGGGAGGCCAGGTAGTCATGACCGGTTGTAGTTCTAAAAAGAGCAACACTAGTTGCTCGGGGTAGAGTTCTGTTGATGGGGCCGTCCGTAACCAATGTTGCCCATCTTTTTCCCACACAGGCTCTTAATTGTTTTTCTTTTAGCCATAGGCTTATTGAGGAGTTTATTCTTGCTTTCGCAGATGCATATGAGCTGGGGGTCTCCGGCTGAGGTAGTGCTGCGCCCATTTTGGCGAGGATGTCGGCTTTTTCATTTCCCATGATGTTGACATGGCTGGGTACCCATTGCAGTTCAATCTGCCAGCCTAATTGCACAAGGTTCTGCAGTTCTCGCCTACTTGGCGGTTGGGGGGTGAAGTTGATCGCCTGCACGTGGTGCCCCCTGCATAAACTAAACGATCAACAAAGGTTCGCCTAAAGCACGCTGACCAAAATGATACAAAAGAACCTGTAATATATACTGGAGAACGTAAATCTGTACATACAATAATTAATAGAGGGTTTCGACAAGTGTGTAGCTTACCTCGCACTTCATTTAGACAATGTTGTGCGACAATGGAAGGAAAAAATAAACCTCGGAATTAAATTGTCACCATCTAGTCAGTGTAGCAATACATTGTTATTTGCGGATGATCAAGTTATTACGCAAAAAACAGAAAACGATCTGCAGTTAACAGTTTTCCACTTGAGCCAAATATGCAAAGAATATAATCTTAGAATATCAACCCAGAAAACAAATGTTATACCCTTTAGACGAAAGAATCCCATACGTTCCAAGATAATTATAAACAATCAGTCTACAGACCAGGTACCTCCTTTCGATTTTCTAGGCTGCGATGTTACTAATGAGCGCGACAACGACATCGATGTAAAAATAAATAGATTTCAAGTGACATGCGCTGCTATAGACAGAACACTTGGAAATAAGACAAGGGAAGACATCAAGATAAAATTCTATAAAGTAATGACATCTGTTTTAACTTATGGAAGTAGAACTCGGACGGTGACGAGAAATGACGAGGGAAGAACACAAAATGAGTAAAAAGAATTTCTTGAGGAAACCATAGGTTACACCCTTAGAGATCAAATATAATGTTAAGATATAAGAACCGAGTTAAATTATGTTATATGTCCAGCAGAATAAGGGAAGGACAAATAAAGTGGAGGCAGCATATCGAGAAAATTAAATATATGAGACTGCCTAAACATGTACTACGATACAGACCTCAAGGAAGACGAGATCTAGGTAAACAAGGAAGAGATGGCTTCAGTGTAAGCGGACAGACTCTAATCCTATACCTTGACGTGGAGAAGAAGGAGAAAAAGAATTGTTACATTTTTTACATTCACATATTGTAAATAATAACGCAATAACAAACTGTTTCTCTTATTAAGGATGGTCTCCAGTTTTTCCAAGAAACATTAAAAATATAAGGTGAAAAATAAACTTTAAAAATTACAAAATTTTAAGGTAAATAATTGCAATATTAATTATTAAAATATTGCTTTCCAAAGGTTATGTGGAATCTCAAATTTTACTTTGTGTATTATAGTCTATTGATACACACGAAAAGAAATACGTAGATACAAATTAAAAGACAATGTAAGTAGCTTTGATACTGATGATTGAATAAACAAGTCCACGGGCGAGGGAACTCATTACATAAACACGTATTAAATAAGTGGTAACTTGAAATTCTTGGAACGTTAGCGAGTCTACAAAAAATTATTACAGACTATACAATACGGAATAAAAGAGCTTTGCATTAAGTAACTTATACATAAATACGTAATTATTCAATTAAATTATACCTTCAATATGAACAGAGTCAGTTACTTTGAATTCAACGCCAGAAAAAAATAAAATTCAACATGGAAAACATGAAAAAAGAATTTTTGTAAACTGATAAAACCTATAATTTATTAAATAACTTGAAGAATTTATTTTTCTACCGTATCTAGCAATAAACAGGTTAAGGAAATCCATCTATAAATATTGTTTAGGCGCTACTACATTCATTGAGTTAAGAGAAAGAGGTTAACGTAAAGAGATAAGAATGTGTTCAGTGTTAATTAAAACAATTCCCACTGTATAAAATGTCATTAAAAATTACAGAGAATTTTCTTTGTAAGACACATTTTAAAGAAATTAGTGTTTAGTGTTTATTACATGTACATGTGAATGAATTACGTTCAAGACCAATGAAAGATATTTTAAATAACTTATCTTGTGTACTACTCTACAGACGATCTCTGATTACTGCACAAAACATTTAATGTCTCGGTCAATACAAAATGAAAATTAATATGAAACTGTTAACAACATTTAATTACTTTGAATCTGGATATTGATTTTCAACAAAGTGTCTGTTATCAATTAGTACAACATTTTTGATGTGGTTCATTTCATTTAAGTACTATTAATCCTAACAACCAACTAAAATCAAATTGATTAGACCATTGAATAAAGATTTTTACTGGACAAAAATCCTCCAGACGAAATTTGGTAGAAAGTTAGGTTTTCGGGTCACTTCAATGGGGGAAAAAAATCGGACACTCCAGCTCACCGCTGGGCCCTCTGGGGGGGGGGGTAAAAAGGTGGAGCAAAACGGTTTGTTGTAAATATCTCAAAAACTAAGCAAGATATCAAAAAATGTTAAATACAAAAGTTGTAGCTGACCAAATATCCCATCAAAATGGTTTTTAGTAATTTTTTTGTCAGACGCACTGGGACAGAGATATGAGCGCTCAAAATTGAGACCTTTTTTGCAATTTTTCGTGTAAGGCATTTTTACAAAAAAAAAACTTGCATTTTTTTGAGTTTAGGCCGATTTTTGTATAGTAAAAAGCGCTAAATATGGGTATGTAAGTGTTTGTACATGTAATACCAAGTATTTAGATGTAAATTTTTGCATGTATATATTTATGCACACATATACACACACACACTACAACTACAAAAACGTGCTTTTTTGAACGTAAGCGTTTTTAGTTGTACATATGTACATACACACACATATATGTGCAAATATGTATAGAAATATTTTCATGCATATATATTATACTTGTCTAAATCCAAAAATGCACATCTATACGCATGGATTAGTCAGTATATGCATGTAACGCTTACGTTCAAAAATGCAAGTTTTTGTAGTTGTAGTGTGTGTGTATATGTGTGCATAAATATATACATGCAAAAATTTACATCCAAATACTTGGTATTACATGTACAAACACTTACATACCCATATTTAGCGCTTTTTACTATACAAAAATCGGCCTAAACTCAAAAAAATGCAAGTTTTTTTTTTCGTAAAAATGCCTTATACGAAAAATTGCAAAAAAGGTCTCAAATTTGAGCGCTCATATCTCTGTCCTAGTGCGTCTGACAAAAAAATTACTCAGGACCATTTTGATGGGATATTTGGTCAGCTACAACTTTTGTCTTTAACTTTGTTTGATATCTTGTTTAGTTTTTGAGATATTTACAACAAACCGTTTTGCCCCACCTTTTAACCCCCCCAGGGGGGCCCAGCGGTGAGCTGGAGTGTCCAATTTTTTCCTTCATTGAAGTGACCCCAAAACCTAACTTTCTACCAAATTTCGTGTCTGGAGAATTTTTGTCCAGATTTTCACAAAAACTGCCTTTATTCAATGGTCTAGATGTACACTCTTGCTCCAGCATTATATAAATATATTGCTTCTTATATGCAAACGAAGTTAGTGAAATATGGACAGGTTCAAACACAGACCTAAGTTGAGAGGAAGTTTAAATCACCGATTAAAAATCTTTATGAAAACATGAACCGGTGTTAACTTTCAGCAATATAAAAAAATTAGCAGTTCAAAAAAAATTTAAGGTTGTTTAAGACCTGAAGATGTCAGTAATGACGAAAAGCTTAGTCGAACAATAAAAAATTATAGCAGTTAGCAAATTCATAAAAGAAATAACAAAAAAAATTTATTAACATAATTTGTAACAGCTCCTGATGTCTGTCGCATGTAAAGTATAAATGTTCTTAAATGTGAATATAACATAATTGTCGGTCAGTTACTATCGTTATAATTTATTACACAGCGTTTCAATCAATAAACAATCTATTGCCGTCTTCAGGTCTAAGTTAACGTAGTAAATTAAGTACAAACTTTAGCCTTCCCAAGATTCGTTCACTAACAAGGGTGAACCTTCAAAAAAGAACAAAAGACAAGGAAAACGAGCATTCGGAGAACAAAGGAAATTAGGAAACTAATACAAGAACCAGCCAGTTTTATTGAGTACTAGTAATTAAACCCATTTACAGTCCTTTAAATGTGTTTACAAAAGAAGCTACTATGAAACGTAATATTCCTCCCCCTCCCATATAGTCTCCTAAATTGAACACTGAATGCATACATGAAATTATCGTGACTATAGTGTGAACATAATTAATATGCAATTATACTTTGTTTTAATGAATGAATTCCGTACTTCGGGTAGAAAAGTCGATACTATTGTGATCCTCTTTACTTCAAGCAGACAATCAACATAAGAGAAAATTATAAACGAAAACATTTTCTCGTTAGTGTTTTAGTCTCATCTGTATCACTTGTTTGTTTTCACGCTACGTTGTATAATTGCTACTCTGTCAGTTTAATTGAATTCGTATAAAGTATTCTTGTTACATGCTACGTATATAAAGTTGTGTCAATGACTTACAGAACTAGTAGTCTTCTTGTTATGTAATAATTGGCAATTAAATAAATGATAAGTTTAAATTAAGGTCTTGATTCAATTAAAACTGCTTACAACAATTTTCAAAGGAACTGTGAGTCAAATTAGTAACTTCATGTGAACGTAACTTAGGTAGACAGACGCGGTAGCGAAACAAGTAAAACTGAACAAAGTTCAATGTTGTTATGAAGGGAATCTAGTTTACGCCGTTTCCAAAAATGATGTGAGTCAGCGTATATCATTGTCTGGTTTCAATGAAAAATTACCGCACTCTGTATGTAAAATGTCTAAAAAATTTCTTCTTCTTCTTCTTCTTCTTCTTCTTCTTCTTCTTCTTCTTCTTCTTCTTCTTCTTCTTCTTCATCATCATCATCATCATCATCATCATCATCATCATCATCATCATCATCATCATCTTCTTCTTCTTCTTCTTCTTCTTCTTCTTCTTCTTCTTCTTCTTCTTCTTCTTCTTCTTCTTCTGCTGCTGCTGCTACTACTACCATTTCTTCAGGCCTTGGACCTTTGAATCCTTTGCGTAACAGAGTGCCTCGTCTGAGCTTCCCCTTTAATGTTCTTCTCATAGCTCCACACATGTTTGTAAACGTCTCGTTTTTTTAACGACATCTACTTCTCCCACGTCAGACAAGTCACATCCAAGGTGTCTGAATAACTGTACCTGCTCAACGAGCCGGTACCATTCGCAACCATCTAACATCTTACAGGGAAGCGACATCGGACTTGGCCTTGGCATCAGAGATTTCCAAAACAATACGTTAGCATTATCTGCTCTAATTCACACAGAGACCTCTGCAGGGTGTGTTTTATTGTCTACTACGATTAGGGGTTTCCCTCCCGCAAACAGGATGGTTATAATAAAAATATTAAATGTGTGCTAAAATTCATCATTTCCAGTCTCTGCTGAATGATACGCTACTCTCTTGTCTACCACTTGTATTTATTACTTCTTTAAGAGTGCCACCATATTTAGTTATTACCACGATTTCCGAATCATTACACATACTCCTTAGGTGATCCTTAGATGTTTTGGTATGCCTCTTCTGGCCAATATACTCTATTAATTACAAATAGTTTGTATTATTTAACGTGCATACTAAATCATCAGCTTATTGGCGTCACCAAATTGCTTTGCAGTTTCATGAAATCCCGCTTCCATTCGAATTGCCTTATTATTCGATTCATAGAATGAATGCACCTATTAGGATACAATGAAAATACGTACCACGAGAATTCATTTCTATCTTATTACTCCTAATTTTATAATATTTCACGATCTAATGAGAATTTGGTTTCTTGGTAAAAACTCTACTTGATTAAAATTCAGGATGAGGTGAGAAAATTCCATACGTAGTATTTTATGATATGACGACCAAGTTAAATATTTAATGTACTTTTACGTCTATTTAAATAAAATTGTTTATTGAGTAACATATTGAAATGGAAAACTTTAAAATTGCCGACGATCCGATTACCAGAATACTGTCGTCTTCAGACTACTCAATTACTCAACTAATTTTAAAACTAATCAACTAAAAAGTGAGAAGGTTTCTAAGGAGTTTAAATATAGTGTGCACCAGTAAATTCTGAAAGAATGAAATCTCATCCAATTTGAATCAAACAAAATTTTATCTGAAATTCAATTTTTAGGAATACGTAAACGTAATATTGTAAATAAATCATTGTACAACAAAATTATACAATAAATTTATACAAAGTTAAAATAAAAATTTATTGCATATTTTTATAAAGTTTTGATAACATAAATTAAAAACTTTTCAGTAAATTCTGCATTTGTGAACTGTCACAGAAAGGAATTTACTAAACAAGTCGACCTATATAAGTATGAGAATTGTATATAACTTGTACTATAAAAGCGTATATAACTGAAGTTGTTGTAATAAATTTGTAAGATCTTTACTTTTAGCCCTTCTAAAGTATTTTATATTTGTTCACAGTAGGCACTTAGAAAGCAATAATTCAGTTTCCTGGCACACTCTTTTCAGATATACAAGAGAAGTAGACCAGATATGGTAGAGAAGTGTGGTACAAAAGCAATACATCACATACAAAATACAAATTACAAAACACTTACATAACTGAGATAAGAGGTAAAAGTATAAGACTGTGCTAGTAACAAAAATGTTAGTAGATAAATTATAAATAATAATTAACATTCTTATGTTGTTGTCTAAAATTGTATTATATACTTTTTGGACAGTATTTGATTGTAGGAATATTTTCACATTAAAGTTTAAAATACAACATATGAATACAAAATTTATTTTATGAAGAATCTGGACTTGTATTAAAATTTTGTATAAAACATAGGATTCACTTCAAGATCATTTAAACACAGATATATTGAACATACCAAACATTCTCAGCACTCAAATCCGAACTCAACAGTAGCCAAACACATAAAACAACAGTCTTGTGAATATGGTCCAAATACAGCTACATTTAACCGTATTGAAAACATGCAGTGATGAAATAAGATCTAATATATATGAACAATACCGAATATACAAACACGTAAAAGAAGAGGGCCATGAAAATCTATTGAACATCATGACGGACTTCAAAAATCGTATCACATTTGAAATATTGCGGGAAAATGAAAATCAACATTCAGTAATCAGCTGATATAATATATAGAACGGAATGTAAACATAAACACTCTGTAACAAGATCAGTTCTCGGGAAACTTTGGACAACGACGTACGTATCACGTTCATTAATCAATGTCTACGGATTCGTTTTTGTAAATAGTGGCTGTTTTACGATATTGTGACCGCAAGTGTGCTGTATATGACCTGACGATGGTCTGTGACCGAAATCGATCATTTTTAAGAATGTGAGTAATAAAAATTTTATTGCAAATCGTATGTATGGTACCTTTAGGCTATGAACAATAAGTACAATACAATAGAAAATTGAGATTATAGGTACCATTAGTAAACTATAAGTGTGTGTATATTATAAATACATCACATTATCATTAATCTCTGTCTTGTTTTTCTCTTTTATTTACTTTCTAGTTTTAATTATCAGACAACTCTGTAGTTTTACTATCGTAATAAGTTATCTAGAATTTTTTGTTTATTAGAAAAATTAGAAAACATGTTGAAATTCTGGTATAGCCAAACTTAACGTTTCGCCCTATTTTAATGTCATATGGTTAACTAAAGTTGATATAAATGTAGCATAATTACATCAAAAAATAGACTTAAGCTTAGGTAACTGAAATATGTGACAGTCTAAATACTATTTTTTCTGAACTTTGTGTATTGTGTTTTCCCCAATTAGTGTATGAAAATATATAATCTAATTAAAGATAATATAATTTTTAATACAACTTTAAACTAGCTTTACACACTTGAGGTCAAATCATGTAAGCTTTTAGTCTAAACGCTCGCAACGGAGACTTATTCAATCTCACCAGGTCTCCAACGCAGAGTGAAGGAAACTTTCCTTCACCTGTCAATAAAGGCAGCACGTCGTAGTAGATGTGGGCAAGCGCGGGGGACGGTAGGCGCTTGTAATTTCCGTGATGCTCTACGCAGATACTCTCGTCTAGACTCACTATGTCATCATTACGGTTGGACACTACCAAAGAGTTGTAAACGTAGCCAAAAGCTTTGCGAGCAAACATCCGGCGTAATCAAATTGTTTACAAATACAAAACTATAGCGAATTACTCTCCGTTAGAAATACCATAGACATTTATAAATACATTACATTGTGTGATATACAGAAAGACATAGAATGAAGGTAAAACATGAAATGAACATGCGGGTAAATCGAATATAAAATTAAGTGTTATGGAAGAACTGAAAACTGAAAAGAATCTCATTTAAGTATGCATAGTAATGGATTTGGTGTAAGAAATATCAAGTATTATAGAAGAATAAACGTGATATAGAGACAAGATAAATTTTTTGCCGTTGCAAAATGAGAAAGACAGTGCAGTTCATACGTTTAAAATTTTAGGGTTCTGAGTGCCGTTTTCACACCATTTGAAGATATATACCGACCATTTACAAATTGCGCCGGAGATATAGTACAAATAGAATAATTTACCGATAGCCGTACCAAGCAATTCTTCGTCCATCAATTGGCGTCAACAGACTGACTTAATTTATTCAGACCTGAAGAAATTAAATAAATTTAGAAATCTTTTTATTTAATTCAGTACTTATTGTTTTCAATTATTAGATTCCCTGATGTCTGAAAATTTCAGATGAGTGGTTCCGGTTGATACTGAAGTACCCTGTAAGAAGTATTTCCTGAAAAAAATTATTATGTTAATTTACGGCACCGATGTTATTGTGTTCAACGTAAAAATAATTGTAGAAATATCAGGAGTGGTAGTAGGAGGAGATATAATTGTTAACTTCGTATTTAGATTTATAAGTATTTTGAAATCGTTTGCATTACAATTTATCTTTTTTTCTGCTGTCATCTCATCAATGCATATTTAAACAATCTCCAAACCTTCTTTCTAGGTCTGCATCAAAATAGTAACCGCAGAAAACAGTAAACGTTGAACCGCTTTTAACATTGAAAATGTTTATAAGGACGTGTCGCACATTTGCGGCCGATCGCTGGTGTGTGATCGAAAATGGGAACCGGTGAGTTTCCATAGAAACTACTTCTTTGTTGTCAGTAACGTAGTACACATATAAAACTTCGCTTATGAATGCGACTACATTTAACTTATAATCTGTACATTGGTAAATGAAGAATGAATTCATTGATTGGTGAATGAACATAAATATATATATTTTTTAGATTTATTGAAGCACTTTCAATGCCCTTCTCTGTGCATTGCATTTCCGCAATGCCTGTAAATTTTTCTGAAAGAGGAAAATCTGAATGAGCTCACGAGATTATCATTTATATTTGTTATAAATTTATGGGAATAGGAATTAAATAAACCAATCTTATGTTTTATGCGTTAGTTAACTTTATTGTAGAACTAGCAGCGCTTAATTTAAAAAGTTTCATTTAGAATTTCCCTTATGGAAATGGGGAAGAAACATAAAAAGCGATTTCTAAGTTAGATGTAGGGATAACTGTATATGATTCTAAAGATAACGCCAATGTAAAAATTGTTACTCAGTTATCCTCCAGGATTTCTGAGAGTGGGAAGCAATTCGGGCTCCGGGAAAGCGAACTTATTCACTTCATATAGGCCTACATGAAGCCTTATTTATTTATGAATGTTGGGTTACCTACATGAATCTGTACGTCTTCAGTAAGTCTCCAGAACAGGAAGCTTATAAGACGTTGCAAGCAATAATTATATAAAAAAGTTGAATAAGAGATTAATCACAGATACCTTACTTTTATTCTAATTGTAAAGATCCGATTAGCGTTGACGTTTCCTGTCCTAAGTCATTGGTTATCTTTCACTATGGTTTGTTAGAGAATCGAGATATTAAAGAGTATCTCAGATGTGAAGTTGACGCAGATTGACATTTGCAAAAATTTGCATAGTAGAGCCTGAGTAGATGAGACAGAATAAAGGACATAAAGCTACAAGAGCATATCAAAAGTATCTTCTATGAGAAAGAAGTGACGTTTAACCACACTCCGAACTAAAGCAAGGAAAGTATCACCTAGTTTTTTGTGTGGCTCAAAAACACCACCGAGCTGAATCTGCGTGGCTCCAAGTAAATGGATAGGCAATAAACGATTTGAATCTTATGACGCGAAGTTCTGTAAACGATTTAGAGAGTTTCATAGAGAAATTGAATGGAGGGAAATAGGACATAAGTTCCGATCCAAAAGTGCCAAGACAAAAGTTCCAAAAAGTTTAAGTTCCAATTTCAAATAATTGTTTTTCATTACTATTTAGTTTCCGAGCAACAGAAGATTAGTGTAATTATAAATGTTTTCATAACCTACTTAAACTACAAAATTCAGAGCTTCAAAAGTTATCGTAACTTCATTAAAAATTGAATTTTGATCCGATATGGCCGAACTCATTCAGAAGGGCAAGACAGTTTATTTACATTTCTGTGGTTTCCTGTATTACAAACATTCATGGAATAAGGCAACTGTCTATTGGCGTTGTAGAAGGAAAAATGAGTGCCCTGCTTGAGTTTCAACGGAAAGTAATGGACACGAAATTATTGTTCGTAAAGGTGGTGAAGCTACTGCACATACACGTGCTCCAAATCGGGAAGAAGTACAAGCATTATAATTACTGTCAGCTATGAAAAGGGAAGCTACTGAACATCCGGAGGAACATCCTTCACGAATTCTACGGCGATTTTACATCAGACGAGTAGAATTTTATAGTAAGATAAAGAGATTTAATATTTTGAGACGTGCAGAACGTTTTAACGTGTACCTTACTATAAATACCTTAATGATAGACAAGTTAAAAGTTACTAACATAATAATGTTTAATAATAACTACAACGTTGTCGTTTGATTATAAAAAATGTAGTTGACAGGGATGCAATGCGACAACATTTCTAATATTACCTTTGCATATTTAATGAACGTTCGTCCTTGCAAGAGCAAACTACTGTTCTTATACGTTTTTCTTTACGTATTGTACTCGTTGGATATGACTTGATGATATCACATTGTCAGACATGACTTAGATAAAAATTTCTCTTTCTTGAATATTTGGTCTTCTATTTACAACGCATTTTGTACCTTTTGTCATTCTCAGATTAATTCTGAAAGTGTTTCTCGTTGACGTACGAGAGTCATTCAATAAGTAAACAAACTAACAGTTGTAGAAAAGAAATTAATTGTAGCAGCTGATTGAAACTTTCAGGAGTTTTACCACCTGGCAAGTCGTTGTGAGTTTTGATCAGCTGTTCAATAATATATTCCATAAACATAACCAATACCGTTTTATTTACGATGGCGTGTCCTCTTGAGGACAGTACTTTCGAAGAACTGCGTTCTGTTATAAGATTTTTGGATTTGGAACCACTAACTTGGATTCACTATTTTGAACTTGAGTCAAAGCGACAAAGCATGGAGTGGAAGCATCCTTGTTCACCCGCCAAAACGAAATTCAAAACCCAGCCATCGGCTGGTAAGGTGATGTTAACCATCTTTTGGAGCTCCCAAGGCCCAATTTTCTGTGATTACCTACATGACTAGCGTACCATCAATAGTCAGAACTATTCTGACATGATTGTGAACAAAGTTAAGCCTGCATTTAAGAAGAAATGTCCGGGATGGCAGAGGAAAAGTGTGATTCTTCTTCACGATAATGCCCGCCCACACATGGCAAAACTGAATCTCGAAACAATAAAAAAAGTAGGTTGGGTGATCCTGCCTCATCCCCCTTATACCCCTGACCTTACCCCATCTGACTTTTTCTTGTTTGGCCCACTCAAGGAGACTTTTCGTGGTGTCAAGTTCAACAGCAATGAAGAAGTGAAGGAGAAAGGCCAAAACTGGCTTCGACATCAAGGTAAAGAATTCTTTGCTGAGGGAATAAAAAAGCTTTAAAAAAGATGAGACACGTGCATAGACGTTGCTGGAGATTACGTTGAAAAGTAAAAAAAAAATTGTATTGATTCAAAAAAAGTTTTTGCTCCACAGCTGTTTGTTTGTTTACTTATTGAATGACCCTCGTATTAGATTTGGTGGGACGTTGAGCACGGTACGTTACCTGAGATACAAAATCGAAGAGAAAACTCTCTTACATAAGAGAATCAGTAAAAGTGGCGAGTAAGATGTACAGAAAGAAATGTTGACTTTTAAAAGGGACAAGAAGGGCAGGCACACGTTACAGAAAGAAAGTCTAAAAATATACTCGTACAACCGAGGTTACTGTACAATGCAGCCGCATTGTTCCTATGTAAATGAACTTTAGCTGCTATTCTATTTCTGCAACTATTCGTACACACACATGGCATTTAAGATCTCTTCTTGCATAGTAATAATGAACATTTTTGTACTAACGAAGTAGTTTAGGTGTTCGGCAGGATAAATTTTCTCAAGAGAGCCCTTCAGCATACAAGGAAATTAGTACGGCAAGCACAACTTTTCAGCTGCTAAATATTATCCCCAGGTTTTTTTCAGATTTAGAGAGTCTGGTAGATGTGTATGACTGAGTGTGTGTAAGTTGGTCTTCCAATATTTATAAGTATATGTTTCTCCACTTCTACCTCTTTCCTCCCTCCTTCTCTTCCATCTCTTCCTCCACTTCATCTTCCACATCCTCATTCATCATCATCATCATCATCATCATCATCATCGTCGTCGTCGTCGTCGTCGTCGTCGTCGTCATCGTCATTATCTTCTTCTTCTTCTTCTTCTTCTTCTTCTTCTTCTTCTTCTTCTTCTTCTTCTTCTTCTTCTTCTTCTTCTTCTTCTTCTTCTTCTTCTTCTTCTTCTTCTTCTTCTTCTTCTTCTTCTTCTACTTCTTCTTTTCCTGTTTGTCATTACTATTACTGTCATATCCTGATTACGTGCCCTGTCTTAACACATGGCTAACACATAACACAATAAGGCAATAGCGAAGGGATTCTTGATTTTCTGAACACAGTTCAGTCACAAAGAACCTTATCGGCGATACCAAGGCCACTTTTTGTCACCAACCATGTCGGCCTATAACTGTAAGTAAGTAAAGTGACTAACTCATGTGCCTGGTAACCATTCGATTGTCTGGCATATGTAGCACACACGTACAGCTTACCAGTAGTCTAAATAATGTCACGTATGAATCATACAAATGCCATTAAAATATGTATAATTGAATGAATAAAACTGAAATTAAAGGTTTGTTACATATGCCTATATGCAGCGGAAGTATGGGTTATTAACAAAAAGAATGTAAGAAAGATTCTTGCAACGGAGATGGAATATTGGAGGAGGTGCTGTGGAATAACGAGAGCAGGCCGAATAACAAACGAGAAGATCAAAAGAAGAATGGAAACGGAAAGAAGTGTAATTGACTACATCGAAGAAAATAGATTGGTGTGGTACGGTCATGTCCGGAGAGCCCAAAATAGGTGGATCAAAAAAGTGACGGAATGGAGTCCATTAGGAAGGAGAAAAAGGGGAAGACCGAGAAGTTCTTGGAGGGACGAAGTGGATGAATCTGTGCAACGTATAGGACTTGAGGAAGGACAATGGAAACATCGGGAGAACTGGAAAGCCAGGTTGAAGGAAGGGAGACGGCACTAGCTGTAGCAACCGTATTATTTATATATATATATTAAAACAATTTAGCCACACATGCAATAAACACAGGACACGAATTCCCAAACATAACCAATGTATCACTAATAAAACATATACCACACAAAGGCACCATAATGAACATTTGGGAAAATTTACAAATATACAAACATAAAACACAAAACAAACTAATACCAGAACAAATACAAATCAATACAAAACATGACACAATATTCAAAGCACTCAACATCGAAAATACACAAAATACAAAAATATATACCACAACCACACACAATAATACAACTTTAAAAGACCGAAACCAACAAACTACCTCAATAACATCCAGCAGCCAACACACATTACTTCACCAGAAACAAGATGGCGAAGGCTGAAGATGAGAGAACAGGAACTCTCGAAACATGTTCCAAATAAGGAAAAGAATATCTTGAGGTAATATAATTATAAATTTTAAATACTATATATATATATATATATATTTCAATCACTTTCTGCTACAGTCCGTTTCTTGTTGTATGTAATACTATAATACTTATAACTATTTTACCTCAAGATGTATTTTTTCTTTAGGGACATGTTTCGGGAGATCCTGTTCTCCCATCTTCAACCTTCGCCATCTTGCTTCTGGTGCAGTATTTGTGTGTTGGCTTCTGGATGTTATTATGGTGGTTTGTTGGTCTTTGGTCCTTCAATGTTGCATTATTGTGTGTGGTTGTGGTATCTGTTTTTGTATTTTGTGTATTTTCGATGTTGAGTGCTTTGAATATTGTGTCATGTTTTGTATTGATTTGTATTTGTTCTGGTATTAATTTGTTTTGTGTTTTATGTTTGTAAATCTGTAAATTTTCCCAAATGTTCATTATGGTGCCTTTGTGTGGTATATGTTTTGTACATAGCACAAAGGCTATGGATACAAAACGAAATTAATCAATTATACAGTAAGAAAAATAGCATAACACTAGACATATACAAACTGCACTTAGAGCTAACAAATTTATTACATCCAATCACTTGGAACAATAAATACAATAACATAGAAAATAAAATAAGATTTGAGAAAAACAAAAAGACTTATACAATCAACAAAAAACTTAACACATTAAAACAACAAAACAAAAATCAAGAACAAAAAAACAAAAATAAACACACATTTTACCCTCGAACCATTAACCTTAGCAATACAGAATTTAACAAAAAAGAAACAGAATATTTAAACAATATGTCAAAAACTAACATAACCCAAAATGCAAACAAAAATCTAGAAAATTTAATAGTAGAAACAGAATTTGCCATTAACCTAATAAAAGACAATATACAAGAAGAAAAAAGAACAGAAGCAGCACATATAATTAAAAAAATAATCACTAGCGAAATAAAAAACAAAGATAAACAAAAGAAAAACAATAAAACAATAAAAGAAATTAAAAATAAAGTAAAGAACAATAATTTAATAATAACTAAAGCAGACAAAAGTCAAGCAACAGTAATCATTGATAAAACAGACTACATCAAAAAAACCGAAGACTTCATCAACAATAATAAATGCGTACAACTAGATAAAAACCCAACAGAAAACTATCTTAAACAAACAATAAAACTAATAAAAACAAATAAAAACATTTTCAACAATAAAAACATAGACATATATATAAACAATAATCCAGAACCACCTAAAATGAACAGCCTAATAAAAATACACAAATTAAACAACCCAATACGTCCATTAATCAATTTAAAAAAGCTCCTACATACAAAATAGCAAGAATAATAGCACAAAAACTAAAAAATAACCAACTAACAAATAACCATCATAACATAAAAAATACATACGAATTAATAGACAAACTAAAAATAATAAATATAAATGAAAATACATTTTTCACATCATATGACATAACAAACATGTACACTAATATCCCAGTAGAAGAAACAATTGACATAATAATAAACAAACTTATAGAACAAAATGAAAACAAACAATATATAACCGAAATAAAAAATAATCTCCAACTAATACTAAAACAAAATTACTTTGAATTTAATAGCAAAATTTATCAACAGAAAGAAGGTTTAGCAATGGGATCACCATTATCAAGCATAATAGCAGAAATATTCCTACAACATATAGACACCAAAATACAAAATATCATAAAAACACATGACCCAGATGGCATATGGATAAGATATGTAGATGATGGACTATATGTATCAAATAACAAAAACACAAATGCAGAGAACATACTGAAACAAATCAATAACATACATCCCAAAATACAATTCACAGAAGAAAAAGAAAAACATAACAAAATCAACTATTTAGACATAACCATCACAAGATACAACAAACACATACAATATGCAATATATAGAAAACCAACTTCCACTAACATCATTATACCTAACCATTCTGACCACCCACCACAACATAAAATGGCAGCATTTTATTCGTTATTTAACAGAATGTACAAAATACCCCTAAACAAACAAGAAACTGACTTGGAAAGAAATATAATACACCAAATTGGTTATGCAAATGCAATATACAATAAAAATACTATGATCAAAATAGAAAATAAAATCAAATACAAAATAAAAACTGAACAATTAAGAATTAATCAAACTGAACAACACATAAATAATAACAACAACAAAAAATGGGCCACATTCACATATATAAATAATAAAATGTCAAAACTAACAAAACTATTTAAAAACACAGATATAAAAATAGCATACAAAACTAATAAAAATAAATTACAAAATCTAAATAACTCACACAACAAAGATAATACAACAACCAACGGTATATACAAAATTGAATGCCAAGATTGCAATAAATGTTATATAGGACAAACAAAAAAAAACAGCTGAAAAAACGTTATTTTGAACACCTAAATGCATACAAAAAACCAAACATATACAAATCCAATTTAGCCACACATGCAATAAACACAGGACATGAATTCCCAGACATAACCAATGTAACACTAATAAAACATATACCACACAAAGGCACCATAATGAACATTTGGGAAAATTTACAGATTTACAAACATAAAACACAAAACAAATTAATACCAGAACAAATACAAATCAATACAAAACATGACACAATATTCAAAGCACTCAACATCGAAAATACACAAAATACAAAAACAGATACCACAACCACACACAATAATACAACATTGAAGGACCAAAGAGCAACAAACCACCATAATAACATCCAGAAGCCAACACACAAATACTGCACCAGAAGCAAGATGGCGAAGGTTGAAGATGGGAGAACAGGATCTCCCGAAACATGTCCCTAAAGAAAAAATACATCTTGAGGTAAAATAGTTATAAGTATTATAGTATATATATATATATATATATATATATATATATATATATATATATATATATGCCTCCGTTAGAAAGTACGCTGTATCATCACTTAAGTTATAGCTTTCTTTTTAGTACAAGGTTTATGTCACTTATCAGATTATAACATGGTGATCCAATTGATAAAACGGTTATGTGTGACAGAGATTGTATACACTGAAAGAGTAACTTTTAACAAGCACGTAAAGTTAACAGTCGTACCGTGAGCCAATCATAAATTTCTACTGGATTTATGACTTGTATTTCGGATACGGCAACCTTGTTTACCATTAGTAACAACTGCTTTAGCTATTCATCATGCCACTCGCCTAAAATATTTCTGTAATAATGCTGGATATAACTCTTGGAAACTATAAACCTGTGGAGTGCAACTGTTAGTGACCGTTAACAAATCACAAGAAATTGCTGCAATACGTTATAATAGTATTTTCCAAATAAAATATGGTCTATTTTGTACGATATATAGCAACGATTTCATTGAGTACGTACATAAAATTTTTAATCTGTTCTGAGTTAGAGTCAACACATGTTTACAAGGGACTGTCTCCTTCCCTAGGTGATGAAGAAGATAGCACTTATATGAAGAGAAAACTAGTAGAAGGATACGATCGATGGGGATTAAACATAAACTTAAAAAAAAACAGAGTACTTAGCCACAGGAAGTCGAACATCAGATCTTCAGTTATCAGATAATACATCCATCAAGAAATGTGAAAAGTATACATATTTAGGAAGTATAATTAGCGATGATGGAATATGTGATGAAGATATAAGACATCGATTAGTTTTTGGAAAAAAACACTATACGCCAATTAAACTCACTTTTATGGTCCACCAAAATCGGGCTACCGACAAAGATCAATATTTATGAAGCCGTTGTTGAACCAATTACCACCTATGGGTCAGAACGTTGGACAATAAACGAAAAGAACCGCAGGAAGATTGAAGCTGTATAAATGGACTATCTTAGACGAGTTTACAGAGTTTCTCTGCTAGAACGTGTAAGGAATGACGTAGTAAGGGAAAGAACAAATAGAAAGAAACTTTAGTAGAAGATATAAAACGTAAACAGCTTTCCTGGTATGGACACCTAATGAGAATGAGTGAAGAAAGAATACCTGTGACTGTGTTCAAATACAGACCTAGCAACAAAAGGAAAAGAGACAGACCTAGATTAAAAATGGATAGAAGGGATCGAAAGGAGTATGAAAGAAAAGAACTGAAGAATTGAGATACACAGAATAAGTTGATATGGAAACTGATATGCGAGATGCGGCAGTAGCTGTGGGATCCCCGCCAATATACCGGGTGGCCCTTAAGTCAGTTGGCACTAGCAGTATGTAGACGCTCGATTGACTAGCATAGTAGTTACTTGACTTGACTAGAGCAGTAGTTCCCATAATTCAATTGAGATTTGAGGTTATTAGGTTAGGTTGATGTGTATGCTGTTGTTAGCGCTTGTTTGTTGTTTGTTGTTCGTGTTGTTTGCAAGACAATGAATAGAAAACTATCTACAGAGCAGCGTGTTTTTGTATTACAGATGTGGTGGAAACAGGACCATAATTACAGTGATGTTGAGTTATTTGCGGAAGGTTTTCCAAACATCGCTCCTCCATCTATAGAAGGTATTCGTAAACTGAATAAGAGATTTGAACAGACTGGAATGGTAGCGGAATTTCCTCAATCAGGTAGGCCAAAAACAGTTACAACAGAAGAGAATTTAAATATCGTTTTGCAACGTTTTTTGCAGTCACCAAAGAAATCAACACGAAAAGCGTCCAATGAGTATGGAATACCTCGAACAAGCCTGCAAAGGATGCAGAAAACGTTGAAGTTGAGACAATATAAGTCCACTTTACTCCAAGGCCTAAATGAAGATGATCCTGATAGGCGTACAGAATTCTGCGAATGGTATGCAATACGTCAAGAAGCCGATCCACAGTTTTACAAAACCATTCTTTGGAGTGACGAGGCTACTTTTAAGCTGAATGTTACAGTGAATATGCACAACTGTGTTTACTGGGATACTGCGAATCCACATGTGGTGATAGAGACAGAGTTAAACGCTCCGGGGGTTACTGTTTGGGCAGGGATCTTTGCCGTTGGGATTATCGGGCCCTACTTTTTTAATGGTACAGTGAATGCTGAAAGTTACCTACAAATGCTTCACGAAGTGTTGATGGAACTAGAAAACAGCAGATGGAACTTTTTGAACACCTGCAGCCAATTCGAGAAAAGTTAATATGGCAACAAGATGGGGCACCCCCTCACTATGGACTGATTGTGAGACACTTTTTGAATGCAACGTTCGATGAATGGATTGGTAGACGGGGTCGTGTTGAATGGCCTCCACGTTCTCCTCATCTTACCCCGATGGACTTCTCGGTCTGGGGTATACTAAAAAATGTAGTGTACTCCGTGAAGATTCGTGATGTGGAACAATTGAAGGAAGGCATTCAATCTGAATTTGAACACCTACAGTCCCTGAATATTTCGGACATAATTTGTGCTTCAGTGCTTCGGAGATGTAAAATTTGCATATAAAGGGATGAAGGCCACTTTGAGCATTTCTTGTAGGTCATGAGAATTATGCTATTGCGTTATATGTATGCGTTATCGCTGCTGCACTTCTACAATAAAAGTGCTATTTGCAATTTTCCCAACTGACTTATGGGCCACTCTGTATATACTGTCTCGATCTAATCATCATATACCTGTTTGCAATGTTGTCACAGGTTTTCGACTTCTGATCTTCACCTCTCTGGGTCCCTATATGGCCACCTTTTTGGCAACTCTCTCTCATATACCTTCTTCACCTTCTCTCTAGTGTTCCCATTGTATCTCTGTGGTTATGAGTTTTCAAAACTTAGGATTCAGTGTTCAATCATTGCTGAATTTCTATATCAAATCAATTGCTTTTTTATGTGGTGTATGATTGAATATGTAATTCATATATTTTTTCACTGTCTATATATTCTATGTTTCTACACAGTCAGAATTTATTCTTTATTTTTTCTTCTCAAGAACCGAAAGTCATGAATCGTTCTTCTACGTTCTCAATATTCTGATGTTTCGGCCTCGACTTTTCAGTAGCAAATCTTCCCCTCATATACCAAACGGATTGCATGTGTTTTACCTAATTTTTTTGATATTCGTGATTATAAATTTGCGATAAGATTTTTTAAATAAAATTATAATTACAAATATAATGATACAGGAAAACTAACACGTCATAAAATTTTGCGATTACTTACTATAAAATAAGTAAATTTCGTATTAAAATATTTCATTGAAATTTTTAAAACAAATTTTTGTAATGTAACGATCTAAAGATCATAAATATTTTGACCACAGTATCATCAAATTACTGATTTATAGTGTGAGCTGTTGATTGATAGTTTTGAACAAAGGGGTTGAAGTGTTGTTGTTGTTTAGACTTCAATATAGTAGAATGGGTGGAGGGGTGTCATTAATAACAGTCAGTGTTTCATTGGCTTTCTAACCACGTAGGTGTAATGACATTGAGTGATTTATAACCTCAACTGCTGCAGTACATACAGTTAATTACTAACCCATGTTGAAACTTATAGGCGTACCAATCGCTTACCTATGGTTAGTTGCTAAGGTAATGTCTTAGTAAATAAGCCGGTTAATAGGTAAATAATCTTTTACTTATACTGTAATAAATGTTATTTTTTAGGTTAAAAAATAGCTACTTTAGCCGTTCCTTGTTTTATAAAGGTTAATCGTTGACAAACTTCGTTGTATTCTTATTAACCTTCATAATCTTCGTACTTCCATATCATTTTCTTAAATCTGTAAACAATATTTTTTCTTCAATTATTAGATAAATGGTTATTAATTAAATTAAATTAACTATCAACGTCTCTTTATTATTCTTAACACAATCTTTTATATGGATATCAGTGTGGTTCAAAATTTTAATACATTTTTTCAAACTCATTTTCCTATTAAAATGCCTAATTATCATTAAAAATATTATATATACGTTAATTTTAATTTATTGGTTGTATTTATAGTATTACCAAAATAACTGTTTCCTTGAGAGTATATTAAGGAGACCCGGAAATTAAAAAAAATTTTTTTGCACATTTTTTGTTCTTTACATATTATGAAATTACATAATTTCCCGAATGTATTCATATGTAATTCATGGAGTTAGGATAATTATTTCTCATTAAAAAAAAATAAAACAGTTCACTATGTCAAGTGTCTGATTTTGCATTTTGCATTCTGTGGAATCTAACATTCGAAATTGTATAACTTTTGAAGTACCCGCCAGAATATTACTGTTTTGGTATCGTTTTGTACGATATTTTATGCTGCTTCTATTGGCAGCACTTTCGAGTGATGCAATAGAATCAAACATGTGCTTTATTTACGCTTGTCTAGTAGTGTACTTTCGGTTTGTTTACGTGTGTTTGATAGTGTATTTCTGTGTGTAGTTTGTTTTCAGGTGTCTTGTTTCGTGTAGTTAAATAAAAATGCCTAGATTTAGAAATAATGTCTTTAAGAAACGAGTACACTATCTGAAAAAGAAAAAAAATGACGAACAAAATATTGAAAATATTTCTAACCTAGAGGTAACTGAGTGTGTCAGTTCTTATCTGCATCACAGTTTGTCACAACTAATGACAATTCTAATGAAATTATAAACATTGATTTACTTTCACAAGTTTTGTTACAATATTCTTTATGTAAAAACTGCAAAATTAGTGGCCTAGGTGTAAGAAGCGGTGACTTCCATATAGGTTTAGTTTTGGTGTTCCTGAAAAATTGTATTTTTCTGCACTTAAGGAACATGTTCTCAAAAACTATTTGACCAATTTTGATAATGCTTTTTTTAGTTTGTACAGCTTTATGCCTTGCATAAGCTGAATTAATAAAATTGAAAAAAATATGTTTTTAAATAATATTAAAATAAAAAAAAATATTACCAATTTTTGTTTTTTAATACATGTAAACACTAAAAAATTAATAAAAAAACAACGAGTCACATTTCTAAATGATTGTTAATTGAAATTATGTATAAAAGTATGTAGATATTGGTGTAAAAAAGTCAGATTCATTGGATTCTTAATTCCTGAGAAAATGTTCCTTACGTTAACATGGAGTAAGATAGGGATTCCGGGTCCCCTTAAAATTTCATCTACTGAGCGATGTTACAGACATGCTTGTTTGCCTTATCAGACACAATGTAATAACGTTAGAAATTTGGTTTAAATTCAATAATTATGTCGTCCACAATAAAAACACATTTTGTTAGTTATTATAAATGAATGATGCAACAACGTTCTAGAGTGAAACATTTTAAAAAAAGGGATTTAAAATTTGGATTTTGGTAAGGCGGTGAAGTGATAACTCAATGGTCCGAAGTAGGCCTACCTAATTGTCATAAAAAAATTGTGAGTTATTTTCGCCAATATATATTATCAGTATATTGCAAACGTTTTTACATTTTACATTATACGTATGTGGCAATATTAAAACATTTTAGCAAAACTTATGTTTTGTGGTGAGTAAAATGGTTAACTTGAGTATTCATAACTCCTTAAAGGAAGAGACGATAAAACCTTTTGTGTCTGTAAAGTTTTTAAATTGTATATACGCGTAAATCCTCTGACTTACTAAAGTACTGCGCTGGTTAACAGAGCTTTAAATGTTAGTTAACATTATCATCAATACTACAACATTCCCTTGACAAAGAGGGAAGCTCTGTACGTGTTGCACGTACGTTATCTGTCTAATCTCTACGTTTACTGCATAAATAAAAGATTAATTTTCTTTTAACGATTATCTAAAATTCTTGGTACAGAAAAAAAGTATATTTACGACGATGCGATTGACAACATGCGTTAACTTACGTGACATTAGTGACGCATTCTGTGAGCATCAGAAGCACGCAACGCTCTCGTAAAGTGAAGCGATTTCTGGATCCGTCTGCGCCTTCAAGGAAGTTGGACTATTCTAAGGTAAACATGCGTCTTATCGGAAAGAACAATACGTAGTAGAGTGCTTGGTTAACCACGTATCATAGTTTCATGTAGTTGAGTGTTGGAATTAAGCCGAAACGTATGAGTGGTTTGACTGCGAGTGGTTCAGTGTTTAATGAGTGAGGTATTAATCACTGGTATTTAATGAAATTGATGTACGTTAATTGCTTATTTGTGTGCGGACATTTTTATCTTAATTACTTGACGTCAATACTTTGTTATGATAATGTGTGTTGGCGTAAAAAAACAATTAATTTGAGCTTTTTTACTATAGTTCTAGAGTTATTTTTTATTAAATGGTTAAAATTCTTTGCTAGAATCGAATTCTTTGGCGCTAAACAATATATTCTATTATAGTTCACTATCCTTGCTATCTTTGTAACGACATTTTACACAATTTTTACAAAATATTTTCTATGTAATATGTGAACCTCAATTCAGGCATGCTAAGATAATTTCACGACTACTTAAAACTAAAATTTTGTACAGTGTTTCAATTGTTTGTGTCAGATCTCTCATAAATAACCCTTCTACCAAATCCAATGATTTTTTGCTAAGCTGATTATTCGTTACAATTTTTACCGCAAATTTTTGTGTCTCTAGATCAGAAAATTTCTATAATTTTAAATATAAATAGGATAAATAAGTAAGCTTAACCAAACAAAATCTTAACAATAGGATAAACAAAACCCTAACAACGTCGAGACGTATGTTGTAATACAGAAAAATCTTTGCTCACTAGACCAGTTAATTTGCTTTCCACGTCGTCAGATAATAACATAATTAATAGATTATGAATAACACCCGAAAATAAAATTATGATAATTCGAACATATGGAGCTATTTGATTTTATGTATCTATTATACTCATAAATTAGTTAACAATAAGTAATTTGTAGCAACGATAAAAGATGTACTGATTGGAATTAAATTAATTTTATTGTTATCTCGTTTGAAGTAAATGCTTAGACACTGATTTCTGTGTTATGTAATCATAACGAATGTGACAAACAATGACGACAGGCGAATGGGGACCACAAGATTTGTAAAGATAGCCATAGTCATCCGATTAATAAAAAACGAGAACACACTGCAATAGTTTTCGTATCAAAAAATCAATAATTGATTGTTTACGTTCCGGTAATATTAAAATTAAATAATATTGTAAATACAAATATTTATTACAAATCTATACACAAACTAGTGAAAAGTGAAATTAAATAATTTGTTTTGTAGTTTCTCATTTAAATAATTTATTCATGGGGTTTAGAAGAAATTGTACTTTTAAATATTTAAACGCCTTTTGAAGAAGAAAATCAACAGTTTTCCAATTTAAACGTCTATCATAATGTTTCTGATAAAGTAAAATATATTATGGAAACGGAGTTCACCAGGTCTTACGCTTCAGTTTATGACTTTTTTCGTCCTCTGCAAATATAACAAAACATTCAAAGCCTTTAGGGCTGTCTGTTGATAATGCGCAAAATAAGTAAAACATTTAAACCCCTTAACGCACCCTCATATTTTGTACTCTTCATATAAAGTTGTATTTATTAAAAGTGAAAATACTTTCATTCGATTAACCTACACGCTTTTATATAATACCATAACGATGATGTAAAAACATATCCTGCCAAAACATGCGCGAGTGCATAAGCATAAGGGGTATAAGTATACATTTTTCGAACTAAAAAATTAATAAAATAAACTGCGTAAAACTGAAACATGAGAATCTTGTATGTCGTTTAATTTGTGTTTTTCTAACAATTTGTTTTAATGATTCTAATCACAGTGTTATAATCAATGCATTTTGTTAAATCAACTCTGAATTATTTTATCTCGTGAATTGAAAGTCTATTTTATTTAATACTTTTACTATTAAATTATATAAAATAAAATCTTCAATTATGAGAGAGAATCATACAAAAAATAATCAGTATAACCACAATTATGTGGATGCTAATGTAAATTTTATTTACGACCTAACTGTGCTGCTTGTATGTAAGGAGTCATTAATTTTAGAAGAATAACTTCTAGGGTTTCACATTCATTATTTATTATTAGTATTGTTGGTACTTTCACTGTGAACTTACTTGTTGTATTTACTCATACGTCGTTTCGGAGTGGTGTTCTCCTTCTTCAGTGAGTTTGGATACGGAATACGCAAACTGTCGGTAGTTTTATGTATAACGGTTTTTAGTTAACAGGTTGTGTGTGGGTGGAGGTGGAGGGGATTGGCGCTGGAGTTTGAATTGTTTTGGTGTTGTTTATTACTGTGTCAAATAGTGTGTTTGATCTGAATTTTAATTGGTCATTGAGTAAGTTGTTGGGTTGTGTTTGTATATTTCAAATTGTTTTGTGGTGTTAAGTTTACGACTTTTGGGTAGGAAATGTAAAATTTCAAGGTTGTTTTTATATTGGTGTAACTGTGGTTTTCTGTCAGGATGTGTGTGGCAAACGTGGATTGTATGTTATTATTGGTGATTGCTTTGGTGTGTTCATAAAATCTGGATGGAAAAGATCTTCCTGTCTGGCCTATGTAGAATTTTTCGCATTCGTTGCATTTTAATTTATAAACCCCTGTTTTGTTGTATATGTCAGTGTTTTTGTTTTGCCGTTGAGGTACCTTTTGATGGTGTTGTTGGTTCTGTATGCTATTTTGTAGTTGTATTTTCTGAAAGTGTTGGCGATTCTGTGTGTGTTAGAGTTGTAGTATGAATGTGTGATGTATTTGTTTTGGTGTTGTTTTTATTTTGTGGTTTGTTGTTTTTGTTTTGGATCTGCCTATGTACGAGGGGTAACCCGAAAATAAGGTCTCCATATTTTTTTAAAATAGAAAAAAAATTTTATTATCAAAAATTTTTACATGGTTGTGAAGCATAAGAACATATTATTTTTCAACATAATCGCCGTTACGTTCAATGCATTTTTCGAGCCGCTGTGGCAGTTTTAGTATGCCAGTGTCAAATAAACTCGCCGCCATGTCACTGAGATAGCGTTTGACCTCGTCTTTCACCTCGTCATCGTCGTCGAATCGCATTCCACCCAAATGTTCTTTCAAATGTGTAAACAAATGATAGTCACAAGGTGCCAAGTCCGGACTATAGGGGGGGTGGGTGATTATGTCCCATCCAAATTGGTTCAGAAGATCGGCGGTTGCGCGGGCGACATGAGGGCGAGCATTGTCGTGAAGAATGGACACGCCCTTGGTGAGCATTCCTCTTCTCCGGTTGAGTTTTTTGAGTGTCTGACAATATGCGTCTGTGTTTATTGTGGTCCCAGTAGGCATGAAATCGATCAACAATACACTTTTCCGATCCCAAAACACAGTCGCCATGATCTTGCCGGTAGACTGTGTTTGTTTGAATTTTCGCCGCCTTGGCGAAGTTGGATGCCGCCACTCAAGTGATTGTCGTTTGGATTCAGGTGTGAAGTGGTGAACCCATGTTTCGTCACCTGTGACAATGGAATTCAAAAAGTCGTCTCTTTCGTCTGCATAGCGCTCAAGAAATTCGCGGGCAGCTTCGACGCGTTGCCGTTTGTGGTCTTCTGCGAGCATTCGCGGAACCCACCTTGCCCACACCTTCCGATATTTCAAATTTTCAGTCACAATCCTCTGAATGGTGGATTTCGAAACGTCAGGAAGGAAACAAGAGAGCTCGTGGATAGTGATCCTCCGATCTTCACGCACGACTTCGTCAAGTTTTCTGATCGTCTCGTCTGACACTGACGGTCTCCCGCTTCTTTCGTCATCATGAATTTCTGTACGACCAGCTTTAAACTCTCTGCACCACTTGCGGACGTTTTTGACACCTTTTGCGTTAAGAAATCGAATGACTTCGCGAAGTCCGCACTTGGCGGGAACAGCGATTGGGATCTCCATTCTTAACGGCTGCCAAGCCAAGACTAATCGACCGAGCGAGCTCAGCGACCGCTTGTTTGAAAGAGGGGAGATGGCCGCACACAGCAGTGCTGCCAACTGCTGCCCAAAATATTTCCTTGCGGCTCTAGTCCTTTGGAGACCTTACTTTTGGGTTACCCCTAGTAATTTGTTTATTAAATCCTGGTTGTATCAATTTTTCAGGGCTATGTATTTTATGGTGTTTAGTTCATCTTTATAGTCTTGTTTATTCATTGGTATTCTAGTGAGACTTTGTAGTATATGATTGAAGGCTTCCTGTTTATGTTGTGTTGGACGATTTGATGTATTGTGGATGACCATGTCAGTTGTGGTTGGTTTTCTGTAGATTTTATATGTGTGTGTATTGTTTGTTTTGGTGATGGTTAGGTCTAGAAAGTTTATGCAGTTGTCTTTTTCTATTTCTATGGTAAATTTGAGTTTGGGGTGTATCGTGCTGATGTATTTGTGGAATTGTTATCATTATTTATATACACATGTGTGTTATTTGAGTGTGGGGATGTGTCATGTACGTGTGCGGGCGCGCGCGTTTATTTTAATTGAAGTGTTTCTTGGTGTTTGTGATAAACATAACAAAAGGAACGCTTACATTATTTTCTTTACAACATACTATTTACCTGGCATTTCAAAGTTATTATTATTATTATTAACGGCTCTATAATGTTTACACATTTTTCGGAACCAAAATTACAAAAGTGAATGAATTCCTATCTTTCACGGCTGCTTGCCCCTCCAAAGATCACCTTCAATTTCTCGTTCCCTCAATGTAGTCTGAATTTCTTCTATCCAGGTAATAGGTGGTCTTCCTCTTTTCCTTCTTCCTGGTGGTGTCCATTCCACAACTCTCCTTGGCAATCTTTCCTGTGACATTCTTAACGTGTGTCCATACCATTGTAATTTTTTTGTTTGGATAAAATCAACAATTGAATTTTTCACATTCATTCTGTCCTTAATGACTTCATTTCTGATTGCATTTCGAGGTTATTTGTATATTATGCTAGTGGTTCAAAATCTGGATCACTTCGTTTACATTTTGTTCTATACTTTAGGCTTTATGAACATAGTAAAGATATTTCAGTAGCACTTGAATTCAAAATTGTTTCTCGATTATAGTAGTGAGTTCGAGGGTTAACTATTTTTGCAGGTTGTTTCGATTTTACAAATTATATATCTCTGACAGCAAAAATACAGTATTAAAACCAGTTATACTGTTTTATTGAGGGAACCTAACATTACTACAATAGAATATTAAATATATATTCCAGACTTCTTATATAGTAGTAATATGCTTTATCAATTCCACTGAAATCTAATTTTGTTTAATTGTACTAAAAGTACAATTTATAATCGTGAAAAACTAACAAGTTACGAAGAATGTTTGCAGAATTTTAAAGAATATGTTAAATTTGCTGGCTAAAGAAGAATTTCTATTCCATCCTGACGTATCTAAAATTGGACTTTTATCATATTAAATCAATTTACACAAACAAAATGTGAAAGTCGTAGGATAAGATAAATCGTCAGATGAATTGAGTTGTATTAAGATTTATTACTCAAAATGGAAATGTTTTATCTACTCTCAGTGCGTTTCGAAAAGTCATTGTTTTAAGCGGATGAAAGACCACAGATTTGGAGGCCACAGAATCGATTTGTTTTTAGGAGCAGGTTAACGGGTAAAGAAAGTTTACATTTTGCTTCTCCGTCTTACGCCGTGCAACGTGGTATATTACATGTTCAAATAAATAGTACACTTAGATCACTGCGACGTAAGTAAATTATTATTGTGTTTCAGCGTTTGATTTTAAAGTTTTATATGTATAAATGGTAGTTTTATAGTCAGGTTACTTTATTCGTAAATTAGATATGGTAATATAACTTGCACGTCTGAACGTTAATTAAATTGGCCCCATGAGCTTAACTTTTTAGGTTTAAATGAACAGACATCGTAAAAAATACCTACATAAAATTAAATTCAGCTTTATTTCTTGCAAGGTGAAAATAGTATTAATACCTGGCAGCTAAACTAAATACACATATTGCGGGAGCAATGAACGTTTCAAAATCTAACATTTATCAGAAATATAATAGACGGTGAGAGAATAATTTCATCTCTATATTCCCTTCGCCTTAAGATGTAGATTTAACACAGTTACAAAACGTTTTTCTTTTTACATAACGAAACTTAAAGCTGGACAATGACCAACGCGCAAACGACAACACCACTAGTCATATAAGGATACAAATACTTAACGAACCAATCGGATTTGTAGTTGCAAATTTTCACAGTGTGTATTCATACAATGTGTGTACGTGTGTGTGTGTGTGCGCGCGCGCGCGTGTCTCTCTCTCTCATTCCCGCAGCCTCAGTTATTCCTTCCCTACTTTGAGAACACTGACAGACACTTTTCTGTTTGTTTTCGCCTGATTGTCTATTCTGCCTATGAGCTTAAACACTACCTTCTTTGTTAAATATCACTATAGTATTGACGACTCGGAACACTAAGTTTTTTATAAGTAAATCGTAAAGTTTTACCTTACAGCCTAAACCGCCTTTCACCTTTAGAAGGCTTCATCAGAGGCTGCCATAGGTAGCGTTGTCCGTCTTGTTGTTGGCGACGGGATAGTTATTCGAAAGATTGAAGCTGTGTGTGTGTGGTGAGATGTGTTCGAATAATGCGTGCGATTTGAATTGTGTCTGTTCGTTTAGGATGTCGTTTTTATTTGTTTTTGTGTGTTTGTATATTTCTAATTGCTCTAGAGTGTCTAGTTTTCGGCCTTTTGTGTGTACGTGTAGAATGTTCATGTTATTGTCGATGTTTTTATATGTGTGGTTTGCTTCAATGAGGTGGTTTGCAAAGGTAGATTCTGTAGTGGTGTGGAGTGCTTTTGTGTGTTCAATGTATCTCTGTTTGAAGCTACGTCCTGTCTGGCCTATGTAGAATTTATTGCAATTTGAGCAATTTAGCTTGTATACACCAGGTAGATCGAATTTGTTTTGTGCTTTGGGCATGCGTTTTGATAGTGTGTGTTCTGTTTTGTTAGTAGTTTTGTAAGCGATTCTGTATCCTGCTTTTTTGAATTTGTGGGCAATTTTTTCCGTTTGTTTGTTGATGTATGTTAGTGTTATGAATTTGTTATTTTCTGTCTTTGTCTGTTGTTTGTTTTGTGTTTTGTGTAGGAGTTTACTGACTATTGTTCTGTCATAACCGTTAGATTCTGCTAGATATTTTATCGTGTTTAGTTCGTCTTTGTAGTCTTTTCATCTAAGGGGATGTTGTTAAGTCTATGTATCATGGTTCTAAAAGCAGCTAGTTTGTGTTGTATTGGGTGATTGGAGGTGTTGTGTATTAGTGTGTCAGTTGTAGTTGGTTTTCTGTATATACTGAATTTGTGCCTGTGTTCTAGTTTTGTGATGGAGAGGTCTAAGAAGTTGATTTGTATAGAGTCTGACTTGTATTCAAACCTCGCTGAGGAAGGTGTACACCACACCGAAACGTTCGAGGACAATAAGAAACGTAAGTTTTCACAAGTGAAAGTACAGTAATCACTAATATTAAGCACTATGAATGAAGAGGATGAACCATCAAAACAAACAAAAAATATTTTTTGTAAGTTCAACACTATTTCTGGAATTGTAATCGAATTTTTATATCCGTTGTTGCTGTATAGCAAATTAGAATAGCCGATCAACCTCCACACACCAACAGGCGTTTTTATGTGAGTAATCAAAATAATCAAACGTACCATTTTAGCAACACAAATATGTCGTGACATCAGTTTTAAGACTTTTAAATGTTTTAATTTAGTTTAATAAAGAACGTAAATTATTAGTTAGCAGAAACCACACACGAATTCATGAAACCCATACATTAAATATACATATATACATACAAATATGCATATATTATTGTAAATATTATTATTAATAATAAAAAAGTTTACAAGAAATTTTTTTTTTGTAAATTACAATGTTTTAATAGCATTTAGCTATTAAATTCAACTGTTTTAATAACAATTTATATAAAAATTTTAATTTAATAATTATAGGCCTATCTGAGGCCTAAATACTATTGAAACACTGTAATTTACAAAATAAAATATATTTTTGTAAAAAGTCTTATTATTAATAATAATATAAAATATGAAACAAGAAAAATTTGAACGTTTATGAATATAATTATTGTAACTAAATATTTTTATAATTTTTATAAAAACGTTTGGAACGTGGAATGGTTCACACGTTGTAGAAGATTGATTCCAAACAAACTGTCGCAAATGAATTACCAATTCATCTATAACGCTGTAGAAAGTATAGTTTTGAGATGAACAGTCGAATTGAAAGGTCGCTGTAGATATGAGTAAGAATGAGACAGTAAACGCGTTTAATTTCCTGGTTGCTCTACGCAGAAGCGCTTTTATAACAACGTGTATTGTTTACTGTCAAGTACTAGGTTGGGGGTGAACAAACGGTCGTAAATGCAAGAAAACTCTGACCTTAAGCAGCAGGTTTATAAGATATTTTGAAATTGTAAAACGATAGCAATATATTTTGTGTCTTATGTTCACGAAGACAACAGAGACTTGTCGTCAGTTCCCTCAAATATCAGATGTGTCAATACGAATTACTTACGGTGTGAGTTGTTGCAAAAGAATATAAGTTCAGTAAAAGGAGATTTAAATTATAGTCCTACTAGCTGATACTGAATACAGATGCTCTCAGCCACAGTCCAAAATTGATTGACCATTACTACTTTTTTCTTTTAAGCTTTATTTATTTCTAATTTTAGTCTCAGAAAACATGCAACATTGATGTAAGTAGCATAAACAAAGTTAGCCACACATTGTAACTAGACCTGGTACTATATCAGTCCTGTTATTTGATTGACACAATTGACTTGTTTCAAAACAAACTGTGTCTAATAACTCGTAAGCATTGTGAGTTTGTATTATTTACTACAAAGTCTCAGTTTCAATCTACGTTTGTCTATTATATTATATTGGTCTTAGCGATAAATGATATAATACATGTGTAAAAATTATGATTATTCTTTATGTAACATAAACAACATACTCAAACTTTACTACGCACAATATGTGTATTATTTTTGTACAAATACAAAAAACATATATTAATTGATGACTCGTTGGACACTTGGTGAAACATATTAATACAAAGGTTTTGTAAAATATATAAAAACACTTGGTAAGTTTCACAATTTATTTTATTTTATTTTTTTCAACTCTGACGGCTGTTTCGACTAACTAAGCCATTGTCAAAGAGGCGAATGAATGAAAATTACTAAACACAGGATGTGAGTGGAGTGAAGGTGGTGACCATCTGTTTAGGGCGTATCTGGAACATCTGTGTTGTGACGGCGAGGGGGTGCAAGAGACAAGGGAAGGTCAGGTGTCTTTAAAAACTAAATACAATCATGAATGCAAAATATAAAATTAACTAAACTAAATATAATCTGAATGTAAAATTTAAAATAATGATGAACATTCAAAATAATATAAAATAAACTAAACTAAATAACAGATTTTAATAAAGGGGATACACAAAATTCAGTCTGTATTTTGTATTTTGTATTTCAGTGTATTATTTTTGTACAAATACAAAAAAAACATATATCTGGACGAGATCATAAAATTTTGTTTGAAACATCGACAAAAGCTTTTAAAAATTGTTTCTGTTTAATGACCATACATAACGAAAGCTTTCATCACTTACTGGTTTGTCGGAGACTATTAAACTTACGTTACTGTGCTGTGTCAAGCGGCTTATAACATATATTCTGTAAAATGAATTTCTGTAAGAAACTGAACAACTTAAATAAATGTCGCTGTAGTAAAATGCAGCACAATACTGCAATATACAATCACTTATTCCATAACTATTATTAAATAATATATTACTTTAAAATTATCAATATCCTGAAAGTCTATGGAAAGATCAAATTTCAATTTCTGAAATTGATCTAGATGAAAAATTAAGCAAATTTAAAAATATCTGTGGAACATTTCACAGATACTTTAATAACAACACAAAGAATGAAACAAAGATAAGGGTTTTTAAAACTGCAGCGGTACCAGTTTTGATGAATGCAGATGAAGCCAGAATTATAACAGAAAGAGACAAAACAAAGATTCACGCAGCGGAGATAAAGTTTATGAGGAGTACCATTCTTGATAGAAAGAAGAATGTGGATAATATAAGGACAGAACTGGGGGTCGACCCATTGTTGGAACAGCTAACGAGCACAAAAGAAGGTGATGTGAACATTTGGAAAGAATGGCGGGTGACGGGTGACAGGATTCTAGTTATATTTAATATTACCTTGTGTATCCGTGTACACTGGTGCTCCTCCTTGCAACTTCAATGTTTTTTTTTTAAAACTACGCGTTTCGGGACTCATGGTCTCATCATCAGTTTGTAAAAAAAAAAAAAAAAAAAAAAAAAAAAAAAAAAAAAAAAAAAAACAAAAAAAAAACACTCACATGGAGTACGACAACTTAATAAGATATAAATAAAAAGTTTCACTCGCACATACCGCGTGTATACAATTACACAACTACACGATGCGCATCGTATCGGAACTTGCAAGCGACTAACCGTTAGTCGCACTATCTCTACCTTTATCTATGTGTTGTTCCAACACGCGTATGGCCGTGTCATACAGTCCGTTGGACTTAAAAGAAAGGTTGTCGTTCAACGGGCAGGAAATTTCTGGATAGGTACAGAGAACATCTCCCTAGAGGTGATATCCAGAAGATAAAATCAAACTTTGCCTTGCATATAGTCAACCAGAACCATAATTACTCGACTTTTCAAAGTAGCTTCAAGCCGTTGCATTTCTGTAAAAAGGGCAGGCTTACGGACGCGCTGGAAGAATTTGAAATTTATAAGGCCTCAAAAACCCAAGGTAATCAGTTCTTGAACGACAAGCTTTCTTTTAAGTCCAACGGACTGTATGACACGGCCATACGCGTGTTGGAACAACACATAGATAAAGGTAGAGATAGTGCGACTAACGGTTAGTCGCTTGCAAGTTCCGATACGATGCGCATCGTGTAGTTGTGTAATTGTATACACGCGGTATGTGCGAGTGAAACTTTTTATTTATATCTTATTAAGTTGACGTACTCCATGTGAGTGATTCTTGTTTTTTCCAACCTGATGATGGGACCATGAGTCCCGAAACGCGTAGTTTTTTAAAGAAACATTGGAGTTGCAAGGAGGAGCACCAGTGTACCTGGATACACAAGGTAATATTAAATATAGCTAGTTATATGCAACTTGGAGACCACAACACAATATGTATATTGAAGCTACTCAGGATTCTAGTGCTATCAGTGACATATAGACCGGTGGGGAAGAGAGATCTAGGACGAACGAGAGGGAAGTGTGTCCCGGAACAGGTTCAGGATGAGTCTAATGCTTAAGGTTAATGATGATGCTCTATTAAAATGTAAATTTAAAATTTAATAGTAAATTATTTACAGTAAACCGAAATCTATCAACTTATAGGCTCATTTAAATGTGATAATTTTATTCCTATTTAATTCTATTTAAAATAAACAAAATAGCTGTTAAAAATGTTGACTGCTATCACTTTCAATCTGAGTTATTATTATTTAAAGTTTTAATATTATATATCGTCTGAGTTTTGTTCTTTATTTTATTTTTTTTGTATTTCTATGATTTCCTCGTCGCAGACTTCGACAGAAAACTGTATGTACCTCTAGAGCAGAAAATTCAACACACCTGGATACGCAATAACAAAAGTAAGCAAGTGAAATAGAGCTGAAGTATTGGCGACGTATTAAAGAGTGACACAATAATAGCCTTAGAAAGAGAGAATACAGAAAAAAAACAGTTTGAGCCAAGAGAGAGATAAAAGAACAGAGAGCACCAAGAGACTGAGAAAGAAAGCAAATGACGAACTGGAGTGACTGCCTCATATCGCAGGAATTTCTCAAATATGTTCGTACAACAAGGATTGCAGCAAACAATGCAGTACACTAAATTCGTTGCGCGTACGTAAACACGGGCCAACGTCAACAACTATTATACTGCACCCCATTGTTACGTTCATATTAGCCTGCTTATTTGTATTGTTCCGACGGTCTAACTGATCGTCGTATGGTACAGTGGAAAACAAAATACAAGACACCAATTAAGTCACCAATCGCCACCTTTAATTATCACAATTAAACAGTTTGTAACTGTTTTACTTTGACAAGATAGTCTCTTAAAAGAAATCAAATAGAAATTGTTCACACACAATAAAAATGTCCACTAATAGAGTATCGCACAATTATCAAACACATAATACTTCGCCACAATACTTCAAACCGCACTGTGTAAATCGCCACTTAAACGAACAAAGAAATCGCCCGACAATAACTAACTGAGCGTCGCTGCTTGTATTTATACTCCGCTGAGATTCCAGAATATTCGCAAGTAGACGTCTACTAGAAAACACTAGAACGTAATTCATTGCGGCTTTGAACACAGTAGACGCAGACCGGTATGGTCTGGTACACACCCGATAGTTGACGCGTAATTGTCTTTCACCGCAAAGTAGAAGCATTATGCACGCACACACACATTACAGCTGGGATACTCGAGAAACTTGTAGAACATTCCGTATTACGTAACACTTTTTCCGCATTACGTAACAATATCTTTTCAGTGTTTACCATACCAGTTCCACACAATTAGTGCAAAATAATTCTACCATAGTTGGCCGATTAACAACGCAGCTAGTAGAGCATGATAACGAAAAATTCTATTGTTGATTTCGTTTACGATATCGGTACACATTCTGGTGAATCAGTTGTATTTAATCCGGCACTTTTATGAAACATAATAACCGGAGTGGTCATCGTTTGGCAATACATCTTCAAGTATACCATTAAAACTCTTATGATTTAACTCTAAGATAGTAGTGCGATTCTACCGTATCTGTTAAACGCTTAGTACTCCTCATCACTTAAACTGTAAAGTTTTAACAAAGAAACATAAATATTGTAAAATAAATAGGAAATTTGAAAAAAAAAGACATTAACTAAGTCACCTGGTGTGCCGGGATTAGAATTTTCTCGACATGCTTTAAACGTAGAAGGCCGCCAATGTGGGGCAGTGGGGCAGCCCAGCTATCTTGATCAGTGAGGTTGCCCGCGCTACGGCGATGCAATTCAGCAACCCGCATCAGCTGTTTCGGTAAAGGTTATCAATCCTCAACAAGCTTTTTTCTGTACCTTGGTGGGTTAGCAGAACAAGCAGTTCTTCCTCATTTCGTCTTCAGCCTTCCGACTGAGCGTTTCGTGGTCTGACGGTGGCGAACTACCTGTTCAACTTACTATGAATTCGTAAACTTATAAAGTGCCTCAGGACTTTATAACCTAACCTAACCTAACCTAACCTAATCTAACCTAACCTAACCTAACCTAACCTAACCCAACCATTACATTATTCGCTGTTAATTTAATAGTGGGTTATGTATGTTAATTTAATAATGGGTTCTGTGTGTTGCGTTTGTATATGCGTGTGACTCGCACGTTACTTCCGGTCTGGGAGCACGTGGCGACCTTGCACTTAACTGCCTTAAAAAAAAATTTTTTGTAAGTAAATGTAAAGTAATTTAAGTAAAGGTTTTGAATTTTGTAAATGTTAATGAAAATAAAATGTGAATTTTCAAGCTTCCTTAGTACACAGAACAGTATTGCTAATAACAGAGTAGTAGTGTGGATAAAATTTTGACTGTGTGTGTGTGTGTGTGTGTGTGTGTGTGTGTGTGTGTGTGTGTGTGTGTGTGTGTGTGTGTGTGTGTGTGTGTGTGTGTGTGTGTGTGTGTGTGTGTGTGTGTGTGTGTGTGTGTGTTCCGAGGCGAGAGAGAGAGTTGGGGTAGATATATTTTCTGACAGCCCACTACAAATAAAAAATGTTACAGGGCCCCCGCACAGCCGGGACAGAGGGAAATGCGGAGATGGTGCCACCAACATCCATCAATATCGGCAGAGCTGTGCACTAGAACACTCCACAACGCCGTCAGACCCAGAAATACTCCAGAACACCAAAAAGACGGCGGCCCAGAAGGAGACTAGCAGGAGGTTCGGAACTCACCAGCACCAACCATTACCACACTCATCATCACAGGCTCTAACTGGTATCATAAATTCTTCAAAAGTACAGGTGGGAGGATTCCATTTACTAAACCTCGACAACAACACTCCACCGGTTTTCAAGGCATAAAAAATAGCATACATATAAACAGTATTTTCATATTTATGATGATTAAAATTTTTTTATAACAAGTTCTATGGATGTATATTTGTGCTTTATATTATTAACTGTGTTAAAAGGATCCACTTATTATACTGTTTGATTAATTTTTATTGTTAATAGTATTGGTAATTGTGGTTAATACAAATTGAATATATATATATATATATTTGTTGATAAAATGGAAACTAAGAACTGCAATGAAGTATAAAAGAATTCAATCGTTTAGACACTGTATCAAAACATGTTATGATGGTGAAATTAGGAAACACTAAGAAAAGGTTCTTATGGTATAAACGAGTGTTTCATGCAAGTCCTGTCATTCTGGGGTCCAGCACATTTTCGCTCCATCTAGGCCAAGCGTCTAGTTTTTAAATATTACGTAATGGCGTAACTGGGCCGTTACACTGGTTCCTAAACAAATATAACGTTCAATATTTTACACATTTTACTACTGGAATTAGCGGTTTTAGTAGTGTAAAATAAGGAATTAACAAAGTAAGAACAGAGTAAATGTTATTTACTAATAAAAGGTAGGAAGCTGAGTATTGTGTAAGGAGATGGAATAAGAAGAGGGGTCATCTTTTACAACTTAAAATACAGCTGTTTTCTAGTTTGTGTATCAACAACTAGCTTTAAAACAATCGCAGTAACACTCAGCTTTAAAATGAAACCAATTCCAGAAATAGTGAAATTTTCTCATTTGTGCACACGGTTCAAAATTGGTGTAGCTGTGGGTGATTGCCAGCAGGGGTAGGTAGGCGCGTTTAATTTCCGGTATAGTTTACGAAGAAGTGATCGTCTAGACGTGAGTGCAGTATAATTTACAGTATAATATTTGGTACTGTTTAGCATAGCTAAGGATAACCGTACTTAAAGCAGATAATTCTGAATACTTTCGCTTAAGCCGTTAGTAACCAAACTAAAGATCTGAAAAACCATACTGCAACTTTTTAGGGTCTAATTTCACATCAAGCTCAGGAAACCGGTCACGATTTCTCGATCAGCATGCGTCATTTTTTGAGACAGAACTGAACGCATTTGATTGTGTTAAAGTCTGATAGAAAGAAAACTCAAATTAAATATAAATTTCAAAAAAAAAATTAATTGTTTAGCTGAAGTAATGCTACTTAAACTAAATACAAAATATAAGTTTAACTTTTATTATATACACCAATCCGTTTGTATTTACACGTTGCCCGCGAATACAAAACACATTAGACACCGGAATTATTATTATAACTTCTTTTGACTTAAGAAATCATCAATAACTTTTCCCTAAGCATCATCAGAATTAGAATAAATTGGTTCATTACTGTATACAAGGAAAGATTTCTGAACATCTAGTACACAATTGTATCTGATAAGGGAATTATTTAATATAGATGAGGGATGTCTAGTTTTACTATATCGAATCAGCGTTCAAATGTTTCTCCCAATTCCACTTCGTGCAGTGATGTATATTTTGGAATGTGTACTATTCTTTGTTTCCTTCAGTGGCACGTGTACCATTGGCTTTATCACAATAATATACTTTTGCGGATGGCAATCTCTAGAGTAGGTGAATTAGATTCAATACAGAGATAACACCAAAATTACTCATAAATTTTATTAAACAGTTTTGTCAAAACCAAAAGTTAATTTAAAAACCTTTTTTCCCCAAGCACGATAATCCATTTTACGTTCTTCTCAGCAAACAGAAACCAACCATCATTACAGTCGTTCGATTAACTGAACCTAAGTTACAACACTACTACTTTATAATTTACAATGTTCGCGAACTGTTTCCTAATTGACGTTAACTCTACGTTCAAGCTACATTTGTGTAGGAAACAGGAGACCTTAACAGTTACATAAAACGTTTACGTAATATAGTTACAGTTATAATATTGTTGATGTCCCAAATATGCACTTGTTAGTTTTCCATTGTTTCGAAATACTATAAACATTCAAGTTAATTGTTTAGCAGTCTTTGTGACTTCAACTTTGTCGAAACTTATTACATAACTGTTTACTACTCCGTACTGGACGACTCTCCAACTATTATCAAGTCCTGAACAAGTACTAAGTAGTTGTTAAACCTTAGTGGTCTAGTACCACTAAGAAATTGTCTACTACAAAGCAAATACCAGTTCTTCAACAAACCACGTCAAGGTTGACACATTAAATGCTATTTCAAACTTTTTAATTATCACACTGTTATTTGACGATCCATTAATTTTCTTTATCCAGTCGTTAAAAATCGCGGTTACCCTAGTTTTTTATTAAATTTACAATGTCAACTTGACAGTAAATATTTACATATGAAATTTAAAAATTCAAGGTATATATAATACAATATGCCAACGTGATTAAGTAATAAATTTTTAAATAATTCAAGTTTTAATCAGTGTTTCAACAGACGCTAACAACATTTCACACTTTCGTAGAATATTTAGTAGAATGTATCTCTTAGCACTGAATAATCTTTATCGTATTAATATATGTAAAATTCAACATAGGAACGATGAATTTACGCTTTCGTTAACATGAAAGTACATTGACTTATACTGGGGCCACAGGGGCCGACGTGAATCTTAGCCTTATCTGCTACTTGTTTGAAACCTCATTTCTCTCTCTCTGTCACTGTTAGGTCACCTATTTTTATAATTCATAAGTCCCTCTCTATATTGTGTAATATTCTGCAGTCTGCGTGTCTTATAGGTTTCCTTCTTCTCGGACCACTTCAATGAGTATTTGTCTTTATAGTCTGTAGACAACGACTTCTCAAGCGCCTTTCTCCCACAGTCTCCATACAAAATACTGCTGCACTTTTCTTTGCATACTAAAGGTAATTGTTAATGCGTAAACAGTTTTCTTGTTGAGTTTTAATTTTAAAATAAATATTAACTTTGACTACAGATTCTGTTTATGAGATAATCTAGGCATATCTTATATCTTGATGTTTACCATTAAGAGGTAAATAAATTAGAGCGTCAGCTGAGTTTAGTATAAACGTACTGTGCATTTCCTCTAACTTGAGAACAAACAAAGGACATATTGGAATGAGCTTTTGAAAATAAGTTGGAAAGTAACATTTCAAGAAAAACTGAACTGGTAAGCTAAGAAAGTGTCACAGCAAAGGAAAAGTTGCGAGTCAACAAGTGGTTGAAGAAGATTTCAGAGTACACAGAAACTAAACCTGGAATGCGATAAACGACAGACGGAATAGTTTTTTGCACAGATGATATAATAAGTCTAATTGACTATAATTATTGTAATAATTAAATATATCATTGGAGTAACCACAAATCTTTTAATTTGTTATAACAATTTGTTATTAAATTCTGTTTATTGTACCATTAATTTAATTTTATATTCACGGTTGTGTTTTTATGACCCACTACATAATGCGGATATTTATTATTTGTTATATCGTTTTTTTTTAGGAAATAGTATAGTCCTGTCGTCAATACCAGTGGTAACTATAAATCATAGCACAAAAGTCATAAATTTATTTTTATATTCGCTTTATACATTGAAACTATAAAGAGAGCAAAACTGTACCTGAGACCCCTAGAAATCGTTATACTTTGAACTAAAATATTACCAGAATTATACCCAATTACAATAAAGTTTTATTTCAAAGAAATAAAAACTAATTTTAAACCAAAACTCAAACCAACTATTGCAGTTTAATTTATAAACCCCTGTTTTGCTACATAAATAATACTAACAAAAACACAGACACATACACCAAAACAGGGGTTTATAAATTAAAGTGCAATGATTGTCACCAATTCTACATCGGCCAGACGGGAAGACCTTTTTCCTCTAGATTCTCAGAACATTTAAAAGCCCTCACCACAAACTACATACATTCCACATTTGCCACACATTTACAAAATGAAAACCACAGTTACACAAACATAGAGCACAATATGGAAATACTACACTACTTACCTAAAAGTAGAAAACTAAACACAGCAGAACAATTTGAAATATACAGATATCACGCACTACTACCAAACAACATATTAAATTAACAATTACATTATAGATCACACATACTTTTCGATACACTGATTCAAACACACAATTTGAACCCCAGCGCCAATTCCCTCCCACCATCAACCCTCACCACACATACCTACAGTCCATAACCGTTACTCTGTAAAGACATTCAGTATTTACTCCCACTGAAGAAGACGTATACCACGTTGAAACGTTTGGGGAAATTAAACCATAAAGTAAGTTCATAGTGAAAGTTTATATATATATATATATATAATATTGAAATATGTGTCTTATTATTTTACTTAAATGATGAACAGTTAATAAGTAAACGTTACTATCGACTGAGCTTTTAACTAATAACTTATATTTATTATCTCAATCTACTACAAACATTAAAGAAGGATAATTCAACCCGTTGTTGAAGAAAATATAGTGGCTCAAACAGGCCTATTAATTGGAAAAAGTTTAATTAATTGTAAGTAACAAAAACACACTGTGAGGTGCACTTGAAAATAATTCGTTACAGACTTAAATGTACAGACTTCTGGATATATTCTGAGTTCAACAACACGTTACACCTCACTGAAATATAAGCTTTAATTGTAAAAATAAAAATATTTACTATATATTATTTAAATGTATAGTAATTGTTTAATTAAATCGAGAGGTTCAAAAACTAATTTTAATTCTTAAGTCCTTCAATTCAAATATTCAGACTGAAATACGTTATTTAACAACAATTGATCGGTTTATGAAAAAAAAAGACACAGTACCGTTTACCAAATGGTAAAAGTTTAAGAGCATGATAATGTCTCTCAGCCGCCAGCTAAACGCAACCTTATTATGATTACTGACTGACTGATTGTTTCTTTTGCGCAAATGTTGCGTTTAGCTGGCGGCTGAGAGACATTATCATGCTCTTAAACTTTTACCATTTGGTAAACGGTACTGTGTCTTTTTTAGTCAGTCGCCACGTTATGGTTACTATATACCAGCAACAGTGTATTTCACCACAACACCAAACAAACCTTTATTTACAACAATCCCAAATGACATTATGTATCTGTGTTATATCTTCACATTTCCGTGGTGAGTAATTAAATATAAAGAGGAAGTAGATTTGCATTTACGATGCAGTACAGACAAATATTTTAATGAACAGATGCAGGATCGTTAGCTGAATCACATACGAAGACAACCATTAACTAGAGACAATAACCTATCTACAACTATGCAGTGTTGTTTGCTTGTTAGGTCGACGACGGTAGCATGTTAGCGGTCGCGGTTTTAGTTAACGATTCCCGGCTGGTAAATTGTGCTAACACTTGATATTAATCTTTCAGGACGCTTTATAAATCTGGTTTAATTGTTTGTAGTGATATTATTTTTAACATATAATATATATATATATATATATATTTATATTACGACGTATCAAAACAAACCCTTATTTACAACAACCCCAATGACGTCATGCAATGATGACGTACGCAATGATGACGTCATACAGCGTGACGGTATATAAAATGTTACAGAAAGTTTCAAACGATGTCCAGCTAAAAAACATTATCATGTCAAAAAGGTAAAACCGGATATCACAAATACAAATTTATGTTAGTTAGTAAATAATATAAGTGATATTAGTAGGCCTATCTTGCATTAGAAGTCTCATACAGGGTATTGTCGTAAGTTAGTTAACATGAAAAAATATCTGGTGAATTAATGATGAAACGTTACATTAATCTGAAACGGACCCGAGGTAGACGTTAAGCCAGTGAGAGGGAAAGCTGAAGCTTTCTTCGGAATAAACTATTTAACTTTTCCAAGACGTGAAAGAAAACATGTCAATGTCATTAATGAAAGTAATATAACGTAATCACAGAACATCTATGTAAAAGTGAGTTATACAAAATTTTGGAGTGGGGAAAGGACCACCCTGGTCCCCGTATCTTGTGTCCTTGTCGTCGTTACATAGTAATGTCTTATATCTGGTCGTCTCCACATTACCATTGTTTCTAGGTCTCCATAAGCGTATAATACATTAACTTATTAAGTCAAGTATTGAATGTCTAATATTAATTATATGATTGGTTGATATTACACCACTGTATTCTCGTCCTGTCTGACAATTGCATTTTAAATTTATTTGATATTACACTTGTGTAGGCGAATATATTTTGCAAATAGCAGTACATAAACTACTTATTAATAATAATGATAATAATATAAATGAGATTCAGTGGTTTTTTATATACTTAGTAGTTTATTTTTCATGTGTTAGTATGCACTTTTCATCTTTAACGGCAGTTTATAAAACAAAGTTTAATACTTCTCATGGTTATCGTTTTTAATCACTATTCGGCACAAATTGTATAATTTATTGAGAGCGAAGCCCTTTTATTTGTTTTGTTTAGACAAACTTACATTACAGAGGAATTAAACAAGAAGAAGATGGAGTGTACCAGAGTGACATTACAGACCAATACATTATTATCATACAGACTGGCTGTATTAAGTGTTTCTTCTTGGAACGTAGTGTAATAAGCAACCAGCCATAAAGAAATCAATCATTAAGATACTCACACAAATGCGTACATACTAGAATGCAAATGTACAAAGGAGACTTTCAAAAACACGTTTCAAATTTCTTCATTGTAATTTTTTTTAACGGTATCCTAAGTCAAATTTTTATAAATTAATATTTCACGATATTAATTGATTACTCGTTGGGCACTTAATGAAACATATTAATACAGAGGCTGTTAAAAATATATAAACACTTGTTAGGTTTCACAGTTTTTGCTTAACTCTGACAGCTGTTTTGACTTCTTAAGCCATTGTCAAAGAGATGAGAGAACACTAAAAAGACGATGTAAAGGTGGTGGACATCTGTTTAGGGCGTGTATCGGAACATGTGTGAAGTGTGAAGCTGGAGAGGGGGGTTGCAGGAGCTGAGGGAAGGTCAAGTGTCTGTAAAAACGAAATATAATCTGAATGCAAAATACAAAATAACTAAACTAAATAACAGCTTTTAATAAATACGATTAACAGAATTTAGTCTAGAAATTAAAAAAGCAATAAAAAATAACAAAACTTTTACAAAACAATGGATGATTTTTTAGGTATGTCTCCATTGTATCCATTGTTTGCTCTGATCAGACACTTTTCAAGTGTCTACGGTATTAACATAATATAGCAATGTAACTAAATTATTTAATACGAATTTACATACGTAGCAATGACTAACAGAGTAGTGGCCAGACTGATCAGTAATTTGTTTGCAGTATATCTATATTAGAACAATATAAACATCGTTAAATTAAACCCAAGTGAATGTACGTTTTCCAAAACTTCAACGATTTAGATACTTGTAGTTTCGTATTGCGAACCGTTTATTTTTGAACTAAGGATTGCATATGTATGACGCGGGAGAAGCCTTGAAATATAAAAGGCTCTGCTTCGAGCATTCATTTTGGCAGCCTTTTGTTTTTCTGCCACCAGAGAGCCTAAACATGTAAATCCTGTTACATTTTCAAAAGTATACTGATTAATTTCTACAGTGGGTCTTACCGATTGCGTTGTAAATAAATGTACAACAATGAATTTAATTAAAATTTTGTAGGGAAAATTTTATTAATCAGTGAATGGGTGGTAACAATTAATGATAAAAGAAGAACCAATAAAAACTCTCTATATACTAAAGAACAGTATTTGGGAATATGATAAACTGCAAATATGGCAATACTTAATTACTTCGGGAAAAGTAAATAAAATATCGGAAGGGATGCCTAATATCTCGGCGATCATTAAAGATAGAAGAAGGAAGCAACCAAGTAATTTAAACGCGTAGTAAATTTTATATTGCAACATGATATATGTTACATAAAATAAATGTATTTTGTGTAATACCCTCAGACCATAAACTTTATTTATTGAGGATAGAGTGAATCTGTGTTATAAGACGCTATCGCTCGCTTCCAATTAAAATAGAGTCTGCACAATATTAAGTAACGTCTTCTGACGTAACAAGTTTACTTTAGCGCGTTGCTGTTTTCAATCAATTGTTTATTCGTTCCATCATGTAACAGCAATCTGTAGCTTTACCCGCACAAACAGATGTAGACACAAACAGTCAGAGTACGTTAACATGACTTTGGCGTGTATACGAAAAAGGATTATTTAATTTTAAATTCATAACTGTTGCTTTTAGTGGATTAAACATTGGTTTTATTGTTATTCTATAGGTATTTTGGTCTACTGTATATTATTTTATCGTCGCCAGTTAAACCAAAATACTGAACGCTGTCTTACAACACTGTCATAAAACAGATGCTGTTGTACCTGTACAGCATTAATGCTTAATAACATTAATACTGTTACGACACTACAGAACAATCTACGTGTTTGTCGAATGTTCCAGAGGAACCCGGGTCAAATGCGTGTGGCGTACGTGATTCCCGGCGCATTTGCTAGACTGTGACAGAATTCGCGCGGCCGCACGCACTGTCTCAAGGCCGCAATTAATTATGTCGTAGTAGAGATAACGCGTAGTTGTGGAATGTTCTGGTCTGTGAACGGGCTATAAATACTAGGCGGCAGCGGCCTTAGTTCAGTAGTTATTATCGGGCGATATTACTCTGTGCGTTCAAGTGGTGAATAGTGAAGTATTGTGTTTTGTAATCGGGCGATATAATTGTAATACAATTGTGTTTTATATTAGTTGACATTTTATTGCGTGTGAACAATTTTTATTTAATTTGTAGTAAGAGACTATCTTGTTAATTACAAACTGTTGAATTGTGATAATTAAAGCTGGTGATTAGTGACGTAATTGGTGTCTTGTGTTTTGTTTTCCACTGTACCATACGACGATCAAGTAGACTGTCGTATCAATATTTTATGAACAAAAATATATTATTGTATTATTTATTTTTCAATATTTCTACAGTTTAAGTTACACTACTGTTATTTTCAAAAATATGATCAACATCATCATCTTCACTACAGGGATTAGGACCTAGTTGGCTTGTGCCGGAACCCATCTCCTACTCAGTCTACCAACATCCCTCTTTCCACTCGGCTTGTACTTGAGAGCTGCCACTGGCAATCTGGTATCTGGCATTCGGGCCACATGTCCACACCATCTCCTCTTATACTCCTTAATCGTCTCATTTAAAGAGTGGATCTTTAAGTCTTGTCTAATGTCTAAGTTTCTTCTCCTATCCAGAAGGGAGAACCCTTGGACCCTTCTCAGAAATCTCATTTCGTCAGCCTGAATTTTTCTTTCTTTCCCTTTACCGAGGGTCCATGTCTCACTTGCGTAAAGGAATGTCGGAACAGCTACTGTTTTATAAAATTGCATACGGGTTTCCTTCCGAGTTTAGGGTGGCAGCCCCATCGCCTAACTACCTAGTTAGAGGCTGGTAACCTCTGCTAGGGAATCTTATTGCGCTGCCCCGTACTGCCTTGTATGGTTGGGGGTTGGCACCTCAAAGGCTAGGAGAAGGATACTCCGAGGTAAAACCAGGGTCAGGCCAAGGTCTGTAGCTGTGGTGATAGCAGTTGGCCTAGAAGAAGAAGACTCTGAAATCAAACTCCTGGTCCTCCAGGTTGGGGGTTTTACAGTGGGCAATATGATGTATATGTTTAATATTACGTTATATATATTTTATGTAGTCCTACTATATAAAAATTTAAATTATCTGGATACTATTTTTAATGTTATATATTATTCCTTGTACGTATTACTTCTTGAGTACCATTTATTGCGTGTATCATTTCTTCTCTGCAATTAAGCCTCAAGCGTCCAAAAGTGTCATGGTTTCTTAAGTTTTAATAGACTTCTTTTACCTTTTGCAATATAGGTAAGTGGTGCTTTTTAAATCTTAGCGATTTTCCGTTATGCTGATTTATCCTCTATATGCTCATTAATACTTTAAGTATTTTAAGTATTACAGACAACTCTGCTTCTACAATCTAAAGCCTGTCCAATCTACAACATACTTTAATTTGCATGAAAATTGGCATTACCTCCAACCCGAGTCCTCATTACGGGTTTTGTCATTTTTCCTCATAACTCATATTTTACTTCAATAAAGAGCGCTGATTCTTTAGTAAGTTACTGTCACGCCGGGAAATCTTTAAAACACAAATAAATGTAAATTAGTTTATTTTACACTTCTACCCTTAAAGGTCAATCGAAACGTTATTCAATTAAATTGGAAGTTTAACATTCTTTGAATAATATATTTTTTTGTGGTTGCAGCTAACGCTGTTATCGTTGACATACCTAGTAAAGAAAGATATCTTTACATATCTACACATCCTTGTCTTGCATACCAATTTACAAGAATCAACTTAGTTTTCACTGGATTGTTACCAGGGAGTGCTATTGGCATAGGTTTTGCTAAAAGGTTTAATTTGTACAAGCACATGTTTGGTAAATATTACGTATTAAGTTGCAAAGTTAATGAGTCATCAGTTAAGTTACGTTGTGCCCTCTGTTAATGATCATATTTCAAATCAACACGACTGCCACATCACATTAGATAATCATACTCTACAAATCAGTTATTATAATGTGAAATTATAAAATTACCTTAAATATGAAAGGCCAAAATGTCAAGTTAAATTACAACGGTTGATAAATTTCCATACTTTACATTTATAGGTTAGACTGTTTACAGACGAACGAACACTATTGACCTTCGACAGAGAAGGTGAACAGGAACGTTTTTTTCTAATTTTTGGTCACGGTGAATTTTCAACACTGGTATTTCTCGTGCCTCACTAAGTGCACTAAATGAGAGACCTATCTGCATCGTATAGAGTTTATGCTTTGTCTTTTTATGTTTAATAATATAGTTGATACCAATTACATTCAGGTTGAATGTGTCTCTGAGGGAAATTTTATTTTATTAACGTTTTATTTAACTGTATTTTACTTAATTGTGTTTTGTTCAAAATATTTAATGTGCGCGCGAGTTTGTGTGTTTGTTTCTTGGACTTGAATTTCCAGTTTTTTTTTCTAGTTAGAAAGGAATTTTATCTTTCTTACATGACTGCTAAAGAATTTTATCATTCGTACATGATACCTGAAGGTAGTCGTGAAATCTATCACTAGATAAGAAAAATGTCTGGTCTAAATAAGAGTCCCTCGTTACGTCTAAATTAGTGTTTACCTTGTTTATAAACAGATCAAAACTACACGCAATGTGTATTCTAAAGTTTGTGAACAATATGAATTTTTTAACTACACAGTATTCTGTGTCTGTATGTGTTAAATTATTATTTAGTTTATCCTACTACTATTTACTGTAGTAAATGGTCTACCACATTTGGAAATGAAAGTATAGAATATTTTGTTTCAGCGAAACCCACTCCCTTTTCAAATAAGATGAAATAGTAATCACGCAGAGATACTGATTAGAGTAAATTTCCATCGGGATTTTTCTGAGGAGTGTTTAGGAAACTTACATTTTAATCATACAGCAATTATATTGATTAAATTATCAAGCATAGAATTAAATACCGTAATTTATAGTAAATAAGTATCACTATAATAATGAAGTCTTTAGCTTTGGTTTGTTTGTCATAAGCGGAATATAAGCGTTCCTTACTCACTCATGTAAAAATATTACCAACCGTCTGTTTGTAATGAATACGATCTACACGCTTATACTTTATACACTTATTAACTTTGAATGATACAAAACGAAATTGTATTTTATAAACAAGAGTTAGAGAGCTCTTTAAATGTTTAGGAGTTTTATCAGAAGAGCTAACGCCTTACTTTGTTAAAAAGTAAAATTCGTACTGAGTAAACACATTTTAGTCATCTTATCTGTCCTACGCTTACGTTTATTTTGAAAATAAAAAGCTTGCCAGTTGTAACTTTTGAAATTGCTTATCATAAACGGGAATTTTACAATATACGTTTTACGGTACCTGTTTAACTCGAATCTAAAACCAACCCTCCTATATCACGATACGATAAAGTTACTGCTTCGTTACTGAGAGTTTCAGGTGAACAACGGTTTTAATGGTCTCAGGTAAAATGTAGACAATTGTTTTAGATATAAATATATATAAATCTATACATAAATATATGTATTATGCTGCTATTTATTATTTTCTTTTAGAAATAGACAACAACAAAATATGCTCAACAAAGACAGGTTTTTTATAGCATGAACGTAGCATACTCTTAATTTCAGGGCCAGCACATACAAACACAATTAAAAAATAATTCTACTAATACAGAATAATGTAACAAACTAATTTTACGGTATTTGAAACAATAGGTTATAATTAAAAAAAATATATAAATAATTATTTAATTTACAATTTAAAATCCAGCAGTAATGTTTCTCGCTGTTCTTACTATGCACAATTCTCTTTGTGGTATATCCTACTACTTTTGCTTGTACTTAGTTTAAATGTTTTAAAATAAAATTTAAATATTAAAATTTCTTTACCCTAAACAGTTTAATAGTGTACTATTTTAATACAGTACTTTCATATAGCACAACAGTATATTTTATTTGAATAGTTTATTGTTTCATTTAAGTTCTAGTTCAAAATGTGTAAAGTGCAGTTTTGAGGTTATCGATTTGCAGTTAAAAAATAAGTCACTATTGTAGGTCTATACCCGTCCTCTTAAAATAGATCCAACATTCCCTTAGTTTTCCACAACATAGATATATACCTCACGGGACATTGTGTAACCTTACGGACAAATGCAAACAAAAAGGAACTAATACGGTATTTAGCCACAGGGAACCCATGACGACACTAAAACTAACAGCACCACACTCCCACACATCAAGGTTAGAACTGAGGTAAAACTATTCCAGGACCTATGTTTTATGCTCGACCCTGCCAGTCAAGCTTAATATTTTGTCTACTACCAGCTGAGACTCCGCAGGCAGCGTACGTCATGATATGAAGGTCATGCTTGTTGCAGTAGATATGAACACCTGCTTACGCCTCCTGTTGCAAACTGGGCACACTTTTGAGTTAGAAAAAAAGCGTCAACTGATACATTTGCTCTACAAAACGATACACAACGATGGTCCAGAGCGTTGTATACATTTTCTGGCATGTAGTTTATTTAGAAGGATCACCGGAGTCTCAGAACGAGACAATATTAGAAATGGGCAAAATCTACATGTACGCGGCATTGATGGGTGTAGAAATGGTTGGTACAGAGACTGAATGATGGTTTGATGGACTTCAAAAATTAGTTAAAATACAAAATAAATAAATTTTAATTTTTTAAAGCTGTGCATAAAGTTACCAAACGTGTGATTCTTAGCGTTAACCGATAAATGTGCTACACAAAACAATTCTCGTATATAAAGAAGGAGTCAGTGTTTCCCTTGCAGACAATATCATCTCTATATTAGAAACTGAACGGGCATTAGAAAGTTTAAGCAGGTGTACAGGAACCAGAAAAGTGGAGAGCATACAGTTGTAACCTGTCTTGAGACAGTTTTGCTAAACTTAAGACACTTGAAGCTGTGAAGAAAGAAGGCAACTGTTATTATACAAGTGTAGCACTTCACAGTTGAAACCACTTGAGGTGGATGTTTACATACTCGCCATATTAAATACACTACTAGAAAACCCGATATTCACACTTGAGGACACTAGAACACGGAATACGCCCGACAGTCCTACAGAAAGCTTTAACAGCATACAAACATTTCACATTAAATCGTTGAGGATAAGAAATAGGCCAGAGCCCAGTACTCGAACAGCGTTACAATATTATAACAGAAAATATCGGATTCAAGCACATCAAAGTCGTCATTAACGTATCCCAAAGAAACATATCGTCGAGAAAGCTATAGAGATTTGCTTTAATTTTAATCTCGGTTTGCTTCAACACAGAACGCAGCAAGCTCTTAACGTGATGAAGAAAGTGTTTTGAAGACAACGCAAATAGCAACTCCACCTAACAACAAACTCCGTGAACATTGCTAGCAGATGCGGTTCTTGCGGTGAAGCAGTCACCATCCTGCACTCTAGCGCACGGATATAAACACAACACAACGTACACTACACAGGAAAACATCCGAGCAGATGCCGTCGAAACAAAAACGAAATAATCAGACAAATGCACTCACTTCCAGAAAACTAACAATACTGAAAAAAAATAGTGTGTGTGTGTGTGTGTGTGTGTGTGTGTGTGTGTGTGTGTGTGTGTGTGTGTGTGTGTGTGTGTGTGCGTGCGCGCGCGCGTGTGTGTGTGTGAAGAGGGCAAATAAAATAATTGATTTTATCGTTTTATATTAAGAGTTACAGTTTCACATGTTTTCATATTTATTCGGTGGAAGTAATGTAAATCACATCTCGTAATTCTTTTTCTTTACTTTTAACTGCCTGTTTGTTGATAAATTTATCTTTCATAGGCAATAAATTGAATAGTATTAGAAGCATTTTGGTGCTTCACAAATAATCTATTATTTTTATGTTGGTTTATATATTATAATTATATATAATATAATTTATAACATTACTCAAGAAGAGATTGAAGAATGCTTGCCACTCACAAAGAATTTAAAAATCCCCAAGGTTTTCAGCAAAAACCAAAGAAGAGGACAGTTGCCATCTGGACTGACGAAAAGGAAGAAGAGACATAGATCAAGAATGAACCAGACATGGAAGAGGCGGAAGAGAGATGAGAAGAAGGGAGGTACCAGTTGAACCAAACATAGTACACAGTAGCTCACACGAAAAAAATTATATAATAATATATTATATTGTATATTATGTTGGTTATCTTTTAAATGTATTTAATATAATTCAAGTAAATGAACTTGATGACTTTGCAATCGATGAATCTAAATCTAAGTTGTTACGATACCCCTTTACTTACAACTTTGACTTGAGATTTACTTTGAAAAATAACAGAAATTTAAATCCTAAAATATTCTTGTTTACTGCGTATTTCTTCTACTGAAAATATGCCAATTTCTTAATGGAAGAAAAAAAATTATAAAACGAATTATATGTAAAAAATCCAAGTTTTCTAAATATTACCCTTAAAGGCTGAAAACAGCATTAAGGCGTAGTAGCTAAATGCCGCCGCTATAAAACTCACTCCCTCAAGGCGCTGTTTAATGGAGAAAAAACTTTTAAACATCTCAAGTATTTCATACTTTTTTTCACTCAAGTATAAAGTATTTTCCACTTATTAATTTACGTTACTCTTAACGTCATACATGTCTAGAATAAATGCCTCCAATTGGTACAATTTTAAGGAGATATAGCAATGAAAGTCACAAAAAAATTAAAAATTTTCATTTTTTTAAATTATTTTTTTAAATCTATGGAATGTTAGGAAACAGGGAAATGTGATGAAACATGTTTCTGAAGGTAGTAAGTGTCATATTTTTATAGTTTTTCAGAACCGTACTAAAATGCGAAATTGGCGGTTGGCGAGTAATTTGTTCAGTAATGAACACTCTGCTCTAAGTATGTTATTATATTAAACTGCATGTATATATATGTACATACTGATTATTAGCCACTAACCAAGTCATCACTGCAACTATAATCAGCTGACATGAACAACAAAATACAAAAACAGTCAGCTCATGTTCTCAGTAGTGTTGTCCTGCTGTTTGTAAACTGTGAGTGAATATACCATTATCGTGTTTAAGTATTATATTAAGTGTTATAAGTATGGATAGACCATCCAAAAAAAAGACAAAGCATCAAACAAAAGAATATAAGTAATATAAATAAGCGGTGTACCCAGTTTTTTCAATTTAGCAGACCCAGGCCTAAATGCTTATTATGACATAAAAAATGTAAAATATACATAAGACCCTTATAAAAATTTATAATGTTATAGTACATGTCAAACTTATAAATAAACTAATGTTAAAACTTGTAAAAAAATTATTTATTGGTCTATATATCTCAACACCTTGTCAAATTCAACAAGGTAACTTTCAACGCGTTATTTCCGCAAATCAGTTTTTTCATATTTTTTAATATTCAAATTGATATTACTCAAAAACTACTAACGTTACAGGGTTCACATTTTTACCATTCACTCTTGGGTATGTGAACTAAATATTTAGGTAGAATTATATATGTCATATTATTAGAAACTGATATAAAACGTTTTTTTTAAGTAAAGATTTTTTTAAAATAATTTTTAATTGTCTGTATAAAATCCAAACATTAAGCTACAATTGTAATTCTACCTAACTTTTTTGAGGATATCCTTACCTATAAAATGGCACTTTGTTCATGAAAATCCAATTGTTAGAACATGAGTTATATCAAATTTTATATATTATTATTTTTCAAAAAGAAATTCGGACTGTATATACTAATGAGAAAAAAAATTTGTTTTCCATTTATGGTCATTTTTTATGACTATAAAACAGATAAAGTTAGTCTGAAATTTCTAATATGTTTAATATAGAAGTTAGCATTTTCAGTGTCATATCCCCTAATGTAATTACCCACTTGTGCGCATCCACATGCGACCAATTTGCAAAACACTTTGTAGAGGCTCACTGTGTGAATGAGGCACATTGTTCTTCAGAAAAACACTTTGTGTTAAGATGACGTTTGTTTGCACAAGTTTATAAAACTATTTTATAACGTAAGCTTACACGACCAGTGTCAATATTATTAAATTGAAAAGAAACCAGGCTCTTAGGCTGTGGTCGGTTACTATTTAACTAGCGACATCTTCGGCTAAATATCAATCTCACCCACGGGGATCTTCTACAGGCCGCAAAGCGATAGAGTGTGAAACAGACAAGTACGGCAGATCTTAGCCAAACAATACCCGAGTAGTTTTACGGGGTATGAGCAACTCGGGCTACTGGTTTGTTTTACACTCTGTAGGTTTGCGGCCTTAAGAAAGTCCCAGAAGGTGGGATTTTGTTAAGTTAACACATCGTTAACGTGAGAGCGAGCGCGTACTGTAAATAAAACTCTGGTAGTTTTGAAAACACTGTTATTAATTAGAACATACACTTTTATTAATTATACATGAAGACTACAAAAATGATACGTACACTCAGTACGGATTCCAACTTAAGAATGACGCGCTACATGTTATAACGTCTCCTACGTTATAATATCGGGAACCTGTGGTTAATTGGTTCAGGTCAATTACACAGGCTGCCATAGTGTTAACCAACTTCTAATTAAACAACAATAAGCATTTAGGAGTATATATTTAATATCAGGTCCTATAATTGAGCAACATTGGCAGGGGTTTCTGCAGATTTATTCACTCAGTTTTGTTGTTTTGTACCATGACATCTCTTTATTACATAATAACATTAATTACTCTAACATTACTTAAAGTTCTCAACATATATGGTTCAACAGTTTACAGTTTACAAGATGATTATATATTTTATTCTTTCAGAAGGGCCCTCAACATAAAGATGTACATCGGTTTAATTTTTCCACGGATCCGGGATTGAATATAGTATGTTAATAATGGTCACCTCCCCATATACTATCTTGAAATTGTGCCATTTGAAGAATGGACTTTATTTACCTTTTAAAACAATAATGCTTACAGTTTAAACTTTTACTCATTTACTACAAATAGTTTTATCAGATTACAGACTACATCTTACATATAATGTCTGTTTTTTTAAAGTCTTAAAGTGTTAGTTAAATTGTCTTTTGTTGGTTATAATTTTAGTATCTCATAACCATGGAAGACAAGCCTCCATGTCACCTGTGGTATCCTGTAGTTGATGCAGATTCGGCTCCTCGGTCCTCGGTGTGTTTCCTGAAGGTCTGTCGTTATCTTAGTATCCGGTGACGGTGAAGTTCCTGACGTGTGTTAGATCGTTCTGGGTCTGGTACTCTCCTCTTAGATGACTGGTAGTAATCTTTCGTTGTTAGAATAATTAATGCAAAAGTTTGTTTTCACTGGTATTCACTTTACATGATTATTTATTAGTTGAATTTCACCTTAGGGTCCTAGTACTGTATTAATTACATAATTTTCTTATTTAAGATTTGGTAGAGGTGTCATCGGCGCACAATTTAGTTATTCTTTTACTAGCTTTCAACTTATTTATCTCTGCGTCGCGATCCAACTATTTAACGACACATTTCGGTTAAGAGTGTACAGAGTGCATATATATATATATATATATATATAAACTGAGATTATTCACTTGGAAAAACCACAATATTGTCATCGGTGCACATTACCGCTGTGCGCAGCTTACGGCGTAAGCGCTCCATTGCAAGTGGGGTTTGATTATTGGGGCAGGTAAAGTAACTTCGCGTCGTTTACGCTTCACCATAAAAGTAGTTCCACATTCCGATTAATATCTACCGGTTTAATCTTTGACATATTTAATTATACTACGGTACCCTTTACTTCGTAATTAATTGTTGTATACCTTTATGTTTTTTATATCGAGTGGTAATTTCCTACTTTTATTAGTTTTATTTACGGGTTATTCTGCGTGTTGATGCCGGTTTCCGCATGTCAAAGCATGGTTAATAATTAAAGGGTGTTTCCTTACCTTTATACTCGCATTCCTCTTGGTTTTAAGCTCTTTATTTTTTATTATTTCTGTTTTACCTTAGGGATTTAAACTTTGTTTAAATGTGCGATTTTAATTTAAACATATTTCTCTCTCCTTCTTATTTATTTTTTATTTCTTTTTATAAAATCGTCACAATGTAGTTCGCTAATGAACAGAACGCTGCTACAAAGAGCAGCACTTGCTGGACGTAACATACCGCCCACCAATTATAATTCTATAAATTGATGCTGATTATAAACTTTAAACTTAAATTACCTTAATTTCTAATTACATTTTTTTTTTTCATTAACAGTAGACCTACATATGTTAGAAGTAGGAAGAAGGATTAATTTATTTATTGAGCGTTTTACAATTACATTGTCAGTTTTCACATCTGCTACACTTATCAACTTATCTGGACCTGGGTAAACCTTGACGATAATACCCATCTTCCACATCAGTGGAGAGAGATTATTCTCTTTTACAATTACAATGTCTCCAACATTCAAATTACAATTTGAAAATTTAAATTTATTTCTTTGCTGCATAGAGTGGAGATAATCAATAGACCATCTTTTCCAAAAGTCTCTTAATATGTTTTGTGTTAACTGCCATCTTGAAAGTCTATTGATACTTATATCTGAGAAATCAGGATCAGGCAAAGACATCAAAGGTGCGAATGTAAGGAAATGACCAGGAATAATTGGAGATGGATCAGAGGAATCCGAAGAAGGCAGATACAATGGTCTCGAATTTAAACAAGCTTCAATCTATATCAACAAAGTGGATAGTTCTTCGTATGTTAATATAGAATTTCCCATAACTCGTCTTAGATGAAACTTTAAACTTTTTACTCCAGCTTCCCATAAGCCGCCCCAACTTGGTGAATAAGGAGGGATAAAAGACCATTTAATACCATTAGATATTGCAAAAGATTCGGTTTTGGATTTGACTTGATCAGTTTTCAGAAAATCATACATTTCTTGAATGTTACGATCAGCGGAACAAAAGGTACTTCCATTGTCGGAAAAGATATGAGATGGTAACCCACGACGTCCTATGAATCGTCTAAGAGCAGCCAAAAAACAATCAGTAGATAAATCTGTAACAAGTTCAATATGCACTGCTTTAGTACTTAGGCAAACAAACAATGCTATATAAGACTTGGCTGAAACAGAAGAAGACGCATTCTTTGTATCTTGATTCATGTAGTTATATACATAACAGTTGTTACGATAGACGCCATTGTGTGCTTGTAGATAAGAAGCTAAGTTGGCCGGCACGCACATACCAGCGATAAGCGGAGAGCACATTCCCTCACGCGTTTTCACTGCAAACTTCCATTATCAACACTCGTACGGTTTTTAATAACTGTTGATTGTTGTATTATCCAATGTCAATGGAAGTTATGCGAACATTTAATATACTGCCGAAGTATTGTATTGTAGTACAGTAAAATTATTGTTTATCGTAATATGGCACAAAATGAAGCCATTAAAGTTGACGTACAGATCACGACACTACATTACTGCCGCACCATGTTATTTGAATAAAGTACATTCCATTCCGGCCACGCGGAACACCAAACACACAGTTAACATGAGAGCGATCTCGAATACTATTCATCCGGCCACGCGGAGGATCAAAAACTATGTTAAGTTAACACATCGTTAACGTGAGAGCGAGCGTGTACTGTAAATAAAACTCTGGTAGTTTTGAAAACACTGTTATTAATTAGAACATACACTTTTATTAATTATACATGAAGACTACAAAAATGATACGTACACTCAGTACGGATTCCAACTTAAGAGTGACGCGCAGTGTTGCCAGGTCAATTAGTCCTCTTTTCCCCACATGCTACCCAAAATTTCCCCACTTAGCCATCGAAATCCCCACTGCCACAAATTCGTGTACTTTATGCAGAGTGTCTCATTTTATAGAGTCTGAGTACATTCTAAATATTTAAATACTATTACAAGAATTATGTAAATATTAAAAACTTGTTGTTTAAGTACGATCAAAGAAAATGTTCTCACCTGCTGAGGTCAGCCTCAGTACTTTTTGAAATCGTTTTCATGAACTTCATTGTAGGCTTCAGTCAATATTTAAAATTACACTTTATTTAACAACTTTCCAATAGTTAATTCACAAAAACAATTTACACTCATTCACACCTATACATATAGTTCATATACATATAGTTGCTGTGTTTCACCATCATTGAATGATTTATACAATCTAAACAGAATTTATTTTGTTCGCTTGAACGTTTTTCATTTGCAACTGGCCAGACAGTGTCTCAGTAGCTAATTTACTTCTGATTTTGTTTTTATTAATATTGATTGCACTAGAAATCCTTTCAACACACCCACTACACTGTAGTAAAGTAAGCAGATTAGCCACAAAATTATTTAAGTTGGAAAAGTTTCAGTATCATTCGTGTTCTTTGTATTTTAACTTCTCTCTAAAAGCTTTATAAACTTTCGTCTGTACCAGTGTTAATATTTGTATTCCTAAGAACTCTCTATTCCCAGACTAGATTTACCATGTTTATTTCAATACCGTACTTTTCTCAAAGGCTGCTGGTGCTGCTGAAGCCAATGACTGAAAGTCTTTAATTTTTTTTTCCTATCTAGAAATTCTAGATGTCTTAGGTTTTGAACATAGTCACTGTTAAATTAAGTGTGCACATTCAACATAAAAGTTTCAGTAATTTACTCTGAAATTTATTTCTTCAAGTGAGAGATTTGGATTTTTACTTTCCAAAATCACAGTGCTCTTATAGCACCTACATAAATATTTTGTAGTTTTATAAATTTTGCTGGATTTCTGTACTGCAGTTTGGTCACATCTGCGTTACTGAAATCGCCACCAATTCGCCACATTTACACAAATCCCCACCATTTCCCCACTCACCATTTTGAGGCATCAAAATTCGCCACTGTGGGGAAAAATCCCCACACCTGGCAACCCTGATGACGCGTTACATGTAGTTCGCCAATGAACAGAACGCTGCCACAGAGAGCAGCACTTGCTGGACGTAACAGATTGAAACGTAGGCTGCGATGTCGCTAGCAAACAGACACCGACCATACCATAGCCTAACGGCCTGTTTTTTTTTTTTTTTTTTTTTTTTTTTAACTATGGTTCCAACATTTTGAGGACTTGCCGGGTTGTAAGGCCGTGGTCCAAGGTTGTTTTGGCAAAAGTTTCGGTCGTGCCTTCGACGGCCATTTTCAGTGCAGAAGGCTGAAAAACACCGACAAAGGTTTCGTAGTCGGTGATCACTGAGCTGTGGTTAAGGCTAGTGGCTGTGAGTAGGACACCTATATTTATAAAATTTTGGTGTCCGCACGAAGTTGTTGTCTGACACCACAAGAAAATCAGAAGAAAGGCAAATTCTTATTGGTTCACCACAACCAACTCGCGTCCAAAGAGAACTCAATGAGAGGATTTATTGCAATAGATGCACGTTTCTCAATCTGGACAGACTCCATATGCAGGCAAGGGAAATACACACTCGCCGACGACAGAATCCTCGTCTCTTCAAAGAGTACGCGATGGTCATCATTGGCGAGTGCGTGCTCCGCTATAGAAGACTTTTCCGGCTGCCTCAGACGACACTAGTGGCTGTGTTCATCCTCAACTCTATCTTATGTTTCCAACAGTTTTGAAGTATATAAGATAGAGTCATTAGCCCTCTATGCTATAAGTTCCTTTATATCATGTTGGAGTTGAGCTAAGTTTCTATTTTTGTTCTCCGTTACGTAACTTGTTAGTACACAAAATCCATAACATATAAAATGAAATAAATATACGATACATTGAACAGCTTACCAAAATACTTTGCTTGTCATCATACCGTTATAACTTTAAGAGACACGCAAATGTTAAAATTATTTTTAAGGACACGTAACTGTATTAAAAGTTTTATTGGTCAGCGTTACACCTACTAACAGGTGTACAGTAGTTCTAAAAATAATTATCTGTACACAATAATAAAAAAAACTATCAACAGTCTGAGCGAAAGTTGTGTTGTATCGTGGAAAACTGAACCACGCTCCTCAATATTCGTGGTTTAAATTATTAATTACAATGCTATATGAAGACATAGCTTTGCTTTCTTTTTGTTCAGAATGAGTCTCTGTCTAACCACAAAGGACGCCTTATTTTTGATGCGAATTCCTACGTTGAATGTAAAATTAATGTTAGAGAACTGAAACACTGACTGCCCCCGTTTAGGCCACAACAGCAATTTCGCTAACATGTAATGTAAATGTTTACGTAATAAGCACTCCTTAAAATAAAAGGAGCATTACTTAACATTGTATGGAAACAGCCGGTTTAATTAAAATGTAGACAGTCTGTGTTGAACGATGTGGTATTTCAAATGAGTGTGAAATAAGAACACAACGAGTTACCAACATAGTGAAAGAGACCAGAAATACAAACTTATATTACTGATCGGTTGATGCCACTGAAAAGAACGGATTTCAATAGCACTGTTGTAAAGACGGGAAACAAGACAATTTAATGTAAACACATTACTATAGAAATCTTTTACAAAGGATTTTGTACCATAGAAATACAAAGGATTTTGTGCTCAAGACGTAGGCCTAGAAATATTATATTTAAAGTCTCTTTGTTCTTCTTCTGCTTTTTCTTCTTCTTCTTCTTCTTCTTCTTCCAGACCTCTAGAGGCCGGGATGACCCTTGGCTTCCGCCACCACTCGCCTCTGATTCTGTTTCTCTTTGTTGCAACGTTCCTCCGGTTTTGTACCCCCATTCTTCTTAAGTCTCCCTCCACCTCACGTATCCATCGTCTTCTGGGTCTGCTCCTTCTTCTCGTTCCTTCCATGTTTCCATTTACCACTTGCTTGGGCATTCTCTCCTCATGTCCCGGCCAGGTTATCCTCCTTGCCTATACGAAGAGCACTATATCTTCCCGCTGAAAAAATTTCATCAATTTCAGCATTTCGAAGGCATCTCCACTCTCCTGCTTCCATTATTTGGCCGTAGCCTACATATTTCTCACTATTTTCCTTTTAAACAGTCTCAACGAATTTATTGATACAGCCGTGAGTCATTATTTATGTTTCAGCTCCGTAAGTCACGACTGGTATGATCAAGCTTTTGTAGATTTTCATTTTGGACTTAAGAAGATTAACATTTACATAATATGCTCCACTAGCAGCCATGATTCTTCTATTTATTTCTTGTGACAGTATGTTCTCTTCATTGAGTTTTGTTTTAAGATATGCAAACAAATCTACACCAAAGCCTCTTTGTTATTGACATAGCTGTAGTACGTCTGCTTTGAGATAGATAACTCTATACGATTGAGTATTGTTAATATACTCCCTTTGCTAGTAGATATCAATCGAACTGTTAAGCATAAAGCGGTCGAAACGAAGTAACTGTCTTTCGCCTGTACGCAATACTTCTGTGTTTCTAGTCTAATTTGTATCGTTCTCAGTCTGACGTTTAATGTCGTTACGTACAATATCATTACACGTTACAGTACGGATTTAAGACTTACGTAATTGAGTTACTACACGTACTACGTGATAATTGGTTTTATGTAAGTGGCAAATTTAAATTAATCTTAATTCAATTGTAGTTCCAGCTTTAAACCGTTTATAACGCTCGGCTCACGAGTTTCAGGCTTTTGGTTAGTTAAAATTTACTCGTAACTGGATAGTAAAGGTGATTTATGCCGAACCGTTTCCATCATCGTTTGCGTCAAACTAAAATTAAATAACAAACAGAATTATCACTGTTGCACACCACTATAGAGAAATTTTTCCGATTAGCGTTTTCAAGCTTCACAGCTAATCGTCAGATCGGAAAATGAGCTGTAAATTTTCTGATCTGACGATGAGCTGTGAAGCTTGAAAGCGCTAATCGCAATAATTTTTCTATAGTGGTGTGCAACAGTGATATTTGTGTTTGTGATTTTAACCACTAACACAACTTACTTCATTAAAATTAAATAGAAATTGGTCTACGCTTTTTAAAAATAATTTTTAGCTCTGTGCGGGACCTACACAAATGGAATAGGTAGAATTAAAGTTCATGTGTTAAAATACGACAATAATAGTTAAGTAATAGTTATAGTCATCTGTTTGTATTAAAAAGAATATATAGAAGGGTAAAAAAGCATGTTTAGTAAATAATAGTTAATGAGCATAGGGAGATAGGAAATGTATTAAAAAATAGCCTGTGCATAGTATGTTAGAAAGAATAGTATAATGTTTTGAAAATTATTATAAATCATTAAATGTTCCATGTTAATTTATTGTAGTTATGGTTAAAATAGTTTTGTTTCATGAAATTCTACAAATATGTTATAATAACTGTATAAGGAAATTTAGGTGCTGTAGGCCTAAGGAGCCTATAGGAAGGAGGCAGTAATTTGTAAAATTTGATATAATAGCAGTAATAAGTAAGGACCAAAATGTAGGGAATACTATTAAAATTGATAATACAAAATTTAAGGAAACCTAATGTATATCAAAAAAACCATTTATAAAATAATTAATATAAAAAGAACAAAACTGTTAAATTAGTAAATCAGTAAATATGGAACCAAAACCAGTCATGTTTGGTTTCTAACTGAATTATAAAAGAAATGCAATCCAATAATGTTATTATCAAAGAAATTCAAAGTAGTATAAGAAAGTTATGCTAATTTAAAAATATTTATTAATTTTGTAAAAAATCAGGAGCAAGACCTAACAATGTAAACAATATTTTCCACCAATAAGAATCTGAGGCTTGCTCCCTTGACAACAAAACATTAACAGAAAAAACGATTAATCTATTATAAGATTCAGAGAAGAGCAGATCATAAAATTCATGCAGCTCAATATAATTACATAATAGCAATATATCAACTAGAAATGAAATGGCAATGAACCAAAGTGATATGATTAATAATAGTATGGAAAAAAGGAATTTAATAACCAGAATTATTGGAAATTGAAAGAAAAAAATCTACTTAATAAATTATAAAAGAAAAACGAACTCAGAGAGACAAATCAGATGTAAAGGAAAGTGATGAGTATAAATTAACTTAAAACTAAAAATGAAAAAAGACTAATCTACACTGTGACACTTTTTTTTAATCATTAATAAACGTTATATAAACACTCACTTAAGGAATAAACTAGGGACAATCAGTTTATATCTTTATTCACTTTTTAATTTATGGTGATCAAATTATTAGACATTGGAATCTTCTTTTAAAACGAACTAATAACCTATTCACCAACTTGATCCAACACATGTAATATAACCTAAGAAGTAATTTATTAAGAAACTGTATATAATTTAAGTATGTTTTATGTGAAGTTTTGTACTTTCTAAAGATCTGTTATTAACTTTCTTGCAATCACAAGAACCCAATTGAATTAAAATAAAACAAAACGTTTTAATCAACTACACCCTGTATACTAAGAGAACACTATTGCCAACTGCTGAGCTAGTAAAGAACAAGAAAAGGAGCAATATATATATTATAAACATATTTCATGTTGTTTAAAAAAAAAGAAATTAATAAAAAACACTACAGAAATAATATAGTATTGACTGTTATCAATTGTGTATTTAATTTATGTTAACCTTACAGACAATTTATCCCTTAATATAGCCAAGGTGAAAATTTTGTTTTACAAAAAAAAATTGAGGTTGGTAACCCTGATTTTTTGGAACGAATTCAAATCAACTACAAGACACAGGTGAGTTGGATTAATTTAAAATAAGAGAAAAGGAGAAATAGGTAAGAAGAATCATTTTAATTGTTTTGAAAATAAAACAATTTGGCGCCTTAAAATCGGGAAACAAACCAAATACAACACATCAATAAAATAAAGTAAGGTAACAGGTTGGCGAAGCAGGGTGAGGCTTCAACGGGTACGACTCCAGTACGTAAGAAATAAACGCAACCAACTTGTGGCTGGTAAACCGTAAGGAGTGGTACGTAACAAATTGACGCCAACAACGTGTGGCTAACCATTACGAGGAAGGGATTTTCCAGTAGTATTATAATATACACACATACGCACGCACACGCGTGTGCGCACACACAGGTACACGCACTCACATACACGAACACGTTCACCCAAATAATTGTTCTGTTGTGTTTGACATTTCTTTTGTATTCATACACAGGTCCTGATGATGACAATAAACAATGTCGAAACGTCGACACAAATAAGTTAAAATTTGTGTTATTTTTGACCGATCCTCAAAAACCCTTCACAGAAAAAAAAATAATAAATAAGAAGAAGAAGAAGAAGAAGAAGAAGAAGAAGAAGAAGAAGAAGAAGAAGAAGAAGAAGAAGAAGAAGAAGAAGAAGAAGAAGAAGAAGAAGAAGAAGAAGAAGAAGAAGAAGAAGAAGAAGAAGTTAGCAATAACCTAGTTTTATATAAATTTAGAAAACTGTATTTTTACCTAACTTTCTTTGAATACTGACAGAAAGAGAAAGGTAAGACTCAAAAACAAAAAAAGTACAGTAATAACTATTTGTACTAAAAATTCAAATATCTTAAAAAACAAAACAATATAATTAGGGATCTTTATAAATCATAAGCTATATACAAAGTGAATAATAGTTAGTTATTAAACTGCAAAGTGATATAAAATGTGATATAAAACACAAGAAATAAATATTTTAACAGATACGTATGTATAAATACAAATGGAACTAATAAGTTAACATCAACATAACAGACGAAGTGCACAACAACAGATTTCATCGCTTTAGATTTGAAAGACCTAATTAACATTGTAATCTGTCTGGCACAATGCCGTTTGAATTATAGCATTCACTATAAATTGGATCTTACTGTTGGCACTTAACGAAACATAAAATTCATTTAGAGACAATTCAGTAGTAAGCTTATCATTAGTAGCTAATAACAATAATATTGTTACGTAATGCGGTAAAAGTGTTACACCATTACAGAACATTCTCGGCTATTCCAGTCAAATCCGGCTGTAATGTAGTGTGCGTACGTGTTCTCTAGTCTGTTCCAGATCCGCTGGTCTCGCGCACTGTGTCAAGGTCCCAATCAATTACGTTCTGGTGTTTTCTAGCAGCGTTCTTCACGCGTAGTATGGACAGTTCTAGATATCTCAGCGGGGTATAAATACAAGACTTCAGCGGGGCTTTGTTCAGTTATTGTCGGCGATTTACACAGTGCGGTTCGAAGTACTGTGGCAAAGTGTTATGTGTTTTATAATTGTGCGGGACAGTTGTAACACAATTGTGTTTTATATTAGTTGAGATTTATATTGCTTGTGATCAATTTTTATTTGATTTGTTGTAAGAGTATATCTTGTTGATTACAAACTAATTAATTGTGATAATTAAAGCTGGTGATTAGTGACTTAATTGGTGACTTGTATTTTGTTTCGCACTGTACCATACGACGATCGGTGAGACCGTTTTAACAATATTAATAGCAAACAGAAGTAACACTGTTGCACACCACTATAGCTTCCGTCAGCGCCTTCAAACTTTATAGCTTATATCAGATCGCCTGTATCATATTTCATATGTCCGATCTGATGTTGACCTGTTAAGCTTGAAAGCGCTGATCGGGAATTTTATCTATAGTGGTGTTCAACAGTGTTACTTCTTTTTGTGATTATAACCACTAACACAACTTTATTAAATAAATAATATTAATATTATTATTAATATCAAAAATATTATAATTAATGATAAAAATGATAATAAGGCGTAGATTTATATTTGATATAATAATGGTTTTACAGTGATTATCTCTAGAACAGTCTGACTTAAATCGGTTTTAGAATAATTCCTACGTGGAAGTGTAATTTAATGAAAATTAGTAGATTTCATAATATTTTAATTACCGCATGATGAAAAATCAAAGTTCCAAATTAAATAAATAATTTTAACTATTGTACAGTACTTTTGTTTATGTTTTTCATAATTCAGGTTATATGCAATTATTAATACTTTATTCTATAATTGTTTAAACAATTGAAGTTTGAGATTTATGTGGGTAACTTTTCTACAACTAAATAACATGGTCAAATATTAAGACTCCAGTAGTCTGTCTAATACTGTGAATTATCTAACCGATTTCTTTTCTAAAGAATGGTTTTCTTCTCTGACAGATCAGAAATTGAATTTTTATCTTCCTAACTCAGTTTCTACAAAATAAATGTGAACGTCCCTTATCCGATATCAATCTTTAGAAATCGAGTTTAGTTACGCGGGATTCATTATTCATCGGTTATCTTTGTCTTAAACGTGTGATATATTGTCTGAAGCCTTCGTTTCTGCAAATCCAGTATAACTGCAAAATGTTTCAGTAATGCTCTAGAAAGACGAAATCATAGCAACATATCGACGACTATTAAAGCTTCTTAATTTTTTAGCTGCATGTAGAACTGCAGCTATTTAAACAATTTCGAAGATATATTTTGCTTTCGTTATACCATTTACTTGTTAGTAATAATTTCTGTCTTTCAATTTAGTTTGTTTTTGAGAGTTGTGAACACACATGTGGACGGCTAGTATAACGTACCCACGTTATAATACCGGGAACCTGTGCTTCATTGGCTCTGGTCAATTACACAGGCTGCCATAGACTTAACCAACTTCTAATTAAACACATATAATTTTGAGATATCTCTATAATTGAAGGAAAATGGACATGGGTTCCTGTTGATGTATTCACTCAGTTTTGTGTGTTATATAATGACATCTCTTTATTATTCTATAACCTTAAAATCTCTACATAAGGTTTTCAACATAGCTGATTCTTAATTTACAGATTACAGTTTACAACATATATTTCAGAAGGGCCCTTTAAATAAGGAAGTTTATGTGTTTGAATTCTCCACGGATCCTGGATTTAAACTTGTTTGTTAATAATGCTCATTTACTCATATACTATCTTTCAACTTAGTCCATTTGAAGAATGGACTTTATTTAAACATTAGAAACAGAGACGCTCCATAATGTAAGCGTTACTTTCTACTACACATATTTTTAAGCATATTACATACTACTGGTTACAATTAGTGACTACTCTTAAAAGTCTTGAAGTGTTATTTAAATTGTCTTTGGTACATTTTTATTTGAATATTACTTAATCACGGAAGACTGGCTTCCGCGTCACCTTATGGTATCCTGATGTTGATTCAGATTAGGCTCCTCGGTCCTTGGGGTGTCTACTGATGGTCTGTCGTTATTGTAGTTTCCGTTGACGTTGAGGTTCCTGAAGTGAGTTCGGTGATTCTGAGGCTGGTACGCTCTTCTCGGATGTCTGGTAGAAAACCTCGTTAGTAGTATAACTCATGATAATGTTTGTTCCACAGATATGCACATTACATAATTATTGATAACGGGTTTTCACCTTAGATACCTAGTACCTATTTTATTTTAAATACATTATTCTCTTACAAATTAGTATGTAGAGATGTCATCGCGCACACTTATTCATTCTTTTTTCTTTTATCTTACATGTTTACATAGGACTCACTATTTACCGCTACATTACGTTGCACACTGTTCTTAGTTGAACTTAAAAGAAACAAAATATTGTTTTGCTTTGTGGCATCGTTCGGATGCGACCAGTTTTCTGCGTGAGCGCTCCATCACTAGTACTGTACGTTTATTTTTGGGAGAGGTAAAGTAACTTCGCTGAGTTTACGCTTTACCAGAAAAATAGTTCCGCCTTTTAATCGATATTTACCGTTTCAATCTTTGACACATTTATTATCCAAAGATATCCTTTACTTCAGAAATGATTATTGTATACAACTGTTTTTTCCTTGTTTATTTTTATTGAGTTGGACTTTACTCATATTATTAGTTTTGTTTATGGGTTAAAATGCGTGTTGATGCCGGTTACCGCCTGTCAATGCATGGTTAATTATTTAGGGTGTTTCCTTACTTTTATACTCGCATTCTTTTCGGTCGTTTTAAATTTCTTTATTAAGTATTATTTCTGCGTTATTTTAGGGATTTAAAGTTGGTTTAAAATGTGCGATTTTATTTAAATCTAAAATTTCTCCTCTTCTTTTTTTTATTATATTTTTATTATTAATGAAATCGTCACACTAGGTGATTATGACGGCTCAGTCGTAGTTTACAACCGTCTCTGGAAACTTTACATATTTTCTATTCTTCCCATTTCATATTTTAAAATAAACAGGAAGTAAACTTCATCTTTTTATTTTAATTAGCAGTCTCTGTAGTTCTAACTTTGTCGAGCTTACTAACTGAACTGCAACCTGTCATGCACCGGTCGAGGCCGTTTAGTGTTTCCACCATTATCAAGTCCTAAACCTAAGATCGTGGTTTACTTCTTGATAACGGTAGATACGCTAAAAGGTCTCGTCCAGAGCATGACAGGTAGCAGTTCAGCAAGTAAGCATGACAAACGTGGAAGACAGTAAATTGATTAGTATCATACGACTGTAAATTAACTTAAGAATGTACTTCTAAAACTGCATATGACTTTTTGGGCTGTGTTTCCCGTAAAGTATTTTAGGGAAAAGAGCAAAAGACCAACTTGGGTTAACGCACAAGTGTTAGAATTTATTCTAATAACGTTTATAAGTATTTGTGAAGGTTATTGGAAAAGTTTTAATTTTACTTAATGAACATGCAATGGATGTGTTTCAGTTTACTATGTCGAACTTAACAATTATATGCCAAACGACAAACAGATATTTAACTCCATTAAGAAATTATAGGCCTAAGTGTTAACTAGCAACAAATATACACAGTTATTTACTAATTCGTCAATATACTGTATATTTAATTGGGCTAATATTTAAAATAATTGATGCTGACTATTTAACATATGTTTCGATAATTCAGAGGCTTCATTGCCAACAACCACAAACGGCGTAGGTTGTCCATTGTCATCAATTGTTAAAGATTTACCTTCAGGAATGTTGAGCTCCTCATTTTCCAACTTTCTTGCTACGTTTGAGTGTCTAAAAAGTATTTAATTGTTTGCTGAGCTTTAGAAAGCAAATGACAACAAATATGATTTGTAGTCTGCGTTAACCAGAGCCATTAACACTATCGAAAAATACTTTTTGTAAATGAAAAATAAGGAGCTACTATCATGAGGTTCTTTAATTCTGGTGTGTTTTCCGTCTATTGCTTTCTTTCTCAAGCTTAATAATAATGCACAAGCTCCTGTGGTATCTATGGCGTTGGTGACAATTTCTGCGTGTCTGGTGCAATTTACGTAACTGTCGCATAACAGTCGTGCAACTATTCAATTAATTTAAAATATACCTTATCTGATCCGTCAGCGATCTTCTAGTTTAGTATTCCACTACATGTTTCGGGAATTAAATTCCCATCATCAGGTAAAAACTTCTTCTTCCTTATATATAGAAGTCGTCGGTGAAATTATTAAAAACACATACACACACGAACGAATAAAACAAACACGACTGTTACAAATGACATAATTAAAACACAGTACACACACAGCTAACGAAGACAGTGTGCACTGCCTGACAGTCACATATCATCTGGGCTGATTGCAAAGTTCACAGATTATATTTAATACGGTATCATTCAACGTGTTCGATCTAAATGAAAGCGGGTCATTGAGCAAACTTTCTTTATGTATTTTGGAAGCTTTATAAATTTTTAATTCTTCCAACGCATCCATCAAACGACCTTTGTTAGTGACATGCATGGGTACCATATTCTCCGCAAACTCAGTGTAGTTGTGATTTTTATTAATTAAATGTAATCCAAATTTAGACTTGGCTGATGTGATGTCCTTTTTTAGTAAATGTTCTTTATATCTGTCAATTAATCTCCTCCCCGTTTGGCCGATGTAAAACTTGTCACAATCATCACATTGAAATTTATATATGCCTGAGCAATTTTCTATTACTTTAGGAGAACTTAACCTGAATATATTTTTTAAATTGTTGACAGTTCTGAATGAAACATTGATATTTAATTTCTTGAACTCGTTTTTTATTACATTAGGGAGCACATTAGTAAATTTGGCTGATACAAATTGCACTTTATCTATGTCATTTTTTTATCTTATTCTGCTTATACTTGTGTTTCCGAATCAAATTATCTACCATATCACTTTTGTAACCATTTTTTATGGCTATGTATTTGATAAATTGTAACCTCATTCCGATAGTCTTCACGGCTTAAAGGTACAGTCATCAGTCTATGCACTAATGCATTAAACGGCGCTATTTTGTGTGTGTGTGGATGAAACGAATTAGCATGTATAGTTAAGTCTGTGGTAGTTGGTTTCCTGTATATGTTAAATCTAAATGAGCGATTCAGTTTACGTACAGATAAGTCAAGGAATTTATACTGTCATTATTTTCCATTTCCATTGTAAATTTAATTTTACTGTTTACGCTATTCATGTATTTAAGTAGCCTGTTAATTTGCCTATAAGTGCCATCAAAACCCACGAAGGTATCATCTACATAGCGTGTGTACGAAATAATGGCTTTGTGGAATGTATTGCAATTAGACAACAGGTATTTATTCCTGCGTGTCTGGCGCAATTTACGTAGTTGTCGCATAACAGTCGTGCAACTATTTTGTCGCAAGTGTGCGGTGTGTATAAGCCCCCTCGACTATCGATTCTCCCCTCAACTGACGTGCAACAGTTCTGCAGCTGTTTTGTCGCAAATGTGCGCTGTGCTTAAAAAGACTGTTTTTCTGAATTATTATGTTAACTTGATTAGCAGAAAGGTAATTTAAATTAATTTGACGAGTTTCTGACGCTAGTTATATTATCATTGTAGAAGAGTTACTGTGTGGTTCTGCTGTCTGCCGCGCACCTGATGCTTCTGATATGTTATAAAGATTTATGTAGTTTCAATTAGTGTGTTGGATCGAAAACTTGTTTCTTTTATTTATGATTGCGTGGGGCTGGTTAACGGAACAAGAGCACAGCAGACTTCAGAACCAGGCAGTAACTGTTCTGTACTGACCATATGAAAAACAACGCAAAACCTGCGTGCGCAACTTAAAACAAGTTTTTATTAACCAAGTTAATATTATATTATTTGTGAAAAAACATAGCAAGCTACAACAACAGTATCTAATTGTAAACTTTTTTAGTTCATCTTCATTATAATTTTATTACGAAGTTTCTACGTTATAAGTTCAGTAATACTTTGAGCTAATTGAAGTGGTGAGTGGGAGTAAAACTAAACTTCAATTTTATTCTAAACAAAGGGAGTGGGTCAATACCGTACATTATTATATACATTATTTTTCTGCATTACGATGAAAGTAGAAAAAGGAGAATTTCACAAACAGGCGACTAAACAAAAAAAAAAGAAATAAAAAACACGAAACTTGGAGCTCTGAAAAAAGAAACTGTTAGAACAGCAAACAGATACGGTTGATTTATTATTGATTACATTAACCTTATTATTGATTACATTAAGCTTATAAAAAGGTCAAATGTAAATGTAAATGGCGTTAAACGAAATTCCTCCATGGGTGAGTTCATTTTCTCAAGTTGACATGATAAGTCAGAAAAATTTCTTCCACTTAATTACGTTTTTCTGTCACTGATTACTGACAGCTGCGGAAACGGATATATTATTTTTACTGTAATTCTATTATGAGAAAACATATTGCTGATCCAAGATGTATCAGGATGATGTAGATAAGTGTAAGAATCATTTTTAAATATAGAATATCGTATTGTATTTTCTACATGTACATTTGCCATGTTAATGAGGAAATATAAATAAAACAACTATCACATTAAGAGTTTCCGATGTGAAAGAATGGAAATTGGTAACTCAAATAATAAGGTAAGTAGGCCTATAAAGTTCATGTTTCAAAATGTAAAATGAAAGAAAAATTTAGCAAATACTCAGGCACCGAGATTTTACGCTATGCCGTTGGCAATCGTGTCTCCAACCTGGGTAATGGGTATTACGTACACTACTCAAGGGTCCAGTTAGCGCTTTGTTTTATATTTTGTGTATTCTAATGAGGACAAAATGATGCTAAGCGAAAAATCGTTTGTAGTTTCTATTTATATTGACACTTGCAAAGTACATGACTGATATTGTTTGTTGTAGATTTTGCTTAATCGTTTACATCGTGGTACAATAAAAATTTGGAATAGGCGTTATACAATTTTACATTTAAAAAAGTTATGTAATATATATTAAGTAGTGTAAAGTTTCATTAGAAACACAAGTAAAGCTGTCAAAATTGGAGCTACATATTGATGTAAAAATTTTCCTAAGGTAAATGCGCTCTATAATATTTTAGAAATGGTAAGCAATATTTAGGCAATACGTAAGGAATATATTACTAACGAAAATGTGTTTTATCACACTTTATCATAAATTTAACACAAATTGTAATGACCTTTTGTTATCAACAAAACAAAACACAAACTATTATTGATGGAAACAGACTGCCACTTGTATCAGACACCAAACGCGTTTTAAAATTTAATTATGTAATTAAATGAATATCAAAATTTGTATATTATTCTTTACTATTTTTTTCTTTACTTTATGAATTAAACTTTACCAGTGTTTGAAACTTCAGATATAATTGGACTACTGCTTCAATATTCTGCCACAGTCCCTCTTATAAAATGGTTTGTAGCTCAGAGCTCTTTTGTATTTCATGTATTTCAGTTTAGTTTCGTCTATACTGTACATAACTACAAATACCTCAGGGTTTTTGGCCATTAAATTAAGGTCAATTGATTCACGAATCAGAAGAATTATACTCGGGAGGCCAGTACAATTACATTTTAAGCAGTTTTACTACTGAAAAATCCAGGTTCTCACTTCATATATCTTTAGTTGTGTGTACCTGTGGGCACGGTAGTATTTATATTCTAAATACTTGCCACAAATTCCAGTCAAAGAACAAACAGTCGCTTTCAAACTGTCTCTAGACTAGTCTTTATAAACGATCAGCAGAATTTTAGAATCGTGAATTCGGCAGTAACAGTATCTTCATGTTAATAAATTTTACATCCTATGAATTTCCAATCATTTAGTTTTTTCTTCTTGCAAAAAACAAGTTTGATACATCGTGTTGAAATAAATTTTTCAAAGTATATAAATCTTTGAGAATTTTTACTGCACTTTGTGCATGCCACTCAGAGCTTTTAAATAGGAACAGCTAAGTGTAAAATTTACGTAAAGAGATACATGTCTCTCACAAAGGGATTTTCATCGGCTATTGCCGCATACCCACTCCTAACCGCCATCTATTTCTGTCCTGTGCATCTTCTTCTGCTAAGGTATGATGTTCCATGGCCTTCCTAATGTTTTCATTCCAGGACATTCTAAGTCTGCCCTTTTTTCCTCTGCCTGGGGGCTTCCACTGAAATATTTTACTCGGCCATCTCTGTTCATCCATTCGGAGTAAGTGACCGGACCACTTTAGGCCTCTTCGTTCTACTCTGTTAATAATTGTGTCTTCTTCATGCGTCCTTCTTCTGATCTCCTCGCTGGTTATTCTCTCCCTTCTCTCCGGCACTTCGACGGAGATAATCCATTTCCACGGCATTCAATTTTCGTACAATTTCCGTGCTCAACGTCTATACCTCACAGCCGTAAGACAGAACTGATTCAACAAAAGCTTTTCCTACATGAATCTATATTGACATACATCATAATGCCAAATAATGATGTGGCTATGTACAAATCAGGAATTATAACACAGTAATTATAACAAATAAAAGTATACAATTGGAGCCTAATTGACAAACGAAATTTTGCAAATTTAATAAACAAAGTTATATAAGAAAATTATTTTAAGGTTCGTAGCACATAGAATCTGTTGTATAACAAGTTACGCAAAAGATTTCTTGGCAGAATTTTAGAGTTATGCAATTACGCCCCAATAATGAAAATTTTTACGAGAAGAAACTAAGCATGTCAAGAATCGTAACACGGTGAAAAACGGTTTTAATTTTAGCAGTACTGTTGGTAGAATGGTCTGGGTCAAATTACGTTAGAGAGACCTCTTACCGTGCCGTTATCAGTCATGTTTATTGTTTCAATTTTATGTACGTTTTACGGTTATTTAATACTGACTCGCTAAGACAATAAGCATGTACATTAAGGTTTACTGCTTTCTGCTAGCAATGGTTGCGACTGAACTGTGCGGTCATAAACGAACGGTAAGAGCTGTACACATGACTCGGAGAAACAGCCGTTGACCTCTGTTTGTAGTACCTAAAGAAACTACGTATAAGACAATGCTGTGTGCTTTATTTTCTCAAAAGAACAGAGATTTTTACTAAAGTTTTCTCTAAATAAAATTCAGACGTGACGTCTGGTAATCTTTTGCCGTCAAACAGTCTATATCCAGTGGTTCCAAAACTTTTCAGTCCGCGGACACCCCCCCCCCCCAATACTTTAAAAATCACGGACCCCGTCTGAGTTCTGAAATAAAACAAACAGTAAACATGGTACAAACTCTAATATTTTAATTAAAATGTATTAAAATTAAAATTCTCTTAACTTGCAAAATTATAATGTTAATGATGTCATACATAGTTTAATCTGAACAATGAAGCTGGTTTTGAAAAATTAGCTCTGTAATATTGGGTTTAATGTATGATAATTTAAATGTTAAGTCACTATCGGCATCAAGTTTATTTCTTAACTCTGACTTCCAGTACGTGAGCACGGAGAATGCGGTTTCACACAAATGAGTGAAAGGAAAACAGTTAAACACTTCAAAGCTCTTCTTCCGAGTTCAGGGTTCCGGGTAGTCAGTCATTACATATACCCAGAAGTCAGCTACCTGTAATTCCGAAAACTGTAATTTTAATGAACTGTCAGTTAAAAGTTATACCAAAGAATCTTCTTTTCGTAGTGTAAGAGAGATGTCTAGTCAGTTCGGATGCCAAACAGATCTGCTACACGGCATGATTTAAAGACATTACTAAAGCCATTTGTTTGAAATTACTTTTACAATTACAATTAGTTTGAACCCAAAAAAAAACTACAGGAAACTTCTATTATTTGTTTTAAGATTCTAAAATTTAGATTTTAGAGCATACAAACTCGGGGAAAATTAATCAGTATATTCTAATTTGTCTTCAAAGTGTCTACGGATCACCTGAAACATTGTCGCGGTCCCTACTTTGGGAACCACTGGTCTATATATTTCATAGCCTTAAATGGTGTGTGTGTGTGTGTGTGTGTGTGTGTGTGTGTGTGTGTGTGTGTGTGTGTGTGTGTGTGTGTGTGTGTGTGTGTGTGTGTGTGTGTGTGTGTGTGTGTGTGTGTGTGTGTGTGTGTGTGTGTGTTTACAGGTAAAATATAACTGACAAGTCAAAATAGACCAGAAATGCCGATTTTAAATAACACGTGATTAACAAAATAGTAAAGATTAATAAAATAATAAAGATTAATAAACGTAAATATTAATAAATAGAAACGTGATTAATAAAATAATCCCCCAAAGTACTGGAGAGGATGAGTAATGGCTTATGGTCTCATTCCTTGATGAAGGGAAATAAATCCAGCCGCACCTCCAAGTGGTGGGGAATGGGCAACAAATACAGTTGTGGCTAACGCGGGTCTGGAGACCGAATGACAGCCGGTATAAGCTGTCCCTCCTCTACTTATTGTCAAGTAGAGGTTAGGGTACCCTCTTGCCCTAGGAGTGAGAAATTGCCCCTAAAAACGGATTACCTTCCATTGGTCAACGACGCAGGATGTGTGAGGCAAGAAGAAACCACCACATTAAAGATCCTTATGGATAGCTGAACAGGGAAAACTGGTCTCTTTAGTCTGGTAAGAAAGCCAGTTTATGGAGAACACCCATATAGAAAATCGGGCTGGACGTTGAGCCTGAAGGTGGCAGCGCCAGTATACGACTTACACTGCGATATGCTAGTAACATATACAGTGGGCATATTCATTGCTGAATTGTCTCAAATAAGGACTAGCCGGACGGATCAAAAGTTGCTTTGGACTTTAACGGAAGGCCAAGCCAGTCGTATCCAAGCGGCTGAAATGTGATTTCTCAGGCATGTGGCAGGGTATACTCTCCATGATCATAGAAGAAACACAGCTATACAGCTATACGGTAGGAACTGAATAGTATGAGTATACTAGATAGGATTTCCCAGTATCGGCTGAATTTGTGGGAACGTCATTGCCGAATGGATGACTGCCGCATCCCCAAACAACTATGAATCTATAAGCCGAAGGGACGGAGAGGTGTGGGACGTCCGAGGAAGCGCTGGAGTGACCAGATCTAGACTTTGCCTGTTTGAGAACAAACCATCCTTGGTGTAATCTGTGCATACAATGATGATGATAATAAAATCATTTAATATCGTTTTATATTCATTACAGTAACATACAATAAAATAATATAGCCTACTTTAAAATTGCAATGGTATAGTCGAAAAAATATTATAATACTTTATAACATAGCATAGCATAATTATGTAATAACTGAAGGCTTATATTCAAGACGCGTGCATTTAACAGGGAACTCGCGTACTAACAGCGAAATCTTTTAGTTCATTTATAGTCTGTATAGATATTCTTTGAAACAGCAAATAGAAAGCATCACCTGGCCAAAAAATTTGTGTTTATTTTTACTAACGAATAAATATAGGATGTTATCGCGCTAAAATAAAACCGCACATGTATTATATCGTTCTCGCGTCTCGTATTCTGGCGAGTGTTTCTTGTGACGTGTTTCTTGTTTGCTGCGTAATGGAGTACGCTTGGCAGTTAGTCGAGTAGTCGCGAACAAGTGTCGCTGCACAGATGTACAGAGTTCATTGCGGTTTCCAGTTATTATCGAATTCTGAACAGAGGTTCGCTTTAAATTTTCACTTACTGCATGCAAACTCTCCAACAGGCTCTGTTCACGGCTAAAGCCTTTGCTTCAGTCCAACTTTCTTTACCTTCTGCAACACTGTCACCAGTGTACGATACCGTGTAAGCGTGGTATAACAAGCTTTTTAAATATATAATGTCGTATTGTAATTTTTTAAAACGTTACTATAATTGCCATCTTAATGCAGAAATATAAATTATTCAACCTGTCAGTCACACTAAGAGTTTCCCATATGAATATTAATTGAAATTAATAACTCAGATAGTAGAATTAGCATGCAGTTGACGTTCCGAAATGTAAAATAGTAGAGAAATTGAGCAAATACTTAGGTGGCGACCAGTGGCGAAGCTAGTAGTTAATGAATGGGTAGGCAAAAATCTTACCTTAAATTTTTTTTAAGGAATCACTAAAAGGACGGTGGTTCAAATCGGACGCTGAGATAGAGTTTGCTGTTAGCGAATGGTTCCGGAAACAGCCGTAAGAATTTTACTAGCAGGGAATCTACAGATTAGTGCAAGAGTGGGACTCATGTCTTAATGTTAATGGTGACTTCTTTTAAAATCGTTGAATAAAAAATGCTTTACAGCTCTAAACGTGTTTCTATTGAACAATCCTTGTATAAGTCATACACAATAATACATCTGATTGAACTTCAAATTTTTAAACTTGATAGTTTTATATTATATGTTTAATGTTACAAACAATTCAAAAAACAATCTTGATCATCTGTTAGTTCAGCGGAATAACAGGCACACTCTTAATAACCGCATAAAATAAGCACACTTAAAAACAACACAGCGCGCTTTAACTTAACTGTTTGCACCATGTAAGTGAGACATGCCTCAACGCTCTATGTGTACAGCACGGGACAATCCCCCTCCGCCGCACTTCCCATTCGCGCCAGCACATTGCTTACATACGATGATACAAAAAACTCTGAGGCAAGTTCACGTTGCCTCATTCGCTTTATGCCGAATCTCACCTGTCACCATCTAGCGGTAGCTCAGTAAAGCACATTTCGGCTTAATAAATTCGACAGTCACAGTAACAATGTATAATCTTTACGTTACGTAGTTCATACGTATTTATAATTTTTATTCTACTGAATTTTTAGGGTAGGCATTGCCTCAATTGCCTCCATGTAACTTCGCCACTGCGACTCGTAAGGCTTGACTTTCTTACTTTCTTGAGCCCCTGCGGGTTCAGGCGAACGCTTTCTTTCTTTTAGTTTGCAATTTTTCTACTAAAGAATACCAAGGCTAACTATTTTCTTTGTTAACAGAGTCTCACATAGCATTTTCTTGTGATAGCCTGATTAAATAATAGATTACATACCAACGAATCAGAGATGTAATTATGGAAAATATAATGAGTCACATAAAAGTACAGCAAATTTAACGGTAGACTTAACAATCTTTTCTTTGTGGTATGCAGAGACCACTGACTTAGTCCAACTTCTGCTAGTTACGGTTGTAGAGCATCAGTGGTGACGTACGTGTGGAATGTAATATTTTTACACTAGCACAACTACGCGCACACGCACGCAAGCGCACAGACACGCATACATACCCACACTTATGTATACACATATGTAAGCCTATGTGTCTAAGCGTATTTTATTTCTCTATTTACTCACATTATTTTTGTGGCTATTGACAATAAATAATATTTTACACCTTAAAAAAATTATTTTTTAATTTGTTTTTCAATCTTTTGACAGTTTTAAATTACGGTCACAATCAGAAATATAAGGTATAATAAGTCGTTAAGTAAATTCGAAATGAATTGTTATAACATACGTTTTGTGTGTGTATATATAATTTAAATAAAACTATTAATTTGACGACAAGGAGGAATATGTATAATTTGTAGAAAAAGGTTTGTGATACCTTTTTAAGGAAGTAATAGCACTAGTAGGCCTATATTATAATAATACTAATAATAATGTTTAAACATAAAATAATAAATAAACCTCTGCTCAACACCAAGGCATACCGCGCGGCTTTTAATATACAACGGGTTTCCAGCCGCTAGTTGCAGTTTTCACTATCAAATGTTAAAACATGATAGTAGCAGAATACTGTTGTTATTACACAAATCTTTGAAAAGTAAGATAAACAGTGCATGAAGCGTGTGTGACACTTCTAAATTTTCGGAAGTAAATAATGTTTCTATTAAACCGTACATCATACACCATGCATCTTACTCATCCCCACACGTTGTGCGTAAATCTAAATACAGGCCGGCCTCCTGGCATTGTTCGCCGGCACAACTCTTGTTTATAAACAGTACGAGTGTGGTACATTGGTCCGAATATGCAAAGGGCCGATATGATAAACAGCAAACTAAGGTACAAAAGCACAGCGTAGATTTATGTTTGGCACGTGCAATATTGATGTAAGTGTTGAAAACATGGTTGGTAATGTATACAGAATACAAAACTAATTATTTGGTATTGCGAATCGTTGTTACTTACGTGCTTATTAAAGTGTTTGAGAGTTAGTATTGTTACGACGGTCTACTCAATCGTCGTAGGTACACAGTGGAAAGCAAAATACAAGACACCAATTACGTCACTAGTCACCAGCTTTAATTATCACAGTTAAACAGTTCGTAATTAACAATACAGTATCTTACAACAAATGTAGTAAAAATTATTCACACGCAATAAAATGTCAACTACTATAAAACACAATTGTCCCGCCCGATTATAAAACACAACACTTCACTAATAACCACTTGAACGCACACATTATCGCCCGACAATAGTCTCGAACCGCACTGTAATATGTCGCAAGTGTAACTCAAACTGAACGTCGTTGAGTACTGGTATTTATACCCCCCCCCCCGTAAAATACTAGATTATTTCATACTGCGCATTAACAATAAAGGAAAACATTTGAGCGTAATTCATTGCGGCCTTGACACAGTCCCAGCGGCTTCTGTCACAGTCTAGTTAATGCGTCGAGAATCACGTACGCCACACATATATTCAGCTGGATTCATCTGGAACATTCGATAAACACGTAGATTGTTCTGTGATGTCGTAACAGTACCAAAATCTTCGAAAACATTGTTATTATCTGCATGTGGTGAGACGAGCATGTGTAAAAATAACAAAATAAAGTATAGAAAATTATTATACTTTTTCACCAGTAGTACATACATTTAGTCAATATATCTGCCTGTGCACCTGCTTGTTCTACAAATCGGAATTCTTGTATTGAAAAGTTTTCCTCTCCTACCTATTTATTACACCATGTTTTTTCCTCGACTTATTAAAACACACGTAACAAGCGTTCGCTGCTACAACATGTGTGCGTACTAGACTCGAGTATAATATTTCGTCGTAAATTTCACGCTACGAGGTTTAAGAACAGTTGGCAGTGATACTAGACGTGCACCCCCCGACGGTAGTAGACTTGTTGGCATCCCGCTGCAATATTTTGTGAGTTAATGAACTGCCGCTCACCGTCACACTGTTTCTGTTTTAAATTATGTGGTCGCGGTCGTGTGGCGTTACCACAACTGTCTCCGTGTCTCTGCGAGTATAAATTGATTCAACAGTATTATTTCTTGATTAAACGTGCAAATTGTTATCGTTCATCTTCGTACTCTCGTTTTCTGTGGTAAGTGCAGACGTGTCTAGTAATCTTCGCCATATTTTATCACTAAATTTTACCTAATGCTTTTATTTTAATCTTTTTGTTCACAACACCGCCCTAACCCTTTTTTACTTACAGATAACAAACCACAACTTTACTTTAAAACAGATAAAACGATAAACGTTGGGCATAAAGTTTAATGAGTGAAACATTTCGTAATTTAGAGTCAGAACTAAACATGCGCATCTTTCATGACTAATATGTATACATGTTTTTCGGTTATCTGAGGACCACATGCCAACTTCAATTCTTTATTCCTCGTTCTGTTTTTTCCAATATTCTTTTATCTTTACACTATGTCTCTTCTTCCTGTCTTCAGTCCACTTTGAACCTGCTTTTTTTCTCTCTCCTACCCTGGATTCCTTCCATTTTTAACACTTTTGCCTGAAAAACTTCTCTTTCTATATCCACATGTGTATTTTTTATAATACTATTTTACAATGGAAGCATTTACTTTTAATCACGTAATGATGTACATTTTGTTGAAAAACTTTTATTGGTCAAAACCATCGGATTAATGTAAACAAAATTTATATACTGATAATGTTGTGTTTGTTATTTATTCGTTATTTGTTAATGATTCTTGATTATCTAATTTAAAAAAAAAAGTAATTTTACAAATGCAAGAAGTGTCAGATACCTTTTCGACACGTGTTTGTGTGTACATGTATGTACTAAAGCTAGTAACACCTTCATCGGATCTTCTATTCTTAATCTCTACAGATGTCAAAATTATAACTTTTGTGCCGTAGATACAAGACGGCACCTAATTATAAGACGTTGTCATTATTTATCCAATGAATGAGATAATTTGTATAAATCCTTAGTTATACTGAATGCCATGGTTTTAATTTCTTTAATTGATGATCATTGGTGTAGAAAAAACACTATATATGTGCTTCCTTTAGTTAAAGAATAATACAATATCTAATCATATAAAGTGTTACATTATTAAAAACTAATGTGTTTTACTACCATGATAATACTCAAAATTAAATTTTAAGAGGAACATTGGTCGGCCAAGGAAGAGGTGCAGTGACAGCATGTAGGACCGTTGTTATAGAACAGGACAGAGTCCTAACAAGGAAGTTAAAGAAGAAGAAGAAATTTCACGAGCATTTTAACATTCATATTTATACATATGAAGTACAAACACAACTTTACACAATAATATTATTTCAATAACTAAGAAATTATTTACAGTTCACAACCCTTTACTACTACCAGTTTGCATCTCTGTCTAACTTGTATTCGCTCAACACTGTACTAAGTTTATAGTATTTAAAAAGTGTTTTTAAACAAACAATCTGAAAGAGTGAAAAAAGGGCAAACGCTTTTAGAGCTAAGTCAGACAGAATGCACTGTGTCCGCAGATTTTTGAACATTAGCACTAAGTGGAACAGACGCTGGTGTGTGTGCGTGAGTGCGCGCGCGCGTGCGAAGAACCTGCAGAGCTTTCGCTAAACAAATACCCTACAAGGTGGATGGAGTGTACGCTTATGTTCGATCATTAGGTAGTTCTTTTCACAACTAGAATCAAAACTTCTTTATGCACACTTATATCAATTTAAAATATTCACCTATGTTAAATTCACTACTGGTTGCGCTAACATGCTAGTATGTACATATCAGTGTTTTGGAGAACATTAAAAAATAATGTTATACAAAATAATTACCTACAAAAACAATGTTATTATTATGCATTGAAGAGACTAAAAAGACGTAGTAGAATCAGATCAGAGTGAGTGATAACTTTGCAACGCAACATATTGTATTATTGAAATACGCAAAGTGGTAACCTAACTATTAAAATATGTTCCAATGTCTAATTGTACTTGTATCTAAATTTCCAAAAGGGCAATATAAATTTAATGAACGTAACGAAGTATTGAAGTAGCCTATGTATTAAATGTAAAGAGAGGATTGGGTAATTACCTACCAAAACGTGCATTCGACCGAAATGCTGGACATACGAAGCTTAACATCAGCTAATAAAGGTGTTGGCCATTGTCTGCTACTAAGAAAAATTTTTACTACGTGTGAAGCATATATCAAAAGTAAAACTCAAATTCGGACGCAAGTATAACAATGAGCTGTTTAGTGACAAAACAATTAAGGATTTATATCAGAAAAGGTTGAAAAATATAAACTCATTTAATAAAATAAAGGCAGAAGACGATATTAAAATAAATTGGAAGAATATTAAACAAAATGTGGAACAAGCGGGAAAATAAGCCCTTGGTTCAAGAAATCCTGTAGCAAATAAACGTTATTTACCCCGGAAACTAACTGAAAACCCCTTGGAAAAACCCTGCAAAAAAGTTAAACTGCTATCACACGAAAAAAGAATTCCTTATTTCGAACATCGAGATATTAGAACTCAAGAGGAATGTCAGCGATATAGGGAAATGAGGAATGATGTTAATGCAAAAAGAATACCATAAAACAAAACAACTGGGAAAAACTACAACAGATTTACAAGACGACTTTTTCGTACTTCAACGAAAACTATAAAATGTAATTAAAAAAACGAATGGGAGAATTTATTGAAAAGATGGGATACCGCTTCATTAATGGATAGGAAATGTTGAGCACTTACTCCAAAATGAAGACGAAGTGGAGAATAGGACACAATTTGATATGTATGTAGACAGCGTAGAAATACCCACAACAACGGATCAAAGAGAAGACCAGCTAAAAAAGGTAGTAAACATAAAATCCGCGGGGAGGCTAAAATTAGTACTGAATTACCAAAGTACGGAGGGCATACTTTGTAACTCATGAACAAATAGTTGAATTTTTTAGCTTGGTTATAGATATAACGTGTACCGGATGATTGGAGAACTAGTATCCTGATACCAGTATTTGCAAAAGGAGATAAAGACAGTCCTGAAAACTATCATGGTAGCAGTCTATTCAGTACTATCCTTAAACAATTGGTTAAGATATTTACAATGAAATTGTTTGCATTAATAGGATGTCATAGGAAGTTGATCGACTTCAGGATGATCAACCACGTTCCCTCAATGGAAGAGCTTGGCTTTGATGAAATCTACTGTATCTTGTTAGGCTGACGATGTTGTAATTACAGCTGACACCGAGCTTATCTGTAATTGCTTCTGTCCAAATTTAACAACGCGTGTAAACGACATGTTGTGGTGATTTCTACAGCAATGAATGCCTATTATATATCATGGCTGTAGCAATAAAAGCTGATTCTATTGTTTAGAAATCAATATATATTGAAACCTGCTTCTACAGCTATTGATTTCTAATTGAAAAGAATGATAGGTAGAACATGGTTGGAATAACAAATATCAGAATTCTGAAAACATGCCATGTGACAGACATATTGGACTGAATACAGGTAAGGTGACAACTCAGGAATTACCACCATAGGCCTACGTATATTGACAGAATGGATGATGACGGATTAGTAAAATGGGTAAATTAGATTTCTAACTTACCCGTAATTGTTTAATCCCTTATATTTACATTATTTACATAACAACTGAAATTTAAAATCACACACACACACGCTCACACATCAATGAGGCATCCGCAGGGTAACCTTGCCGAACGTGTTAATAAAGAGTCGTCCAAGTATATGCGATATATTGTCATGATCAGCATAACAAATGGGCTGAATACTTGCCTTTGAGAAATCTATTAATGACAATTATAGTGAAGCTACTGGATACCCACCAATTGAATTGGGAGAAGGGCAGAAACCAACTAGATTTTGGAAGAACTTCGTTAGTAAACCTGAAAATCAGAATCTGCCTATACCTATGAGTAAAAATTAGATAACGCAAGAAATAGGATAGAAAATAAAGGTATGAAGAGGGTAGAGAGATTCAATCGAACACACAAGTTAGTGGAATTTAAATTTGGAGGGAGATATGGTATTGATACGAAGTAATCCAGTAGGGAAGAGAATAGACAACACCGCCAAAAGGTTCTTTAGATTATACCAAGGTCCCTATGTTCTGCAAACAAGACGGGGAGCACAAACCTTTATGGTATGTGACACTGAAAGACAAAAAGAATTTGGCAAATATCATGATTCATCGATGAGGGAATATTTCCAGTAGAAAAATAACTGGTGTAGTATAATTGATTCTCTTAATGCAGGAACGTATATGGATAAGAGGAGCGTCAACGTCCTGAGAGAGTGAGAGAGAGATACTGACCGCACTGCACAATACGCCACCAGTATGGTAGGTTAGTGTGTCTTTAAACACAACAATACAACAGTGGAAAACAGGATGTAAGTATGTTTGTATAGGTAGGGGGAAAGAATTTTGTGATACCACAAAGCGGTTTGTTCATACATACCAATAAAAAATATTTACTTTTATAAGGAGTTTAAAAACCAATTGTAATGTAAATAATAAAATGTAATTGTAATTATAGGGTACATATAAGAATATGTAAATAAAATTTGAACAACAGTCAAATTTTATTTAAACCCACCTAGGGATATATGCAACAATACATATATTTGCCCAGGGCGGTATGTTTGTAAATATTTAACATAGAAAATATATGATGAACAGTTTTTAACAATATTATGCAGGCTAAAAGTTGTTAGAAAGCGTACACCTGCCCCGCGAGTGAATACAGCGCTTGTGTGTTTGTGTGTGTAAACGCAAGCTACGACAGGCAAAGTCTACGATGGGGTGATGCGTACGTATTGTTGGTTTGTCTGTAATCAGGTTTTAACCGAATAAAAATAAACTAATTAATACATTTTAAACCTGTGAACAAAGACTTGCCCCAATTATAAAAACACCATTACTTTAAGGAATTTTTAACGAATATAGTAATGTAAAATGATTGCAGAAATTTGCAATAATAAAGACGCTAGGTAATTTAATGTTAATTACTAGTGTATTAAATAGTAATTAAAAAGTGTGTTATATGTGAGTGACCAAAAAAAATTACGCAAACGATGATATCGCTCGTGCTACAAGTATGTTTACGAAATCGCGAAAATGAACAAAAAAGTAATTTGTAATTAAAAGGACGCTTTGCACGAACTGACAATATCTAACAGTTTCAAAACAGTCCTGGATTTGTCAGATCGCCGTCCAGTATAAATACCACCGGCAATTTTGGGGCGATCTCAGAGAGACTCAAGATATCTTCACACAACGTCACGCTGCTGGTCTGCCGACCGATCGAACCTTTACCACACACATCAAGACTTATGGAGGAACTCTGGACCATCACAAATAACAAACCGTAGAGACAGAAAACACAGCATCAGCATAATCATCATCATCAAATTCTCAGGATTCAGGACACACACACACACGCGCGCGCGCGCGCGCGGAACGGTAACGTCGGCAGTACGCAGGTGATGAATAAACAATTATATTTTTTTTGTGTGAAAAGAACTCTTAAAAAGGAACTTATAAATAAACAGTAAAGACTTAAAGTTTTAAATATAATCACTGTACATAAATTTAAATGGTAGTTAAAGAAAATAAATTAATTTAACAAGAAAATTTAAAAATACTAATCTTCTGTTGTATGTTAAAATTTGGGCGTGTCAGTACAAATAAATAATAGGTTGGAAGTAAATGTTATATTTTTTTATTTTGTGTATAGCAACAATTAGTTTTATTCTTGAGATTTAATATTATTTTTGTTTTTAAACGAGTTGCTATTATTATTTAAAATTTGAGACAAAGTCAGACACACTGAAATAAAAAAGATTTAGATAATTTGTTTAACATGTCTGTTTAGCTAGTAAGATTATATGGTTGTTTATTTTTATATGTCATGAACAGCATAGAAGGTTATATTGTATTTTTTTTGTAAACTTATAAAAGAGAATATTTTTTTATTTTTTATAATTCGAAATTTTAATATTTGCTTATTTTCGATTAATATTAATAAATCATAGAATGATTATTTTGAAACGTTTTTAATTAATTATTTTATGTCATCAACATCTCACTCCTCATACTTGACGCAACGAGAATTAAAAAAATCCTGCGACCTGGCCGGTGTAATACACTTCATAGTTGCGTTGAGTACATGGTAATGTATTTGTGTAATTTTTGAGATACTTGTAACGTTGCAATATATATTTATATAAAGGATAAGTAAAAAATTCAACGTAGCGCATATATATAGGACAAGTAAAAAATTATTTTAAAAATGGTTGCGAGCTATTGAACTTCCAATCCCATGTCGATTCTCTTAACATCAGAGCCCCTGCGGTGTTGACCTTGGACTACTTATTTACAACAATGGGTATGTTACATTTTTTTAACCTAAGTGTTTTCAAAATCCCCCTATTTTGTATTACTGCACGAAAGACATATTGAAGGAAATATTAGATTTGTTGGATGCTGTGTTCTAAGAAGAAAGTATTGGTGTGTTTGTGAATACAGCGACATAGTTTAATATACTTTATAATCGGTTTGTAAAAGTTTTTGCGTTATCTGTGTCACGAAGTAATATCGTTTATGCAAACTGCAATAGCGACCCCTTTGTCGTAATAACTCACTCTGTCATACTTGTACAACCCACTTAAAGTGACTACTACGTTCTCGTAAATTCACTTTAGATAATTTCTCGTATCCTTCAACATCGACTGCAGACACACACTCACACACACACACACACATTTATAAATATAAAACTCGAAGTTAAATTAACATATTAACATAGAATCCATAATCATTTTATTTAACGGAATTGTGAAGACATAGGTGAGTTAATTGTATTGTTATATTGAAGTCTAAACAAATCCTTGATCATACATCGGAAAAGTAGGCTAATGGAAAAGAGATTACAATGTGTTGGTATTGTTTACGATTAAAAACCGCTCATGTTAGTTAAACTGTAATCTCACACTGTCTAATGTCAAAGTTTAATTTCTTTGAGTCGTAATATTTTCCAAATTCCATCACCATCGTGAGTCATATCATCTTCGTCATAGTGTCTTCAATATCAATACCACAAGCCTATAATGCAGCAAGACGGTTTTGCACTAGAAATACTCCTAATGTTACTGCTACTATTTTTAATAAGATCACCTATATCATCTTTGTCGTTCTTGCCATCCATAATAACATTCAACGCAGAAATCAACTCTTCATTGTTTTTTAAATTTCAATCAATGCAGTTTCACAACTTTATGTTTGCCTGAAAATGTATAATTACACACCTGGCTGAGGCAGTAAAAGCTGTTCACATAGTGCTAACAACAATCGTGATCTGTCAACCCGTAAAATTTTTCATGCACCAGCCTTTAATATCATATAAATTTTAAAATCTGCAATGAAATGAAACCAAAGTTTAAAGCATTCACCATCATCTTTATCATCTTTGCAACACGGCATACGCATGTTTCTGCCTGTTCCGCCTTCGAAAACCTTACAGCCATCTCTTCCTGTGTCTTACAACACACACACACACGCGTGTCCAATAGGTTTGTATTTCCAGACTTGTTTGGCCAGTCTGGAATCTAACATCCTATCTAAGTGTTCTTTCCATAAGTAATGTTTGTAATCTTTTAATATTTAATTCAAGTTGAAAGTTGTAACTCTTTTCTTATGGCCTCATTTCCTTACATGATCAAGTTTATAACACATTTTAACTTCTCTTTCTGAGGCCTGTATTTTACTGTCTTGTTTCTTGGTTGTTGTCCGGAATTAACACCCGTAGGACAGTACAGGGACTGTCATAACTTTGTAGAACTTTGATTTATTTTTTTAAAACATTTAATATCAAATTAACAAGAAATCAAAGTTTCCCTTAAGAAAAGTTTAAAATGTCGTTTAAACTCATATACGATTTCATTCACACATCATTAACAACACAAAGTACTTAAAGTGTCTTGTAAATACTCTAAAGCGTAAGTCTAATATTTAGTAACTTTTAATGAAGTCTTACAGAATTTATATTAAGGACAAATGTCACAATATGAAAACTTTGAACAAATGGTAAGAGTAAAGGCGCCTGTACACTGCTTTGGAACATATTGCCTTAAGGATTTTGTACTATTCCGACAAATCCGAAATTGAGATTTATCTCTTCGCTCAGTCTCAACGAAATATATTTAGAACGTTATAAAACAAAATATATATTTGTTAAAATCCTTATTATTAAAGCTAGAAACGTCTCTCATAAAACAATTGTCTGCCCGGATTCTGCCTGAAGGGTACCGTTATTTATTTCTGCTGCAATACAATGAATACTGCCAAATTAATCACAGCTGAGTCTCATTTATATACGAACGGTACGTAAATATTATTAACTTGTATAGGTTAGGCTACGTTTTAACGAATTCAGCATCATTTAAAAAGTTTGAGGATAACGATAGCAAAATGTTAATATCTTTAAAGAATGTTAACTCCTCTTAATGAATTATATATATTCTGAGTATTCAGCAGCAACTACGTTTCTGATATTTAAGGAAAGTATTTTAATACAAAACAAATTCTGGCACTGATATTAAACGTCATATAGTACGAATTCGTTTGGCCCGAATTTAAGGGACCTAAAATCATAAAAACCGCTTTAAGATAGGATATATGGCAACTAAGAAAAGAAGTTCATAAAATATATAAGGAAGAATTTACGGGCATCCGATAATTAAGTTCGGTTGGTAAAAAAAAGTGACTCTAATGTAATACGTAATTCTATTCAATCCGCAAATAACGCTGAACATATTTAAACTTACAAATTAGAACAAATAAAAAACCTGCATAATAATGTATGGGACAAATAGATCTATAATGAACTTGAAGCGAAGAACAGCAAAATAAGGATGGTTGAAAAATTATAACGAAGAATTATACCCAACAGTATTAATTAATTAAAAATCGTCAAAAATTAATTAGTCATTTTTATGGAATAAATCCGTTTTATAAGTTGTTATAGATCAAATTTAGGGTTGAAATTTCCTCAGTCGCCGTGAGAATGGAATGGATATATAAACAGTATCTGAACGGTTACTTGTTTTGTTTCAAAAGTACTTACGTTTCACCTAGTGTAATGAAGATCTTGCTGAAGGCAATTCAAATAATAACGCACTGCAAACCACAAAATAAATCAAAAAAATTTTTTCTAAAAATAATTTGAACGCAAATTAGTATAAAAATTAGTGGTTCAAATATACAAATTCAGTATAATTTTGTATACTTGGCAAATCATCATAGCCTGCCATCAGACGAAAAGTGACCATTCAAAAGTACATATACACATTGCAAGTTATGAAAAAAAAAACACTCTTTTTGATGAAAAATTTCGGTGGTGTGCAGAATGACCTATGTTGGTAATACTGCTCAGAGTTTTCTTGAAAATAAATTTCACAAAACGCACCTTACGGGCCTGTAAACTCTGTGATAGTCTACATATGAAGACTATAAAGAGAGTGGTAGTACTAGCTTCAATAATGTACATTAAATTATTTAATCGAGTGGGGCGCGATCGTCCAGCGGATATGGTCTTAGCTGTTAATCCAGAAATCAGTATAAAATAGAAGATCGTCTGTTAGTTCCTTGGTCAATTCAGTATGTATAAACGAGCTCTTGGTGCATTTGTGTGTGAAAATCTGTGGGTCTCATCTGTGGGTGGCTGACGCACAGTATTGGTCACCCTGCCTGTACTGTTTACGCGTCAGTTTATTCAGGCAATCAGTCCTAAGGGTTGTAACACTTTGTATCCTTAGAAATTTTGGGGGCAGCAAAAGTAAGCCGTTTTTTCTTATTTTTAGTAGAGGTCTGGAAGGTCAAACCAGCATTGTTAAAGCAAAATATGTTTTTGACGTCCAGTGTAACAATTTTAACTAAAGAAATTTAAATACAGTAAGAAATGTTGTTTTTTTTATATCAGCACAGACAAACACTTGCGGCGGGAAACAATACTATTTTTCGACTGCTGTTCTATTAAATTTTTTTAACATTCTCTTCTACACAGTTTTCAGATTGCAGAAGACAGTCAATACAACTATTACTCATCACTTTCCTTATTTTAATGCACTTAACGATAACGGTACAGAAAGGATAAACAAATATTCTCAGAAATTACAAAAGAAATAATATTTAACAAAGTAACACACAAAATATTTCTTTTAATGTCCGTGTGCTCTTATATTGTAAAAGAAATCAATTACCGCAAACGACCTGTTATTTTTTTATTAAATTAGGCCTAATTAAAATTTCAAAATATAGTTATCTTACATAAATGAAAATGCTTGAACTGCTACAAATTTAATACATTTTACTCTCTTATGCTACACTTGGAAAAATATCTTCTTACTAATGAAGTATTGAAAAAAATAATGCTTGATATATAGTGAAATAAATTATTTAACCTTTATAATTATTACTGTACAAAAACAGATTATTTCCCAGATTCGTTTGTGTTTAATTTTAAAATATTGTGGTAAGAAAATTATATTGACTTTATTGTCAAAGTGGGTAAAACGAGAACTATATTGATTTTTTGTATCGGCCATCTACGGACCACATGCCAATTTCAATTCTCTATTCTTTCCTTTTTCTCCAATATTCTTTCATCTTTTCACTGTGTCTCTTCTTCCTGTCTTCAGTTCACTTTGAACCTGCACTTTTTTCTCTTCTGCCGTGAACTCGTTCCATTTTTAACACTTTTGCTCGAAAAACTTCCCTTTTAATTGCTTCTTCTGCGTGTATATTATTTTTTTCCAAATTCTTTTGGACTTCTTTAATCCAACTTGACGCTGACTTCTTCCCCCACAGATATTTGAAGATCTGCTTTGTTAACCTTTGTTATTCTATATAAATGTCCAAAAAATAAAAGTCTTTTTTTTCTCATTGTTTCTGTTATATTTTCTATACTCTGATATGTTTACTCATTACTTCTTAATTTCCAACCTTCTGAAGGTTTTTGTGGGCCTAATATTTTCCTAATAATTCGTCTTTACAATATTTCTAGTTATATTGTTTTATTTTATATTATTTTCAATAAAAACAAACCCTCAACGTAGAATGGGCTTCCTACGTGTTATTAGTTTTATACTGGACCTGTATACAAATCAAGTAAACACTGATGTGAACAATAAGTAACATAACTTACTAACACTTCACGTGTGTAGTGTGGTTTACTTTAATGTGTAATAGTTTAATTTTAATGTGATATCGACGTCCACACGGGACTGAAATCTGAAGATGAGGCCTTGTGCTTCGAAACGCGTAATTTAAATAAAAAACAATAAGTCACAGGACGGTTAAAAAGATAATCTATTTTAATCTGTATTGAAACGTGACTTGGATACCAGAGAACATGAGTTTAAAAAAAAGTAACAAATAGTTAATTTATTAAACATATGTATTTATTGCTATATATGTATAATGTGTTTATCAATTTTATTCATATTTTTATATAGCTATAAATTAATACTCATAAATTTAAGTTTGAACAAAATAAAAATAAACTTCATATGACAGAGCATAACGTTAATATACTATATATATAATTTATATATATTATATAATTTATATAGTTTATATAATTACTACCAAAATACCCGTGCTTCGCTACGGAGTTTCACGTTGTACGTAATTGTACTATTATTGCTCGCTTAATAGTATAGGATTAGATAGATTGTACAAATTCTCAACTCTTAGTTTGTTTATTTACATTCATAGCAACAGCTATTTATTATTTATTTCGAGAAAATCGTTAGACCCGTTTCCGAGGAAAAAAAGGACATACATTTATAAATTAATTGAACTTCGAAATTTTCTCGACTATAAGAACCTGCAAACAACGAAGTTTTTCAATTTAAAACAATGATTAAAAACTCAGAACTAAATGTATTCGGGGTTTCCAATAAACTGAGATGTCAACCACTTCATTTACAAAGTATGCAATTCCCGCGATAAATTTCATTATTTGGTTTTTTGCCCCTTAGGAGTGAAAGTTTTTAAAACCGTTTCTTAGTGAGCACCTAAGACCTATGATGAAGCTACGTTCAAAGTTTCATTGATATCCGTTCAGTGGTTTCAGAGGTATCGTGATCAGTGAGTCAGTCAGTGGTATTTGGCTTATATAGATATCTATATCTAGCCGATTTACCCAGCGTTGCTCGGGTTCATAATTTATTCATAGGCTCATACGCACCTATTATTGTTCTAACGTTATATTATTTGTATATTGTATAATCTTCCTTATATTGTTACGTTCGCATTCTCACTGGAGGAATACTCTGTAGCGCACCTGTTTAAGAACATGTCATAAACTGTATTCTTATATCTGGAGAAGAATTCTGTTGCGCGTGATGCTCCTGCTCGATTTCTAACTCTGGGAGAGGGCGAACAGCTAAATTAGTTTTCAATAAAATGTCTACAGTACTTGCACGCGCTGCGTATTTACTGTCTTTTATAATTCATTTTGTTAATGTTGAAATAAGGCATTTGTTAAATTAGTGTCTCCTAAACTTATTCTAACAATACAATACCTCTATAGATTTCAGCTTATCAATTTTTAAATTCAAACTGAAGCAAGTGCATTTATATTGTCTGAACACTATGATCTGAATACAATTGCTATCAAAACTTTGTTTTTTATACTCGCTTATAACTTACTTCGATCTTAACTTATCCACTTTTAAATTCAAACTGAAATAACTCTGAATTAACACACTATTAAGACGTTTCTTAATATGCATACACCACCTTTGATATCATAACCTATATCTTTATTTATAAGAACCGTGGACTCTGGCCCCTCCGTCTTTCGCGGGATCCGACCTAAGACTCCCCGGGTTCCGTGGATGAAGTCCGGGGAAGGCCCGTCGGACGACTCCCGCGCTATTTCCTACACGGGAGACTTCCACCGATGCTATGGTAACCAGAATCTATTATATTGGGTTGCCATAGTAACCAGATCTAATAGTTTTTAAGACCCAAAGGACCCCTCAAAGGATCGTATCGAAAAAACACTTGTCCTATGTTGGTTCTCCCGTTGCGTAAAATATTTGTGCCAAGTTTGGTTGAAATCGGTCCATTGGTTTAGGAGGAGATGTGGAAGACCCCAAAAGACCCCCCGAAGGATCGTATCGAAAAAACACCTACCCTATGTTGGTTCTCCCGTTGAGTAAAATATTTGTGCCAAGTTTGGTTGAAATCGGTCCAGTGGTTTAGGAGGAGATGTGGAAGACCCCAAAGGACCCCATCGAAGAAAACACCTATCCTATGTTGGTTCTCCCGTTGGGTAAAATATTTGTGCCAAGTTTGGTTGAAATCGGTCCAGTGGTTTAGGAGGAGATGTGAAAGACCCCAAAGAACCCCCCAAAGGACCCCATCGAAAAAAACACCTATCCATGTTGGTTCTCCCGTCGCGTAAAGTATTTGTGCCAAGTTTGGTTGAAATCGGTCCAGTGGTTTAGGAGGAGATATGGAACATACATACATAGATACATAAATACAATAGGGGGGGTTGCCCCTTAGGAGTGAGAGTATTTAAAACCGTTTCTTAGTGAGCACCTAAGACCTATGATGAAGCTATGTTCAAAGTTTCATTGATATCCATTCAGTAGTTTTTGCTCTACGTTGATTCTATGTCAGTTAGTCAGGCAAACTTTCCCCCCCCTTTTTCCCCCTTTAAAGGTCGAATTTCCAAAAATCCCTTCTTAGCGGATACCTACATCACACAAGGAACCTACATGCCAAATTTCAAGTTTCTAGGTGTTATAGTTTCGGAGATTTCGTGATGAATAAGTGAGTCAGTGAGTCAGTGGTATTTCTCTTTTATATCTCCGAAACTAAATGAGTATAACGTGTATACCAAATTCAATGCCCTGGTTGTTCCACTCATTTCATACGACAAAAATCAAACAAAGATACATTGAACACACAAAGGTACCTCCACTCCACTACCGAATCCACCTTTGCAAACCACACATACCAACACATCGACAATAACATCGACATTCTACACGTACACACAAAAGGCCGAACACTAGACACTCTTGAACAACTGGAAATATACAAACACACGAAACGACATCCCAAACGAACAGACACAATTCAAAGCACACGCATTATTCGAACATATCACACCCCACACACACACAACATCAATCCTTCAAAAGTCGATACCGTGGCCAACAACAAGACGGACAGTAATCCCAGCGGCAGCCCCTGAAGAAGCTTTTTAAAAGCGAAAGCTGGTCTAGCCTATAAGGTAAAACTTTTACAGTTTTACCCACAATAATTTTTGTGTAGGTAGTGATTTAATTATATTTAGTTAATTAACGGACACGTCATGGACAACGAAATCCAAAAAATTCAAGGAAAAAAAATAAATTAAAGAGATCGATAACACACAAGTGCTTGCATCAAATGCTTGCATGAAACCTCTCCCCCTCTCACAAACACATCATTTTCCCACGAATTTAATAAATAATTTCCATAAATTTCCAGATCTCGGTAATAAAAAATTTAAGTATAAATGTGTTAATGAAAAAACGAGCATTTATTGAAATTCATTATTTATTTTCATAGCTCATAAAATTTTAAATACAAAATTATTAACTTATTAATAAACGAAGGATCACAAAATAATTCAAAATATTATATTTTTTTACCATTTTAAACTAAATTATCAAACGCTTATACCATATACAGAATTTTTCACATAAAACTATTAACATAATACGTTATAATATTATCATTTTGTAATGTACATTACATAATATGTCTAATTATATAATATAATTAAATAATATATTCACTACATAATATATATTAATATATCTAATGAACAATTTACCTAAATTAAAGTAGCAACCAATAAACAAGCAAACGCATTTTCAATGTAAATAACTTTTATACTACTCTGATATTAGTTCAACAAAATGTGAATTGCCAAAAAAAATAAAATAATTAATTTTATAAATGGTTATTATTATAGAATAAAGTATTTCTATATACAGAAGGAAGGTCAATTTATTACGGAATATTTAGGAACTTGATTATCATTTTTGAACAGTGAGATGTGCAGATTTAGGAACTTGATTATCATTTTTTAACAGCGAGATGTGCAGATTTAGGAACTTGATTATCATTTTTGAACAGTGAGATGTGCAGATTTAGGAACTTGATTATCATTTTTTAACAGTGTGATGTGCAGATTTAGGAACTTGATTATCATTTTTTAACAGTGAGATGTGCAGATTTAGGAACTTGATTATCATTTTTTAACAGTGAGATGTGCAGATTTAGGAACTTGATTATCATTTTTTAACAGTGAGATGTGCAGAGGTAAAGAAAAAATTATCCCCAATTAAGCAGAATTTTAAACGTATATGGTAAAAAGAAAGAGAACAAAATATCCGGCAACAGTTTGACAACAAATTGTTAACTTTTGGTGACAGTTTTTCCAGTTTCTTAAACGTTTTTATAGTAATTTTTAGTATACGTAGTTAAATTTAATGTTAAGATTTATTTGCACCAGCATGACTCTGTTAAGAGAAAATTGTTACAAAACACTCTATTAATTAGAACATACACGCAAAACTATAAAACAGGTTAAAATGTAATTTCTCTTGAAAAATATAAATTTAACTGTTGATAACGAGTAGCATATCTCATTTATGTCATCTCAATATATTTTATAAATAACTGTATGCTACCGTTGCTTCACCCGATGTATGGAGCATTGAACAAAATAAATGACCCTGTACAAAATGAATAAAAACTTATTAACCTCTCAAGGAAAAGTTTTTTCGTCTCGGGTTTTGAAAATTAAAATAGGTGTCCAGTACTATAAGTGTTTTACGTTTCATTAAACACAAAAATCAACCGTCGCGTTGCAAATACAGATTTATAAAACTTTAATAAGAACATATAAAAATAAAAACAGTAGCGATATACTGTTATACCTTTTCCAGAAAAATCTTTTATTTAACCAAATGTCTAGCCTCGGTTTAGCAGTCAAAACGTATCTTATTGTCAGTTTTAAACATTGCTCTTAAAAGTAAATTTATTACTCCTAAGAGAACACCAAAACATCGTAGTTAATAGCGATGCTGATTCCTGCTATATAAGTTTCTATAGTCATTAAAAAGTTTGAAACACTAAGGTTATAAACCTTTACATATCAGGTTACTACTCGGAGCTAGACAAGGAAACGGTTGAACGAGCTGTAAAAGGAGAAAGCTCTACACGTATGTGGCCAGGGTAATAAAATTGTTGGCCTCTACGACGGTTTGTAGTACCTGCAAAAATTTACGGAGCCTTTACTTTGGTGAAAAGAACACAATTTTACGCTCTTCTGTCCCAAATAAATTACGGACGTGACCCCTGGTGAGAGGGGTTTTTCGTGTTATTCATATTTTCTACGTGGCTAACTCTAATGTAGACTATACCTCCAATGTAATTCTGGTCTCCATGGTGTTGTTGACATCCTTATACGCGTCAACGAAAAGGCATAATTAAAAGGGCCTAAATCACAAGGCGAAAAACACTGTCTAACTTTGAATTTGTTATTTTGTCCGGTTCGCACGATTTAGGCCCTTTTAATTATGCCTTTTCGTTGACGCGTATAAGGATGTCAAAAACACCATGGAGCCCAGAATTAATTACCATAGTAACAGGTAAATAAACAAATGATATTTAGCAGCATCGGAACTGTACATGTATCCATTCCTGCAGTACATTTTCGATAGAATGTCTTTGTCTGTTTAACATCTTACCTCATTCTCATGAAATACTATGTAGACAGAGATAGATAGAGAGAGAGAGAGAGAGAGAGAGAGAGAGAGAGAGAGAGAGAGAGAGAGAGAGAGAGAGAGAGAGAGAGAGAGAGAGAGAGAGAGAGAGAGAGAGACAGACAGACAGACAGACAGACAGACAGAAAGACGTAAATAGAGATACAGTCAGACAGAAAAATAAGACAAAATTAATAATAATATGGAAAAAGAAAACAATTTTGAAAGCATCGAATATAACGGTAGCAGAAAACTTTTATTCGCAATTTAAAAAAATGGATTTGCCAATACATGCTGAATTCACTTGGCCAAGCAACGGAATGGGACATTATCTGTGAAGCAGTTCGGAGAAGATAAGTGAATACTCGAAAGTATTTGTATCGCCAAAATGAGTATATAAGCAGATATAAAGTGGATATGTCTATCTTGTGTACGTTTTTTCGTTTGTTTCTATGTCATATCCTCTGTATCTCTTTCACACACACACACACACACACACGCGCGCGCGCGCGCGCACACACACACAACAGTTTGGTTCCCCAAGAATCTTACGGCGGCATGCGTAGACAAAACGGTGACAGCTTGATGTCGCAACTGCGTGCAGTGCGTCGTACAATGGTCGATCAGTTGATGAGTTTCTTGACAATAACTGATACTGGTTACTGTGACCTGATTTCTTATCAATATCCATGCTATTTCATATGTAATTTTGTTTGTTTCAGTGTACTTGCTTTCAATATTCTGATCGGAATACACATTTTCCTTTCTAATCTTTTAAATTGTATACAATATGATTAAATTTTTAACAACAAGTGTGAATGACAGTTAAGTCATTACGATGCATTGGTAGTATCATACTGGGTAGCTACAAGCAAATGTAAGCAGAAGAGAAAATTCACCCTCTAAAAAAAATTAGGGATGAATTTAAGTGGAATTTTTTCGAAATTAAAAATTTGGTGTCTATAACAATTTGTCAGAGTTAACATCTTGGAGCACAACTTGAAAAGTTGCCTTCAAATGTAAATAAAAATAAATGATACTGGTGGTTTAAAATGGAAATAAAACTTTCAAAGTAAATAAATTCGCGTATGGCCATGTATGGTTTAATTAACTGATTAGTTACTTCAGTAATCTCAGGGGAACTGCGTCAGGTCAATCGATCATGTAGGCGATCGTGTGCGTAGTGAAGAATCATTTAACTATGTAGTTTAATAGTGAAAGAACATGACTGATTGATTATAAAAGTTTGCCATTTCTCTTAGTACAACTTAATTAAAGTATGTCAAAGCGTGATTTTCCAGATATGGTGCATTGCGATTGGTATGGTAACTGCATTTGCATTATTATTACAAACAAATGTCTGGGAACAGAACTGAAAACCCGATAGAAATTTTACGTACATGAAATACTGTTAAGTCAAAATCTGAATATTATAGACAGAGCGGCACAATACTACAAGGCTAGCCACTTTAAAGTGACTTTAAAATTACTTTTGCAAAATATAAACAAACGTAATATTACTTCAGTGAAATACTGAAATTGTTTTTCGTAACAGACAAATACTATTTTTATTTTATTATTATTTGTTTCTATTAACTTTATATAGAAAGAGTTTAAAACTCATTTAAAAAAAAATATGTTTTTATTACAAATTCATGCAAAATACCATCAAAGGGTTCTTGTAATGTAATTCATATTTTATTTTATTAGAATAAAGTAATGAATATTTAATTTCGTTATATTTGTGAATTATATTGTTCTTTTAATATTATTCACACAGGCGTTTAAATTTAACTGATTTCGGCGTCATATATTTTTTTCTGACAGAAGCCTTAATAAATTGGCCGTATAAAAATATTGATGGCATCATATAGAAAGCAGTACCATATATCATAGCATATAGCGTAGCATGTAGCATAACACATAGCATGGCATATAGCATAGTAGTAAGGGTGCAATAAGTGCTTCAGTGAAAGAAACGTTTAAATTGCTTTTTTTAAAGCAAAGTAGTCTCAACAAATAAACAGAGGTCAAACGTTGGTAAATCTGGGTCAGACGCTATCCATTAAGTGGACAGGTTTTTTTTTACATGGGAGGGTACGTTACAGCGCTGATTGAAGACAGACGCTGAATTTGCGCGTGTATTTGTGCCTGCGAGTGTACAATTACACCTACTTAAATTGCCATTACGAAAACACCGAAAGGTAATGGAGCTTACTATAATGTTATAGTATATATCATTATACTACACTCGCAGTCCACGAAAGCCTATCTTTTTAGTGCCCTTATGTCTGAGTAAAATTCTAGGAAAGTTTAATAAAAAATATATTATTAAATAAACAGATTGGAATACGTTACACGTGTAAGTATTTATTTAAACACGTCTACAACCAATTGAGCATTACACTTAAGCGGGAAAATAATACTGTTGATATAACCATGAAAAAATCTATCTATTCGTGGGTTCGTGACGCCCCAGTGAGCGGTGGCTTAATTAAGCACATCTATACGTATAAAACTCAAAGTCTGAGGATTTATGTGTACTGAATACAAATCCACACCGTTACATAGATTACCACCAAATTTTGCACAGGTAACCTTTGACACAAGGCGAAAAACACTGTCTAACTTTGAATTTGATATTTTGCCCCGTTCGCACGATTTAGGCCCTTTTATTTATTCCTTTTCGTTGACGCGTATAAGGATGTCAAAAACACCATGGAGACCAGAATCAATTACCATAGTAACAAGTAAATAAACAAATGATATTTAGCGGCATCGAAACTGTACATGTATCCATTCCTGCAGTACATTTTCGATGTTTTATATAATATGCGATTCTATCGATATATTACGATGTGGAAAGTGTACTAATTGTAAATTGTCCTATTACTTAATGCAAAGCGAAAATACGTGTTATTTTCACTTCTGAGGTTAGGTGACAACGGTTTTTGGTTTTTAGTTTACTACTGAAGTAAAGAAACGCCATGGTTGAGGGAAACATAACGTTTAATGGGGTATACAATACCCCTAACACAGTAACACTTAAAATAAAGAATTTAGCGTTCTTGATTTAACAGGTACTTTATAAATATCTCCAAATGCTTTATAAACGGGTACTTTTAAATCTCGAAAGGCTGTTGTACCAACATAACAATTTAATACAAGTTAAAATGGTACAAATGTTAAAAACAGCTTTGGAGAGAATTTGACTAATGAGTACAAAATTGTTATAGGAGCTGACAGAACGCCATATAGACATAGACAACAAAAATTATATTAAAATACTTATTAAAAGTCAAATATTCGCGTGCAAAGCCGCGGGCAACAGATAGTATAGAATTTAAATCAGCAATCAGAAACTATTACATACCCAAAAATGTATACATATAAAGTTCTATGAGCCAATTTGATGACTAAAGGACATGAGGCGTAGCTGCATCCATCGATGTAGCGATACTATCTTCTCAGGTCAGTGGGCCATTTTCTTTTAAGTCGTCTTGTGATGTCTGTAGTAGTCAGGTCGGATGCTAGTCTGTTGGTGTGTCTCTGCAGTCTGTCATAATGCTTCTGTGCTCTGGCTCTGCATTCTTCTTCTACCAGGGGTATGTTGAAGTCCGTATGAAGTGTATGATTTGATATGTACCATTCTGCACCTGCTATTGTTCTCAGCGCTTTTGATTGGAAGCGCTGAATTATGTTGACGTTTGACTTATTTGAGCAACCCCACAGATCAATTCCATACGTCCATATTGGTTTAATGATCGCTTTGTACAACAAGATTTTATTTTCCAAGGAAAACGTTGATTTTTTCCCAAGTAACCAGTACATTTTTCTCATCTTGAGCTCAAATTCCTTCCTTTTGTTGATTATGTGTTTTTCCACGTTAATTTTTTGTCCAGATGAAGTTCCAGATAACTAGTATAGAATGAAATAGAGAGTCACTACACAACAAAAAGTAGACATGAAACAGCAATCGACACAAGTAAATGAAAGTGGTCGATACAGATGAGTGATCGGAAACTTATCGTTCAAGGTCAGACTTGGTTTTATAAACGTTATTCGGACTATAATTTCTTTACCTTTTACGTCTCGACATATGTTGGTTTTCTCTTACTCTCATAATTCTAGAAAATAGAATCCGTTGTTCTATATTTGAGTAACTCGTTCTTTTATTTTCTTTCACCTTAATGTGTGTCTTAAAAAAATCATTCGATCTCAACCGATCATTAAACTCTAGTAATTGCTATCCATCTACACCACTGGTTTCGTTTTAACACCTTTTCTTTAATTTCAGCATTATTTATTTCCATCCGATTTATCCCGAGTCTTCACCGTCTTCTTCTTTGACTGGATGGTCAGTACAGGATCTGTTTTACTAAGCATTTCACAACCATGCTTTGCAAATAAGAGACCAATTATCTAATGTTCATAAAGTTGGAGAGCTCTTCCGAGGCCGAGGGTGAGGGTCCCTTTAAAGTTTACTTCTTATGGAAGTTTTGAAGGAAATGCGGGAAATTTTATTTTGGAGTTACATGCACTTCTGTAGGTTGCCTAGGTTGTCTATGGCTGAGAATATCTAGCTGCCCCATGTGTAAGGTCCATAAGACGTAATTTACTTCTCGTGAAAAAAAATAACAACGAAAAATAAAAACTCCTAGTTTGCCTCTTAGAAGCAATTGAAAGAGAAGTTTTCGGGCTAAAAATGGAAGGAGTCCAGGATAGGAGAGAGAAAAACGCAGGTTCAAAGTGGACTGAAGACAGGAAGAAGAGACGCAGTGAAAAGATGAAAGAATATTGGAGAAAAAGAAAAGAAGAAAGAATAAAGAATTGAAATTGGCATGTGGTCCTTAGATGGCCGATAAAAAATCTCCTAGTTTTCGAATTCTGTAATAGCGTCGTAGTCAGAAAACAAACAGAAATTGGTTAAGGATGACCAACAATATACGAGAATATTAAACAACAAGATCGTATATTAAAGAGAAGGATTAATATCTTGTACCAATCACTCCATATGTTGGACAAAAAAGAACGTTATCAGAATGGTTACGTCGACATAACATAGATTTAATTAACATAGATTTTGTCACACGTTTTGATCAATAAACAATCTGTAGTCATACTCAGGTGTAAGTTAAACTAGCGTATTAAATACAAACTTAATCTACCCGAGAATCGTTCACTACCAAGCGTGAACCGCCAAGAATTTAACAAACTACTACCACCTACAAAGTTGAACACAAAAATGTAGAAACATATATAAATAGTACTGCAGCTTACACTCTAAGTCCGCTGGACAGGCCCGGGAAGCACAACCACACTAACGCAAGTTTACACAATAAATAACGTCAGAGGCAAGCAACGCCCGGCTACGCACTAACCATCGCAGCTGGACGTCATGACGGACAGCAAGTCAAAACGACAGTGCGTAGCTTTGACATCCATCCGCACGTCGTGTATTTTTTGAAGGATGTGCACGACGAAAAGTGAGTCCAGCAAGACTATCAGCTCAAGCCGCACGACGTGCGGATGGATCGTGTGTAGTGTTGACTGATGCCAAGGAATCGTGCATTGTGCATATTTGATCATGCGTACGGTTGCTGTCTATGAAATCGTTATTTTCGAGCAAGTACAGTACATGTTTTTAGAGCAGAATATTATCGAAACTTTTACAATAGAAGAGGCAAATCTAGCAAAGTAGATGTTTGCTCGGGTAACTGTACTGCTATCTGTATGAAAGTAGACGGTGGTAATAACATTATGTTAACGAGGACGTTATTTGGTTGTTTTCTGATTATGCGTGTGTTCGCTTACGAGGAGTCTACTAAGTGTTTATTTGCGTATAGTAAGATCTAGCAAACTTAAACTACAGTGACTTTTTATGTAAAATGGGCAACGTATTACTGTAGTTGTTTGTTGTGTTGTTGAATTATCGGTAATTGACCCGGATGAAAGAGTGTAATGAAACTTGAAACGAACTTAAAAATCATGGGAAAAATAATATAGAAAAAAATTAAAGAAATTTCGACGAACCCGAAACATCGAAGCATGATAATGTTTTTAGGCTTTTGAAACGTATAATGTGCATATAACAAATATTTACTATATAACAAACATTATCATGTTAACACGACAGATACCGAAGATTTATAGTCTGTGGGGAATCGAAAGTGTGGAAGCGTTACATTTTTCGATGACGTTACATTTTTGTGGAATGACCCCCAGCCTAAAAACATTATCATGTTAAAATCTCAGTATTACAGAGAAGCGGAATTTATAAATTAAAATGTAAAGACTGCAACAAAGTGTACCTAGGTGAGACAGGAGGGAAATTCGTATGCAGGTTGTCTGACCACAAACGTGGAGAAGGTAATAGAACAACGAATTCGTTATATGCAATACATTTCATGGAAGAGAACCATAAGTTTGTTAATCCTTTGGAAGACAATGAAATTTTAAAAGTAGTAAATAACACAGTTGAAAGGAAGCTTAGGGAGGAGTTTGAAAATTTTGAAAGAAAGAGAAAAAAGGGTTAGACAATTTAATGAATACTAAAACTAAATTTGATAATGAAGAAATATTTTATAGTATAATTAAAAAGTAAAAGACAGAGGACGGATAGATAACATTAAGAATTACGATTGCATAGGCCGATATGGATGTTTTTGAAATAAGGGTGAATGACAGCGCCCACAAGTGTGAATGAGAAAGGCGTTACAACGTTAGGTTCTAAAAAGAATCTACACACGCGCGCGCGCGCACGCACACAATACATAAGCGCAAGGAATGTGCTAGAAAAATATGTAACTGTACAGACGGGGGTGACAGGGCTCGGAGGTTGGGAAGGGACATTTGAATTATGTTTGCGGTGGTGTGTGTGTGTGTGTGTGTGTGTGTGTGTGTGTGTGTGTGTGTGTAAACAGTTGGGCAGGTGGGGGTGTGAAGGGTTTGGTTTTATCCTCTTGTTGTTATTTCCGATCTGACGATGAGCTGAGAAGCTTGAAAGCACTAATCGGAATAATTTTTCTATAGTGGTGTGCAACAGTGATAATTCTATTTGAAAAAATAATACATAAGACGTCTGAAAAATATGCTGCAATAGTCAGTCATAGCAGAAAATTATTCTCCCCCTCACACACATACACACAAGTGTCAATCAAGAATGTAGTTTAACGTTCTACTATGGATCAGTCACTGTTTAACCGGTACAGATATCTTAAAGAAAATCATAGACACAGTCGTACAGTTAGAAACATCTATCAAATAAAAGAAGTGATCTACGCAAACAATCTCACATTATTTTGTAAAATTGGAACAGATGTATGTAGCTATTTAAAGTAGGGGTACTATATACGTCATATATAATCTAGATGATACTACACTCAGTAAACTCATTAATCTTATCACTGTCTCTTGTGTAAAATTAAATATCGTTCTTCTCGTAAAAGTGTACACTTAGGAGTTACATTATAAAGTAAAGTATTTGATCATCCTACAATTCAGCCCAAATTCATTGTAGTATGAAGACACGGACATCAATGACTACAAAATTGAATACAAACAATCCCATGTGTGTGGGCTCGCTAAAGCGTATTCGAATATTTAATTCCCTTACGGCAAGCTAAGTGACATTAAGAGTATACGACATGGTAATAATGGCGTTAGTGTCAGCTGTTAGTGAAGTCAAGGTTGTTAGGAACAGCAATTATGCACGTTCTAAACGTTCATTGCATACACAAGATTGGTTTTACAATAATTTGATTTGTTTCATGGTTGTAGGTTAAAATCGATAACCACCGTGTGAATCAGGAGAGGAGGCATATAGGAAGAGGTTTATTTTTAGTAGTAATTTAAAAAAAGCGGTTAGTAATCCTGTTGCAAAATAATACAACTCATAGAAGATTTGATTCTTCAAAGTCGGAAAAAATAACTTTTATACCGCCAATAGACATGTATATAGTCATACTTTTATAATTTTGTTGAATCAGCTGTTTGTTAAAAGAAACTTTACTTAGTTACAAAAATTAAAAAAAACACACACGTCTGGCAATTGTACACTCTTGCGTTGTGTAAAAATTCTGTCAAACGTCAGTTAATTCTGTACTACAGACATAAAGAACATTTTCCTTACTTTTACAATAATTACTTACGGACAACCATAAAAATTTGGCTCTAGCAATATTCTCAGCTAATCGTCTCTCTTAATATATGATTATTTCATATTATTGAATTTTATACGTTTCTGAATATGCATAGATATTTTTATTTTAACTGTATGTTGAGTGAACCATCAGTTAATATTAAGTTCTTTACTGTCCTCTTTAAAACTCTATTGATTACTAAGGTTATGTATAATATTTCATTAATTTCGTTCCTATACCGGAACAGCAACGTTTGCCGATGACAAAGCAATACTGGCTAGTCATGCAAATCCTGGCACTGCTGCGAGAATGCTTCAACAACACTTGGATCAAATTCAACGTTGGACGAAACCATGGCGCATCCTGATCAATGAAACAAAATCTGTCCATGTCACTTTCACTTAGTCCAGAGGAGCGTCACCTCAAGTCTCTTTCAATGGCCATTACCTACCACAAGCGGACAATATTGAATATCTGGGCATTCATTTGGATAAAGGCTTGACATGGAAGACGCATATTTTCAACAAAAGAAAACAACTTGGCCATAAACTCAGCAAATACTATTGGCTGATTGAACGTAAATCAACTCTGTCCCTTAGCAACAAATTACTACTCTACAAAGTGGCATTCAAACCAATCTGGACCTACGGCATACAGCTGTGGGGGTCGGCATCAACGTCTAATATAGAGATACTAGAACGATCCCAGACAAAAGTTCTACGGATTATAACAAATGGACCCTGGTTTATACCAAATAGAGAAATCCTCTGTGACTTAAAAGTGTCATCTGTTACAGACGAAGTGAATAAGTGCAGTGAAAAGTATTTAAGTAAACTAGAACTACAGCCTAATATTCTTGCAATCAATTTGCTAGACAATAGTGAAGCACTCATAGACTAAAGAGACAAAAAATACTAGACCTACCATCTAGATTTAAGCAACAACAATCTTTGTGACTGTTGTTTCTTTTTGCAACTTACTTTTAAGTAATAACTGATTTTGTTATCACAGGATAACAGCTCCACATGGTGAACACCTATTTTTTCTCATACAAAAGATTTGCTTATTGTATGTTACTTTTATGTTATACTGATTGCAAATAGTTAAACAAATTTAAAAAAAATTAATTTCGTAGGCTTAAGTCAATGTTATTAAAATCCGTTCCCGGGCTGTTGGGCCGTGGTCCATTGTTTCTTTGTAAAACAGACGTTTCGGGAGTACCATCGACAGCCATGATCTGTACTACGTTCTCTAATTTGTACCACCCCACGTTAGTGCAGCTCGATTTTTTTATACTGATGATGGCAGTCAATGGTATTCCCGAAACGTCTGTTTCAGAAAGAAACAATAGACTATAGGCAAACAGCTCGGGAATGGATTTTAATAACATTTCATTCATTCTCTGTGTAATACTCATTACTATACGGGTATTTTAAATATATAGGATAAAATAAAACAATTTATCTCGCCTTAAAATGTTAGCTACAGATATTTGCAGTCTCATGATGTGTGTTCCACACAAAATCCTCTAATCTATTTCGAACATCTTTTATTTCTAGTAAGAAAATATTTTCTAACGCTATAAATGGATTATTTTTCCGGTAACAATTTTTTTCAACTTTTCCTAGTTTTTCATAATTCTAACCAATATAATATATTGCTTGTCACATTAAGAAAATAAATCGGTTGAAGGGTTCGGGTTGTTTGTACGGATTGCCTTATTTCTGAACATAATTCTTTTGCTACACACAGGAAAATAGTATAAATTCTCTGGAAAGCCTGTTTTATTTTCAGAAAAATACCGGAGCCCACAAAAAAAAATGAACGCCGATGCTACAAATGGAAGGTTTGTTGGGCATCATACATAATTCAGTACATTGTTCGTTGTATAGATCCTTTATTGTAGAAAGATATTTTCGGCTTTCGAATTGGAATTGGACTATATACGGAAACAAAGTCTCCATCGAACCTGTTACTTTTTAATAATTCGTTGATCTCGTTACTATTGGTGCCTCCACATAGTAGGAGCGAAACGCTTGGTTAAAATAAAAATTAATGGACTCGTTTTAAATAAAAAATGTTGGGTTTTAAACACCAAATGATGTTGTTTCCTACACGCCTCGGCGTTGTAACATATGATAACAGTATACGCTGTAGACAACAATCAATATATATAGCTTTATGTGACTTCACGTTTATTTGTCATGATCGTTTCTCGACAAGCGTGGACCAACTTCATTGCTGAACTGTCTAATACAAAATTTGTTTACTCTACTGTTTAGTCTCAATTTTCTCATCCGTCGTTTTATCTGTATATCGTAAGTTCACTAGAAAAAATAATTTTAATCCAATATCCGCAAGTCAAACTGACAGTACAAAACAGTTTGCCAAGATTGTAATAAAACTATGGCGCGACCTAAAAGACAAAAATTTTACATATAGTCCCGTTCAACACACAAATACTTCATTGGAATCTTTTATATATCCGGGCTTATTATTATAAATTATAATATTTAAATTATTGTCCGGTCTTCCAAAATCTGGACGCCATCTTCAGTGAAAGGTCATACAAAAAACTGACAAGATGTACGTCTGTCAACCACATTACTATGGAGCAGCATTTGCAAAGACCTTGTCACCTTTTTTTAAAAACGTTTCACTGAAGACGGCGTCCAGAAGTGAGGCCGAACCGACTGATCACGCTAATAATAAAAAATAAGGTCAAATAAGGGTCAAATAAGGTCTAATAAAAAATAAGACAAACTCATTAATGTTTTACTGCGTTTGATTACAAATTTCATTAGCCTATAGGAAATTTTGTTGAAACAAAACAGTATATAATTAATTATAAAATAGGTTAGATACCTGATACTCCTTCATGCAACTTACTTTGGTCGCTATGCACGACGCGTTTCAGGATCAAGGTCCCATCTTCAGGTGCTCACTCGGGTCTAGCTCGTCAGTTCATAAAAACGCACACATAAAACATAAAAAACACTGAATTCAAACACTCATACTGCGCGAGAGGGGACGATGCGCATCGTGGAGAAAGTAAGCAGTGCACGTTTACTTTCTCGACGATGCGCATCGTCCCTCTCGCGCAGTATGAGTGTTTGAATTCAGTGTTTTTTATGTTTTATGTGTGTGTTCTTATGAACTGACGAGCTAGACCCGAGTGAGCACCTGAAGATGGGACCTTGATCCTGAAACGCGTCGTGCATAGCGACCAAAGTAAGTTGCATGAAGGAATATCAGGTATCTAACCTATTTTATAATTAACCATTGCAACTTGGTGACCATACGCACAATGAATATATAATTATGTAGAATAAAATGAAATTAATTTCTGTAAAATTCCGAAGTACTAAAACGGTAAAAGGCAATCAATAATTACGGTTAAGGTTGACCAACTGTTTCAATAATTAACTTTATAAAAATATCAAACAGAATAATATTTTACGCAAATTGAAAGCGTTGTTCAAAAATAAGTTTCTCTTGCCAGGTCTTTTAATTAAATTTTTGATAAGACGTCTCGTTTCTAATTAATTTCGTGTTGAAGGAATCGGTGATTGATGCGTATAAATTAATTACAACTAATTTCAACAGATAGGAAAATTCTCCGGGTCAGACAAGTAGGACTGATAAATAAAGTCTAAGAACATATTGTTAACCTTAATTGCTGTTTCCCACTAATGATAATAATGTACACTCACACAATGAATGGACGTAAATCAGCATGAAGATTTTGGAAGACCGCTGTATTACAGGACGGAGAATAATTTTAACAATTATGTCGCCGTTCGTGAAAGCCTAAGAACAAAACTTTTATATGTCAAAAATAGCTTCTTATTTTCATAACAACAGGTGTTAACTAACAGATATGTACTCAGAATGTTAGATAATTGAAAGTATGCAAAGTGACGAGGGTAAGATTAATATCTAAATATTTTACATTAGATGGGATATCTAATGTTTGGTATAGTCCAAATGTATTTAAAGTTAATAATTACAAAAGAAAAAAAAACAATAAATACAATTAAAACGAAACAATTTACACATAACAAAATGCTATTATTGTGATACAGTGATTAGTACAAAAATTAAATATTGGTTTAACTATTGCACTTGTTATAATTATTAAATGAATTTTTTAGTGGTGGTTAGTGAGGATCGGTCAAAAATAACACAAATTTTAACTATTTTGCGTCGACGTTTCGACAATGTTTATTGTCACCTTCAGGACCTGTGTATGAAATACAAAAGAAATGTCAAACACAACGGAACAATTAAATATTTGGGTGAACGTGTTCGTGTATGTGAGTGTGTGCGTGCGTATGTATGTATCATTGTATATGTGAAGACCTATGATAGTTGTTTACATCTTCAAATTATTTTTAAGAAAACGAGCAAATTATAGTATGAGAGAACTTAATTTATACAGTATTACAAATTAAATTACTAAATGTAATGATATTTTAATTAATTAAACAAACAGTAATCAACAATTGGATATAAGACTGGTACATAAATTGTTTATACCTACAGCAGTCAACATATAGCAAAGTAATATATTACCTATAACTAAAACAGATTAGGGGATGTTCACTACGTAATTATTAAAAGTTATTTTGTACCATGTTTCACTCCCTACTGGTATTAACAAACAATCATAATTTAGAAACATACAATTTACACAATAACTGTAGAAATTTACGACTTACATCAGATAGTTGACATAAGGTTGCAAACAAAAGTTTCTGGTAAATTTTACTAACAGGTAAACTTGGATAATAATTGTAATCATATTGTAAATTATAGTCAAGAGTACTATACAATACTGTAATTTATGTATGTGTCCACAGTCACACCTTCTCTCTCACCCATTCTCCCCCTACCAATCCTTCTCTCAGCCTCTCACTCTAACCTGAAATCGCTCTATCACTTACTATCCCTCCCACTCACTATCTCTCTCTTACTACATCTCACTCACTGTCTCCCTTATTCCCTCTTTCACTCTTTCAACCTTCTCTCTCTCTCTCTCTCCCCCTCTCATTATCTCTCTATCATTCACACACTCTCTCTCTCTCTCTCACTCACTTGTCTTTGTCCACAATTGGCGCTCTAAAACACTCACCATTTTTATTACACTATCACTAATGCATATCTCTCTCTTACTACATCTCACTCACTGTCTCCCTTATTCCCTCTTTCACTCTTTCAACCTTCTCTCTCTCTCTCTCTCTCTCTCTCCCCCCCCTCTCATTATCTCTCTATCATTCACACACTCTCTCTCTCTCTCTCTCACTCACTTGTCTTTGTCCACAATTGGCGCTCTAAAACACTCCCCATTTTTATTACACTATCACTAATGCAAAATAGTTAAAATTTGTGTTATTTTTGACCGATCCTCACTAACCATCCACTAAAACATTCATTGATTGACGGTCACTACAAATTTAAGGACATAATTATTATTAAAGTTATTACTGTCGTGGCTGTAAAGCCGTGGTTTTCCTAATTCCTCATGCCTTAGATTTTTGTGAAGTCCTTGCTCTGAAAATATCCTACAGAGGTGACGCCGAAACATCTGGCCGATTTTATTATCGGCATGAATAATTTGGAAGCCAACGGCCTCTTACACCCCGGATAATAATAATTATGATAATAATAAAATAATTAATAAGTCCAATAATTAACAAATATTATTGTTGTCAATATGATTGATTAGTATTATCATTCTTATTATTTACATAATAAATATATATATGTATATAGCCATACTTTTATAATTTTGTTGAATTAGCTGTTTGTTAAAAGAAACTTTACTTAGTTAACAAAGATAAAAAAAAAAAAACAGGTCAGGCAATTGTAAATTCTTACATTGTGTAAGGATTCTTACACATTACTGTAGTAAATTCTTACATTATGTTTATGCGTTAACCCAGACAAGTGTGTGTGTGTGTGTGTGTGTGTGAGAGAGAGAGAGAGGGAGAGAGAGAGAGAGTTGTTGGGTGCTACAGTAATTTGTAAAAGCTTGTTTTAATAGAAATACTGATTCGTTTGCAAGTAACTTGACTTACTTTCATAAAAGTTTATTCGGTTTGTTAAAACGTTGCGCTTTTCTATGCCACGAAGTAAGAGGTTTTTGTCAGTTGGAGTAGCGGGTCCCTTCCCTGAGTTTGTCATAGTTATGCAACCCACTTAACACGGCTACGTTCCGCTGCATTTAACTTGTATAATTTCTCGCGACCTTAACACTGACTGAACACAGTTTCTCACGAGCCCGCGCGCGAGCACACACACACTTCTTATAAAACGGTGAACTAACATATTAAGTTGAAGCGAAAGTATTTATCTTACCTAAGGCGAACAGACATTGTAGGAATCGTATTATCGAATCACGTTAAAGCACGTTATCTATTTATTTGTATGGAATGAATGAGACAGACTTATAAATATTGGGAAACGAACATAGACGAAAAATATATTCACATCCAATGACGTCCTAGTTTTGTTACTTAATTAACAGCTCAGCGATAATAAGTACCTGAGCTGTTTGAAAGCCTGATGACGATATAAAAGTTATTTTTCCGACTTTGAAGAATCAAATCTTCAAATGATCTGTATTATTTTGCAACAGGATTACTAACCGCTTTTTTTAAATTACTACTAAAAATAAACGTCTTCCTACTATACACCTCTCCTCCTGATTCACACGGTGCTTATCGATTTTAACATACAATCTTGAAACAAACCAAAGTATTGTAAAACCATACTTGTGTACGCAATGGACGTTTAGAACCTGCATAACTGCTGTTAGTAACCATCTTGACTTCACTAACACCTGACACTAACAATCCTAACGCCATTATTGGCATGTCATATACTCGTAATGTCACTTAGCTTGCCGTATGGGAATTAAATATTCGAATACATGTTAAGAATGCGAATTACGAATTCGACTTAAGAAGTCGAAAGAGCTCTCAGAGTTAAATAAAACTGTGAAACGTACCAAGTGTTTATATATTTTTAAAAACCTTTAAAAAAACAACAATTATTACACTTTGTAAAGAAAATATACAAGAGTAGAATGCATTTAAAAGCACGAGGAAATCTTAAAACTGGTGCAGACAAAGAAGCTTATAGTTGACAAAAGTCTTTGAATGAAAAAATAAGGTCAATTGAGTAAGACTGTTCATTATTGTTTTACTGCGTTTGACTACGAATTTCATTATAGGAAATTTTGTTGAAACAAAACAGTATATAATTAAGTAGAATAAAATGAAATTAATTTCTGTAAAAGTCCGAAGTACTAAAACAGTAAAAGGTAATCAATAATTACGGTTAAGGTTGACCAACTGTTTCAATAATTAACTTTATAAAAATATCAAACAGAATAATATTTTACGCAAATTGAAAGCGTTGTTCAAAAATAAGTTTCTCTTGCCAGGTTTTTTAATAAAATTTTTGATAAAACGTCTCGTTTCTAATTAATTTCGTGTTGAAAGAATCGGTGATTGACGCGTATAAATTAATTACAACTAATTTCAACAGATAGGAAAATTCTCCGAGTCATACAAGTAGGACTGATAAATAAAGTCTAAGAGCATATTGTTAACCTTAATTGCTGTTTCCCATTAATGAAAATAGTGTACACTCACACAATGAATGAACGTGTCTGTTGATGACCACGCAGGCTTGCCCGAATCACACGTGTTGAAAATATTGTTACGACGGTCTGCTAATCGTCGTATGGTACAGTGGAAAACAAAATATGAGACACCAATTACGTCACTTTGTGAATAGATCACTAGATCGTCGTAACAATATTAGAGATTAAACAATGGATGTGTCGGCCTATATGACATGGATTTTACATGTCACATATAAAGGTGATTTATGTTTTGAAGTGTTAACTTCTTATAGCAGAGGAGAGGGAAAAAATTTACACGGGAGTGAATCCGTAGAATGTGACGTCATCCGAAAGGGATGCGACGAGAATCCGTAACAATTTCCCCCTCTCGGTTTACATGTTCATGTTTCATATATCACTCTTTGTTTATTAGTAATATTTTTTATTCCGTATTTATACGCACTATTAGGTATTTATTTCGCACTTTTCCGTTAATTTACGCACTTTTTAAGGTTTATTAATTTAAAGTTTGAATTTTGTGCGCGGTCAAATGTAACATCGCGTGTTCGATCCCACGCGCGTTTTCGTCTTTCTCGCTCATAGATTCGATATTTATAAAAGCTATTTGTACAATGTTTAACCTTATTTACTACTTACACTACTTATAGTTATTTTACATAAACGTCATTTTTTCGTCTTGACGAAACGTTCAACTGTTTATTTTAGAGACATTTCGAGATGTTACATATGCCCCAGCTTCAAGGTTGATAATTTTCTACCACGTGCGGCTAATAAAAGGAAATTATGGAGTGCTTTTTGTGCAATTCTTTAGTAGATAAACCTGGGTTTAGAGAAAAAAAGGGAAAAAATTAAAAAATTTACTCCGGACATATGGAATTCATGTAAACTTTACTTGAAACACGTCATAAATACAGCGAAGTTATATTTCCGGCAAGTTATGACGATGAAATTATTGGTTACCATTCCACCTGCTACAAGGAATTCAATGTAACAAAAAAGTATTTGTTGAATGAAAGGTAAGTCTAATATGCATTGTACGTAAATGTTTAAACATTTAGTAATTATTTTCTTAAGTTGTAACGTAATTTTTAACGGTAATTTTTTAATAAATTATCTTTTTGAAATGATGTAATTTTGTTTGATTTAATTTGAATTAAATCAAATTATGATGTACATTATGATGTAATTTAATTTGAAATGGTATTTTTAAGTTAACACTTCTGTCGGCAGTTCCACGACAGCCAGATTTTTTTTTATTTGCATTTCACAGCAGACTCGCAGTGAATGGTACTGTATACTGTGAACAGAAAGAGGCCCTTTCTTCATAAACACAATTATTTCAAAGACATACAAAATTAAATTATTTATAAAGTAATAATTTCATTATTATACGAAGAACGATTGAATATAACCCCTTGGAAAGACAGGTTCGTCATTCAGGGTCATGTCCAGACAATTTTGGTGACATCAGAAAGTAGATTTTGCTCTTTATAAACAACATGTGAGAAAATAACGAAAGTCTTACCTAAGCGAGAGGTAATGAGTTGTGATTTTATTACACATACAGCTGAATTAAGTAGTTCATAAGCCATAACATATCGCTGCTTTGTTAATTAATCCAATGGCTACGATTTACAAACTACAATATAATTTAAAACGTGTTAGTCAAGAAACGTTATTTATGTGACTCTTTAAAAATAGGCTCGGTAGCTGAGGCTGTTTTTTCAGAGTTTCAAAAAAATTTAAATTATTTTATGTAATAATTATGTAATATTTGTTGACATTAGGGGCCGACATCTTATGGATACGGGTTTGGCAATCCCGATGTGCCCCAGCTGGATTCTCTTTTTGCTTCAACTTGTCTTGGGTGAGATCCCTTATTTGACTGCCTCTTGTTCTTTTCTGACCCCGACGCTATTACAGCAATCAAGGGCTAGGGTGTCTTCCTTTTTCAATTTTAATTTCTTAATTTTGGGCGCCTTAGGATGTTAGAGTGCTTACTGATGCCGATAGGTAAGCACTGGAAATACTAAGAAACGTTCACACGTAAACGTAATACTAAGGAATACTAAGTAACGTAAACGTATAAGAATAACTGATCCAAAGCCACCAAATCCTATCTCAGAAAGAGAAGGGTGAGGGCTAACCACCTCCACTCCAAAACAGGGGCCTTTCGGCTAAGATATGGTCACCCTGACATAAGAGTCTCTGGTCCTCCTGGTAGGGAGTTGTACAGCTGACCAGTAACCTGCTCATGTAAAACTTTTAAATACTTGTAGTATCCATAGGAGCCTCGGAGTAAAAAGACGTTGGTCGTCCGAGGATGAGATGGGTGATGGAACAGATTTTTATAACCCAATCCTTGAAAACGAGAAGAAGAAGGGGAAGTAGAAAGAGAACGAGAAGGAGAAGAAGAAGAAGAAGAAGAAGAAGAAGAAGAAGAAGAGGAAGAGGAAGAGGAGGGAGAGGAAGAAGAAGAAGAAGAAGAAGAAGAAGAAGAAGAAGAAGAGGAGGAAGAAGAAGAAGAAGAAGAAGAAGAAGAAGAAGAAGAAGAAGAAGAAGAAGAAGAAGAAGAAGAAGAAGAAGAAGAAGAAGAAGACGTTTTACATAATATTTTATTAACCTATTGAAAGTAATATTAATGTTGCTAAACGAGTAACATACAAGACGTGAATTAGGCCTAATTGCCGATGGTTGATCGAAGCCAATACCCTGTGGACTCGTGAGAACTGAAGTCACTGGCGTCTGCTTGTCCGCAAACCGATCCAGACCTAAACGTTTCGGTTGTGATTAAAATAGCCCCACAGAGACGTGAATTGGAAACATAACCAAAATTTTCGAAGTGCATCAAATACGCAGAAAGGACGTGAGAAAGCGATGGACCATAAGTTCTTTGAGAAAGTAATGCTCCTACAATTACTTTTGATCACACAACCTTTTTATGACCCGCAATAACGTTGTAAAATAGAAATTTAGTGATTTATAATTATGTCGTGTGGCAAAATATCCCCGTTTCTCATCTCAGTTAATGAGATTAGGGTGTCTGGCGTCCTTCGTCTTACGATCTTGATCGGAAAACTGAAAAGCGCAACGACCTGAAGTTATCAATTTAATGGATTCCTCAACCACTTGTTCCAAGATCTTTGTTCTAATATTGTTCCCATGACTTGTCCCTTTAATGTCATTTGCAGGTTCATAACTAATTCCATAACTATTTATAGTTCTTACTTCTAAGGTTTTTTCTCTTTATCTGTGAAATTAACAAGTGAATTTTTCTTCGAATAACTAGTTACAGACTTTTTTTATGATAACTCGTATTAGTTAAATATTCGTTGTCGTAAATGTGGCATATAGAGAAACAAACAGTATAATATTGTCTTCATTTGATACCGATAGTTTCCTACAGTCATAATACAATTAAATAATAGGACTTACATAAGTATGACATAAAATAAGAACAGTAATTGTTACATAATACAGCTATTGCATAATATGTTACGAAACAAATTTCGTAAAAATTTCTAGCTTAACGTAACCAAACGTTTTTTAGATAGGCACACAAAAATTCATTAAGAGGACCTTGTAGTCAAAAATTTGAAAAAACACATTTTCATTTTTTACTTTTAAATGATCCTCCATAATTTTCTGAACATTTTGATATATTATTATACTTGCATGTTTCTTAGCTTTTTATACCTAAAAATGTAAATACAAGTAACAGACCCGCGAAGTTAATTACATTTTCCTAAGTCCTTTTTTATCACAATTGTTCTTGTCACAACTACTTATGTTAAAAATTTACCTATCACTTATTAAAACACTTCTTATAGGCCTAACATAATTATAGATTTCAGTATCAGTAATATATTTTTTTTTTGCAATTGGCAATATATTGATGAATAATATATTGCATTGTAAGTAACCATGGATTTGTTTTTGCTCTCTTGAACAATTTATATTTTTAAATTTTAGTTAGAAGACTTTTACGCCTAGAAGATTGAATTTTTTTCTGGTTGTAACCTAGTACAATGCCTATAATGTTAACTACTTTTAATGTAAAAAAATGTATTTTCTCATTAATAAAAAAATATTATTTAATGAAATTTTATATATTTTTTAATACTTTATTGATAAAATTATTTAAGATGAACAATGTACATTAAAGGGGATAAAATGTAGTTAACATTACAGAAGAAGGTCTAAAATATTTGTGAAAAATTTTTTTTATATTTGTCTTACATACTTTTTTAGATAATGGTACCTGAAAAAGTCAGTTTTAACATGGCGGTATAGGGACTACAAGGTTCCCTTAAATAACTACAGAATCAAAAGTCTGTTTAAAAATGTTACACTTTGTAATGCAGGCATCAGAATACAGGTAACAAAAAAATAAACTTAACGTAGTTAGAGATCACTGCTTTTCCAAAGATACAGAACGTTCCAAATTTATTTAAAGTTATAAACATTGATATCAGAAAAACGTGTATTAATTTACCACTCAGGATACGGTAAAAGAAAGATCGTAAACGGCTAACACTGTGCTAACAAACGTATCCAGACCCATTGAAGGTTCCTTTGAATTTCGAATCTGCGTCAGAATGCAACGAATTATTATTTCGTGAGGGAACAGAGCTTTGAACTAGAATTTTACGAATAAATGTCAGTCTTGACGTTATTTGGAGAGAGCGTTGGGGCGCCGCGCCGTCTACACGCTCAGTATAGAAATCATAATTACGTCTTTTGTAACAGAAAATTTTGCGAATTTAGTTCCAGTTCAATAAACGAGACGGAATGATTTTCTTTTCTGCATAGTTAAATTAAATTTCTTTTTATATGTATACAACACACACACAATTGGGCTCGCGCGTGTAAATACTTGCCTTTTCATTGTTGAAACTAAGACCCGCGCAATTGGGCCGTGGTCTGCTATTGTTGTCATTCTGACGGATGTTGTCTTCAGACGTTTCGGCCTCACCCTGAGAGTCATCTTCAACAAAACACGGTTGTTTAATACTGCTGACACGGTGTTTGTCAGTGACCACAGCACTGTGGGAAAAGCATATATATTCATTGCCACAGTCACACACACACACACAGGACTGTGTGGATATAAAACTTTATTGGACAACAGAGTCGAACGTAGACCTATGTAGCGGGAAGGAAAGAAAAAGAAGAACGGTTACAAAATCAAAACTAAGAACGGTGCCAAAAAGAATTCACGTGAATTTTAAATTGTATTTAAAAACAAAACGAGAAGCGACAACTAAGAACTATCTGGCCGGAAGATAGGGAAGGAATGGGAGGGAACGAGATCTAGTGGCATACCGAGGAAGAGGTGGGAAGATGGCGTTGCAGAGGACGCGAGGGACATGGGGATAAGAAACTGGAGGAGGGCTGCAATGGATAGAGTAGATTGGAGGCGGAGATTGGTGGAGGCCAGGGCCCCACTTGGGCTGTAGCGCCATAGGAGGAGGAGGACGCCGGAAGATAGGAAAGGAACGGTGAAAGATGAAAGTATAATGGAAGAAAAGAAAAAACGAGAAAAGAAGAACACTCATGAAGAAATTATTTCTTATGCTCCATAGTCGGCCAAAATGAAAGAGAGATCTGGAAAAGATATATATATATATATATATATATATATACACATGTGTAAGGGGATGGGGGGTTTGTGTGTGTGAGAGCGAGAAAAAAGCAAATAATTATTCAATATTGCTAGTAATAAGAACGTGATTGCTCTAAACATGTGATAGTTTCTAAACAGTGATATGCGCAGAACTAACGTAAGAATTACCACCCTTACTTAAGCTATATTGTATAAATTGAATGGAGAGATAATACACGATACTGTTTGAGGGCTCTCACACACACACACACACAAACTCTGTCACTTCAAAACAAACCTTGAACGCTTCTAATTTTCTCGCCAGAATCGATTTACGTTTTAACTCTATTAATCTTGTTTACTACACTTACTGATTTACAGTATAAAAACAAAGATCATCATCAGTTTTAAATATTTTGTTATTCAATTAACGTCGCTTAAAATATATGACGTCACGTTCTTTTCAGCAATGTGTCGTTAGGAGGAGGAAATTCTTATATAACAAGCTATTATTTAAAAGATATACACGCAAAACTATAAAATAGTTTATTAAATTTTTGTGGAATATAATTATACGTCTTGTAGTAAAAATGTAAATACATTAATGCCAATGAGTAGCATATAATAATTTTGGTGTCTCAACGTGATGTGGAAATGACTATAACCTGCACTAGTATGAAACACCGTAGGACATGAATTATCTTGTGCAAAACGAATGAAGGTTTTGTTAAACCTCACAACAAGGTGGTTGGGCTCCGGCGTATGTTGAGCTAGTTACATGAAAACTGTGCCAGGTTTCTGGCAACAAAAACGTTAACTTTCCTGAAAACTAACAATGAACGGCAGTAAATATACAATTATAAAAACCTAGATAAAAGCGTATAAAAATAAAAAAGTCAAGTAAGATGGATTCATATCACAAAAACGATTCATAAGATCAAAAGGGCATATGGTATAACTAAAGATATTTATAATAAAAAGTGCATATCTAAAAATGCGAAAATAAGGCATTACAGTACAGTAGTGAAGCCAGAATGCCTATATGCAAGTGAAGGTCTATCATTGAATTATAATTTAGGCAAACTAGAAATATTGGAAAAACGAATTATTACGAAAATATTAGGCCCACGAAAAACTTCAGAAGGTTGGAAATTAAGAAGTAATGATGAAATATATATCAAAGTATAGAAAATATAACAGAAACAATGAGAAAAATAAGACTATTATTTTTTGAACATTTATATAGAGTGGACGACAATAGGTTGACAAAGAAAATCTTCAAATATCCGTGGGGGAAGAAGTCAATATCAAGTTGGATTAAAGAAATTCAGATGTATTTTAACAAAAAAAAAAATATACATGCAGAAGAAGCAATTGAAAGAGAAGTGTTTAGGGCAAAAGTGTTAAAAATGAAAGGAGTCCAGGGTAGGAGAGAGAAAAACGCACGTTCAAAGTGGACTGAAGACAGGAAGAAGAGACACAGTGAAAACAAGAAAGAATATTGCAGAAAAAGAAAAGAACAAAGAGTAAAGAATTGAAATTGGCATGCGGTCCTTAGATGTCCTATACCAGCGGTGCTCAACCCGCGGCCCACGGGCCGCATGCGGCCCTCAACCTCACTTTATGCGGCCCGGAGGAAAAAATGTTATAAGTCCTTTATAATAATAATATAAGTCCTTTACATTATATTATAAGTCCGTTATAATAATAATAATATTATAAGTCCTTAATAATATTCAATAGAGCTAGTTTAAATGTAGCTGTGTTAAGTTTACTTACTAACTTATGAGACATGTTAGAAAACGCTCTTCAATTAGAAGCATTATCTTTCACAGAAATGCTACTGGAAATATTAGGATAAGGGGAAAGGTTAGGTAGGTGGTTGGCGAAATGGAGGGAAGTCGCCTTGTAGCCCATCATGATCATTTAAAAGTTTTTATTGGCCCTCGGATGTTCAAAGGTCGTGCACCACTGGCCTATAGAATAAAAAAAAAATCACGTATTTATGTTGAGAAGATATTTTATAAACTATTGCAAAATATATATTAATCTCTACGTCGGTGTTATCATTATTCGTAACTATTTGTTTTTGAGAGGAATGGTAGTTCATAAAAATCTATCATCGATTCAGTAAACAAACTACATCTTCAATACTGGTTTCAGAAAATTGTCGATAATAAAATCATTACCAGTTGACAACATAACCTCGTAGTCAGCACCGATTCTGATTCCTGCACAAATGAGTTTATTTAAAGCTATAAAAACTAAATCTACATAGTTGTTCATTTCAGGTTATTAGCCAGAACCAGCCGTGGACGTCTAACACTCGGCTCGAGTGCAGAAAAGGTTACACGTACATGGCCAGGGTAGTAAAAATGTCTGCCTCTACGACGCGACAGTTTGTAGTACCTGTGAAGCTACGGGGGTTATACTTTTGTGACAAGAACACAATTTTACACTCGCCTTTCCTAAATAAATTACAGGCGTGGCCTCTGGTGAGAGGTGTTTCTCGTATGTTTTATATTTTTCACGTGGCTAGTTCAAGTGAAGACTGTACCTGCAACATCAGAGGTATGTTTTACTTTTAAATCTGTGTATTGATACATGTGTATCTTATAACACTACGTTAGACAAAATAATTTCTTAATGCATATAATTTTAACTTTTCCTCTAGTCACAATGATAACTGCAAGAAACTACTGAAGAAGAGTTACGACTTACAAATGAATGTATTTGTATATAGGCCTACATGTGTGTGCGCGTCCGAATGCACAAACAGACAGTCAGATAGACAGACAGACACACACACGCTGATTCGCGTACGCATGCACATAGAAAAAGGCCTACACATTAAACAAAAAATTTTCATGAGTATTCTTGTTTTATAATATCTATTGCAGGCCTATACCTCCTGCTGAATTCGAGGTAATATCATATAATATAATACTAGCTTGTACAGTAATTTCAAAGAATCACGTCTGCCTGAAATTTGTATTATGTAGTAAGCAAAGGTGTGAACTTACTCTCCTGGTACGATTTGAAGGGAAATCTTTTAAATACATTTTATTTATTGTACTGTTCAATTAGCCTACTTATGCATTGTTCGCACTAAACAAAAATTATGATAGAACTAACATTTACTTAATTATCTTAATGACCGTAATTATGTTTGTACCAACTTAGAAAGTATAACCACACACACGCACAGGCGCAGGTGCACGCCCCCCCACATACATACAATTTGTCACAAATATTATCCTTATTAATAGAATATAATAAGAACATTATCTTTAACTTTAAAAACCATATAACCACAAATTAGTGGATACAGTAGTTTATTTAAAAACAAAGGTAACGTAATAACGAATATCTCGCAGAAGGAGAACGTCTGCTTTGGCCAACGCTTTCTGAAGAACTGCCCAACCAAACCGTTCAAATTCACGATCTGTCTGACATATCGAGGGTTCCGATTAGTTAAGATTTCTTTCAACGTCAATGATAAATACATAACTGCAAGTTCCGGCCAGACTTTCCAAACAGTATCGGATTCTTGATCGATTGTTATTTGCAAATTTTATGTTCCTATTAAAAGATTCAACATGTAAAACTGTAAAACAACATGTTTACATTCGTTTAAACGTTCGTACGATATTTGAAATTTAAGCTTTTAAATATGATTTATACTCTGTCCAACTTTTAATTTGATGCGTTAATAAATAATTAAGTTATTGATTCCCGCACACTTGCATTCACGCACTAGGAATGCACATGTATGGATAGAAAAGGACAAATTGTAAACAGCGTAAGGCAGTGGTTCTCAAACGTTTGAGTCCACGGACCATATCCCAAAAAATTTAATAATTCACGGACCCCGTCTGAGCTCTGAAATAAAACAAACAGTAAATATGATAGAAACTCTTACATTTTAATTATGTATGTATTAAAAAAATATAAAATTCCCTTAACTTGCAAAATTATAATATTAATGATATCAAACATAGTTTATTGTGATCAATGAAGCTGCTTTTGCACAATTAGCTCTGCAATATTGGGTTTAATGTCTGATAACATTAATATTAACTAACTCTCGACATCAAGTTTATTTCTTAACTTTGACCTTAAGTACCTGAGCAGGGAGACTGCAGTTTAACACAAACAATTAGAGGTAAACACAGTTAAACACTTCAAAGCTCTTTTTCCGAGTTCAGGGTTTAGGATAGTCAGTCGTTACATATAACCAGACGTCAGCTAGCTGTAATTGCGAAAACTGTAATTTTAATGAACCGTCAGTTGAAAGTTCTGCCAATGAATCTTCTTCTTGTAGTGTAAGAGAGAGGTCTATTCAGGTCGGCTGACAAACAGATCTTGTAGTGATCGAAATTTAAAAAATTTTTAATTCCTCGATCAAGTGGCACGTTCCCACACTCAAGTCGACGGACACAAGCACAGGTCGTAAATAATGACGAATCAGGGGCACGTCAAACCCGACGACAGTGCGAAGACAAAGAAAAAACGTCTAAGTACAGCACACAATAAGAATTTCAGGGCGTCGCTGACAGCTCGCAGTTTGTCACAATTTACAGCACCCAACAATCTGAAACAAAGACTTCGTCCAGCTGCCGAGTTACGCGAAATCGAGATGGAACGCCTGCTGTGGAGGTGAAGCGTACGAACACAATTATGAAAGGCTTTACTATGTTACAAAGGAGTACAGAGCAATTTTAACGAACAAATAGACAATAGACGCAACTTAGTGAATACTGCCAGTGCATCCTGCACAGCATGAAAACAAACCTTTGACAGTTTACTGAGATTTACGACTGGAAAGTATAGAGATCGACCAGAACGACGCCAACGAAGGGTTGATAATCGGCGGAACGAACAACGAGTAACTTAAACAATTAACCAGGACTCTGGAGTCTGTTAACAAAAGATCGGTCAGAACCTTAGGGAAAGTCTAAACAAAGGATGACAGACGGCCAGGAAATTGCCCTAATTTCTTAGAATCCGTACCACGCTCGTCACATGGAACACTCCGGGGATGACGACTACCAACCAGCGTCAGGCATCTTCTAGGAGAGCTCGTGGAGAGAGTAAGAAGGGTTCGGACGACGAATCGTGAAACAGAGGATAAGATCTGCAGAAGAGTAGGAATTTGTACGACCAATCACGAATCCGAGAAGGCGTAGAAATCCAAAAACTTAGACTTATGAGTAGGATGTTTCAATAAAACTGTTTGGCGAAGGCGCGCAGTTGGCAGTTGATAGTTGATAGTCGCAATTAATAGTCAAAAGTTAGTCAGTCAGTCAGGCAGTCAGTTAATAGTCAAGAGTATATAGTCAATAGTCTAGAGTCTATAGAGACTACAAGTTAACCGGTCATAAGTTAGTACGTACGATAGTCAGACGGTTGATTATAGTCGGACGGAACAGTAATACAGTCCGTGATAGAAACAGTTTGTGCGACCGACCGAATTCACAATTTAGTGAATTCATAAGTGAACATAGACATCAATAGAGTCACACTTACACACAATTCTGTGCGACAAACATAAACTATAACGGGACTGCGTTACAACTGCGCACGGGACTTGAAACTACAACCGACGCGAACATAATAACACAAATAATTAACATTTCAAAGTAGAACAGTGAGTGACATTTCAAACACTTTCACATTACAATGTGTCACCATGTTGAGCGATTAATTGAATGAACTGTATCAAACAATTAATCACACAGTACGCGCTACATCCAGTTAGACGGAACAGTTAACCATGTACACGAACACGACAAACTTTCAGAACACTTCAGCTTAATGACAATATTAACACCTCAACATTTGAACTCCGGACACCCGATATCAGCGGGGTACCACAACACCATACACATAACGGGAGTGGAGATTTAGTGAAGTGAAATGATTAGTGCTCCTCATAACAGTGATTAGGATCCTCGACAAATCATCCAGAAGATGCGGAATATTGGATAAACACTCTCAAAAGATAAGCTTTATGTCTATTAAATCTTAGTAGTATATACTACTGTTCTGTTGTCTCTTTTCAAAGAACAAACCCCAAGAGATTATATATCTTAATCATATGAATCATAAAATCTATAAAATAACATTAACGTAATGCATCATCTGAGAATAATGAACGCATTTAGGTAGGGATAAGTAGATTTGTTGATTGTTTATTGCTCGTATATGTTTTGTATATGTACATTATTTACTGCATTTGAATGTACCATGTGTTTATGTTTTCAGGAAACTTCGTACAAATTGTATTTTATATCATGTGTTTTAATGTGTATGTAATTGCAGGATATAGTCACTTACTTAATTAACAAGTGTAATAAATAAGTAGTTAATTTATATTATTCGTGCGTTCATTATTGAAATTTAACCTTTATTATTGATGTATCTCATTCTAAGTATTACACTAAAAGTCTCACAACTTATGCTAAGCATCAATGGACACAACAAACTCGACCATTGAGACGTCCGATTAACAGACTCATAATCGTATTTAATTAACCACTGTGTTGAGTCTAATCTGACGAATAGGAACAACTTTTAGATGTATCACATTTAACGTACAACATAAATCTTTAATTAATATCCAAGATTAATAATTGATGAGTAATTAATCCATGCAGATAATTAGCAAAGATTAATAATCGTTAGAATCTGCTACACGACATGATTTACAGACATTATTAAAACCATTAGTTTGAAATTACTTTTACAATTACAATTAGTTTGACCCCTCCCCAAAAAATACTGGAATATTCTACTAATTGTTTTAAGATTATAAAATTTAGATTTAGAATTTAGAGTATTAAAATCGGAAAATATTACGGTATATCCTAGATTTTCTTAAAAGTGTCAGCGAACCCGCTGAAACATTGTAGCGGACCCCACTTTGGGAACCACTGGCCTAAGGTGTCTCACTTCACACTACAAAATCTACTACAATACTTATGCCTAATTAACAAAAAGCGTCTAAACTTATTATTTATACCGTCATATACACACTAAAAGGGAATTTTACAATCTTGCTTACACAGAATTCTGCAGTGTTTCTTTGCACACACGCCCACGCACACGCACGCACACACACACACACACACACACACACACACACACACACACACACACACACACACACACAATTTCATATAAATACAATTTTCATATTCATTTATATTTCACATTATTTATATTTTATACACCAAAATCTGTTAAAAAAAATTTATTTTCAGAGCCCTGAAAATGTGTAATAATTGAGAAATACATTCTCCAGTGAAAAATATTAGTAAAATCATGACACAACGGAACGTCCAATTTTTTTTTTTTTTTTTTTTTTTTTTGAAAGCAAATCAGTGTCAGACGATAAGCAGAAGGGAAACGCTGGATGAGACGCAATCCATTAAGTAGACAGGCTATTTACGTGGATGGGTAAGACGCTGGCGTTGTGTGTGCTCTTGTGCCGCCAGTGTACAGTTGCACCAAATTAAATTACAAAAATACCAGATGATAAAGCTTTGTAATGTCCTCTGCTTAATAGCTGTATTTCTTGTAGTGTACATAACTACTCTCGCACTACACAAAAGGGAAACTGAAGTGTCTTTATATATAAATACAATTCTACATAAATTCAACAACTAATATATTATTTAATTATAGGAATATCATACACGTGCACGAATGTATATACATTCCAGAACTTTTCCAGTCGATTGAGCATTACATTTGAAAGAGGAGAGAGTAGTGTTGATATAACCTTGTAGTTGTATAGATTGAAATCAAGAGTCACTATACAACAAGAACTAAACTTGAAACAGCAGCCGACACAAGTAAACGAAAGTGATCGATAGGGGCGCGTGATCGCAAACTTACCGTTCAAGGTCAGCCTTGCTTTTCCAAATTTTATACGTATTTATTGTTTCTTTAGCTGTTACGTCTCGACACATGTTAGGTTCCTATTATTCTCACAACCCTACAGAACACAATCTGTTGTATATAACAAAGTCTTCTATTTTCTTTGTATGTACTCCTTGCGGATTAAACAAACTTTACATATATGTTTGTGTGTGTGTGTGTGTATGTTAAAAATGGTATAAGGTATCAGCTAGAAACATCTAGCTAGCCATTACTAGATTTCTTATAATCCATTTTCTTCCATTTAGGCATTATCTCCATCCATCCTTCCAAATCCCCTAGGACATTCCTCGTCTTCTTCTTTTCCTTGGAGTCTAGTGCAGGATCTGTTTTGTTAAGCATTTACTAACCATATTTTCCACATACCCGTCATGCCTCTGGTAGTTGCTAGTCACATAAAAGAATTTTCAGTTAGCACTTCACCTGCAGACTCGACCATCTTTCATATTCGACCACACTTCGACTCAATCCAAATTCGTTCTGTAATAGTAATGTCAACGAGACGTTAACAACATCAGTGATACCGGATCTTGTAAAATGAGGCGATAACTCGTAATATTTATATCTCTATGACGAGGGGGTAAGTTTTATGCGGCTTTCAAATACAATACATTATCACTCAGCTGATTAATTAAGACTGATTATAACCAAACTATGACGTTATTGTATTTGGATGGTAATTTTTTTCGGTTTGTGATAAGATTAGTCCGTCAATACATGCTTGTTCGCTTCAAAGAAAATAAATTCTTTCAATGTGCCGTATTAATTTTCCGTTTCATGAGATGTGTGTGTGTGTGTGTGTGTGTGTGTGTGTGTGTGTGTGTGTGTGTGTGTGTGTGTGTGTGTGTGTGTGTGTGTGTGTGTGTGTGTGTGTGTGTGTGTGTGTGTGTGTGTGTGTGTGTGTGTGTGTGTGTGATTACGTTCAATGGGTGTAAAGCTTACTATAAATTATCTAAGTTGGATTCAGATTCAGCAGAATGTAGTCGTGTAAAATAGGTTGGAGAACTATGACAAACACGGGGAAGGGAATCGCTACTCGCGTTTACATAAATCTTTTCGTACTTCGTGACACAGAAAAGCGTTTCACTTTAACAAAACAATAAAATTGTATTAAAGTATGTCACCTTACTCGCAAAGGCATCAATATTAAGACTAGCTTTTACAAACTTTTTAAACACACACACGCGCGCGCACGGGCGGGGCACAAATAATGCAAAAATTTATATTACTTAGATTTTACAATCGTCTGAAGTACTGTTTAAAAAAATAACAATAACAACCGTATTCATAATAATAATAATAATTAGTTATCGCTGTAACAACAAATTTAATTTTACATAAATCGTTTTGCTTCATCTGTATTTATCATTTTTTGTCGTGTAATAATTTGTTTTTTTTTTTGCGGGGGAGGAAAAATGCATTATGCACCATCAGGAGACACCCGGCTGGTCTCCCGGTGTGTGGGACTCGCACCCACCAAAAAACCTCCACTTTACAGGCAGGGGACCCCCCCCCTGGAACAACTATTCGTATGGCTTCAGTGTGGCACCTCGTATTGCGCCTACTAGGCTCCTACAGCTTTGTCAATATCATCGACTTGTGAGAAGGTCCAGTTCAGGCTTCTTCTGCCGTAGGACCATCCTCACGAAGGTCACAACCATGTCCCAGTTCTCTTTGCTGTTGAGCATGACGCCTATGATGTTATCAGGCGTCATGGGGCCAATCTCCGACTCCAGTTCTCGCCTCTCCAGCACCCACCGTTGACACTCGAAGAAAGCGTGATGAGCGTCATCAGAGTCTGAGTCGCCGTACACCCACGACGGATCCTCCATCTTACCCATCCTTCGCAGGTATGCACAGAAATCGTGTAATAATAATAATAATAATAATAATAATAATAATAACAACAACAACAACAACAACAACAACAATAATAAATAATAATAATAGTTGTTAATTTCATTAGTTATAATAATATTATTATTATATTATAATAATTATTATTATAATTTATTAATGCGTACAAATGTATTTGAATTATCACACCACTTTTAGGTAGTTATTCTACTTCATATTTCTTGCTCTTTTTCAACTAATTTGGTGTATTAGGTTCGTGGACGTTTATACCTCTTGTTCAGTAGCTAAATTTAAATTTTGTATATGGCTTTAACGAAACAATTATGTAAACCAAACCTACTGTTTTATTTTCGGTCGCGTCATCAATTTGCTGTAATATTGGCAAACTATTTTGTATTTTCAGTTTGTCATGTGGATATTGTAAATTGTAATTCCCCCTTTGAAAGTCGAAAATCTCTTTCTGCCATAAAAGGTACTACAACGAGAAATGTACTGAATTATGTATGACCAACATGTATTTCAGCGGCGTTCATTTTTTGTTAGCTTCGGTACTTTTATAAAAATAAAACAGGCTTTCCATATAATTTGTACTTTTGTCCTATATATAATAAGAGAATTATGTTCAGCAATAAGGCAATTTGTATAAGCAACCCCATACCTTCAACCTATTTATTTTTTTTTAGTGTGACAAGAAAAATACGTATATTGGTTAGAATTACGAAAACCTATGAATCGTTGAAAAATATCCTATTAGAATATAGTTTCTTTTACAGTTTAAAAAAATTTTTATTAATAAAAAAATAGTTAATTTTTATTGCGTTATGACGCTTTTGTGAACTGTTTTTACACAAATACACCGGCTGCAGTGTTAAGAACGTTTTATCCTCCCCAGTTAAGAAAATTATTTATAAATCTTGAACCAGTTATTTCTGAATCTACAACATAAATTTTTAATAATTATATATTTTTGGTTATTCTGTTATATTTTTATATTCTTATATAGATACTGTCATTTTTAAAAGCATTATTTTTGTTGTTATTTTTCTGGACAAACATTTAAAATACCACTTTTCCTCTGACCCGAAAGCACAGAACGTTTTCATTCTACAAATAATTAAGAGTGTGAGTATGTTAATAAAAATGTTATTACAAAAATCTTATGAAAAATTAATTTCAGTTGTTCGAAATTAAAACTTATTAAAGACGGCAGTGTAATGGGGTCCCTAAGGTTTTCACGGCTGGTTTTCACACAGCTGGAAACATTATTAACAGGGCTGTTAGGCCTTCGCCTGAACTCTAGACCACGGCCTAACAGCACAGATAATAATGTTTCCAACTGTACGGCAGTGAGAGATTTACTTTTACAAGAAAGTATTTACTTTCTTGTAAGTAAAATCTTTAAAACTGAACTTAATGAAACACACCTGTACTTAACTGAACTTAATAAAATAGCTTTCATGCTATTAATTTCTATCTGAAAAAAGACATACTTGTTAATAATATAAACACCTACTGTAACAAGAAACTTATTTTTTCTGTTCAAATTAATATAGTTGAAATAATTTGGACCATTCCAAGCTAACTTATTCATAAATTCTGCTAGGCAGCATTTTAAAATTGAACTTTCTATTAAGGTTTTAGTTGTTACTGACAAAACGTGTTTCCATTTAGATTAAAACCGAAGTACCTTTTGTTTTGTAAAATTTAATCTTTTTATCTGGTTTCACTTTGCTCTTAAATATTATGTTGAACAATTATTGTTCCCTATTTTGTCTGCTATACTTTCTACTTTTCATCGACAAACTTGGTACCTGAAGGCACAACATTTAATAAAATTGTTAACTAACCGTTGCCTGCAGTCCGTTTAAATTTACTAATTTCCTAACGTACTGTAGTTATCGTTTTTTGGTCTGTTGACTTGTGCTGTCCTATTTCTTATACTCGGTGTCTTGTCTTTTGCATAATTGTTTTTTATGTTAACTCATTAAATACTCCACCACTTCTTCTTCTTCTTCTTCTTCTTCTTCTTCTTCTTCTTCTTCTTCTTCTTCTTCTTCTTCTTCTTCTTCTTCTTCTTCTTCTTCTTCTTCTTCTTCTCCTCCTCCTCCTCCTCCTCCTCCTCCTCCTCCTCCTCCTCCTCCTCCTCCTCCTCCTCCTCCTCCTCCTCCTCCTCCTCCTCCTCCTCCTCCTCCTCCTCCTCCTCCTCCTCCTCCTCCTCCTCCTCCTCCTCCTCCTCCTCCTCCTCCTTCTCCTCTACAAGGATTAGGTTATATAAACCTGTTCCGACAACATCTCATCCTCGAACGACCCACATCTCTTCTACCAATGGCTTTATAGTTTAGTGCCGCTTTCGGCAATCTATCCTCTGTCATCCTGTGCAGGTGATCCCACTATTGTCTTCTGTAAATTGAAATAATTTTATTTATGGCCTTTACTTCAAGTTCTGCTCTTATATCTTCATTCCTTATTCTATCTTGCAAATTATAATTTAAAGCATTCGAAGTAACTGCATTCCAGCACTTTGAATCTTGCCGCTTTCCATTCTTGTCATGACCCACGCCTCACTCGCATAAATCAACGTGGTTATTACAACTGTATTATAAAATTTAATCCTTGTGCTGTGACTTGTTTTATGACAATCCACTTTGTTTTGAAATATACTATTTTGAACAAATAAAATTAATATCTGTTAGAGTAAGTGCTTATATCGTTAAAAAGTATGTCTTTTCTCCGTGTAGCGATTAATAGAGTAAATGGTTTTATTTCATTAAGTTCAATTTGAAAATATCGTATTTACTAGACAATATTAAGCTTACAGTGACGTATTTAACAAATCATAATGCCGAACAACATAAATTAATTTCTTACAGATTTTTGTAATAATATTTTTATTAACATCCTTAACAGGTCGGATTTACTTTCAGTTTTCTACAATCTCACTGCTTTGTTATTCTTTACTTCTGTACTTCTGTATAACATTCAAAGTAATTCTGTACGTATTCTGTTCAGACCGAAACTAATTTGTTTAAGAGAATGGTAACGGTGTCATTAGACAGCAATGTATTTAACGATCCCTTCAACAACGAACTACGCGACATTACGGCGGGTGAATAGTCTTTACATTACATAACACTGATCGTCACAATTCACGCTATTCATAGTCTAACGGTTTAATAGATACCCTCTACTCACACTTCCTCTTTGCCCGTCACAGCCATCCAACTCTGTGGTTCTCTGTCTCGGCAACCTTGCGAGTCTTGTAACCTCTGTCTTTTTATGTTTTGTTATTGCAAGTACACCTACATCTACACTTCTACATCTACATTTATATCTACAAACATAACACATCTATCGTTGCCTTTAAGCATTAACAGTCTCTATAGTAATAGATTTTGCGTGGAGTAAGACAAGGATGTATACTATCTCCGCTTTTATTCGACATCTTCTCGGAAGGTATGTGCCGAGTTTTGAAAAAACTCGACTATTTTCTTGGTAATGATGTGACGGGCATTGCTGTACATGTTAATTAATTATCTGAGCGGTGCCTACTCTGTTATCTACATGCTTGCTTGCCGATCCGCGCGCGCTCTGTGGGGAGCGCTACGTAACGTTTTTTCTGTCGCTGCGATGGGCAGTTTTCGTCAGGCAGCCGAACGCAACTCATCTACCATTCTCCCGGCGGCTACCAGTTTGAATTTTGTATTCTAATATCTACTATGCTTAGATAATCTCTACGCGACTCTCCGGTAAATGCATTCTTAAATTTCAAATTTTTTCTTTTAAAACTGAGCATGTTGTGGTGTGTGAGTTATGCTGGAGTAAAAGGGGTGTTGTGAATTACTGAACACGTGAGTAATTACCCATATATATAATTGTCCAGGGTTCCTGATTTAAGTCGATCTCCTGATTCGCTCCAGCTGGTGGCCGTACATCTGCCACCCATGCCGTTAAACGAGTGATTCTCCGTCTGTGCCGTCGGGAGGAGGAGCTGGACAACACACCACAATTACCTCAGGTTTTGTGCCGGATTATACCAGGTGACATTTAACCCTTTTATAAATATTTTTGGCCTCTACAATGTAGAACATCTGATACTATTCCTGGAACAGCTCCAGTTAAAATTTTGTGGGTGCATAAGTCCAGCGGGACAGTTATTGTTTATAAATTTTGTCAGATTTATTTTACAAACGCTTACGTCCCCCCAGAGTAAGTGTAAACCCGGACGGGGTCATGTGTCACCGAATTTTGCTGCTAAATTTTCTCTCATTGCAAAAGTGTGCGTAACTTAATGTTACTGATTTGTAGGGCTGTTAATTATGCTTGCATTACTTGGTTGGGCATTTTCTTGATGGTATTCATAGATCTATATGGGTTTTGATTTTTAAGTTTATTTAGAGGTTTGGGGGGTCCCCTGTCCCGTCATCATCACCTGTCGGTGCGGTCATCCACAGGTTTCGGACTTGTTAAATTTTGTTACATCTGGTTTGGCGTATGGCCTTGCCTGAGGTCAACCCAATTCTGTATGAACACCTCAAATGTGTTCCATTAGGGTTTGATGTTATAAAATTTTTTAATTAAAATTGTTATTAGATATTTTATAAAATTTATGTTAACCGTGTAATAATTCAGTAATGAGTCAATTTTCATCATTTTCTTTTACTGCCATAGCCAGTGTACTAATTGTTGAGTTGTTAATATGAGCACACTATTGGTTCTTACTTTTCAATTATAAACCTTATTATATATTTTATAAAATTTATGTTAACCATGTAATAATTCAGTAATAAGTGAATTTTCATCATTTTCTTTCACTGCCATAGCCAGTGTACTAATTGTTGAGTTGTTAATATGAGCACACTATTGGTTCTTACTTTTCAATTATAAACCTTAATATATATTTTATAAAATTTATGTTAAGCATGTAATAATTCGGTAATAAGTGAATTTTCATCATTTTCTTTTACTGCCGTAGCCAGTGTACTAATTGTTGAGTTGTTAATATGAGCACACTACCGGGTCTTACTTTTCAATCATAAATTTTATTATACATTTTATAAGGCCGTGCAGCCATGTTGACCTGGCGATGGCACATTCCTATCGGGGGGGAAATTTCTAAATTTTCATTTCTAAAATAACATTTCTATACTTGTAATAATTTCATTTGTCGTAACTCAGTCATAATCTGACGTGTTAATGGATTTGTTTTTTTTTTAATGAAAAGTTTTTAAAGCAGGCTGGGCACCTTACCCGTTTACAGTAGTTTGGGATGGGGGTCTTGGTCACGGATACTGGGGGTTATATTCTTCTGAGGCATGGTGAAATATATGTATAGGCTGCCTGTCAGGTGAACATTTGTGTGGTATATGTGTATAGATATGTGTGCTATGTGTATTCATGTAACTATATTGATTGATGTTATTTATGTGTATTTATGAAAAATTATTATGATGATGTTTACATATATTATAATTATATGATGTTACATGTGTATATTTTCAGAAGGTTGTAATGCCAGGGAGTAGAAGTTTGTAATGAGATTCTTGTAATTCTATGAAGGTTATATTGAATACTTAGAGTTATACTTATAAAGCTGCTTGAAATTGCTAATAAAAAATGTTATTGTTGTTTAAGAACCGAGTTTAATTGCAAGTCCCGTTACGCTGGACCCAGCGCATTTTTTGCTTCTCTAGGCCCTAGGCCTAGTTTTAAATAACTAGTGGCCCCTCTTTCAAAAAAAAAAAAAAAAATTTATAGAGCATAAAAGTAGAAAGAGGGGTTACAAATGGTAGCAGAGCGTGGTTGATTCTAGGGTCTAGTTCTTGGGTCCTTGGGTGTGATGGGGCTTGCAAACTCGGCATAGTTTGAAAAAATTCAAAATTTTGAAAATGAACAGAGGTAGATGCAATGGCAGGTTTAGCATTTTATGGGTATATGTATTGTCAAGGTATAATTAATATTTGATTTGGGATTGTAAACCTGATGCCGCCACGTGGCATGCGTTTTAGTTGGTGTTTTTGATGTTGTTGAGATTGGACCTTACCGGAGATCACGGGGGGATTGCCGGGGGAATGGGCTGCCTTATATATAGTTATGGAAGTAATAGCGCTTGAGGTTAGCTGGATGCGGTATGGCCGGACCGGAAGTCGGTACTGTCATTGACCCGACTTAGTCGCTGAAGTTATAATAAATGTCTTTGTTGAAATGTTATATGTTGTGGTAGTTGTTCGGTGGTGTGGATTGTTGGTCTATGTTATTGTCTGATGTGTTTCTCCTCTTGAGTGTGGTGGCTTACGGAGAGTGGGTTCTGGAGTGGATCAGGTTTTCGCAGCGCTAGGGAACCCGGAGGTCGCTCAAAGGGAGGATAGTACTTGAGTTTTTTTCTGATTCTTGTGAATATGTTTTTGTAGGTCATGTTTGTGTTAGGTGTTTCGTGGGGATTTATGTTTGGTGGTTGTGTGTTTTGAATTGTGCAATTCTGGCGGCGGTATGCTACCAGAAATTGCCCCACCCCACTTCAGGGGTTCTCCAGAGACTTGCGGTGTTGTATGGAGTAGATGAGGATAGGTTGTTGGTCTTCTTGGACCTGGTCCTGCAGTTGGCAGATTTCCCGGGTGTGTCCGATGAGGAGGTCTTGTCCCTTATATACCCGTATTGCCGGGGTTCATTGGCATGGCTGGTCACCAGCACTCTGCGTCGGGGCTGCAGTGTCGACACCTTCCATGGGGAAGTGTTGGATTTCTTCATACCCCATCGACGACGTGACCAGTTGAAGTTTAAATTATTCTATCGTCTACAGGCCAACGGAGAGGCATTGGGGGACTTCGTGCACGATGTAAGGAAAGCTGCCCGTATATTAAGACTGGGGTTGCCCGAGACGGAAGTCATACAGGTAATACGAGAAGTCTGAATCCCCAAGAGAGATCCCGGCTGGTTTTCGCAGAGCCTCCACGTTCTTTTGTGGACCTGGACCGGTGGTGTGCGCATGCCAGGACTGTCCAGGCGAATGACGAGTCCCGGGGAAGAGCTGCTACAGATGTCCAATACTCCAGTGGTTCATTAGGAAGAGCTAAAGAAGACAAACATGGCGGTTGGAGGAGACCACAAGAGACTGTCAGAAAAACTGAATATTCCGGAAGTAATGGAGGCTACAAGGGGGTGGCAAGTGGAAAGACGGTAACAACAGCTACAGCACAGAAAACAAAGAAGTATGAAATTAACAGGGGAAGAAGAAATTATGTTAGTAAACAAACATCGACAAGTAGGGAGCCGGTAGCAAGTTATTCCTATTTGGAGAGTAAGGAAACTTTAAAGATTCCAGAGGAAGTACCAGTGCCTAATAGAGTTGTGGGTAAAGAAGGTGAAGAGAAAGAAGGAAAGCGGAATAACTTCTGTGAATTAATACAAGACGACAAGAAAACATTTGTTGATACCGAATTACAGGACTCAGAGAGGACGTCACAGTTGAATCCAGATGCCGTGGAATTTGTTCCGGTATCTCCATCTCGGTACGTGAGGTTCCAGATCCTGGAACATCATCATCGTCTACGCAGGGATATGAGAAGTCACTTGATGGTGTAGCTTTACCATCGCCAGTAGAAATTAATTTAGTCATTGCACATGAACCTGGACAGCTGGATTCCAGGATGGAAAATGTTGAGAACGTTGTAGTTGCTGAGAGTGGTGAAGGAGTGGAATCGAAGGAAGAGGCAGAAGAGCGGTCTGCAGATGCTGCACAGGAAAGTATAGTTGTAGGTGTTAGGGAGACTGAAGAGTCTGAGTTTGCGGATGGACACGGGGCTGTCCAGGCTGCAAAAGTTTCGGAGGTTGCGGGTGGACAAGGGGATGTCCATGCCGCAAGTGTGGTTGAAGGAGATGAGGTAGATGTGGAGGAGAAATTTGGTGGCAGCGTTGTGGAGTGTGCGAGAGAGAATGATGTAGTGTGCAGACGCCTCTAGTGCAGACGCCTTCTGTAAGTAATGTAGAGGATGGAAAGAAGCACGGAAAGAAGTTTCATGTGGACCAGAGGAGCAACTAGAGGATGATGAAGATGTGCAGTGTTCGAATGGTGGTAGTGGACGTGATGATGTTGGTGATGAATGTGTTGAGGAAAACGAGATTGGGGAGGAGGTTAGTGAACAAGTTTGTGAAGGAGCTGGTGACGAGGGTGATGCAGAAATCGGTGAGGAGCTGGGAGAAGATGCTGTTGAAGATGGATCAGGCGAGCAACTGGAAGGTGGTGAGGAGGTGCAGTGTCATGAGGTTGATTTGGATTATGGGGACGAAAAAGGGGAAATTTCGGAAGAGGAAGAAAAGGAAGAAGTGGAAGAAAGAGAAGCAGGGAAGGCAGAAGCAGAGGAGTTAGATGATGAGGATAATCCAAATCGGTGAAAGTAGTGAGGTAAGTTGCCTTGATTCTGATTCAGAGGAAACCAGCCAGTACAGCTCAACGCGAGATAATTTCTCCGAGAGTGGTGTCCGAAAGGAACGAGTACCTAAAGTCCGTCACAGAAAGGTGAAAAAAAAAGGTTTTTTTTTATAGAGCATAATAAAAGTAGAAAGAGGGGTTACAGGTATTTTTAGAGAAGCTTTAGATGACTGTGATGTGGGAATCTCTCTGAACGATGAAAGAATAAACAGCATACGTTATGCGGATGATACCGTCATATTCGCAGATAGCATAGAAGGGCTGCAACTACTAATCAAAAGAGTGACAGAAAGCAGCCGTATGTATGGTCTGGACATCAATGTTAATAGAACGAAGCTAATGATTGTATCTAAGAACAAGTTCACAAACTGCACCCTTCATATAAACCAGCGGCCAGTTGAACGTGTAAGCAAATTTACATACCTTAGTACTATAGTCAATGATCAATGGGACCACTCTCAAGGAATAAAGAGCAGAATATTGGAAAGGCAAGAGCAGTGTACACTAGAAGGACCAGTTTATTCAAAAGTCACGGTTTAACAATAAACACAAAGATGAGACTTTTACGCTGCTACGTATTCTCTGTCCTCTTCTACGGCGTAGAATTTTCGACTCTGAAGCCACAAATAAAAAATTGTAATCTTTTGAAATGGCTTTACCGTAGAATACTGAGCGTATCATGGACAGCACATATAACTAACGTTGAAGTTCTTAGAAAGATGAAGAAACAAATGGAAGTTATTAACATAGTGAAGATATATAAGCTTCAGTATCTGGCACATCTCATGAGAAATGAACTCCATACTACAGGGAAAAGTACTTGGAAAGAGAGGAGTTGGGCGACCGAGAATATCATGGCTGAGAAATTTAAGGACCTGGTTTGGTATGAATACAACTGACTTATTCCGTGCAGCAGTACAGAAAGTTACAATAGTCTGTATGATATTCAACATCCGAAACGGATAGCAATTATCAGAAGAAGATAGTAATAGACCTAAAATAAATCTAAATATAACCACGAGTAGTTGTCATACATCATTCGTGTGAGTAAGCGCGTCAGAATGCATCGACCTACTCAGCGTTAGTGATTAATCTTCTAGCCCAGACCGCTTGTTTGCAACTGTTTTTATTAACATGTGCTAAAAGAGTCGCTTGTTACAACAAACGTTTTAATCAATTTGTAACCGCTGAAGATTTATCGTCTCGGCTGGCAAAGACTTTTTCTGTTCTGTTACATCGCGAGAATAAATAATGCATTTCTGTTATTTATGCGGTGACCAAAAGTGTAAAATTCAGAATAACGTAAGCGACCTATTTGCACGTTTTTTTTTAAACAAAATAACTAGTAAATATTTAGAAGTTATTTTAAGAAAATCAGAATGTTATCGGTAATCATTATAATTCTATCGTTTTGTGAAATAGCGACCTGCAAAATTAACGGACTTAATTTTTTTGAAAGAAGACTTCGAAAGTAAATGGAGTTACACTAGCATCATTTGTGTATATGGGTTGAATTTTACTTTGTGTGTATATGTTTTATATTTATAGAGAAAGTCTTTTTTTATTCCAAAATAAATGCTCCGCATTTAACGTAACCCTTTATCATTACCACTAACTGAAATCGTTATCACTGACGGTGAAAAAGTATTTCCATTGCAACACGTAACAACAATATATACTTAAAAGAAGGAAGTATGTATATATATATTTTTTTTAATTTATTATAATGAAGTTTTACAATCTACTCATTTCACTGAGTAATAAGTAAAAGTGATGTATAAATAGTCACTTGAGGTGGGAACCATCCAGCGATGATTACCATGTTCACCGGGTCAGGTCATCTGGCCACTGTCTCTCAGCCTTCTTACATCCAGTGGTGATGGATTGAGGAGCTCGTTGATCAGGTTATTGCTGTGTCCTATGTTGCGGTTCCTGTACTTAGCGACGTGCATCTTGATGACATCCGAAATGTATGGAGTGTTGAGGTCTTTGTGAAGAGTATAATTAGAGATGAACCAGGGAGCATTCGTTATGCAGCGCAAGATTTTTGACTGAACTGTCTGCAGAATCTTTGTGTTGGAAGGTTTAGAGCAGCCCCACAATTCTATACCGTAAGTCCAGATTGGTCTGAGCACAGCTTTATATATGATGACTTGGTTTGCGAGAGATAGTTGAGATTTTCTACCTATGAGCCAGTACATTTGCCTAGCTTTTAAGTTGAGTTGTTGTTTCTTAGCCTGAATGTGGGCTTTTCATGTTAATTTGTCGTCCAAATGCAGCCCCAGGTATTTAACTTCTGATTTTATAGGTATGGGAGCATCACTTATGGTGACTTGTGGACAAGAGCTACGTTTCATGGTGAAGGTTATTTGAGTGGATTTTGCAGAATTAACTCGGATCCTCCACCGCTGGAACCAATCTTGCAGGATGTATGTATATATGTGTGTGAGCGCGTGTGCGCGCAAAGTGTATTTGTGTATGTACGATTATAATCCATAGGTGAGTAACATTACGAGTAATACTGTAATTAGCGTTGTTAGGTTAAATTGTTTGGCCTCTATAACACTACTCAACTGTTGCACATGCTATGTGTATAACGACCCAAGGCGTTCGGCAGCGTTGCAGTCTTTCTATTTTTTTATTTAATATCCATACAGATGATGCCATTACGAAATGGAAATTGGACGCCCCCAACGGATTATATTGGTTAATCACTTCAGCGCTTCCTCGGACCTTCCACACTTTCCGTCCCCTCGGCTTATAGTTCCATAGTTGTTTGGGGATGCGGTAGTCATCCATTCGGCAAAGATGTTCCCACCAATTCAGCCGATACTGGGCGATCCTGTCGAGTATACTCATAATATTAAGTTCCTGCCGTATATCTGTGTTTCTTCTTTGATCATGGAGAGTATACCCTGCCACGTGCCTGAGAAATCTCATTTCAGCCGCTTGGATGCGACTGGCCTGGCCTATCGTTAAAGTCCAATTCCCAGACCCATAAAGAAGTGTGGAAAGAGCCATCACCTTGTAGAATTTTAGGCGTGTTCCTTTACTTGCTGACTTGTCAATTTTAACTAATATTCTAAATTTTATTTTGGTTTCAATAAAATCCTTTTTTTCGCTGTCGAGATATTACATATTGATATTGTTTTGTAGAAAATTGCATACGTTGTTTCGATCCAATGTCACGAAGTTTCTTCGCTGTCTGCAAAATGGGGGCGTAGGTGAGATGCATAGTGTTATAGGCTACATTTGAATCAATGCCCCACAACGAGCGCGTGAAACTAGTAGCAGCACGAGCACTTTCCAGCCTTGCAACTGTCTTGCAATCGATTGTAGACCGTGCAACCGATTGCAATAAGTGCAATAGGTTAAACCAATGCCCCATCACTTTTTCTGCAAACAATTGCATGCAATCAGTTGCCTAGTACAATAAAGGCCTTAGTCAAATCGTAACTTCTAATAATATTAGTTGGGTACAAAAAGTTTAGTTATACCACATGACTGATGATAATGTGATTATACACACACTTATTGCTTACTAATGGTACCTATAATCTCAATACTCTGTTGTGGTGTATTCAATGTTCATTTTTCATTGGTTTTTTGTAAATAGTAACTATTTTACAATATATTGACCGCCAGTGCACAGTGTACACGTCTGTGACCGAAATCGATTGAATGTAATTAAAATTTATTATACACATTGTACGGTAGCGCGATAATTTCACTTTGTAGGTTGGCTAATCTGCTTACTGCTTTCTTCCAATTATTCATGTTGAAACTTTGTACAGTTCGTCTAAAACGCTCGCGGCGGTCGGTCCGCCCAGCTGTCTTGCTGTCATTCACTCTTGTCGACATTACAGTTCGTCTCAAACGCTAGCGGCGGTCGGTTCGCCGACTGTTTTACTCTCATATTTTCTTGTCGACATTTAATGTAGGCCTTAGGCCGGCCGGCACATTTTCACTTATGGCCAACTAGGCCCGCTATTAATTCAATTTAAAATTTTAATACCTTTTTAGACAACACGCATTATTAGCCAACCTTATTTCAATAACTTTAATCATGTAATGTAACCTTGGAAAATTCATTAAAATCAATTCAATACAGTCCACAATTTATATCATTTCTTATACCTACTGAATCAATGCATGCATTACAAGCTATTTTTTACAAAACGTTTCTGGTACACGCCGACAGGATTCACCACATTTGTTGGATCACTCACGTCACAAACATTTTTTAGCCCACTTGGGCCTGATACTCAACACACAAATAAATGTTTTTACGATAGTTTGGTAGTCTGCAAGGGCGTAGTTGCTCAAATCGATAAGCGTCTTGTGAATCAAGAGCGTAGGTATACAGGTAGAGGTTTATTTTTAGTGATAATCAGAAAGCGGTTCGCAGAGTGTGGTTGCCTGAGGCAATCGGGCGTAGAAATCCCATGTAACGCAATAAACCGTATGTGTCTCCTTAGCAACACAAATGAGTCGTGAAATTTGTGGGGGATTTTGTAGACACACGTGTGGAAGACAAAATAATATTTTAGTAGAATCGACCAGTGAACTAACTGTAGCGTTTGACAACTCAATGGCTGTTTTTGCTGCAATATAACAACTGATTTTAAATACAACTTAGTTTAAAGCACACGTATATTTAATGTCATTTTGAATGTTCATCACTACTTTTTTCACAGCACTTAATAATTATTATTTAATGGTACTTTCACTTGTAAAATTTACTTGTTGATATTCCCTCAAAAGCCGTTTCGGAGTTGTATTCTCCTTCTTCAGTGAGGTTGAATACGGAATGTGTCAAGTAGTCGGTAATTTGTAACGGTTTTTTAGGTGACTGGTTGTGTGTGGGGGTGTGGAGATGGAAGGGGGTTGGCGCGGGATTCTGAATTGTTATATGCGTTGTGTATTATTGTGTCGAATAGTGTGTTTGATTTAAATTGTAAATGGTCATTGAGTATGTTGTTTGGTTGTGTTTGTATATTTCGTATTGTTCTGCGGTGTTGAGTTTGCGACTTTTGGGTAGGTAGTGTAAAATTTCAAGATTGTTTTTTATATTGGTGTAACTGTGGTTTTCTGTCTGGATGTGTGTGGCAAATGTGGATTGTATGTTGTTGTTGGATAATGCTTTTATGTGTTCAGAAAATCTGGACAGAATACTTGACACATTCCATATTCAAACCTCACTGAAGAAGGACAATACAACTCCGAAACGGCGTTTGAGGGAATATCAACAAGTAAGTTTCACAAGTGAAAGTACCATTTAATAATAATTATATTTAATGATTTAACGCTAAACAGAAATGATGTTATTGATGCATTTTATAATAATAAATAATAGGCTGTGTGTGTGTGTGTGTGTATGTGTGTGTAACGGCTTAAAACGTATAATACAAATATAAAATCCGGTTTGACTGTCTCTATTGTCAAGAAGGAGCTGCACTCATAAACATAACATATAGCCTACCTACTGTAGAAACAAACACTAGTCAACAACAAACATATGTCTTGGAGAGGTATCCTCTAGTAACAGAATTTTTGCCCTTACATCTGATACCGAAAATGTATATTAATTACAATACTCATTTAATTTTTATAAAATAGAATTTACTTTCATAAATTTGCCTTACTTAACTTATCTGTAACTTATTCCCCACTACAAAACCAAACTGAAAATCAATGAACACATGTGAGAGAGAGAGAGAGAGAGAGAGAGAGAGAGAGAGAGAGAGAGAGAGAGAGAGAGAGAGAGAGAGAGAGAGAGGGGGCGGACAGACAGACTGAGAGCGTACACACACACACACACACACACTTTCACTCTCTCTATCTCTTACTTATTCTCGCACACACCTCCTCACGTAATCACTTGGCCATGCTTCTGTGCTGATAAATTTTCGTATACTAATAAGTTAATGAAGATTTTCTCATAAATCGTCCCACCAGAAACACGAAACGACCCGCTTTCCTCATTAATTGCCTGCCGGCCCCTCGCCAATGCGCCAAACACACACCGCAGATGAACATCACAGATGTCTACAATAACTAGCCAATCCGGTAACACCTCACAATCCTACGCGACTTTCACGCCTCTCACATAAGTCCTTCGCCGCACGCTTGACGCCACTTTGTAAGCAAACTTGGACGCTACCCTCCATCTTTATCGTCCTGCGCTGCACGACCAGGCCGTTATACTCACTATAGTACGGGACTTAGCATAATAAGTTTCGACGTTACGCAATAGTAACAGCTCTTCCCCGCCTCTCGCCCAACATCGTTGTCGTACGTTACACTTGGTGATGAGTAGGTAATGGCGGGGAGAGCGGGGAGTGAAGCGTCATGGCAATACGGCAGTCGCCTCGAAGCTTATTTTGATACGTCTCACATAATAGTTAGACAAAATCTAATTTCACTCACCCTCATACCCAACTCGGCTGTCCTACTCTGTACATACACAACACACCCACACTTGAACTCACTATATTTGATGCCTCCACCTTCTCAGCAACCGCCCTGCATTGGTGTGCGTCTTCTAATAATCAATTTCAAAACCGGCTAACGGGGGCTTGTCCCCAAAACAGCCCGAGACTTACTCATATGGACAAGCCTGAAACATCATGAAAAAGATGGCCCAGTAGACAGTACACACCTCTTAAAAACCACCAACTGGTGTCAGAACAGGCATAGCAATGTTTACTCAGTCTGTAAAACATTAAAACAATCAATCTTGATTGCTGAACACTTATGCAAAAATTAATAATCTGCATTCAGTTAATCTGGAGGAGAATAAAATAGAGGACTGTTAATAAACTACAGAATAATTGAACACGTACTACGAAGAAAATTACCAAAATTTAGTATGAATAAGTCAAAAGGCAAGTAAGAGAAATAAAGCTACCGATATCCTAAAGGAGATAAACAATGAGTGTTACGAAGAATGAGTGTATTGTTAGGTAATTTTAGTAATCAATTTTAATCTTTAAGGAACTACTAAAACTTTCAACGTTGGACGACTGTTTTTCATTAAATTTTACAACCAATAATATAAAAATAAAACATACAGGTATATATAACAATATGCAGTAAATAATCGTGAAAAATTATAAAATATCACTTCTGATTACACCAGAATATTGTTTTACCGAAAACATTGAAGAGTGTGAATTTAACAACGTATGCAGTCAAGTGAAGTTATTTTATTTGATGAAAGTGTTGAAATAAAATAAAAGCTAAATCGAGTAAGATTGTCCCTTATTATTTTACAGTTATGCTCAAAATCATTAGACAAATGTCGTTTGAAACGGAACAGTATATAATTAAGCAAAACTAAGTGACTTTCCGTAAAGGTGTGGTGTACTACAATTGTAAAAACGGAATCAGTAATTACTGTTGACATACTGTTTCTTTAATTAACTTGAAAAAAGTATCAAACAAATACTCTTCTTCACCATTCTTTAAAAATGGATTTAACTTGGCATGTTTTTAATTAAATTTTGGATGAAAAGTCTCTTTATTAATAAAATTCTTTTTAAAACAATCGATGATTGATGACTGCTTATATGTAAAAAATTAATTATGAATAATTTAGAAAGGTAGAAAAATTCTCTGACACAGACAAATTGGTCTGATAATTAAAGTCTAAGGTAAAATTGTTTATATAAATTGCTATTTATCATTAATTAAAGAGTGTACATACACACATAATGGATCAACCTGGCTGTCGATGAACAGGTGATGCTCGATTCAGATGTGTTGGCAATAGTTTCAAGTAATATCAATTAAATAATACGCCAAGAAAATTACCTGTCCCATGTCATAAACATACAATTACGCTTAGCCTATTATATGGTACCACTTATATTTTAAATATAACCATCACTGTATGTCACGATTAATTCTTAATATAATATAATATAATGATACGTTTCGTATTGCTACGACATCACAGAACAATCTACGTGTTTAACAAATGTTCCAGTTGAATCCAGCGGAATCCGTGTGGTGTACGTGCTCTCGACGCATTCGCGAGACTTTTCTGGAAGCCGCCAGCCGCGCGGATTGTGTCAAGGCCGCAATTAATTACGCCGTACATACTGGCGCTAAGACGCAGTTTAGAAACTTCTGGTCTGTGAGCATTGTATAAAATACTGAGCGGCAGCGGCCTTAGTAGTCAGTATAGTTGCGATATATTTACAGTTCGTTTCGCGTTTATTGTCGGGCGATTACAAGTGATTATCGGGCGATATTACTGTGTGCTTTCAAGTGGTTATTAGTGAAGTGTTTAATAATCGGGCGGGATAATTGTAATACAATTGTGTTTAATATTAGTGGACATTTTTTGCGTGTAAACAATTTTTTATTTGATTTGTTGTAAGAGACTGTGTTGTTAATTACGAACTGTTTAGCTGTGAAAATTAAAGCTAGTGATTAGTGACTTAATTGGTGTCTTGTATTTTGTTTCCACTGCACCACACGGCGATCAAGTAGACCGTCGTAACAATATTTTATATAACACGTATATTACACTACACACCGGATGGCCCATAAGTCAGTTGGCACTAGCATAGCAGTATTGTAGACGCTCGATTGACTAGCATAGTTGTTACTTGACTTGACTAGAGCAGTAGTTCCCATAATTCAATTGAGATTTGAGGTTCTGAGGTGAGGTTGATGTTGATGTGTATGCTGTTGTTAGCGCTTGTTTGTTGTTTGTTGTTCGTGTTCTTTGCGAGAAAATGAATAGAAAACTATCTACAGAGCAGCGTGTTTTTGTACTGTAGATGTGGTGGAAACAGAACCATAATTACAGTGATGTTGTTGAGTTATTTGCGGAACGTTTTCCAAACATCGCACCTCCATCTAGAGAAGGTATTCGTAAACTGAATAAGAGATTTGAACAGACTGGAATGGTAGCGGAACGATCAGGTAGGCCAAAAACAGTTACAACAGAAGAGAATTGAAATATCGTTGCGCAATGTTTTGTGCAGTCACCAAAGAAATCAACACGAAAAGCGTCCAATGAGTATGGAATACCTCGAGAACAAGCCTGCAAAGGATGCAGAAAACGTTGAAGTTGAGACCATATAAGCCCACTTTACTGCAAGGTCTAAATGAAGATGATCCTGATAGGCGTACAGAATTCTGCGAATGGTACGCAATATGACAAAAAGACGATCCACAATTTTACAAAACCATTCTTTGGAGTGACGAGGCTACTTTTAAGCTGAATGGTATAGTGAATAGGCACAACTGTGTTTACTGGGATACTGCGAATCCACATGTGGTGATAGAGACAGAGTTAAACGCTCCGGTGGTTACTGTTTGGGCAGGGATCTTTGCCGGTGGGGTCATCGGACCCTACTATTTAATGGTACAGTGAATGCTGAAAGTTACCTACAAATGCTTCACGAAGTGTTGATGGAACTAGAAAACAGTCCACTTTTTGAACACCTGCAGCCAATTTGAGAAAAGTTAATATGGCAACAAGATGGGGCACTCCCTCACTATGGACTGATAGTGAGAGACTTTTTGAATGCAACGTTCGATGAATGGATTGGCAGACGGGGTCGTGTTGAATGGCCTCCACGTTCTCCTGATCTTACCCCGATGTACTTCTCGGTCTGGGGTATACTAAAAAATGCAGTGCACTCCGTGAAGATTCGTGATGTGCAACAATTGAAGGAATGCATTCAATCTGAATTTGAACACCTACAGTCCCTGAATATTTCGGACATAATTTGTGCTTCAGTGCTTCGAAGATGTAAAATTTGCATAGAAAAGGATGGAGGCCACTTTTAACATTTCTTGTAGGTCATGAGAACTATGCTATTAACTATCTTTATGCGTTATCTGTATCTGTATCCCTGCTGCACCTCTACAATAAAAGTGCTATTTGCAATTTTGCCAACTGACTTATGGGCTATGCTGTATGTGTGTGTGTGTATATATATATATATATATAACCGTATTACGTCTTACGTACTATCTAATATGTGACATAAACCTAACGCTAACGCATTTGTATATTATACACTTCATATGTCCTGTGTATACTCTTTCGTCCTTACTCACTCCTAATTTTTAAAATTTATATTCATTTTGTTTCACTAACTGTAAAAGTTTAGTTTTCACGAAAATATCGTCAGCATGTATATTTTTTAAATTATGTCATGAGACACAATATCTTCTTTATACCACGCATTATTTAGAATACGTTCAATCATCGAGAAAATTGTAATCTCGACTCGTAATATTAATCATAAACAAAAATGACAAACGGTGTAGTAAAAACTATCATAGTATCACTATAGTATAAAATAAGAACTGGCCAAACAATTCTAATATGATTACACAGAGATTCTGCGCATATGAATAATATGTTTGACTGTAAGAAGGGTCTTAACGGCTTTGTCCAATAGAATTCCAAATGAGCCATGCGTGTTTGTTTACACCAGGAAAGTACTAAGAACGGAAAGAGTAAACATAGACTTCTTACCCTACTTTGTAAGTGACCTACAGTTAACAATAGACTGTGAATAAAAAAAAGGAATTATTTCAGACGTGAGAAGAAATGAATTTTTAATTAAGTGTTAATTTTCTCAGTAAGTAAAGTATGTCTGAAGAGAGAACGGATTGTAGAGATAAGTTTGTCAAGTGGGGGACAGGCCCGGGTAATATTAGCGACATCAGAAAGTATTCTATTATAAAAGACAAATGTCGAGAAAATAACGAGGACCTAAGAGGGCAGTAATGAGAACACACATAGCTAATGAATTTTGCACACAGCTGGATGTACTACATCTATTACCATAACATAAGGGTGCCCCAGTTTTGTTTGGATAGTTAAGTGGGATCACTAATAGCGCTTTCACTGACAAAATACTAGTAATTCTGAGCAAATTACAATGAAATAAAAACATGTTATTCAAAAATCGATATTTATATAACTGATAAAAAGTAGCCTCGATAGTGGAAATTATATTTAACGTTTTATAACAAAATATTAACGTAATACAAATGCCAAGTAATTTTGTATTAATATTTTTAAAAGTGCAAGACGGAACGACAATTAAATGCCGGTGGTTGTTCCGACCGAATGCCATGTGTATTCCTCCGCACTGACTTCAGTGGGCACTGCTTACTTAAAAAGTCGGTCCAGACCAAACATTTTTAGCTGTAGGTGAAGTAGCCAAAGAGAATTGGAAAATGAACCCTGAATGTTAAAAGTTGTTCAACTATTCACAAAGATGTAAGCGAAATGTAGACTTCCAGAAGATAATTAAAAAAATAATCATACATATACACACACAATTACATATTTCATATCACTTAACCTATTATGATCCGAAATACGGTACTCAGGGGAGTATTTACAGGGGGGCGAATGGGGCCAGATCCCTTCCAGAGAGTTTAAAAATTTTGACGAATTGTTGTTTTCTTATGTTGTTAAAATTCACGCCCGGTCTGTTTGGCCGTGGTCCATTGCTTTCACCAATAACAGACGTTTCGGCAGTGTCATCAACTGTCATCATCAGTGTAAAATTTGAAATTTTGGTAACGTAAGGTGGTAGACGTTAGTGACCACAGTACTGTGTTGTTCTCTAAAGTTTTAAATTATTTTCTTATATTTTCAGCTGTGTACGCTAATACAGTAATAACTCTTTCCTAATATTAAAGCATGTTTATTACACACCATTTGCGTACCGGTATACGTTTGAAATATGAAATACAGGAAAATCAATCCAATCAATAAGTATCTTCTAAACAATGTTTCAATAACGCGTATCTTTATTGTGCTATTACCGTTTATTTTAATGGGGTCGATTTCAGGATGTTATCACACGTTTTCAAACACTTTAAAGATAATAATGTTATCTTCACTTATTTTTTTCTTTTTTATGAAGCCGACTGGACCGGACCCCCCCCCCCCCCAACACCAAGACCAAACATTAGATACGCCATAGGTGGTACTAAATAAGAAATACATTAATTTCCGATCATTGATTTCTCATTCTATAAATGGGATTACCGTCTCTAGCCTTCTTCTTCTTCTTCTTCTTACAATCCTAATTCGAAGACTCCGGGCTGAACAACGACTGTTTGTCCAAAATCTTCTTTTCTTAGATTTTCCCTAAAACTTGTTCCATTAATTGTCCTTCTGAAGCCATTATTAGATGCTTAATAAAATGCTCTGGTCATCTACAATTCTTTCTAATAAAAATTCTATTTTAATTTGTGAAAATAAAAATTCAAATATTCTTCTTGGAACAAGTATGCAGAGACATTTTGTTTTAATTAATAACACAAATGTTAAATTTTTTAAACTCGCGAATATAGAAAGAGTAATATATTGCTTTCATTCGATTCTGATAAATTTCTGCAGGCATACTACACTTAAATAATAGGTCTTACGTAAGTACAACGTAATATAAGAAAGACAAATGTTACATTATAGCCTACACCGATTGCGTAATATGGTTACGAAACGAATTTCTTAAGAACTTCTAGACTACGGTAACCAAAATCTTTGTCAAACAGTTACACAATATTGTTTTACCTAAATGTATTTACTACACTGAGAATCAATCTTCTGCTTTATAACGTTGTATGTGTTAATACAGGCAAAACCTTTTTAAGGAAAAACCCCAAAATTTAACGAATCTAGGAGACAGGGTTGTTTTAAACATAAGTACATAAAGTTCCATCATTATTGTAATTTATAAGTACAGGAACCAGGAAAATGTATATTATAATTTAGTGATCAGGATACAATGATTAAAGGGTCGTAAATGACTAAAACGGCTAATAAAAGTAGCTGCAAATAACGCCAGATGCTTTTACATTGGGGTTTACGTAAGATTGCGGTGGGTTATTATTACGTGAGAAAATAGAATATTCTACTAGACTTGTACAAATAAATGTCGGGGCTTGACGACTGGTAGAAAAGATGTTGAATCGTCCCACCATCTACACGTCTTATATATTAATTATATATATATATATATGTATATATATATATACATATATATATATATTATAACGATTCATATTAGCGTCCTATCTAAACGTTATATGAAAGTGCCTGACGGAGGGAGTAGAGCAGCGTAAGCAAGAGAGAGAGCGTACATCGCAGCCATCTCACTCTAACCTCGTCACCACGACATCAGACACCGGTACGAACATGACATTTTACTCAATACAAATTATCAGTTCAACCTGTGATAACTTAAAAACTAATAAATATACGGCAATTCTGAAAACAGCATTGTATTCAGCAAGTGAAGCTTTATAAGTAGCCGCAATCTCAGTTAATACAATTAACAATTGACGAAGTTATACGGAAGACGTACGCCAAAAGGAATAACGAGAGAACCTATATGTAATTATTTGTAAACTGCGTTACCTGTTGCAGCAAACGATAACACTAGAACGATTATATTATTATTATTCAGTGATATATACATACATACAATTTACTTATTAAACACTTCAAGGATTGTAACGTCTTACAATGACTATAGCATATTTACATCTGTTATCTGTTTTATTGGACCTACATGTACATGATTCAACCCAAACGTGTGCACGTTGTATGTATGTGTGTGATTACGTTGCGTATGCGTCTGTGTGTGTGTGTGTGTGCGCGCGCGCGCGCGCGTTGCTTGTGTGGTGTAACCCAAACGTGTGTACGTCGTATGTATGTATGTGTGTGATTACGATGCGTATGCGTCTGTGTGTGCGCGCGTTGCGTGTGCATCTGTGTGTGTGTGTGTGTGTGTGTGTGTGTGTGTGTGTGTGTGTGTGTGTGTGTGTGTGTGTGTGTGTGTGTGTGTGTGTGTGTGTGTGTGTGTGTGTGTGTGTGTGTGTGTGTGTGTGTGTGTGTGTGTGTGTGTGTGTGATATTTAACATGATTTTAATGTTGTTGTATTGTTATGTTGCAGGTTGCTTCTCCTACAAGTACAACACAATTATATATAAACTTTCGAAAAAAATATCAATTTTATAATGTATTTATTTAATTATGACTTGTGAATTTTATATTGTGAATGTTAAAATATATTTAATCATTTAAACAAATTATGACTTTATTTTATTTCACTCTACACCTCTAAACATGTGTACAATTAATTTATTTTTGTGAACTGTATTACTTGTGGGAACTGTTACATCAGAAGATTTGTATGAATTTCAACCACCGTTTTCATGTGTGTGTGTATAATTTTAATTTATTTCGCTATACACTACTGAACCTATGTGCGTGTGTAAACTGTACCCATTAAACAGAAGTATTGTACCAGATTGATACGCCGTTAACGTATGGATTTGTCATCTGTAACAGCACACAGGTAAGTAGTTCATTGCCAACAACACATATACATAGTTAATATTTGCCAAATATATATATATATATATATTTCTAACAAGGATCAATCACACTGACTGCATTATAAAACTATTAATTAATTATTTAATACATTGAAAATTGAAGACGGCGTTTTGACAACGAGAGAGAGAGAGAGAGAGCTAAAATTATTTACTCATCACATCGACTACTCCATGTACACGGTAAGAGAGAGAGAGAGTGAGAGAGAGAGAGGGCGTTAATATTTGTCGAATAAATATAAACTTTCTAATTTCATATACATGCGCGCGTTACTGACCATAGAGAGAGAGAGACATACACAACGTGTGTGAGAGAGAGAGAGCTAAAATACATTATAACACACGACAAATTTGAACTCATGCAAAGGTTGGTACACCTGATCATATATTTTAATATACACTATAATGCATCGAGTTGGAACCACCCCCACCCACTGATATGAAATAAAAAAACCACCCACCCAACACCACCCCTTGATATGCAAATCAGCTTTCTTAAAAAATAAAAAGTATATTCACGGATGCTGGTGGTCCATTGAACCTCATCCCACCAAATCAATTTAATTAAAAAAATAAAAACATCAAATAAAAAAAATAAAATAATAAATTTAAAAAAATAAAAAAAAATTTATTCGCGGAAATTCGCGGATGCTGTGGTCCATCGGGATGCTGCGGTCCAGCGGTGGCGGCGTCATCTCTTAGATCATGTTTTTTAGAGTTTTTTATTGTTTTTTTAAGAAGGCGGCATTCCTTTGTGCGTTTGAACCCCCCATTATCCCTCTACTAATTATGCTACGTAGGAATTAGGTGTTTTCACACACACACACACACACACACACAGATAAAGACCTAAGCAACAATATTCTATGGTCTGATCTTTGAAAACACGTTTGCAAATACCTGTAATCAATCGATTTGCAAACACAGGAAATACGATTTTAACTAGAAATTCTCTGCAGTTTGAAACCTGTCACGGGGTGTTTTGTCGACCTGTTCGAGATTGTCGAAACTGGAAAAACGCATGATTTATTTGAACAACCAATCAACATCCAGTATTTAAAACTGACGCCAACTCAAAGCGAGGGGTAGCATCACTCTTCGTTCGGATCTTAAACGCACTAGACGTGTATAAATAACGTATAGAAATTTTTCAATCACGCAAAAGCGTAATTAAGATCAAATTCGAGAAGTAGTCCGCAGTAAAGATGAATTAATACCGTTCAACAACTCTCGCTGCGTAAAACAAAGTTAATTAATTAAATAATTAATTAATTAAGCATCAGCCGTGAAGGACCTGTGCGACAGAAGGCTACAGCATCTGTAATTGCCAGGGCATCTTCTACAGCATTGATCAACATCAATTCTTCTGTACAACACCATCAAAAGGAGGACCCCTACGGATTTCCATCTTCGGTCAACGCATCAAACAGTAAGAAATAGATTCATTGATGAATGAAATAAGCACTAAACAAATAATAAAAGCAATAAACAATTTTTAAAAGACACTAAGAATTTTACATTTTGTATTTTAATTATAAGATTTGCTCTAACATAATATAGGAGTGTTGAATGGAAAGTGGGGTGCAGTATTGGACGTGCAAATTATTGCAGACCTGTTCTTTAGCACTGGTTTGGGAGATAGCAATCTCTTAATCAAACCAGATAAGAGCCATAGGTCGTTTGAACGTCTTAATCGTTACTTTTCACACTCACTCAGTAATTATAAGTGTTAGGGTAGAAATAAGTCCTACCATTAGCCTAATCAAGTTTAAAAATAATTGATTAAAACGTTAATTAAATAATCAAGCAAATATGAAAGTGTTATTTGTAACGATTCCCCTTGAAAACCACAATCACTGAACGAATCCTGAGAAAGAGTTTCTCCACGCGCTGAGCTAAGCTGAAACCGTGTCATTTGTATCTGGGATTTATTCTGGCGCCCAAGTAAAGTAATATCACGGGTAAGTAACATTTTATCTAACATTTAAAATATTAGATAATTGTGTTAGATGAAATAAGGCGTTGTTATATATATATATATATATATATATATATATATATACACACCCATCTTGTACCCATCCTCCTTGTTTTGTTTACTTATTTTCTGTAGTCTTATTTACCTTGTATGGTATATATATATATATATATTTATATTTATATTCAAACACTTTTTGCTACAGTCTGTTTCTTGATGTATATATATTTAATATTTATAATCACTTTACCTCAAGATATTACCACAAGTTGGTACCCGAAACATGTTCCAAATAAGGAGAAAATATCTTGAGGTAAAGCGATTATAAATATTAAATATATATACATCAAGAAACAGACTTTAGCAAAAAGTGTTTGAATATATATATATATATCGTACTGTTGTTTTTTTCTGATATATAATATAATAATTGCACCACGTTGGATGCGTCATTTTTGTACTGTAAATTAATTACAGTTATTGTAATTAAGATCTATACCTCCTGTTATTACGTTTTTTTATTTACCAGTACATGCAAAGAAACTCTTTCTCTCAGGGTTAATGATTATTAAGTTATTTGATCGTATTTACGATTGTATCTATTATTTTCTTTTCTTTAAACCAACCCAGATTCAGTTAATATGTAGTATTTTGACAATTAACCATGTAAAAAATAAATAACATACTAATGTAACTTAACCGTCTCTGAATTCTTCCAGCTGCCACGGGTTCACTTCTGGTTGTTGTTTACCTTTTTTCAAAAGCAATATTAGGTTTGGCAATCTGTTTCTTCACCCAAATTTCTTATTGCTCTCACCGCTGAATGCCGCTCTCCAGGCTACTGCAACACAGATGTCTCCTCGGAACACTTAATGATCCTTTATGGCCACTTAAACTCTTCTCCAGTCCAAGATGTTCCTCTTCTGTCGTTGTTCTATCAAGGATACTGTTATATTTCTCGTATTATTATTTATTTATTAAATATTATAATTAAACTCTGGTATCACGATTCAAAATCCTTTATTTTATTTTATTTTCCATGTTACATTAACTTTGATCATGTACAAATGTTATTTTTATGAAATTAGACTCTTCAGGTATTTACTATTAGGTATATAATTTTAGAATTATAACGTTACTCTTAATGCATTTAATTTTAGACTAATAACTTTTCTTTTCTCAGATATAATTGAAGACTAACACATTTCCTTCATCACTATACAAAACAATTTTTTAACAATTTACAAAATTGCCCCCATGATAATTCCCTAATTTCTTTACATCTGTTTATCATATACCTATTAAAACATATATCATTTTTCTATTTCTTATTAAACATCTTTATTTTACCTCTAATATTCGTAATTCTATTGGTTATTTATTAAATTATAATTTTATTACTCTTTACTCTTCTTATAATATTCATTCCAATTTTATATATTGTTTTCTGAACATATAACTAAATATGGTTTTATATCATATAGGAATCGACCTCTATGTTGTCTGAGTAAGTCGATATTTCCAATGTTTTCTGTTTACATTCAATACAAAATCTGCATCCTTTCTCTTTTAAAATTTATTATCTCCCTATTATGTACTGTATGCATTTTAACAGCAGTACAATATATATAGATATATATATTTCTTCACAGAAATACTTTATTTAGCGAATTTAGTTCTAGATCTATACACATAATGACGTAATATACTTTTCCACATACTTAAATTACATTTATATATAGGCACACACACACACACACACACACACACTCTCACACACACACACACACACACACAAGCGCATACAAATACTTACACATCAAATACATACGGTGCGTATATTAAATACTCTTCCTCCTGGGCAGTAGTCAGCATACTGGTTGGCAAAAGGGACCGTTATCTTTGTCTGTCTATCCTCCGTCAGTATCTTCACTTCGTAAGAGTGAAATCCCAAAACGCCTATCGTCTGTAGCATAAATTTTTCTTAGACTCTCCCTGCAAATTATTTTCTGCAGTTTTCTCTTTCAATGTGCTCTCGAGAGGAGTGCGTGTCCTTGCATTCACCCATATAATTCATGATACTCATCACGTCGTCACTCTACTCACGTCTTTTTAACGTGCCTCATATCATTTCATACACTATGGCGAGGTGTATAATCACTAACGTCGACAGACATAAGTGAATGGTGAGTATATCAAAACAAGAGCATGATGAGATCACTAACAGTGGCACGATTAGATTAGGAAAGAAATAAATAATTTGGGAACGATCAGAGGATTGGGTCTTGAGAAATACGTTTGAACTTCTACGAGTACGCCAATAAAATAAAATACAACGATCCTTAAAACAATTCCAATGACTCATTCATTCAAAGGAAAAGAACATAATTCAAGAAGGCCATGAATTAAATATTGGTTAAATCGATGCAATAAAAAAAGTATCATTATATTGAATGATCATCACCTCTTTCACAGCACTTTAACAATTAATAATTTAATTCACTTTTACTTGTGAAAAAACTTACTTTTTGTTGTATCCTCAAACGTACGTTTCGGAGTGGTTTGCTCCTTCCTCAATGAGGTATAAATGCGGAATGCCCTAAATACGCATAAAAAAGTATAAATAGGCATTCCGCATTTATACCTCACTGAGGAAGGAGCAAACCACTCCGAAACGTACGTTTGAGGATATAACAAAAAGTAAGTTTTTTTCACAAGTGAAAGTGCATTAAATTATTAATTGTTAAAAAAGTATCGTTGTAACGAGAATGTTTGCAGATCGTCGGTTAACTATGGTACCGACGGTTTATTGTATAATACACCGACGGTATATAATATAGATATATATTATATTTATCTGGTATTATATTTATTATCTGGTAATCGATACATATTATACCGACGTTATATTGTAAAGCTTGTGTGTGTTCGCGAGGGCGTTGTGTGTAAACGATGAATGATATACGATTCGTTGAACTTATTTGTGATCCATGAGTTGGGTGTTAGTTTAGGGCGCGAATTCCCGTCCTCAGACAACTTTCTGTAACATGATTAAAATAATGTAAGTATAAATACACTTTTATCTTTTTTTCTTATTGTAACTCTTTATGTTCTTGTAGTTTCTTCCAGCAATAGGGTATTATATTCTTTTAGCACAACAATAAATGCATTTTGGAAGTAAATACGAAATATTTTACATAACATTATACCAAAACAGTGGAAAACAACACGAAAACGGTTAACAAGAAATATCAGTTAAGAGAAATGTGGCTGAGGTCCCGATCACTGCTTTTATTTTAAAATTATTGTTTCTACGATTAACACAAACGTTTTACTTACAAAATGCCAGCTAATACGTAAAAGTTTTGGTAAAAATAGCTTTTTAGTGGCTTTTCAATAGCTGCATAATAAGTAAAGCCATACATGGACACCCCAAAACAGTTCAAGTTAAAAACCGGAAAAGTGATGAGAGTGCCTAAAAAGATGGCACGGAATTTTACGAGTTCCTACCGCTACCGATATTCTCTCGTTGCTGAACCGTGTTCGTCGCTATTAGAAGTCAGGTCGGAAGATGAGATGTTTGACCACATTGATACATTAGAACAATTTGTTGAAAACAAAAAAGAGTTCACAATTGTGTTCAAAAAAATTACGAATATTTTAAAAAGAATTGAACATTGCCACTACAGGGACTTTAAAAGAAACACTACATAACTGTACAGGAAAACCTAAATCGTAAGACTAAGTTAAGAACTGGTACAATGCGTGTATACTTAACTTTAAGGAAAGTCACCAAAGTTTTCTCCCAAAATTAACCAAAATTTTTATCAGTAAGAAAAATAAAACGTTTATATGTAAATACCTTGTGAATATATATTACTTATTTATACTACTTAATACGGTAAGTAATCTGTACAGCGCTTGTTCATCTATCTCATTTTGTTTCATTTTTTGTCTTTTTAAGACGAAAAACAGCTTGTCCCCAACATTTCACGTTAAATGTTTTCCACTAAATGTATTGCATTAAATAATATATAATATTATTCAGTGGAGGTTAGTGAGGATCTGTTTGTGCAACTGTTTGTGTGTTTGGCGTCAGCAACAATTGTCCTGATGATGACAACAAACATTGTCGAAACGTCGACTCGAACAAATTAAAAATTTGTGTTATTTTTGTTTTGACCGATCCTCACTAACCTCCACTGAAAAAGTCATTGATTGACGGTCACTACGAATTTAAGGATATAATATTATATAAATATTTGGTCATAGACGTAATTGAATATTTTTAATACAATAAATATAGATAGGCCTACATAAAATTATTGATAACGTATTAATGTTTTAATATTAGATAAGAAAACAATGCATAAGTTAAATATATACTAACACGTGTGCACGTTTGTCAGTACGTGTGTGTGTGTAAAAAGAACACACAAAAATGTAGATGCTATCCTACAGTATAACTAGGTCGATATTTATTTAAACGTTGCGTACAAATATTTCCTGTATCACTCATAAATAAACCAGGAAGCAGGAGCACCTGGCCAACAGAAACCGTCGTTTATTTTTACAAATGAACAAATATAGGCTGCCGCTGGAACTAAAATAAACTACACACTCATTAAATCAACCGCACGCCACGACTTGTGGCATTTTTCTAATATTTCTTTTTCCACCTTGTTGACTTCGTAAACGAGTGCACAACGTGGGCAACCCAACGCGTACACACAAACTGAAATGCGCGCGCGCCCGCACACCTTAAAACTGTTTGAATAATTTTGTAAATCTAACAGCGTCCTAGAATATTTTTAATCTTTTAAATATATTTTGTGTCAATTATGAGTCGATATTTATAGCTCTCGTGTATCGCTTTTATAAGAAATTTGATTTATTTTTTTCCCTGTACTCAGTATACAAAGTGATCCCATTTTTACCTCCCCGGTTATTATAAAGTAATATCATAATACATTACCATAATAACACATTGTTACGACGGTCCCACTGATCGTCGTATGGTACAGCGGAAAAACAAAATACAGACACCAATGAAATCACTAATTACTAGTTTTTTTAATTATCACAATTAATCATTTGTAATCGACAAGTTAACCGACGAGATTAGTCTCGTACAATGATTCAAGTTAAATTTGTAGACACGCAATAATAATGTCAACTATTAAAATTCCATACTAATTATAACACAATAATGCATACTTTGCCGCATTTGTGTAACCCCACTCGATCTGCACTAAGGAAAATCTCTCAACACAACTAACTGACAAGTCGCCTGATACGGCTTTTTATAGGCAGCGCACGTCTTCTTGAAATTTTCCATCCTCAATGGGTAGTGACAGGTAATGCGTATTTCAAGTGTTCACCAGAGCACTTTTTCGAACGCACTCGAACTAAGGTTACACCTGCACTACTGGGGGGGGGGGGGTGATGTCGCTCTCGGCTGTTCTAGGCTGATCCAATTGTTTCAATACCATTATTCCTGCCAGTGTATTTTGTTGTAAATATGCTCGTGCGCGCGTGCACACGCACACATAAACACACAAGCGCGCATTTTAATATTGAATTTAACAAATATCTTAATATAATTAAATCTCCTACAAATTATATGCTCATATTAAGCTGTGTGATCATAATAAGACAATATATTATTACGTAAATATATAAAGTTGCATGTTGGATTCTGTGCACCTTATAACGAACGTTGTATGTTACATTATATGTTAGTAGTTACGAGTGACAAAAAGTCGGCGGGGGCTGTGTCGGAGCCACGGCCGCAAATCTTCAGAGCGTAGAATACGTCTGTGTGCTTTAGGGTTGCTAATGTGTTACGAATAAAATGAACAAACACATATTTAGTTTTACAAAGTACAAAATTTTATTTGCAAAATCATCACACAAGTGAATTAGTTGGTTCAAGCAAGACTTTATTTATAATGGGCCTATGATAGGAGAAGTAGATAATATAAGGTAAGATATCAACGCTGATGTTTCTGGTGAAAGTCAAAACCTCTTAATAATATCACCGCTATTACGGTACACTATGTAGATATTACGCGATGAGACAATTTTAACGACACCTCACTCAACGTTCTATCGCATCGTAAACCGGATAAATACTAATTTTAGTGTGTGCCGAGCGGCGCAAAACATTTCTATTTCTCCCCCCGCTCACCCCGCGCTGGATGATGCAATAGCCCGCTTATATTGTGCTATTTATTATCTTTGTTCCTTTATCTGTCGAATGGTACCTCATATAAACGTGAATCTTTTGTCGTTTAGATAATATTTCAATTTCAAACGTAACGTGAAAACGTAACGCTCGATTTTCTGGTTGGGGGTGCCTATTGCTGGCCTGAAAGGTAAGACGTATTCTACGTCAAAAATAGAGGGATACACTAAAGCATGTGTATTTATCGTTAGTTTGAGTTATAAGTTTGAGTTACGATAGTCAAGTGACCGTGGTGTGTTTCGTGTGGACGCTAAACAAAAAGCATTACATGCCTCTTACTGACTTTTACAAACTGGAACTCATATTGTAACAATCTCCAGCAATTAACATACCATTCGCTAGTTGTAAATAATATTTTTTTAGTGTTTCTATGTGTAGCTCGTTCTTTATGGCAGTTCAGAAGTTTCTGGCCAAAATGAACCTACACTTATGTTCTGTTGTTTAAGAAATTATATAATGAAGTATCTAGTGTTTAAGAAAATGGTGACATTAATATTTCTCTACATACGTTTGAACAGAATAATATTATAAATAAAAAATAACCACTATATTTATTACGATCAAATGCACAGTAAAAATAAAAAAAGTGTTGAGATATTTAAAAAAGTATAATAGCTGTCTTAAACATTCATTTGATGATTGTATTAAAACCAAAAAATTACAATGGTATCGACATACAAAAAGACAGGAAAGTTTGCTTAGGAGAGTTATGGAATGGAGCCCACCAAGAAGAAGGAAAATAGGAATACCACCTATCACCTGGATAGAAGAAATTCAGACTATATTGAGTTAAAGAGAAATTGAAGATCTTTGGATGGACAAACAGTAGTGGATGATGGGAATTCAATAAAATCTGTAATCTTTGGTTCCGGAAAATGTGTAAAGATTGTACAGCCGGAATAATAATAATAACACATCAAGACCTTTGTCGTTTAAAAACCAAAACGTTTTGCCCATACTATGGTGAGACATCCTCGGCGGCTCCGACTGATACAGAGCACAAGATCTAGGTACAGGTCCAGGTCCAGGTCCAGGTGTAGGGCCACGGCGGTCGAGCCCTATGACTCCCTGATGCTCGTCTAATTGCTTGATAGCACAGTCTTGACAGATTCCTAACTATATAGGGTAATTCAAAATTGCACTGCAATATCTCGAATGCTGATTCTGTAGCTAAAAATATGAAAAAAGTCCATATAAACGTAAGTCCGAAAACGTTTAGTTAGCGAGTTACGGCTCGCGAACCAGTTCGCTCCGAGTTCTGCTCGCACGGTAAAATGACGCCATACTGAAATTCTTTTGGTACAAAATGAAGCGTATATTTGTTGGTTTCTTATGGTTTCGGACCTGAACAATTGAATAAAGAGGTCCCAGAGCTCTATCTTAATTAGTTTCTAAGAAAAACTGTTTTTAATTAAAGTCAAATTTCCCAAATTTGTACTTATTTTTAATAGACATTACACACATACATTTTTTTATAATTAAATTCTATACAAGGTTAGTTAGAAATGTTTACTTGTTTATTGGCAATTTAACGAAGTTATTGTATCCCAAATCTAAAAATGTGTGTTTTTCGACTCCAATGTTTTGGTTTTTACACAGTTTTTCTTAGAAACTAATTAAGATAAAGCTCTAGGACCCCTTTTATTCAATTGCTCAGATCAAATACCATAAGAAAGCACCAAATTTACCCTTCATTTTATACCCAAAGAATTTCAGTGTGGCGTCATTACACCGTGAGAGCAAAAATCAGGGCGAACTGGTTCACGAGCCGTAACTCGCTAACGAACCGTTTTCGGACCTATGTATTGAACTTTTTTCTTATTTTTAGCTGTAAAATCAGTTTCCAAGAGATTGTTGTGCAATTTTGAATATATAATAAGCCCCTTTCCCCCTACAATGTTTACAATGTTAATTCTGTAATCTTTGGTCTTGAAAAATGTGTAAACATTGTACAGGCGGAACAATAATAAATAATAGTTGTCTTAAAAAAATACTCACTTCTTAAATAAGGTATTGAAGTATAAGTAGCGTCAGACGCGTCAACGTGTACGCGTCTACAGAACTGTGTACGGGTGAATAATCTCCGTATTGACTCACACACACGTATGCAGCTTTCTCACTCCCACACTCTGTCTGTCGTAGTACAGCGTGTGTAAATCTAAATATAGCCCGGCCTCCTGGCATTGTTCACTGGCAGAAATCCTGTTTACAAACAATGCGAGGAAGGGACACGGGACTTTGTATGCAAAGGGCCGTGATGTTAAACAGCAAACTTCGGTACAAAGACCCTACGCAGATTTATGTCGGACATTGTTTGCATATCCCGGGTTATGTTTCTTGTAGGTCCGGTATACAAACATTTATTATTGCTTGAAGTGTTCATAATGTGAACCTCCATTTTGGGTGTCATAACATGTTTACATGTAACAGACGAGCGACCGCTATGAGGTAAGGTGTAGGCCTATGTTTTTCACCTGCACTCTTACTCACACTACCTCTCTTCCTCCCACTCACACTTTCGTTACATATTGTCTCTCTCCCTTTCGCTCTCTTCATCTCTTCCTCTCTCTTTCTTTATATATATTAAAACACTCTTTCAAACACTTTTTGCTACAGTCTATTTCTTGATGTATATAATTTATTTAATATTTATAATAACTTTACCTCAAGATGAATTTTTCAGTGAAGTGTTTGTGAGGATCGGTCAAAAATATAACACAAATTGTAACTTAATTGTGTCAACGTTTCGATAGTGTTTATTGTCGTCATCAGGACCTATGTATGAATACAAATGAAATGTCAAACACAACAGAACAATTATTTGGTTGAACGTGTTCGTGTATGTGAGTGTGTGTGTGTGGGTACACGCGTGTGCGTGCCTATGTATGTATCATTGTATATGTGAAGGAGTTGATATAGTTTGGTTTACATCTTCAAATGTTTTCTTTAAGACAACGAGAAAATTATAATATTACAGAACTTAATTTAGACGCTATTACAATATAAATTACTATTTGTAATGATATTTTTAATTAACTATGAAAGCAATAATCAACAATTAGATATTAGATTGATACAGAAAACGTTTATATTTGAAGATGTATACAGGCTATCTCAATTCCTTCACATATACAATGATACATACATACGCACGCACACGCACACACGCTCACATACACAAACACGTTCACCCAAATAATTGTTCTGTTGTGTTTGACATTTCTTTTGTATTCAAACACAGGTCCTGATGATGGCAATAAATATTGTCGAAACGTCGCACAAATAATTTAAAATTTGTGTTATATTTTTGACGGATCCTCACAAACCCTTCACTGAAAAATTCATTGATTGACGGTCACTACCAATTTAAGGATTTACCTCAAGATGTTTTTCACTTATTTGGAACATGTTTCAAGACACTTTGTGTTCCCAGCGTCGGCCTTCTTAATTCTGAATCTTGTGGAGTACTTGTGTGTTGGTTGGATGGTACCATAACAACAGCCAACCAACACACAAGTACTCCACAAGATTCAAAATTAAGAAGGCTGACGATTGGAACACTAACCGTCCCGAAACATGTTCCAAATAGTCTTATCTTATCTTTGCATTTCTTCCGCCCTTTATTTCTTGTCTGTATATCTATTTTATTTGTTGTCCTTTCCGATTTTATAACTTCGGCTTTTGTTTTCTGAGGCAAGAACCACAAAATAAATGTTGAGTAAAATTAGAAAGACTTAAAATTTAAGTGTATACGGAACTGTATACTTCTGACACGAGTGTAGTATAATTATTATATCAGGTAAAGCTGTTATGGAAATTGTATTGTAAATTCTACGTTTAAAGGTTTATAACACTTGGCAACGAAAGACTAGACTTGAACTGTGAGACGACGGTATACCTGTTGCCACCCAACCGCCATATTTTGTGAGTTAATGAACTGCACTTCACCGCCAAACCATTGGTTCCCTAACACAGTAGTTTGCAGTAAACACAAAAGTATTTTCAACAAGAAATATTAACAGTTATCTTTTCTGTCTGTAGACAAACAATCAATGTTGATGATTTGAATGAGTTTATACAAGAGAATTAAAACCCTAATTTTTTATCGATGTTTTGGGAGTTTGTTAATTACACGCTCAGCCCTAAAAAGTAGCGGATATGTCCCGTATATTATAACTTTCAAGCAGAATGATCACTGTTGCACACCACTATATAAAAATTATCCCGATTAGCGCTTTCAAGCTTCACAGCTCATCGTCAGATCGGAACAGACAGAAATTATGTGAAAACAAACCCTTCACCCCTCTCACCCCACCCTGCTCACACACAACAAGCTAAAAGGGTTGAAGGGTGAAGGGTTTGTTTTCACATAATTCCTGTCTGTTCAGATCTGACGATGAGCTGTGACGCTTGAAAGCGCTAATCGGGATAATTTTTATATAGTGGTGTCCAACAGTGATCATTCTGCTTGTGATTTCAACCACTAACACAAATTTTCTTCATTAAACGTCTGTTATTATAACTTTGTTAACATACACTTAGTGTGTATTATTTTTGTGGTAAGTTTTAATTTCGATAAAAATTAATTTCTTTTTCATTTATTTTTATTTAAGAAATATGTATTATAAAACTGTTCGTCGTTTTGATTCCTTTGGTCTTAATATAATTTCAACAAGACTGAAAATGGCTATCCACATAACACAATCTATTCCTAGTAGAAGTAGTACTAGGTCTTGTAAGTATGGAACACTAAAAACCAATCGCAATGTAGGCTATAACCGATAGTCAATACGCTCAATTAGCGACAGGTTGTAAAAGAGGAAGGTATGTTCGGAAGTGTTGTTAATAATGATAATAACATGGGTACACGGACAAAGTTTGATAACGTTTATAATCGAGTTACAGAGTACCTTTATTCTCTGTCACTAAATAATGTCGTTTGTGGAAACTAGAGTAGCGAACCACTTCCCCTAATATGCAGCAGTTATTCAACTCACTTCCAATAACTAGGCTCGGTTGAATTCAATTTAAATCATTTTTCGTAACACAAACACAACCTGACACACAGACACACACACGCACACCAAGAACATTTTAGGAAACCAAAAATTATTAGGTCATCGTGAGACTACGTGTCAATGTTTTGTGGAGCTTATCTTATAAAACCAGTATTATAAACGTGGATACTAAACAGTTGTCTTCAGATTTTCAATTTCTGGGATGGCCATAATAGTCTATTAAGTGAGGAATTTTCTGCCGATTTTGACTTAGTGTCCACGGATCCTTCTGATTTTTTTGCAAAATCTTCATAAATGGTTATAAAATAAAGTTAAGGACATTTTTTGGCCCGCTCTTAAATTTAGGGATTGTTTTCACCCCTTTTTCGGGGGTGAAAAAAAAACAAAATTTAATTAACCACGGGATCCGATAGAGAATTAAATTCTAAGCAAAAAAGAGGTATACACTTCGTCGAAAAAATGCGTTGTTTGCGAATTACAAGGGTTCAAAGTTTTGCACAAAAAATGCGTTTTTTTTTTAATCTGCAAATAGCTCAAAAACAACTCCATTTTTCGAAACATTTGTATAACTCAAACTTAAAGCTTATTACCAGGCGAACATTTTTCACATTGTTTGGTTTCCTTATGTCAAATGGTTCTCGAGACACAGCTAAAACAAGATGGCGATTCACCAATTTTTGATGAAATTATGTGATTAAAACTGATATCTCGGTAAAAATTGTTCGATCGTTACCAAATTAGTATCAAATAAAAGCTCTGTTAATTTCCTAAAACCTCTGGGCTAATTAATTGTCTAGCTTAAAATATTCCGAAGTTATATAGGACAATATCATAATTTCAGCAAAGTTTTTCCAAGAAATTTAAAAAGGGACGTCCGCCATTTTGTCAAATATGCATATTAAGCTGAGATACTGTAGTTTTCGGTTGTCTATAACATTAGCAATGTTCTCAATTTTTTTTTAACCATATATGTTTTGCTGTACAGTAACACGTAACGTTTAAACAAAATTCAAGTTTTTGGATTTTCTCCACAATTCGGCTTTTTCATTAAATATCTCAGTAACGATGCGTTTTATCGAAAAATTGTTATAAACGAAAAATAAAGCTTTAAAAAAAAAAAACCTTCCAAAGTTTGTTTCATTCTTTTATGACTAAAACTCGATGAGTTAAAGCAGTTAAAAATGTATTTTGCCGACATCGTGTAAAACATTTTTGACTTCTAGGCGTAATATCTACTGTACAGTAGATTTTTTTTTACTATAGTGCATGCGACAATAGTTGTAGCTCTTTAAATTTCCTACAAAATGCATTTTGATTGAAATTTTGTTCTTAAATATTGACCGTGTTATGACCAAAAATATAAACGCGCTCCAACAGTTAGATTTTGTTATCCTACGTTATATGTTCAGGTGCGATCCTGAGAGCCTATTAATTTACACTAAACTAACTTTTTTTTCAAATTGACAATAGAATTAAGTATTATTTTTATTTTTTTAACGTCTATTGTAAACAAAACAATATCTGCTCCAATTTGTCACTGTCTGTACCGCTTATATCAATCGAATAAAATAATTTAATAATTTAATTTACTTTAATAAAATAATTTTTATGGTTCAAATTTTCTTTGATTAAATTGTATAAGTATGGATGAAATATATATTTTTTTCAACTGAATTTTGAACTTTTGAATTTTGAATGTACCAATTTCAGGACTTCAAAGTACATCCTCGCGTTGTTTCACGTTTTTAAGCCCTTAGGGGTGGTTTTCAACCCTTTATAGTCTAACCCTTGCGTCGGATGTGTTCCTTGACGTAAAAATCGTAATCAGCACCCCCAAAAACTTGTAGGTACTCAATTTCAGGACTTCAAAATACATCCTCTCTTTGTTTCATGTTTTCAACCCTTTAGGGGTGGTTTTAACCCTTTCAAGTCGAACCTTGGGTCGGATGTATTTCTTGACGTCAAAATCGTAATCAGCACCACCAAAAATCTATAGGAACTCACTTTCGAGGCTTTGACCGCCATTCTCGCGAAGTTTAATACTTACACCCACTGATTACAGTCTGCTTCAACCCTTTAAAAACTACGCTTTGCGTTGAATATAATTTTGGACGTCAGAATCGTAATCAGCAGCCCCAAAAACCTATAAGTACCTAATTTCAAGGCTTCAAAATGCATCCTCGCGTCGTTTCATATTTTCAAACTTTTAGGGGTAGTTTTCAACCCTTTAGGCGCGAAAGTGGGCCAAAATTTTTCCTTAACTTTGTCTTAGAAACTTTTAGGAAGCGATAGCAAAAGGAATCAAAAAATTACATGGACACTAACTCAAAATCGGCAGATAGGCCCTTTGTCATGCCTCACGTAATAGACTATAAACCGAGATGTGTTTTCTGTCCCAGGTAGAATCAGTTGACCGATTTCAGAGCTTGTTGCAAACGAGCGAATAAACGTAATTGGATACACTAGCTTTCTAATATGCAGAAGGGCTTCGTTAATAGCCTATAATGTTCCCCCCTAAAATTAATATCAATGGTGTAGAAAGCTATTTATTGTTATGTTGAAGCTAAAGATCTGTAAACCTATGGATTGCCGTCTCATATGGTAGCTAGTGGCAAGGAGCGCTACCCCCACCCATTACTCAGGCAACTTCCCGCGCAGTGCCATATGATTTGTATTGACAGCTGATGTTTTCCTCATTGTGGAGTGGCTTATGATGGTGACGTTTCGTATTTGTGTTTTTCTTGTCATTCTGATATTATGCCTAATTCGTGTGCTGCATTTTGAGGAAACGGATTTCGAAGTGGGCGGATTAAGGAGAATGCTGAAAAATGGTGTTATTCCCTCAATTTTTTATTTCCCTCCTCATCTCCAAAAACAACAAACGAAACGAAGGAAGATAATTGTAAGAAATAAGGTAAGAAAGCAATTAATATGGGCTAATATTATTATATTAATACCAAGTAAAACTACAACAAAATTTAAAAATAGCTGAAACATTTTTCAAAATGATATTAGGTTAAATAATAACTATCCCACTTTGCTACTGATTGTTCTAAAAACCGCCATTATAAAGAATATTTAAATGTAAATGTTCAGCTTGGTCACTGATTTTGGATTTTTAAATGTTTAGTTGAACAGGATGAAACCATTGTATTATGATTTTTCATGTCTTGTTGATTGTTAAAATCACTAGCAAGCTAATTATTAAGTTAATTTTCATGTCTTGTTGATTGTTAAAATCACTAGCAAGCTAATTATTATGTTAATTATTTACACTACTATGAAACGATTAATTTTTTTTCTAACCAGCACATGTTCTATTATTTTAAATAAATAATATTTTAATATCAATAAATAATATTTTAAATACCAGTAATATATCGAAAACCATTCATAAGAACGTATCACTGTACCAATATGTGATAAATGTGTTAAGATGTCGAAAAAATCTACCGGCTAATTCACATTATTCCAGTAAGCGCCCGTGTAATGAGGCGCGGGTTGCCCGAGTAGTGGTGGGGGCAGTGGCGGACCGTTTTCCGAACACCGAGCCAGTGATCCATAGGTATTTAGATCTTTGGTTGAAGCATACGTATGTTACGCGATTACTGAACGTTCTACACGTTTCTCGGCTATCCCAGCTGTAATGTTTGTGTGCGTACGTGACACTTAACATGCGAGGCAGTGTTACGTAATACGGAACATGCTCGTACATACGATAGTGTTGTTCGACAAGCTTCTCAACTACCCAACGGTGCATGTTTCTGCCAAGGACGCGCTGAAGTATTCTCTAGAATTGTTGTTTGCTTGCTAAGGACGTATATTATGCAAAGATCTAAATACCTATGGATCACTGGCTCGGTGTTCGGAAAACGGTCCGCCACTGCCCCCACCACTACTCGGGCAACCCGCGCCTCGTTACACGGGCGCTTACTGGAATAATGTGAATTAGCCGGTAGATTTTTTCGGCATCTTAACACATTTATCACATATTGGTACAGTGATACGTTCTTATGAATGGTTTTCGATATATTACTGGTATTTAAAATATTATTTATTGATATTAAAATATTATTTATTTAAAATAATAGAACACGTGCTGGTTAGAAAAAAAATTAATCGTTTCATAGTAGTGTTAATAATTAACTTAATAATTAGCTTGGTGGTGAATTTAACAATCAACAAGACATGAAAAATCATAATACAATTGTTCCATCCTGTTCAACTGAACATTTACAAATCCAAAATCAGTGACCAAGCTAAAGATTTACATTTAAATATTCTTTATAATGGCGGTTTTTAGAACAATCAGTAGCAAAGTGGGATAGTTATTAGTTAACCTAATATCATTTTGAAAAAGTTTCAGCTATTTTTAACTTTTGTTGTAGTTTTACTTGGTATTAATATAATAATATTACCCCATATTAATTGCTTTCTTACCTTATTTCTTACAATTGTCTTCCTTCGTTTCGTTTGTTGTTTTTGGAGATGAGGAGGGAAATCAAAAATTGAGGGAAAGCACCATTTTTCAGCATTCTTCTTAATCCGCCCACTTCGAAATCCTTTTCCTCAAAATGCAGCACACGAATTAGGCATAATATCAGAATGACAGGAAAAACACAAATACGAAACGTCACCATCATAAGCCACTCCACAATGAG